>CM063718.1:12959751-14160665 GCA_032441835.1 Slavum lentiscoides
CTAAACGTCAATATCACGATGATTATTTAAACATAGGATTTTCTTGATCTGGTAATGTAGATAATCCTCGTCCATGGTGTCTTGTATGTGGTGATAAACTGTCAAATGAATCAATGGTCCCCAGTAAAATTAAACGTCATTTTTCCACCAAGCATTCTCATTTGATAGATAAAGATATTTTATACATACAACGTTTACTAAAATCAGAAACTCAACAATCTGCAAAAATGACGAAAATAGTAACCAATTCTGACAAATCTCAAAAAGCTGGTTATTTAGTAGCAGAGCTCGTAGCTAAACAAATGGAAACACACACAATAGCAGAACAACTGATTATACCTGCTTGCCGTGAAATAGTGAAAGTACTTTTTGGCGAAGAAGCTGAAAAAGAATTGCTAAAAATTCCTGTATCTGACAATACCGACGCATAGTAGACGCATAGAACACATGTCTGACGATATTGAAGAACAAGTATTGAAACAGTCCCGTGATTCACCATTGTTTGCACTACAACTAGACGAGTCAACTGACCTAATTGGACAAGCACAACTTTTGGTATTTATACGCATAGTTGCCAACGAAGACATCGTGGAAAACTTTTTGTGTCGTAAAACACTTCCTGATTCCTGAAACTACCAAAAGTGAAGACATCTTTGAAATCGTGGACCATTATCTAAAATCTGCTAATTTACCATGGGATAAATGTATTGGAATATGTACCAATGGAGATCCTGCAATGACTGGCTTAATAAAAGGCATTATTTATTTTGCCAAGAAAAAAAATGGAAATATAATTTTTAACCATTATTTCCTTCATAGAGAAACCCTTATGACAAAATCATTGGCGGGTGATTTAGGGGAAGTTTTGGATCAAGTTGTGAAAGTGATAAATTATATTAAAAGTAGTTCACTAAAGTCAAGATTATTTGAAAAAATTTGCGAAAAAATTGATTCAGGTTACTCAAAATTGCTTTTTCACAGTGCAATAGGATGGTTATCAAGAAGCCGTGTTTTATCACATTATGATTTGAGTGAAGAAATAATTGTATTTCTAACTATAGAAGAATCGAAATTCGAATTTCTTAGGAGATGAAGAGTGGTGGAACAAAGTTTCTTTTTTAACAGACCTTTTTGAACATCTGAATAAATTAAATACAATCATGCAAGGTCGTTACGAAAATATCCTAACATCATCTGAGAAAATTATGGTTTTTAATAAAAAATTGACTCTATAGAAAACTCACGTTGATAAAAAAAATTGACAATGTTCCCACGGACTGCAGAACGAGATGTAGATCCCAATCTATTATCATTAATAGGCGACTCTATCATGTTATTGAAAGCAAAAATGACTAAATACTTTCCTAACATAAATATTGAAGATTATGACTGGGTGCGGAATCCATTTAGTGTATCTGTTAATTAATAAGGTGGTTGATTTAAAATTCGCTGAAGAAGACAATCTTGTCTCGCTGAAAAATGATCGAACATTGAACTTGAAATTTAAAGAATGACTGTTAATCAATTTCTTGGACGAGAACGGTGTGATACGCGTCGAAGGCCGTCTAAAGAAAGCCGCGTCTATTAATATTTATCAGCGACATTAGCCGTCGGGCTTTTACGGTGACACATATACATATTATAAAATGAAATATTTGTTTAACATTGTCTTAATTATTGCAAATTTTTCCTCAGAAAGTCATGGGATCATAACATTGACAACGGTTTTTAATGCTTTAAAACTCGCGCTTTTTATAACTTAAAAAGGTTGTTTTTCTAGATACGTCATTTGTTGCTATTTTTGTACAAATTTTTTTTTGTTCTAGGTTCTATAACTATACATTTTGTTGTTTGTTTAAAATAACTATTAATTGCATATCGTCTTTTTTTACTGTCTAATGGAAATTGTCTGAATACGTGTAGATAAAAATTCAGTATGGATAGACTTAGATGGCATTTCTTCTAAGTTGTTTTAAGTACTTGGATTATTAGTCATTTCTTTAACTAAACGACCGAACATTTCATTTGAATAATCCTTAACTCATAATAGATGTTTCGACCTTAAATGTCTACTTCATTTCTTACATAATAATGTTTGAGACTTTGACTTTCCCCCTTTCGAAAAATGTTTTGCTCATTAATTGCAAAGAGCGTAAATTATTTTCACTCGGATATCAATTATTAAATGAAATCACACAGAAGACATTTCGCAATTAAATTAATTTAGTCATACGAAATAAAAAAATATTTAATAGTTTAATATGTAGTATTATTTATAAGTGAAGTAAAATTATTGCCAAAATCAGTGTCAGTGTGTCACCATATATTTAATGTGAAACATAATTAGCTATTATTTTAATGTTGCCACTGATCATAATAGTAAACAATGAACAAGTCCTATAGAGATAACGAGTAATATATAATATACTATTACTACAATGTATAATATATACCTACGTAGCTATTAATTAGTGATTTAATATAGATACGGTGTTTTAAAAAAAATTTGAGAGTTCGAGATGTGTTTTTTACGAACTAAAGCCAGCGTCCAAAGATTCGCGAGTTCAAGAAGTTCGAGGACCCATTACTTGAAATGATGATAAAATTTGGTAGCGGAACGTAATGAAAATCAACCAAGCACTCTTATTACACGAAAACGTGTTTAGTGTTTAGTGTTTACAGACAAAACCAAAAAACACATATAATTATAAAAACGAAACAGCCTTCGTTCCGTTTAGAATCTAATACGTAATCTGTAATCTTACTTGAAAATTCTGAAATATTAAAAGAAAAGAAAATGTTATATAAAATATGTATATATTATTTTTATATAATTTATTTGCTTTAATTTAACTGTTTTGTTAATCATTTAAAATAAAAGTGTATAAAGATTTTAAATTATTTCTTTAATTAATATAAATTAATAATTTAATTAGTTTAAACTCATTTAAATTACCTAGGTACTTATTATTATTATTATTAGTGTGATTGCGGGTACCTACCGACTACCGATCGTTTCCTTGGAGTCGCGTATAGGCAATTTCTTGTTTTCTTTGCATTACGCAGTGTCATTTTGTGAGTAGTAAATGATCATTAGTGTTAGTAATGTTATCGTACACCCCCAAACACCAACGACAATAAAATCGATTTTTACACTACATTGCGATTAGACTTCGTTATCGAATTCGCAATTTTATATTTATGAATATACTATATATATATGATATTACCTCCCTATAGTAGTATATTATACAGTCTATAGTCTATACTCAATATATTTTATACTGTCGCGCATCATTTAAACTTGGAGCACACTACGAATTTTTTAAAACATATTGGCTAGCTGCGGTGGCGCTGCAGCAGTTCAATAAAATAACATGGTCAAAGTCAGTACGCGTTATAAAAACTAAGAAGTTGACGGTTGTGTATTTATTTTACAAAATAATAATACGTTTAATTTGTACAAACGTATGAGTACGTATATGCATAATACAGTACACACAATACACAGAGTGGCGTCGGAGAAGAGGGGCAGAGGGGGCAGTTGCCCCCCCCAGATATAATTATGAGGGGGCAAAATTATACTTTTGCCCCCCTCGAATAAAATTAATTTGAATGTTTTTACTTACTCTACAACACTTTTCTTTTATAAACAATAATAATTTATTACCCTGACTTTGTGTATACCTAACTGTTTTTAAATTTAGTTTCTAGTAATTATTTTTATCGAAATTCTCACACTATTTTTTATTAAGGCTTTAACACTGTTTTTAAAAAAGGTTTTTGTTTTTATTATGTTTTCACATATTTTTATTTTATACTTAATTTCTAGGCTGTTTAAAAAAATGTTGATAAATATGACAAATAAGACTATTATATTAAATAATTTATTCCTTTAAACTTTAAAGGATTAAATAAATTTATACTTCATTAACAATATTATGTTGCTCCAACGATGTAGGTACCATCAAATCAAAGTAAGTTGTATATTATAATATGACATGATATTATAATTATTATACTTTTATATTTAAACGTATTGGTGAGCGTTTTTATTCATTGCCTGCTAAAAAAATAATAAAAGCCTTAAATGTTTGTCGTCGTCCCCCCCCCTCCCAAGTGAAAAATAGTTCCTGCGCCACTGAATCCACATATTATTATAACATGACATGGGAATAATTATTAAGTAACTAAATTATTCTCTTAGAAATGGTATGTAATATACGATTTGAAAATTATTTATTGCTTATATAATTACAATATTTCTGAGCAGAGCCGTAGCAAGAGTGAGGTGACTGAGGCTTTGCCTCAGCCCTCAGGTGACACCGCAATGGGGGCGATAGACTTTGAAAAATGTTTTTATACTACAAATACTTACTGGTCGACCTTATTTTCAGGTCACACATAAAAACGTCAATTGTTATTAATACTGTTGTAATGTTTTTGTGCGGGAAAATTAATAACATGTACAAACATATTTTAACGGTATAAAATTATCAAATCTATATATATATATGTGTGTGTGTGTGTGTGTGTGTGTGTGTACTTAAATATGCAATAAAGCCAAAGAGTATTACGTAAAATAATGAAAAAATACAAAAGTTGTGTGTTTATTTACTACCGGTTTCGACAAAAATTCATCATCAGTTATTAACCAAAAAGAAAAATACAAAAACAGGTGCAAAAAAAGTAAATGAATTACATAGAGAATATTATGAATATTACAATGAAAAGAAATTAAAGAATTTAAAAAAAAATTAAATTATATGTATTAAAAAATGAGAACAATTATGGCATGTTATTAATATTATCTAATATATATTGATATAAAATGTTATTTTAAAACCTGTTCGCATATTCAAAATATTTTAAATTTATTGTGTTTAATTTCTTTATAAATACGTAATCCTTCCAAAACAGAATTGATATAAATAATATGTTGTATATTATTTTCTAAAACATTTTTGCAAAATTTGAATTTGAATCAGCTTTTTAAAATTTTATTTCCGACATGTGTTCTTTATATTTTGTATTAAAATTTCTATTATTTTTACAGACATAAAATGTATTACATCTTACTACATTTAAGTTTGTAAATACCAAGGAAAATAAATTTAATACAATTACTATTTGGAAATTATTTTATTTTATAATTTATTTCTTCCCAATGCCAACACAAAAAGGAAGTAGTCAGTGGCGTTACTTCTAAATTTAGACGTAGTAGCGATTATTATTTTTTTTTTTTTATTTGTATTGTTATTGTTATTATTAGATTTTCACCACACTAATCAGTCACAATTAGGACAGATAATGCTTTTCGCATTTTTCTTAAATTGCCGAGTAGGAAACAAATACGATTTAGCTTAAGACATATTTTAAATTAGAGCTTTGGGGATAATAATAATGACTAATTCCTTGAATAAAATTATTTGGATATTATATCTAAGCGAACTGGAATAATTATTCATTATTTTCTACTTTTCTTTGTATAATAAAAATGTTTGTAATAACGCATGAAATTAGCGAATACTGCCACAAATTAAATTTTAAAAGTCTTACAACGGTAGCCGGTGCCCTGTAGGCTGCACTTTGTGAGAAGATTAGGAAGTTAAGAGATTATCCTATCTCAGGTCACATCTCCTAATATCAATTTACTTCTTAACTCCCGTTCCTAATCAATTATCTCTTACATAATATCCTATATCCTGAACGCCGGTTTCTTAATTTAATTATAACATAATTATTATTTTTATTTAATTTATTTACTAATTGAATTTTTTTATCGTTGTGTTGTAATATTTTATACAAATAAAGGCTAGGTATATAAAAAAAAGCCTCAAAAATATTTGCCTAATTCTAAGTATGTGTAATATTGTACTAAGTATCTAGTAAAAAGTTCATGTAATACAAAAATGCTTAGTTTTTTTAATAACTTATGGAAAGAAACAAAATACAAATTTACATAATTATAAGATGCGTCATTTTATCGCGTTTTTACAATTTATGGATAATTTTTCCTTGCACTTAAGGAAACTATTGAGGAAATTAGAAAACCAATTAAATAATGTACTGTTTTTATACAATTATCTACCAGAAAATAATGCTACATTTGAAACTCGGAGCCCTTATACAATACGAAAAAGTGACCGGATGCAATTACATCATCAGATCCCTCCTATATTTACGTCACAAAAAAAAATTGTATATTATTTAATGAAAGCATAAATGTAATGTATAATATAATAAAACGTTTATATTGATAGTTAATAAATTTAGTATAGTTACAACTTACCAGTATGGGCGTCATAGACATTAATAGAATAATAAATTATTAGAACAAAAAAAAGTTTAACCGATACTGTATACATGTTTTAATCGTTCGTTCAGTATAATGTTACGTTTATGATGACTGCAGATCGAATAAAAGAAATTTCTTTTTAGTGGGATTTTACATTATTCAAAAAATAGGTCATCTAAATACTTGCATGGCAAATAAAAATATAAATTATATAATTTCCTTTTTTTTTTTTTGTTCACAATGTGGTATGCTACGTCAATATCAATAGGTAATCAATTAATTATTCATGTTAAACAAATAATTAAAACGTAAACATTAACGTGGTCTTATAAATGGAAATATTCTACACGATATATAATTACTACACAGTATATATATATATATATATATATATATATTATAGCTTATATTATTGATTTAACGTAAGATGATTATTGTAATTACAATAAATCATACAGTTTTTAATTTAATTAAAAATCCTACCATTCTGTAATAGCAGTAATAAATAAAAATATTTTTTTTTTATTAAATCATCAGATATGTAACATGGTTTTACTAAATAATATTAATTGACAATAGAGATAGAGTTTTTAATTAAAATATAGTAGGTACCGTCTGTTGATCTGTGTCGCTACCAGTCACCAAGACACCACATCATTAGTTTAATATTCCTCAAGAAACATTGGAACATACTAGTTGATGATTACAAACTTGATGGGTGACCGTTAGGAAATCTCTGTGCCGTTATAAATTTTTTTTTCTTTCTTAGTTTTATATAGTTTTACTTGATTAATTTTAAGTTCGATAAATATTAATTTATATTTATTACGAACAACTCGCATTCTATAGTAAAATGTAAAACCGAAATATTATTATTCACCGCATAACACGGTCACTATTGTAATCAACAATAGAACTTGTCAAACATAAAATGAAACGAACCTCTAGCTATATAAAAGGGTGCGATTATAATTTATATAAAGATAAATTTTCTTTCGCTCTTAGATAAATTATTTATTACGTGGTTTTTATTATTAAAGGCATACACAACCAAAAAAAAAAAAAAATTGTTTTATTATTGATTTTGATATTTTACACTGTGAAAAAAAAATACTGCGAAAACAGAATTCGAAAAAACAAATTATTTATAGAGTTATGGATAAATACGAATGTACCTATGACGTCATTGCGTCGGTCGTTCCGAGCGGCACAGGCTCGGAATAATAATATTGTTGATCGCCGATTATGTAGTGCAATATAGCGGGTCGTGTATTATTATTTTTGTTCCTTGTGTCAGTACGATAATATAATATGCTCAATATTCAGTGTACAATATCATGTACATTTTACTTTAAATATTATACATAGTTTACATTACATTTTCATCTCGAAGAAAATAATGCCGTATTGTAGTGTATTTGGTTGTAGTAACAATAAAGGAACGCATAGATTTCCTAATCGCGATAATTCACCTGTGCGTTTTAATAAATGGACCAATTTTTGTAAGCGCAAACATTTTAAACCAACCAATAATTCTGTGATACGTTCCCGTCACTTCACAAGTCTAGATTTTGATGACTCAGACATTCTAAAACAAAAATTATTAGGAGACAAATACAGGTTAAGAGCACCCCGTTTAAAATCAGGTACGGTAGGTGCCAACAATTTATTAAAACGCACAGGTGAATTATCGCGATTAGGAAATCTATGCGTACAGAACAGTGACTTGATGGAAAACGGAAAACCGATCGAGTGTATATATTATATTTAAAAGAACAGGCCTTATTTACATAACGAGTTTCTGACGACACTATCGAATTTTTTATGATTTTTTTTTCACAGAGTTATTTCAAATACAAATATATACTTCCCCGAGTATCCCCACGTCGCCCATTTTGTCATTTTTTTTATCTGAGGAAGGGAGAGGAGGGTATGTACTCTACTTAAATGTTACGGTTTTACTATAAATATGCAAGTCCTACCTAACGAAAGATATACACGCAGGAGAATTTTAAAAATTATTTCAACAAATGAGCCTCCACTGCGTGACGGAACTGTCACCACGTGTATTCCAGCGGCTTCTAACCTGGACACAAACTGAGCTCTGACCTGTCTCCGGACCTGGGCGGCCAGACACTCGAAACGGAACGTTCCCACGGGCGCGGGTATCACGCGACGGCCAACAAATGAACCTTCGCTGCGTGGAGGAGATGTCACCACATATACTCCGACGGTTCCAAACCTGGATGCAGGGCCGGCCCAAGGTACGGGCGAACCGGGCGGTTGCCCGGGGCGCCACTTTTATCGGGGCGCCTTAGTCAGGCCCCCCACATGAATTTTTCAACTACGGTACTGTAAATAAATCCGGGCCCTCAATGTATATTAATATTTATAATCATATTATAATAATTATAAATTATTCTAACATATAATTTTTTATTTTTACAAAAATTACCTAAATATATGGGTTAAACGGCTTCTTTTGCTGTTATATACACCTCTATAAAATATCAATTATTTTAGTTTAAAACACAAGTACATTAATTTATTACAGTTTAGTATAAAAATCAACATTTTTTTTAAAAGTATTTATGTATAATGAAATACAATGTAAATTATTCAATATTAAAATAGCATTTGTACATACAAAAATACAATTGAATCGGTCATTTCAAAAACAACATAAGTCATCAAACTGAAATTTTATACAAACCACAAATAACTTCATAACTCCAGAAATTTAACTATTTTTGTACTTTTACCTATTTACACATTAATTTTTAAGGTTTATTACATTCATAATTTGTGGTTTTAAATTGTCTATCTTAGACTATATTTCACTAAAATAATATAAAACTTATTTGACTTATGTTGTTTTTTAAATGACCGATTCAATTGTATTGTACATATTTTTTACATGTACATTTTGTGGGAATACCCGAATACGAATACCTATTGACAAAATTAAATATATAAAAACCCATAATTATCTCATTTTCGACCAGCAAAAATAGTACTAAAAGGACAGGCGGCACAACATTAATATTTCTATAGCAGCGGACTAATTGCTCTTATCTTCCAGGATTTATTTCCCTATTATTTTTTCCAAGAAATGCTCGCGCCGCACGCATCACCCGCCTACACATTTTGTTACAAAAAAATATGGTATAGTAAGAAATCAAATTATTTGTATACCAATATTGTACAAAGATATGGTGACTAGAGCTAGGGTGGCATGACTCATACGTTTCATTTTATTTTTCTAATTTAAATTAATAATATGTATAGGTATATTATGTTTTTTTCCCCGGGCCCCCAGAGAGCCCGGGCCCCGGGACCATAGTACTCACTGACCCCCCCCCCCATTGTGGGAGCCCTGGCCTTAGTTAATAGTCGGGGGCGCCCGTGGTTAGGGGCGCCCTGTAAGTAGTGTTTTAATTCAACACGTGTAAAATAATATTTAGTGGAGTGAATATCTTTTAAGGACGCCCTATAAAAATTCGCCCAGGGCGCTATAATATCTCGGGCCGGCCCTGCCTGGATGTACCCCGAGCTCTGACCTGAGTCCGGAACTGGGCGGCCAGACACTTAAAACGGAACGTTCCTATGGTCGCGAAAATCGCGCGACGGCAATTAACGAGTCCTTAATGACGGAAGAAAAGCGAAAAGAACACTCATTGAGCTGCAACCGTGTACTACTGCTCTGACCCGCGCGCCTATATTCGCGTGCGTGTTTCTCACGGCGCGGCGTGGTAGGGCGAGTATCTTATCTGAACAGATAAAATTGTAACTAGCGCGAACAATTTATAAGCTAAGGGGATTGAAAGCGGGCATTTTCTCTCTTTGTCTTACACACATGAAACATAGCAAAATAGACGTATCGTACTTCCAACGTACCGATCGATCTATTGGTGCGATAAAAAATTTGAAAACAGATTTGAATTCCTCGTGAATTTTACTACAAAACGACTTTCCCACTTTTTTCATTTTTTTTTCATAAACCCTTAAAAAAATTAACCGAACGAATTAAAAAAAAAAAATTGTTAATAATTCATTTTTAAAGGTCTTAAAAAAAAGAAATAAAAAAAGTGGGAAAGTCGTTTTGTAGTAAAATCCAAGAGGAATTCAAATCTGTTTTCAAATTTCTTATCGCACCATTAGATCGATCGGTACGTTGGAAGTACGAAACGTCTATTTTGCTATGTTTCATGACGTGTGTAAGACAAAGAGAGAAAATACCCGCTTTCAATCCCCTTAAATATTGGAATTTATCGATTACAAATCTTTAGATTTTGAAAGAGGCGAATATTGTATTTGTTTTTATATGGCATGTGTTGATTTCTTTTGTAGTGCCAAATGTACAACAAGTTGTATGACACAAGTGTTTAGATTCAAACACGTACCACTATTTTCCGTTATTATGATTCACTTAGCAAATACATATAATTTGACATGTTTCCCTATAGAAAAAAATCTACGCAT
Organism: Slavum lentiscoides; assembly: GCA_032441835.1. NCBI lineage: Eukaryota > Metazoa > Arthropoda > Insecta > Hemiptera > Aphididae > Slavum > Slavum lentiscoides. Next base: position 12,970,532 of record CM063718.1, read on the forward strand.
TATTTTTTTTTTTTTTATAAAAACCAATAAATTAAGCAACAAGCCTTATTTGTATAAAATTCAATTACAAGTTGTTTTTAAATTCGTAAAATTAATAATGCGAAACTCTTGAATTTTTTAATAATTATTTATTTTAATGTTATTAAGTTATAATTTTCTTTTATAATAATAATATTAATTTATTATATAATTATAATAATTTTATTATTATATAATAATAATTTGTTTAATATTGTACCAAATTCAGTGGCGGCCCAAGTGTGTGACAGTCGAGGAGCACAAATTATTTATGAGTACCACCCACCTACCTATTAAATGTCCTGGACCCAGTGTCGTATTTAGGAATTTGTCGCCCGGGGGCAACAAAAAAATAACGCCCCATTCGTAGTTTTGAAAAGGTAATAAGCAAAAAAAAAAAAAGGTTATTTACTTTAATTTGCACCCCCCACAAAATTTTGGCGCCCGGAACAGTTGTAGTTTCGAACGTTTCGAAGTTTCGACGTTGACAAACAAAATTACGACAATAAATTAGTCGTAAACCATAGCACATTAGGAATAAATACTTTATAATAATTTTTATTTTATACTAAAATCGTACTACCCCTGACAAACATACTTCATAAATCGTACAGTAACGGGAGTTAATTTTAGAATGGTTTTTACCAACAATTATTTACCTATGAAATTTAGGTCACAGTACTTTTAATAAAAAGAAATAAACATCGATATTAATGACTAAAATACACCATACAACCGTAGTGTTAACATACGAGTATACGACAGTGTTAACGGCTTGTAAATGCATACTATTATTAACATTTTATGTGGCATAAAGTATACTTGTAAAACTATAATTGTATGTCACACTTATTAATTATAATATAGAGACCCACCACCGACCACCCACCCACCCCCTTTTAGAACCGGAGCAGTCGCTCCTTAAAGTCTTACTACGGGCCGCCCCTGAGACCAAATTATTTATTAACTTACGCTACTCATTTATCGTTTATAAATAATTAACTAATATTTAAATTTCGTATTTTAAATAATGTACTTATCATTAGCTGATGTGTTTTACAAGAGTCATGCCTTTTATTTTATTTTATGTGCTAAGTAGAAAAAGAATATTGTATGAATTCACATCAATTAATAACTTTAAAATTAAATTTCCGAAATATTTGGAAAAATGTATTATTACGCAAACGGCTTTGTAGAGTGTCTAAAGTATTGTGTTAAAGGAGGAGAACATTGGAAACTACAACCCTCGGGCCCAATAGATAGGATCTTAATCCGGCTTTGGATATACCTACTGCTAATCCTTCAAACACAAAATTCACGTGTTTGTGATGTTTGCATACACGTTCATACTACAACTGTTTTTTGCGTGTGTACTGTTTTTTTATGTTTGCACATTATGTGTAGATACGTGTCTTAACGGCTCTCCTCACTCTCTCTCTCTCTCTCTCTCTCTCTCTCTCTCTCACTCTCTTATCGCAGAAGGTAGCAGTGTAAGAGAGAGAATATTCTCGTATCTCCTTCATCGCAAGATGCTCGGTACCGATACCGAATAATTATTGTTGTTATTATTCGTGCGAATAAGCAAATATTATAATAACATAAATATTCAACAGGTACCCACCATTGGCAAATGTTTTGTCATTAGTTCTGTAGTTGTTGTACACATTAGATGTAAAATAATTTTATGCTGACAATTCAAACATGACTACTCTTTCTGCTAAACGTTTTCTTAATGTAATAACTTTTACGATCATTATAACTGTCAATAATTATTGTCATGCCGGTAATAGATTTGCGAGAAAATAACTTTTATTAACACGCGAACAGCTATTATTATTATTATTATTATTACGTTTTTACTGTTACTGTTACTGTTATTGTTATTAATTAAACAAATAAATTTTTATTTATTTTTAAATAAATATATATAAATAAGACATTACAAAAATTGTTACTCGTTGCCAACGCTTTAGGCGATTTTCAGGTACTCCTGTGAGATCAGGTTCCGGTAGAGCACACAAAGGTTCTCCGACCAAAAAATGACCAGGTGTGAGAACGGACATATCCGAAGGATGAGAGGAAATGGGAGTCAAGGGACGCGAATTTAGGACAGCTTCTATTTTTATAATTATAGTATTTAGTTCCTCGTGGGTTAAGCAAGAATTTCCTAATACGCGATACATATGGGTCTTTAGGGATTTTACCGAAGCCTCCCACAAACCACCAAAGTGTGGAGACCGTGGGGGAATAAAATGCCAATTTACACCCAACTTAGATAGAGAAGCATATATTTTATTCTGATGATCCTCCGTTTGAAATAATGTATGTAATTCTTGTAATTTCTTATTTGCTCCGACGAAGTTGGTGGCATTGTCACTATAGATGTCAGAGCTAATACCACGACGACTAAAAAACCGTTGTAAAGCGTTCAGAAAAGTTTCGGTAGACAGATCACTTACCAATTCTATATGTACAGCTCGAGTACTGAAACATACAAATAGGCATATATAGCCTTTGGTAGTGGGAGAATTTCGTCTGCAACCATTTTTTACTTTAATCGGACCCGCAAAATCAACGCCACATTTTTTAAAAGCTCTACAAGGTTCCACGCGTTCCGCCGGTAAATCTCCCATTATGGGTTGCACTATTGTAGGCTGTAAACGAAAACATTGTATACATTTATGAAATATATGGCGAGAAATATTTCTCCCTTGTATTATCCAGTACTTTAATCTGGAATGTGCTAGCATTGCCTGCGGACCCGCATGAGATAGAAGTAGATGCTCATTCAACAATATTAATTTAGAGATATGACTGTTTGACGGAATTAATATAGGCTGTTTTTGAAATATCTCGATATCGGCCGCATTTTTTAAACGTCCACCTACGCGGATAATTCCATCGGTGTCTAGGAACGGTTGCAAGTTCTGTAATTTATTGCCAGGAAATATTTTCCCACTGGAAGATAGACTATTTATTTCCTTAAACCAATATTTTTTTTGAGTCATTTTAATGACTATTTTTTCAGCTTCGCGCAATTCACTCGATAAAATTGGAGTACCGGAATTTTTTGGCTCTGTTTGGACATAAAGACTTTTGAGACACAATTTTTTGAAACGTACACAATATGAAATAACCCGTAATAATTTATTCCACGAAGAAAATCTCTCCAAAATGGATACTTCTAAGCTTTCAGTTTTTAACGCGATCATTTTCCTTTCTTCGGGAATATTCTCAGTATTTGGCGAAAAATTTCCCTTAGGCCAATTTTCTTGATCCTGCATTAACCAGGAGGGACCATTCCACCATAATTTATTTCCCACTATTTCTTTAGGATTACAGCCACGAGAAATTATATCGGCAGGGTTATCTTTTGTGCCCACGTGATTCCATTCGTTAATTGTTGTAAGATTCTGTATATCGCCCACTCTATGCGCCACAAATGTCTGCCAACGGGACGAAGAAGAAGTTATCCACGCCAAAACTATGGACGAATCGGACCAAAAGTAACGCCGTTGAATTTTTAGAAGCATTTTTGGAATAATCTTGTCCGCCAGTTGGGCAAGCACTACTGCGGCGCACAATTCCAATCGTGGCAACGATATCACCTTCAACGGAGCCACTTTGGACTTGGCACATATCAGACGGGACGTACATAAGCCGTCCTTATTTGTTACTCGTACGTATAGGCAAGCACCATAGGCAGCTAAGCTCGCATCTGCAAATCCGTGAACTTCGATAATACAATTGTCCTCAGTGTTTAAAAACGTGGTATAAATAACTCGCGCAAATATCTTAATTCGTTTAAATAACTTCGCCATTCTTCTTGTATTTCCGGCGGCACCTCCTTGTCCCAATCAATTTTAGTTTCCACATTTTTGCATCAATATTTTTGCTTTTATTACTATAGGACCTACCAAACCGAGGGGATCGAATAATAATGAAATTTGGGACAAAATATCTCTTTTTGTTGTAGTCTGTGTTTCAGATTCTATTGTTTGTATTTTATATTGAAATACATCCTTTTCAGGGCACCATAACAATCCGAGAACTTTGGCAAGATTATTTTCCAACTCTAATAACAATATGGAATCATTATTTTCCGATTTCAAGTCGATTAATAAATCTAAATCGTTTGCTATCCATTTGCGCAGATAAAATCCGCCTTTTTGTAAAGTATTTCTCAGTTCATCTCGTAATTTAATTGCGCCTTCTTTTGTATTTGCGCCACCCAAGTAATCGTCCATATAAAAATCACGTCTTATTACGGAGCATGCAGTTGGAAAATTATTACATTCGTCTTCAGCCACTCGATTTAGACAAGCAGTAGCTAAATAGGAGGCGGGTATTGTACCGTATGTGACCGTTTTTAATTGAAATATTTGTATAGGTTGAGACGGATCCGATCGCCATAATATCTTTTGAAATTTGCGGTGTTGGGGCGCAACTAAAATTTGTCGGTACATTTTTGAAATATCAGCGGACATAGCATACTTATATGTCCGAAATCTTGTTAAAATATTTATCAAGTCTTCTTGGATTGACGGACCTTTTAATAACGTTTCGTTTAAACTAGTACCGGTGCTTGTTTTACATGAACCGTCGAACACTACTCGTAAACGAGTTGTGACACTATTTTCATTTACCACGGCATGATGCGGTAAGAAATATCCTTGATCATAATTTAAATCTCCGCCAGAGTCTTCTACGCGTTCCATATGGCCTAGGTTCAGATATTCTTCCATAAATTTCGTGTAATCTCTATGTAAGGTACTATCTGATTGAAGTCTCTTTTCTGTGGATTTAAACCTACGAAATGCGGTAGCGTACGAGTCGCCTAGGTGAGCTACGTTGTCGCGGAACGGCAACTGTACCACAAATCTACCGTTACCGTTTCTACGTACGGTGCGATTAAAATGCTCTTGACAGGCTTTTTCTTCCAGAGTAAAATTAATTTTACCGTTGACGTTTTCTAGTTTCCAAAACCTGGCAATTTTTTCGTCTAAGCTATCGGCTTCGATTATCTGACTAACCAATAACGATATATTTGAATTATTTTTCTTACTTGGTACGGTATTTAAAATTGGACCAGATATAATCCATCCGAATTTTGTTTCCTTTAATGTAGGTCCATCATCGTTTAATTTAATTTGCCCGTGATTAAATAAATCGTAGAATAATTCGGCGCCTATTAACATATCGATACGCTGGGGTTCATTGAACGCGTTATCCGCCAACGCAACGTTCTCGGGAATTTTAAATGCACTGCTGTCTATCGCCCTTATCGGAATATTGTTCGTTATGCGTGGTAACATCAAACACGATATAATTGTCTCATAATCGGTTAACCTTGACTTTATCTTTATTGTCACTGCGGACTTGATTGTATGTAGCGTTTGTCCTATACCTGCTATATTGTAACTGACCTTTTCCCGGCGTAATTTTAGTGACTGTACGAGAGACTCGCTAATAAAATTATTTTGCGATCCCGAGTCGAGCAATACTCTACACAGTACAGGTGTGTCGTTTACATCAAATACCTCGATTACGGCCGTTGATAATAACACCTGTTTGTAACTTTGACCCGGCCTTATTGCGTGCGCCGCTATACTAAGATTATCGGTTGGCGCGGTGGCACCGTTGCTATTTTCCTTTGTATCTGCTGTACATTATTTTTCTCTTCGACGGGCTTGGTTTCTAGGTGTAATAAAGTATTATGCGCTTTGTGACACTTAAAACACTTTTTCCCTCACATCTTTTTCCAACGTGTTGACGAATGCAAATATTGCACAAATTTAATTCTGCTGTTCGTTTTATACGATCCGGAACGGATAATGTTAAGAAGGTTGGGCATTTATATATAGTGTGTGCTAAATGACAATGAAAGCACTTTATTCCATTGGCCGTGACAAGTGATATAGCTTTATTATTATAGTTATATTTAATCTTCTTTATTTTTTCTTCGACACGCATGCTTATTTTCGTAGCTGACTCAACAGCTTCGGCGATCTTAAATCTTTTATCGAGGAATTGAAGTAATGTGTGTATTGGTGGTATTTCGTCTTTAGGTGATACTGTTTCCCATGCCTTTAGTGTACTTGTATCCAGTTTACTAGTTATAAGATGTAACAAAATTGAACCCCAACCTCTTGGATTTTCGCCTAACGTTTCCAGCGCGTTTATATGACCGTTCAGTTGATCGATAAATCGACGCAATTGAATCGCGTCTTCACTTATTCTTGGGAGATCAAATAATTCCTTAGTATGAGATTGTATTAACACCTTTTTATTATTATAACGAGCAATCACACTCGTCCACGCTATTCTATAATTCTCTGCAGTAGTTTCGATATATTTAATAACCTGTGCCGCTTCACCGATCAACGATGCACGCAAATGGAAGAACCTTTGTATATCATCGATTCTTGGGTTATTATGTATTAAAGCTGTGTATATATCCTGAAATGCTGACCACTCATTATACTCGCCGGCGAATTTCGGTATACTAATTGGTGCTAATTGTATAGGTACTAGTGACCCACAACATGCGTTTGTCGCGCCACCTGACGATTGTGGTACTGAAACAATTACATTTTGCGCATTTGGGTTTGATATATTTTCCCATTTGTAATTGATAATATTTCATTTTGTCTACCACGAATATTCGTTTCACTTTCGTAAATGTCATCACTTAATGCTACGGCTCTAAAATATGTATTTTCGAATTCCAATCGATACGCCACCGCTGCTTCTTCGTTCTCCTCGCTTTGCTCGATTTCGCTTTGCACTTGTTCAAATTCTTGCCATACGTCTTCAATCTTCTCTCGACGACATTTTACTTCCTTCCGACTTATATCATCCGCTTGATTTAGGTTTTCAACGTAGTTTAAAAATCGTGTTAATTGAGATTTAAGTTGACCTCTTCTCGTCCTCAATATCGTAACCTCAGCTGTCATATTTATACACTATATAAAATAACCTAAATTTTCTAATGGGCTAGTTTTGCGAGCGTTTTCACTTCGAATTTATCAAAACTTAATTTACTTTGTGCCTTTCCCACGACCTCAACTATTATTATCTTAGCTGTACGAGTAGGCTTACGGGAATTTTGTTGGACTAAATCAAGAATATGGATAATAAGGAAACGACTCACCTGATCGCTTTTCACACTTTTCGATATCCAATTATGGTGTTTTTGGAGTTATGACCACTTCCTAGAGTTGCATATGGTACTTAACTCAACTTCTTTCGATATTCGCACACGCGTAGGTACTTCGTAATCGATATTATTATTTTTCAAGCTGTAAATGCCAATCTTCGCACTATGACTTATTTAATTAAAGAATTACGCTTTACATCCGGGTCGAATGGACCATGTTTCGGAGCTCTTGTAAGTTGGCGTATTATAAAACGATGATAGTGGACTGTATTAATTTAAATTAAAAGATCATAGATTTGCGAGAAAATAACTTTTATTAACACGCGAACAGCTCGGCATTCACATTGCAACTAATCGTAAAAGTACAAGGCCCGCGACGGGGCGCAACGATTATTAATAATACAGATAAGAACACAGTAACGTTTTAGATACGCAACAATTATTATTATTATTATTATTAATCACAGTATTATAAATTAACTATGTTTATAAATTATTATATTTTAAATTTAAAATTACCTTTATTTTTCATTTAAATAACAATCGATTATTTTCTCTTGTTTCCAGATTATAAGGGAGGTATCAAACTTAAAATTATCTCTACCTACGCTTAAAGAAATTAGTTATTAAATAATGCTACTTGAAACATAAAATATTTGTACATTTTTTGTAATAACGTATAGATCGAAACAATAATATGGAAATTAATAAAAATAATAAAATTAAATGTAAACATTTTTAATGAAATTGTTTATTTTATTTTAGATTGTTTAAGTAAGATTACCGGTTAAAAACATTGAAATATCTAATACGTATTACAGATACAACGTACACAACATTAATATTATTTATACAATATTAAGTATAGTTATTTATTTTTAAAATATTGCAAATGGTCTTAAAGTATACAAATACGTATACAATGCTTGTTTTTAACAAAGAAATACGAGAAACCGATCGAGTGCGCACTTCTCAAATCGATTCGTCTGAAACAGAACAGTGACTTGATGGAAAACGGAAAACCGATCGAGTGTATATATTATATTTAAAAGAACAGGCCTTATTTACATAACGAGTTTCTGACGACACTGTTGAATTTTTTACGACTTTTTTTCACAGAGTTATTTCAAATACAAATATATACTTCCCCGAGCATCCCCACGTCGCCCATTTTGTCATTTTTTATCTGAGGAAGGGAGAGGAGGGTATATACTGTAATTAAATGTTACGGTTTTACTATAAATATGCAAGTCCTACCTAACGAAAGATATACATGCAGGAGAATTTTTAAAATTATTTCTTAAAAATTGGTAGTCGAACTTTAAATGGTAAGGATGGATACGCATCACAATTGTAAAAAAATTAGCAATATCGATAAATTCATCCAAAATCATGCACGAGTTTTTCGAATATTAAAATAAAAATTTTTAAATACTGTTATACATATATTATAAATACTGTAACATTTGTGTCATAATTATATCGTAATATGTATATAGAATCATTTTAAAATTATAATTATTTAAAAAATATATAAGTTATCAACATTTTCGTTAAAAAATGTGCCAGATAATTCAGCTAGTACATGCATATAATATATTATTATATTAATTCATTTTATTTTTTTAATGTGTAATAATCATGTAGGAAGTATCTCGAAATTAGCAGTCATTGATGGTGAGCATCACTAACTTTACTACTATAATATTCGTTACATCGAAAAACATATTTTTTATTTTAGTTTACTAAAGTAATATCGGGTAATTTTCAATCGCATGACTCAGTTGTAAAATTAATTAATTGATTATAGGCCGCTGCCGATAAGTCTAAAATAGGACAATTTTAAAAATAATTCCTGACAGCGATTTTTTACATGGAATGTGTTTTTTACCTTACAAATAGTGTTTAAAAAGTATGCTGGACTGCAGTCGAGTTGGAGAGATGAATTTGGGTAGGGTTTTAGGGATTGAAAACGGTTTTTCGCAATTTACGGAAAAACTACGCTTCCTATAAAAAAAAGTTAAATAGAAAAGTCGTAGAGGAGAAAAAAATGTGCAACATTGTTTTTGATGAAATTTTCTCTAACCTCAAAGTTATAGAGAAAAATGCACAAAACTTTAAAAAATCCAATATTTTCAGTTTTTGATTTTTTATTCCAGCAAAAATCATCGGATATTTTTCAAATTTTGGCATGTTAGAGTGTTTACTGCCTTCAGTAATCCATAATTTTTTGAAGACGAAATATTTAATCGTTTAGGAGTTCCGTTACAACAAATTTCGCCACCACCCTCAAAAAGTGCCATATTCAAGTAAATATTGTGCTTATTAAATTAGGTCTACGGAGATTCGTAAGATCTCTTTTGTTTTGTTTTTGCGTGTACTTTATCATACTATAAAAAAAATATGACGTTTATGTGAAAAATATTTGGAAAAAATTGAAAAAACTGAAAAATTGACGATTTTTACTCAAATTTAGTTTAAATTTTTTAAGTTCTTAATTTTTAATTTCCTACAAAATAGTCGGATACTTTTAAAATTAAAACATAATATAGTCAATTACATAATAAATAAGCTTCAATTTTTTCATGTAAAAATATTCAGTTGTTTAGGAAAGACACTGTCTCAAATTTCGCCAGTATCCTAAAAAAACACTAAATTCAAATCAATTTCTATCACTTTATTAAACTCTGATGAGGTCCGTTGGGTCTCATTTTTTTGTTTTTCCTTATAGTTAATTATCAGAAAAAAATTGTTATATTTTTATAAAAAAATAGTGATAAAAATTGAAAAAAATCTGAAAAAATTACGATTTTTGATTAGAATTCATTCATTTTTCGTTCATATATTGGTATTATTTTTTAAAAATTGATTAAAATCATACAATAAATAATGATGAGCTAGGAGTGGTTGCTGCTATTCAGGTACTGGGACTCATCTTTAGTTGTGTTAGTGTTGCTTTAGAGGAAAGAAGGAGACCTTACGAACCTCCGTAGAGCTAATTTAATAAGCACAATATTTACTTGAATATGGCACTTTTTGAGGGTGGTGGCAAAATTTGCCGTAACGGCACTATTAAACGGTTAAATATTTCGACTTAAAAAAATTATGGCTTAATGAAGGCAATAAACACTCTGTCATGCCAAAATTTGAAAAATATCCGATGATTTTTTTTGGAATCAAAAATCAAAAACTGAAAGTATTGAATTTTTTGAGGTTCTGCGCGTTTTTCTCTAAAACTTTGAGGTTAGGGAAAATTTCGTCCAAAACAACGTTGTACATTTTTTTCTTCTCTACGACTTTTCTAATTAACTTTTTTTGATAGAAAGCGTAGTTTTTCCGTAAATTGCGAAAACCCGTTTTCAACCCATAAATCCCACTCCATTTCATCCCTTCAACTCGACTGCTGTCCGGAATATTTTTTACACACTATTTGTAAGGTAAAAAACACATTTTATGCAAAAAATAGCTGTCAGAAATTTTTTTTTCAAAAATTATCGGCTCCGGCCTATTAATAAAACATAGTTTTTCGAATAGATTTACGTGTACAAAATGAATCTCCTTATCTTTTCATTGTGTGAATGACCTCAAAATAATAGGGCATTATTATAACTAAACTCTTGAGTACCTAAATAAAATTTAACAAAATTGTTGTATATAATATTCACTTTTTACTATCAATGATATGTAATATAATACTGCATTTAAAAATTTTTTTTATTATTATTATTGTTATTATAGAAAATACTACTGGTTTTAACGCCTTTATGTGTATATATACAATGTACAGTGAGTAATATTAAAGATAAATTTATCCTATATTTTACACCTACATACTACCTAATAAATGTAGTATATATATATATATATATATATATATATATATATATATATATATATATACAATATACATATATTGCTTTTTAATGTTTTACTTATTTTTATTAGCATTTCAGAATATTCTGGACATGGAAGATAGTAATTATTTGTTAACTTTGATGATAGTTTTACAGATATTGTTAATATATCTACTTGTTTAAATAAAATAATAAATACCTACTATAATAATGAACAATGGTATTACATGGGCGATTACTATTGTGGGTGCGAGTATCATTGGCAATACGTATATCTCCAATAATAATCCAAACAAATAGTTATAGTAATAAACAATAATAATAAATGAAATGTATCAATCATAAGAACTTTTAATATAATAATTTCTGCAGGAAATTGTTTTTTGAGAATTGGTGAAGTACAGGTGCGGATCCAGAAATCATAAAGGGGGCTATACGATGATCAGCTACCTAAAATTATACATATTTAGGTAGTTATATGTATAATTTTTAAGCAATGACTATACAGCCCCCCTTGGATCCGCGCCTACTGAAGTATCAATATTGAATGAAACACCTATCATAATTTAGTCAATATTTCTCAAATATATAATACTAAATGAGTAATAACTTATTTTTCAGATACATTAAAGACTTACACAATTAGGCTCCTCAGTGATACCCAGCAACGCATACTTCTTATGGGCATGTTGAAAATTTTTTTTGAAACCGTTATTTTAACTTATTTCAATTAATATAAAACTAAAATTTACATACACTGTTAAGGACCACTGTGTATTTATAATATATAAATGCGATGTAAATGAGCACCAGCATATAATGTGCCTGGCCACCGTCGGCCTAAAGGAATTTTTCTAAGTAAAGCGTTTTAGCCCGAACACCGAGTGCACAAAGAACAGAAACTCGCAGGGCATCTCAAAACCCGTAATTGTAATATTTTTAGTTTGCATGAAAAAAATCGTATAATACCTATGTCTATGTTTGTCTATACCTATGAATATTTATTAAAAGTGCCCATAACAACACATATTATAAATCTGAAAAAGTTCAAAGACAAAAATATTTATCTGTCTTCAATTAATTTACCTGCAAGTAATTAAAATATAGTTTTATATGTACCAAAATATTTCTAAAAAATTATTTAACACAACTATGAGACTTAAGATAAACTGATAAAAAGACCGTTCTGGATCATAGGGAATCCTGCAGGACCTGCAGGTGCTATACCTATAACATCGTCGTGGTTGTGAGTGGTGTGGAGATGGGAGATATAGGGGTATGTAAAGGTATAGCGATGACGTTGTATTGAGGTACCAGAGTTGAATAAGGTTTGATCTAGAATACTATAGGAATAATAGCATCTGCAGCGGAGTTGGTGGGGGGCCGTGTTATAGGTATAGCATCAGCAAGTGCTACAGAATTCCCTATGATCCAGAAACGCCTTTTTTATTCTACTTATGAAATTCATTAACCGTGTTGTGTGTATTATTACGCAATAAATGCTTTTAAAAATGATTGCTTAACTATAATTTAATATCAAAAAAAGATAACGAGCCGCGGGATGTTGTGGATGATGCTTAAATTAAGTACTTAAATAAAGATTTTAGAGTTTTGTTATTACTATAAATTTGATAGCGATAATAAATCATTGCGTTCGCTAAAACGATTCTGAGTGGCGCTTCGATGTAATACCTACACTTTGTCGAAAAATTTGAAATGGATATAAAAAAAAAATTGTGACTTGACCATTTTCAATATTTTTTTGAATATAGTTGAATTAACAAACGTTTGACATTATATTAAATCTTTAAGCCTTAAAACTAAAAATTACCTCTTTTATGAATTAAACACCTAAAAATCTACAATTGCTATAAATAGCCTAAAATAAAAGAAATATTTTGAAAAATTTATGTCTTTGATACAGTCAAAAGTTTCGTATTTGGTGAACATTTCAGATTTCTATGACCATCAGTTTCAAAATTACGAAGAAATAAAGATAATCGATTTTTAATGAAATTGCCGTTTCTATGTAATTTTTCAGTAGTTTTTTTCTGACGTTTCAATAAAGTATTGAGAAAAACGAAAAATAACCTCTTTAAAGTACCAACTACAATTTTCTACCGGAAAACAGTGCTACGCGTAAAGATCGGTACACTCCTTCTGGTAGGATTTTTGGGTACAGACATAAAAAAACACATCATTGTAAAACCAATACATTCCTCGCTCCGCTCAGAATCTAAAAGGAGGTATCAATGTAACTTTAAAAAAAAAGTATTTAACTTTTAATTTGGTAGGTATTGCTTATCATTATAATAATGGTATCTAATAAAAAAAATGCATAACCACCTTAATTAAGTAAATATGTTATAAATAAAAATAATACGAATATTAATTATTACTATAATTAAATTTTTTTGAATTAAATAATACTTTTGCATTTTTTAGAACAAAACAACTATGTAACGTTCGAAAATCCACATAATTGGTGTCAAGCCAATTATATTAATTCACCAGGTCGATATATTTTATACTATTACAAATGTATCTACTATCTGATATAATATAATTTTCAATGTAACTATATACATCAATTATGTATACACCTTACACCTATATTATTATAGCGCTTCATATTAACGCATTATATCACAGTTCAATATCGAAAATAGTATTTGCATATAAATTAGCATCATAAATCATTGCATTTAATAAATTGATTCTGAGTGAAGCTTCGATGTAATACACTTTGTCGGAAAATTTCAAGTGGTAATAAAAAAAAAAATTGTGTCTTAAGATTGTCAAGATCTTTAGAATGAAGTTGAAGTAACGTAGAACCTATATCATATAAAATTTTCAGCCCTAAATCCAAAAATTACCCTTTCAATGACTTCTTTAAAGTTCAACATTTAATAATTGCTATATATAGCCCAAAAATTGGTAGAAATTTATTGAAAATTGTTAAAGTTTATACATAAAGCTACATATTCGGTGTAAATGTCAAGACTCTAACACCATTATTTTTGTAGGTTTTTTGTGCCACATTCAAAAACTATTGAGATAATAGTTTTTCTTCCAATTTTTGAGTTGTTTTTAATTACGCTTAAGATAACTTTTGATAAAATCGAAAAACGTTTCAAATAAACTACCAACTAAATATAATTTGCTACCGGAACAATAACCCATGACAAGATCATCCAAACAACCTTTCTAGACAAAAATGTGTACAAAAAAAAAATTATAAATAAACATCAATATGTAAAACCAACAGCTTTCTCGTTTTGCTCAGAAAATAAAAAATGAAAATTTTTTTTTTTTACATAACTCAAATCATATTAAAGTATTTTGTATGATGTAAGCTGTTAAAATTGAAAATTATATAATGTATTGACTATTAATGTGTATTAAATAATAATAATTATTATTATTATAATTTAAAAGTTGGAAACCCTGTGGCATGCCTGTGTAAGATTTTAATTAACATTATTTTTTTATTGCTTAGGAAATAATGACATTATACTTTTATAGAAAAAAAATACACTTAAAATCTCTGGTGTACAAAATAACAAATATACGTAGGTAACTTAAGTTTTATAACAATAATTATTTTTAAGATCGTTTAGGAAAAGTGACAAGTGCTGGAGCACAATTTTCTGGTAAGCACCTATTTCGTATTTACATCAAAATAAGGTTTAAAATGTTTCTTTAATTATACTAATTTGAATTTTTTTTTAATCGTATAACAAATATATTACTACAAAGTCACAGTACTGATAGAGATAAGAAGATCGTAAATAACATAAAATAGTGTAAAAGGCTTTATCCGAGATGGCGAGATATCACGGGCCGGGAGCAAAAACAGTATTACGCGCGCTCGGACACAAACTTCTTAAAATACTAATACATACGAATATACTCGTATGACTTATACCGTTGGTACGTAGTAATCAGTGGTCGAAGTGGATCAAAGTAAGGGGAGATGGAAGCAGTATCATCACTTCAAGTTTTGAAAGGGGATACAAAGTTGTGAAGTTATATTGTTATTTAGTTATATTGTTGAAAAATAAGCAAACAAAAGAATTTTTTTAACAAAAGGCTCTAACATTATCAATATTTATTATCATTACCAATATAAACCTTGATTGTGAATTATATTTTTTGTGATTGTAATTAAGTGACGTTTATATCTACTGAATGTTAAAATTTTAGAAAACAAAATAGTTCTTATAAAGCACAAAAAATATTCAAAGATAATTTTTTAAAGAAAATTGGGCGGCAACGTAACAACTAAAAATTATAAAAACAAAATAGATTTGTAAAAAGGTACCGAGCCGCGGGGTGTTGTGGATATTGACTTAAGTGAATTACTTGGATACAAATTTTAGAATTTTTTTTTTGTTTTAAATTTGAAAGCAATGATAAAACATTTCATACGATAAAACGATTCTGAGCGGAGTTTCGGTGTAATACACTTTGTCTATTTTTTATACAAAATTAAAGTAATACTCGTATATGTCTGACGTTGTGTCCAAATTTCAAGTCAAAAAACTCAAAATTAACTGTTTTATGAATGAAAAAAAATCTCAAAATCTAAAAATAGCTATAAATAGCCTAAAATAGCCTTGAAGTTGTATAGTACAAATACACAATTTTGTTGAAAATTTCAAGACAATAGATTGATTATTTTCGAAATTATAGCGACAAAACTATACGTGATATTGACGAAATCCCATTTTTAACGGTTTTTCGTAATTTTTTGGTAATTTATCGCGTCGCGTTGAAAAACTATTGAGAAAATCGAAAAATGATCTCTCTAAAGTACCAACTAGATGCGAATTGCTGCCGGAAACAAACTGTGACCGAAGAGATCGGAGCACTCCTTCTGGTCGAAAGTCTGTACACAGGATAGAAAAAAAATAAATAAATAATTAAACATCATTGTAAAACCACTCAGAAACCAAAATCCAAGAGGGATGAAAAAATTTAAACAACTAAGTGAAAGGATGAAATATTCTAACTAAAAGAAGTGGGGAATGGTATCCCCCATATCCCCCCACTACTACCACCGGTAATAATGTATTAACTAAACCAGAACTGGTGATCTACCTATGTAGCGAAAAAATGTATTATTTGTGTGTGTTGATATACGAGTATGTTGCTGATATAATTTATTAAAAAAACGGAAATGTCGCGGGCGACACTCGGAAGATGTGAAAACATGAGCCTAGCAATAGTGAGGTATTATGTAGAGTTTGTAGCAAATATTCTTTACCTAAAACATATGTTCACATACTATTTGTAGCATTGACTTTTTCAATATATTTGAAAATTATATTTTATTAAATAATTAAATAATAAGAAAATAATTAAGCCATTGTAAATTATTATTTTATCGTTATTGTTATTATTATTAATAATTTATTAAGTATAATTTTGAAAATTTTATATATAATAATTTAAACTGTGGAGTAAAACCTTTTCTTTTTTAAAATACATTTTTTTTTTTTGTTTGTAAATACAGAACGTAATTGTTTATTGACTACAAAAAACTTCCCTTATATTGAAAATAATGTTATTCAAGTTTATAATAAGTCTAATATTTTATTTTATATTGAATTTGTATTTTATGAAAATTATTTTTATTGCTTTTCCGGATTGTGTGAGTTTTGGGTAAAGACCAAAAACTAATATTCATCTATGTCCAAAAAAAGCATTGTTTTAAAACCCTCACAGCAGTGGCCGTTAGAAGGGGGGCAAGAAAGAGCAAGCGCCCCACCCAAATTTGGTTGTTCCCCAACTTTTCCCTACCTATCCGTTTAAGACAATTAGACCAAATAAAAATTTAAATTTCAAATACCTATTTATTTAATTATCGTTTTCCACCTGTTTTGCTGTGTAATTAATTGTATTATTTTATTTTTATGTACAATCGTTTAGGTAATTATTATACTTATATACCACAGAATACACCGCCATTTAATATGATTTAGAATTTTATCAGAGAGCCCTTTAATAATATAGCGTTTTCCATGTATGTATTTCAATAATTCATACACTACACCCGTGCTGACGGTATCTACACTCGTGTTATACTTATAAGGTCAAAATTCACGGTAGCATTTTTAAATACTTTTTCTCACTGAAATGTTGTAATTTGCGTAGTACTTATTGTAATTTTTTAATTAATAAAAGATTTTTAAAAAATAATAGAACTGTAATATTTTACTGTAATATTAGTATATCATTTTGATTTAAATGTATTGAAATTATTAATAGTTCTACCTTTAGTCATTGCTGGTACGCGACTAATAATAATACACATGAGTGTTGGTGAAGAAAAAATTCTGGAAATCTCTGCTCTACAGTGGCATATTTGAGGGGGTGATAGACGCAATCCCCCCCCTCCCGAGAGAATTTAAAAATCATATTGTTATGATATTTTTTTATAAGTGTTTCCAAATTAATTTTTTTAAACAAGATCTTGTTTTGTAAATAAAATTGTGTAATATTCAATCATATGCCTACGCCCTACACATATATATTTTTTTATGGTGGAGCCGGTGGAGGGGTCTCATGTCATCGCCCCTCCTGAAGTGAAGTTTCAATATACGCCACTGCTAATCTAGGAGGTTTTCTACACTTTACACCCCACAAATTAAAATAATAACTAAAGTCAATAAATCTAATATTAAGAAATATTAATCATTTGTGATGTACATTGTACAGTGTACAGCAATTATTCATTTTACTTCCAAACTAATGTCTATTATTTTAATTTTATATTTCATTTTTTATAGTTCAGCCACACGCAAGCAAATATAAGGCTCTGGAACACGCATATTATAAATTTAGTAAATAATTTATAATTTATTATTATTTCTAAATTAATTAATCAAAGCCCAAGAGGGAGAAAGAATTCAGTCGATTTCCATCAAAAACAAAAATATGTATCCGTATTGAGGTCTTGTCGTGTTTTTATTTTGATCTTCAAATTATGATTCAAGTACAATCACTATTCTTAGCTCAATAGATACAAGAAAAGAAATACAATTAACATTCAGTATAATTTTTACCTTATAAACTATACTAACATTTTAGGGAAAAAACTAGCCTTTTGGCCTTCAGAAAAATGTCAGTAAAAAATAGATTTGATCTATGATTCTGTATGATATTCCCTACCTCAGGAGCATGCTACATGCAAATTATTACAGCGTATTTACCAAATAACAAGATGAACAAACCATCAATCATGCCTTATAATACTATTGTAACATATGTAAGAAAGATTAATTAAAATTAATTTGAAAGGTTTCTATACATATTTGTTGAGCTATTGTTAATGTTATTTTCAACATTTGTAGTCTTCTCGAAATAAGAATGTAATATGTTCGGTTTTTGTCTAGCACAAGCCATTGCAGATGGACATCATAGTGAGTTATATTTTACACATTTATATATAATATATAAATATATATATATATTCTGATTCTAAAAAAACAAAAATTATTAATTTGGTTTAAAATATTGTACATTATTAAATATTTTATTAATGGAAGAATCACAATAAGAGATGACAATAAATTAGATATGAATTCGTAACACGTGAAACATATTCAAAGATAATAATATACGAAAAATTTGTTTTTAGTTACATATATTGATAGTATTTTGGTTTCTATATATACTTATATTGTTTTCAAAAAATGTTTGTATCAACTGTTTAATAAATTATTTTAAAACATTATTAACGGAAAAAATTATCTAATTAGTCTCTGTTTTGATTTCTGAAAATATAATACATTGTAAATCTTAAAGGAAAGAAAACTTCTTTTAAACGAATTACAGTCGATCAATCACGTCGACGTTTTTACGAAATAAATGATAATAATAATTGTTTTTATTAAGTATTACTTATTATCTCACTTACAGATAGCAATATTTTAGATTCGTTTTAATAGTTAATATAAAATTATATTTAAAGTATACATCATGTACAGTTCATCTTAATTTACATTTAATTCATGACATGTCATATACTGTAGTTCGTTTTAATTAACATATTAAATTTGTATTATAAATTTGCTTAGTGTATACAAAAGATTACTTCGATTACATTAGTAATAGACTACATTATTTTGAGAGTAAGTATCAAAATTAATAACAAAATATTAGGTAAAAATTCAATTAAGAACACAGAAAAAAATGTTTACAGAATGTTAATATTTTATTATTCATTTTTTTTTTTTTTTAAAAGGTACTGTTAATTTACATCTACCAAGTCCGGACACATTCTGCAGCGAATCTTAAATGCTTCAATTAATGATTACCTATTTATAATTTTCTTTAATTTGTAGCCATTAAATCTAAAATGTAATAATTATAATGGCGTGTACGCATATATCACTAAATCACTATAATTAATATATTTCTACTTTATATAAATACTAAAATACCTAAGCAACATAATTGTTACCATCATTGCACATACAATTGTTGAATTATAAACCCTTCATTCTCATAAGTGTTTTTCTAACCGGCAAAATGCATTATTTAGCAAAATATATTATTAATTAAATTATTATTTATTATTTAAAAATATATAAAACAGTTAGACATCAAAATATAAATATGAATATATTATTAAAAAAGTTTTCTTTGCCGCCCCTAAAATTTCGCCGCTCCAATCACCTGCTCGTTCTGCTTGTAGGGAAACCTGACGCTGTGGCACAGTCTTCAAGGAAACTAAATTTTGTCTCATATTTCATAATAATAATTTAATCTAATAAAAAAATAATCTATTAATAAAGAATATTAAAATATTACACATATATATACATTATACATACATATTTTTTTATCACTCCCCATGAAAAAATCCTAGATCCGCCACTGGACCTACCATAGTGACAAGTGCAGCGACCAGGCGCAAATTCTGACTTCTCAAAAAACATTCTCGTCAATTTTTTTTTTAATATAAATATTATAAAAATATAATTATAATAGATTTGTTTTTAAATAAAAACAAATCTAACGGTTAAAAAAATGATATTTTGTACATTGTGTTTTCAAACAAAATTTATTAATAAGCGAGGTGCTTATTTTCGCGGTATTAAAATGTAGGTATTAAATTTAGAATCGAAAAATCGCGAAACAAACCGCATAAAATATTTATGAAGAGGATATCACACTCGCATTTGTTGTCTCCGTCTGTCTTACAGGCTATATATAGCTACTTTACAGCGGCAACATAACAATCCAGTATATTAAATTTATATTATATATCTGAATTTTTGGTGTCAAAGTTACCGATTATCCGTGATATATCGTTTTTATTTTCTTCATTTTCGTTTATATATTGATTAATAATTGTTAAATATTAATATCGTTTTATTTCTTCATAATATTAAAATTAATGGGTAAAGAAACTTGAAATATTTATCAAATATGTAACATTATATTATATTAAGAAAAAAAATGTTCAAAAAACTTTCTTTTAATTTTAGACTATTTATAGCAATTATAGGTTTTGAGATATTTAATTCATAAAAAGGGTTAATTTTTATTATATACCCAAAATATTACACCGAAACTCCGGTTAGAATCGTTTTATCGAATGCAATTCAAATTTATATTGATAACAAATAACAATACACACTAAAATCTTTGTCTAATGCAATTCACTTAAGCAGTTAAGCGACATTCCCAACCAGGGGCGTACTCGAGGGGGGTTTGAACCCCCCCCCCATGACCTCACTAACCGATGTAGTTTTGTGCGTTCGTGCTTATAAATAATATAATTCACAGGAGCAATTTTCTAAAAAAAAATTTTTTAAGAAGGGAAAAATAAACAAATATTTTTTTTACAATCTATTTTCAATTTTATGTCAACAAAATTTTCAACCCCCCCCCCCCCATTGAAAATTCCTGAGTACGCCTCTGTTCACAACACCCCGCGGCTGGTTACCTTTTTAAATATACTTTTGACTGTATAGTGTATGATATATCCCGTTATAAATATCATACGTCTAATAATTCAGTAGATCATTGATACTAACTAAGCTGAGACAACAAAAAGAAAATATGTTGTTTTATTAGGTTTAGTATTTATTCTTAAAAGTTTTGAAATAGATAAATAAAGCTAATAAGCTGAGACAACAAAATAGATATACAGGTATTATAAAAAGCAATGTTAACACCAAAATAAAAAAAGTGCGTCGACAGCCGTGGTGTGCTATTGTTTGACACACAGCTTTTTTACGAGTTAAATTAAAATTGAATTTACTGCATATATTTCGAGGTTATTTTATTGTGTGTGTTTTTGTGTCTATACCGATCAAAGGTACCTATACAACAATTCTTTTTTATTTTGCTGTTTTTTTTTTTTTTTTCTAATATATTTATTCTTTACTTTCACTGAATCCCATGTTTCGGTTTCAATTATATAAATTATAAATGATAAATGATAGTTATTTCTATTTTTAGATTCTGAGCGGAGCGAGGAATGTAGGTACTGGACATTGGTCTTACAATGATGTCTGTATCCAAAAATTCTACCAAGAGGAATGCTCCAGTCTTTACAGTCATAGTTTATTTCCGGTAGCAAATTGCATCTAGTTGGTAAGTACCTACTTTAGAGAGATCATTTTTCGATTTTCTTAGAAGCGACTAAAAAACAAACTCAAAACCTATTGAAAAAAAAAACAGAACGATAAAAACACGATTTCGTTGAAACATAGATTATATATTTAATCTATGGTTGAAATCAATAATTTTTATTTCTTCGTAATTTTGGAACTACTGGTTATAGAAACTTGAAATATTCGCCAAATTGGATGTATTATAGGTACCTTCTTTGTACTACGTTTTTGAATTTCATGGAAGAAAAACTCTTGACGAGAGTTTTCCTACAACACAATGTTTTGACGTGTGTATGCACTATGCGTATAACGAAGAGACTAAGAGAGCACAATTTAAAATATTTTAAAAAATCGGATTTTGTCCAATAAAATAATAAAATTATTGAATTTCAAAGATAGGTACTCGATTGTTTTGTAAGGGATAAAATGTGCACGTTTGACATACCTATCTCTACACAATAATTCGTCTCCATTTTGTATTAGATAATATTAATCTCGAATCTCGATATTAGATATTCCACAAGATTTTATAAAAATGCTAATGACGCTTGCCGCTTGGATTACCACACTGTATGCAAACTGTAAAAAATATTTATCATCCAGATAGTCTTATCTCGTTTACTTCGCTACGCCAAGTGATCGGGATTTGTTGGTTATGATTAGTATGGATTTATTTTAGATTTTAATACGATATTGTTCCTTTTTGGATGTGTGTGAATTTGTATGAAACACTCGAAATTTTCACGTATAGAGCAATATAAACATTAAACGTGATGTAAACAAAAACAATTTTTTTTTAAAGGTACCTATAGTGCCGCCGTTCACTTTTAGTACGGTTCTTGATTGGTTTTTTTTTCAACGATCATATTCACAGTTTCATATATGTATCTGAATAAATATAATTGGTAGTATGAAGAGAAGGAATGGCGATTGCGGAAAATCTCGAAAGGCATTGAAGAGAAACAAATCTGCAGCCGAAGGAATCTATTGGAGGTATCGGATTACAACAACTGGGTGTTTCACAAATTTGTTTGTATTAAACTTGTAATGTTGTGTTTCCAGTTCCGTACATTACTTGAAGGTCTTCGGTATTTGGCTGATGCTGATACTTGCAGATTATTTGTTGCATTTTCGGTTTGAATACCTTTGGCCGTTTTGGCTTCTGTTTCACAGAATTGTTGAAGGAATCAAACATCAAGGATTTGTAAGTACATATATGTATAATTATAGTGTATTCTATGTTTTATGTACTCAGCTTTGTATTACCTTTTTCTAATTAATTTTTGTAACAATACTTATATCTAAAACTATAGCTAATTGACTGTATTTTAGCTTTCAATTCAATTATAAAATAATAAGCTTATTCATAAAAAAAAAAAAAAATCATGTCTGAAACTATCAATAACCATAACGTACAAAATAGATACACATTTTATATTATAAATTATAATATTTGTACACAATTTATTTAAAAATAATAATAATAATAGTAATAATAACTTGAAAATTACCTAATGTCCTTAAAAATGTGTTTATAGAATTATTTTTTAAATTTATCATGTTATTAATTTCTTATTTTACAGGTTTATACAGTGTTTTTTGTTTGCATTGCATTAACGTCAGATATGGTGTGTTTTTTCTTCATACCCGTACATTGGTTGCTGTTTGTAGCTAGTACATATTTTTGGGTACAATATATTTACCAAGCAGGTTAGTAAAAATCTCAATATAAACTTATCTAAAATAATTTAAATAATTGTTATTATATTTACTTAATAATTTTGTATACATTTTGTAGAGAAATGTGTTTCTTGGCCAGTGGTAACTCTATTAGTCTTATACATTTATGTAGAGGCTTATATTCGACTGAATAACCCTGACCATATTCCTTATAAATTGGTTTTATGTAAACCTTTAGCTGCTAACTGGTAATATATTAAATGACATAATATACACGCACTTCATATTGTTAATACATTTTTATTCATCTTTCATTTTTTTCTTTTAGTATTGGATATCCAGTCGTCACACTGTGTTTTGGTTTCAAAAGTTATTTAAGTCTCAAATTGAGACAGGTAAGTATTTAATAAAAGTATTATTTTTCATTGAACTATTATATTTGTATTGTGTGTGTTTTAACAATGGCATTTTAGAAACAACAACAAAGAGTTTCCAAAGAAAATGAGTTTTATCAGAACTTATTATTAGATGCTCTGCCATTTGATAGAACCACTGACTCCGTCATATCTAGTCAGGACAATGATGATGGAGGTAATGTCTGAAATGCGTATAATTTAAAATTTTAATTGAAAATATTCTTTATTTAATTTTACACTTGTAGAAATATGGTTGGAATCAATTTGTGAGGTGCCTGCTGAGAATATTCATAATAATAAATTGTTATCTAATGGTAGTGTCCCGCACAAAAAACCTGATAAACAAGATACGCTATGTACTGAAATACCTAATAAAAAAATTGTAACTAATGATAAATTAATGTAAGTATTTAATACATAGGTATAAATTATGTTTATTTAAAGTGCGATGGAAATTATATACTAAATTTGTTATGATAGATGTAATAATAATCAAGAAAATCATATAACTAAAGAAGTAGAAAAAAATAAAAGGCTGACTCGAGTGTCATCAACTAAAAATAATAACCATGTAAAATGTAATAATCAAAATTCGAACACAAAAACTAAAGGTGCTTCACCACAAAGAGTAGAAAAACCTTTAGTAATTGTTGACCCAAAAGACATTTACTGTGAAACGTGGGTTTTATTATATTTAAATGTTAATGACTTAATTTGTATTTATATTTTTATTATTATTATTATTATTAAAAATTAGATTGGAAAATGAGTTAAAAAGGCTTAAATGTGAACTTCATTCAAGTAATCAAACTGAAAAAGAATTGAGAAATCAGTTGAATACATCTTTGAGTGACTATTCTAATATTTCTCATGAACTCACAAGGCTAAAACAAGAAAACGAAGATACTAAATCTAAGTAAACAAATTATTTCCCACAATTTATGTGTGTTTTACATATATTACAATTTATTTTATTTAGGGTTCTCAATTTGCTTTTAACACAACAAAGCGATAAACAGATGGTTTCTCAACTTGAAAAACGTTTATCAGATGAGAAACGACAAAGACTTTCGTGTGAGTCTCAATTAGTCTCAGAAAAGCGGCAGTTAAAAAAATTTGAGGAGCTCGCTGCATCTAGATTAGCGGCTTTAACTATTAAGTATGTAATTTATTTATATTTATCATATTACTAAATATCTAATTATCTAAAATATCTATATTATCTAAATATAACTACATATACTAATTAAACATGCAAATATTTAATTATTTTTTTAGACCAGAATGTACAGAAAGTTGTAAGGCTAGACGCAGAGAATTAGAAAATGAAGCTAAAGCATTGCGTAAAGAACTCAGGATAAAAGATGAACAGTATGTTGCAGCTCAGAAAGAAGTCAATGTAAGTTTAAAATTAATTATTGAGATATTGAACTTCAATTACTTTATTTGCTATAGGAGCTTCAACCATACAAACAAAGTCAAGATAAAATTGATTTTGTTATGTCAGCACTATCAACGTTAAAAGACAAAAACGCTCATCTTGAGCACAGTCTTAGTGCAGAAACACGCATAAAACTTGATTTATTTTCTGCGTTAGGCGAAGCCAAACGACAATTAGAAATTAAAATTAGTAATATTTTGAACTCAATCATGTGTTTATAGACAGTAACTTAATGTAGAATTTTTCTAATAGATAAAGTTTCATCTCAAGAAAAAGAGATTGATGAACTTAAGTCTAAAATGGCTCACTCAATGATTATGATGCCACCAAATATGGTCAACTCTGTTGGAGGATCTCCAACGATGAGATTTGGTGGTAGTAATTCACCACAGTCGAGTCTTGATCCAAATGCCACTATATATACACCTAAAAATAGTTCAAATTTAGTCACTGAAGCTTAACTTCCTTATAAAAGTAAGTATTATTCAATAAATATATAATATTATGTAATTAGCAAAACCTAACATAGTCAGGATAGTGGTAACTTGTAGAAACAACTTCTCTTTTCAACATGCTTGAAGCAGTACAATATATAATATATACTTACACATATTGAAAACATTTTAATTTTTGTTGTTTAATCATTTTTAACGCATTTCAAAATATATTCATAATACACTGTAAAATATTATAATATTCTCCTCTCGTGTACATACTAACTCCTAAAAAGTTATTGTAATATATTTATTTATCCTGTGATGTTAAACTTTGTATAGTTTTAATCTGGAACCTATATTGAAACTCCATTGTACAATTTCTCAATAAAGTTTTGTAAAAATACTAAATAACAGAAGTAATTTATAAGATAGATAACTACAACTAGTAATAATAGTTATCATGTAATATACATAAATCTTATAACAAACAGTAAAATATAATTTGTCAATTTTGTGATAATATCGTCAAAATAAATATAGGAAATAGTTTCACCATGTCGATATTCAAATGACAGAATAAGTTGCATAATGTAGTTTAAGTGTCCATTTCATAAAAAATTGTTCAGATTGTTTTGATTGTGTGAAAACACAGAATTAAGTGCAAATGTTTACCATTTCGCAAGACAGAAACAAATGCGATGTAGATATATATATCAGCCCTGTGTAATTAATGTGGTTTTTTCCAGTGTCAAATTGCCTGAAGCAAAAAATGTCTACTACCATTCAGGTACATCATATGTAGAAAACAAAAAATTTCAAAATAGGTAATATCGTGCAATGCTTCTCCTTTAAAACATTTCATGTTAAATGTTAAAATGAGATGCATATGCAGTGACATTTTATTAGGATAATGGTAAACAGTGTGACTACCGGAAATTTCACAGTCAGTTGTGTGATTTACTAGAAAATGTATAGTTAAACGTGTAACTTACCAACAAATTAAGTATAAATAGTATAATAATTATTATATTTAAAGACGATCTACTGATTTCATTAAAAAAAATTTTACTTTTGTGTTCAGATTGATAAATGTAAAAATCGGTTTCCCTCATTCACTTATGTTTTGGCACCTATTTTTCATATAGGATATTTCATAAAGAACGCAGTTTTGAATTTTGCCATAAACTAATTTAATTTTAAAAGAAATACATTATATATGATATGTATCGTTTCACTATGAGTTGAGGTTTAAGTGTGAAACACGATATCGTGCATATGACCCCCTCTACTTGATCGGCACGCAGTAACTCTGTCGATGAAATTCTTTACCATGTTTTCAAACACTTGCCCATTGAGCTCGCTGATGACCCGTTGAATTTCTTACTTGAGATCCAATAAAGTTTGCGGTTTGTTTTCATAAACCTGTGATTTTATGCGGCCCCAAAGAAAAAAGTCACATGGAGTTAAATAACACTACCTTGGTGGCCACTGCTGATCACCGCGGAGGGAAAGAATTCGGCCATGAAATTTTTCACGAAGCAATGCAATCGTCGCCCCAGAAATGTGACAGGTGGCGTGTAATTTATCTCTATGTGACTTTTTTCTTTGGGGCTTCATAAATTCACAGGTTTATGAAAACAAACCGCAAACTTCGTTGAATCTCAAGCAAAAAATTCAACGGGTCATCAGCGAACTCGATGGGCAAATGTTTGAAAACGTGATAAAGAATTTCATCGACAGAGTTACTGCGTGCCGAGCAAGTAGAGTGGGTCATATGCACGATATCGTGTTTCACACTTGAACCTCAACTCATAGTGAAACAATACACATCATATATAATGTATTTCTTTTAAAATTATATTAGTTTATAGCAAAATTAAAAACTGCGTTCTTTATGAAACACCCTATATATTACAATGACACAATTTTTGATAAAAATGCCGTCTGAATTTGTTGCAGAGTTTGATGGACTAATCAATGGTGTGATGTGAACTTCCATCCTATTATTGCTTTGTATGTATGATTTTAAGAATGGGTGTCAAATGATGAGTAGGCTAGTTTATATTATGATGCATGAGTGTACTTAAATATAAATATATAAAATTTTCAAACATAATCTTATTGCTCTAATTTAATATTGTCTTGGTTTATTTGGCTTTTTGTCCTTATTCATTTTTGTCACAAAAACATTTGGTGGCTACTGATATTTAATCTCACTGACATAACAAAATTAAATTGTTCATTGGAGGTAATTTATTATATATAATAATCAATAAAAAACAAAATATTGGGCGCAAATAAAAGGTTCAATACATTTTTTAAGTATGTGTTACTTCCTGAGATCATTAATGATTAAACATGGCTTAGTTTGTTATTTAATTAACAAACTTTTTTTTGCCCCTTCGTATTTTTTAAATTTTTCTAAGAATACACAATTTAACATTATGAAAATGTTGTCCTCAACTTCAGGTGTTCCACTAGGTTTGCATCTCACTGACTAAGGCTTAAAAACAGTCCTTTGACTGCAACTACAGACCTCAAGGTTCTTAACCTTATAATGATTAAATTTGTGTTTATTGTATTGTTGAAACTCAAGTATAATGCAGAACATGCATTTAACCATTTTTCTTACAAGTTATTAACAAAAATATACCAGTGTTGTTTTGAGTGCACTGTAAGAAGTTTTCTCTCCAAAATGTCATGGTTTATTATATATTATCTAAATAAAAGCATTATTTATTTCGTTTTAGTGTTTATAAATAGAATTCAAGAAAACTGGCAACAAAAATCAATTTTCACTCTTCTCCCTCAACAAATAATACGTTATATATTAGATACCTCGGCATTAAGATTGACAATTTTGTAATGAATAGTAATAGAATTTTTTTTTTTTCATTTGACAAAAAATTAAAATAATTTATTTTCTTATTTTAAACTGTTGACTTTTATTTTTCGCACTGTAATAATTATTTTTAATTTTTTTCTCAATTTGAATATTTAATATCGTTTATTTGATCTTCCAATTTGTACCTAATATTTTCCCCTTGCATTTTCGTTGTAATAAACGCACAATATCTAAGAAACAAAAACGAAATCAACTAATTAATGTTAATGATATAAAATAATGTTAAGTTTAAGCTTAGTTTTTTTAACCATTGTTTTTTTTTTTTTTTTGTTCCTAAATCAGGAAAAAATCATAAGGGATTTATAGCCCTAGAATTTTTTCTTTGTTAACATTTATGATTGTAATGAAAATATTGTGATAATTTTTAGCTGAACTTAGCATTCATTTAAAACTTAATAATGTACGCAATGAACTATACATACACATAGCTGTGTATGATATCCTAGATTAAAAATACTTTTTATTTCGCATGTGTACTTAAAAAACTATTCATTGTTTTGTTATTTATTTATTTAATTCGTTTGGTTTTTCTTTTTCACTTGTAGTACAATAATAATAATAATAAATAATAATAATGCGTTTTTATTATTAATAATCTTTTTTCAGACTATATTACAATCTTGAGTTTATATATATATAAAAAGAAATAATAAATTTAAAAAAAATTACAATTACCTACATTATTATAAATTAATGAGTGTTTCTTTTGCAAAATAGATTTAATTTATCATACAAATTTCAATTAAGGCCGAACAGTGAATATAACTGAATATACCTGGTGCATATATTTACATCTTAGATATTTAGCTTATTAAAAAAAAAACATAATTATTTGCTTAAAAATAATGTTGAAAAATCTAAATATATAAACGCGTATAATTAAGTAAGTTTAAGGAACAGGTGCGTCTACTTCAGGACCGCTAGCGTCTGGTTCTTCATCGTTATAAATATTTTCAGCCATTTGCCATACCTGGGAGTTGAAATTACGATTTGGTTAGATGTTAATAAAAATGCTTAGTCATAAAATAATTACCTGCATAATATTATCTTCAGACACAGAGCAGATAACCCATGGTTCATTGGGATTCCAAGAGAAGTCGGATATTTTAGCAGTATGACCACCATGGATAAACTGAAAAAATTAAATACCCAATAGGCAATAACGTAAAATCTTAAAATTGAATAGACATTATTAGGTTTGTTCCAACGCACGAAAAATGCAAACTATCAGACGGTTGTTCCAACAAGTTACAGTAAAAATGATCCATGGATGCTGACTGATAGTCAGTGACATTATTATCATATACAGTAAACTCTCGATTATCTGCAGTATTTCACGAACAGAGTTATTTTAATACAAATTATGTACATATGTATTGTATAAGAAATCATTACGGTTCAATTGGATTACGATAATAACCAAATAATGCAATTTGTACCACAACTACATTTGATTAAATGATAATGAAACACGTTAAAAGCATTTTTGTCAATTTTCAGCCTATTTCGTCTCGCCCGCAATGTCGCGCCACCCATTCCATGGATAATCTCGAGTTTACTGTAATCATGTTAGAGTAATATTTCTTACCAATTGTTAACATTTGAATTTTTACTAAACATTTGTAAACAACATATAGTATGCTGTTTCACTTATTGAACGCAATTCCTCTTAATATTGTTGTAATTAATTTAAACAAATACCATTTTTTAAATAGATACAAGCATTCATTTAAGAACTATACCGTACCTACACATAAGAAAATTTTTAGCTCTGCAATTAACAACACACCCGTCAATATACTCTAACAAAAATATAACGAAAGTTTTGTTATAAAACACACATGGATTCATTCATTCGTTTAATGTCTTATCTATCTACTTTACTCAAACAATCATATAGACAGTCTGAATGTGTTTCAACAGAGCTCAGAGTCCATGATCAACCCACGTCAACTCATGTGCAGTCAATTATTCACGGATCAATCCGTAGCTAGTCCCAAATTCCATATTGAAACAAACCTATAATATAATTACCAAAAGTTCGGGTGGACCATCATCAGCGTCTTCAGGTGACTGTTCCTCTCCTATTTTACTTAAATCCCAAACATGTAAACGTCTATCTGTACCACTAGATGCTAATATTGTTTCATTATGTGGTGACCACTGTACTTGGAATATTTCATCCTTATGCGATTCAAATGAATGCAATTTTAATTTTAAATTCCTTAAATCCCAAAGTGCTACAGTCTAAAACAATAATACAAAAAATATTATTTAGAACAAATACCGTGTTAAAAAAAGTTTACTTTATCAGCACTTCCAGTAGCTAGAATGAATTCTGAATATGGATTAAACGATAAACAATTGACTTCAGCAGTATGAGCATCAACAGTATGTGAAGGTTTGCTAGTATTGTTAGCACGTGTATCCCAAATCATGAGTTTTTGATCATCAGCAACAGATCCAAATAATGATTCATGCAGTAAATGCCATGCAACATCCTAAAAATTAATGAATAGTTTAAAATTAGTTAATTAATAGTTAAAATTAAAAATAGTTTCACATTCTGTAAACAAAATAATTTATAATATACTTCAACAACAGCTGTATGTCCAGTAAATATAGTTTTAGCTTCTACAACTCTGTGTTCTTTAGGAGTGGCATTAATATCCCACAGACAAATAGTATGGTCATCAGATGCACTTAACAAATATCCGTTTAAATTAGGATTCCACGATAAACCATATCCTTCTTTTTGATGACCTCGTAGTCTATTTTACAACATACAGACATAAATACAAAATTTACTAAGAATATATTTGTTAATTTTCATTACCTTAAATCTGGTTGACATTCTCCATTTGGATCAGGCTTTGAAGGATGTTTGGTATAATCAAATACCAATACATCACTTGACGGTGTTTTGGTAGCAATTACACATGGATTTTGAGGCATATAACGAGCTCGGTTTACTTCACCTTCATGGTTAATTTTTATTTCTATTTCAATTTTACCGCTCACAGAACCAAAACCACCATATTCTATAATAACAATAAATATATATATATATATATATGTATAACAATGAAATAAATAGTTTTTATTTATACTATTACATACCTTGTTTTTCGCCATCATAATGAGAAGAATCAAATTGTGCATCTTCATTTGGTAACTGTACACTGGCAATTAATAAATGATTCTGTTCATCCGAAGTGTGAGTACCAAGTATTAAACGGTGAATAGAATACTCTTTACCTTCGGGACTAAAAAACATCCAAAATTTTATTATAGTTATTAGGTAATAGTGAAACAAAGCAAGTAAAAATATTACAAGACAAAATTAGTGTATTATTAATATTTGCTTAATAATAATAGCCCATACAATTCATCTTGGCTGATTGTATCGTTACAGGTAATGGATTCCAAAGATATGTAGTCATGTATTTTGAATGTAAATATGCTTTTCAGGCACTTAATTTCTCTGAAATTTAATGATTACCGCAAGCCAAGATGAACTGGTCAAGTTATATCACCAACCTTAAAATTGTTGAATTTTTTGATTTGGAAAGTTTAGCAATTCATTATTACAAGAAAAAAATTTGTGGAAACTTGTAATTAGGGTTTGGAGTTATAGTATTTGCATATTTCTCCGATATATAGCAGATTAAGAAACAAACACATTTGAATGTGTTTACAATGACGAGTTTGAAAACAATATTTTTAAATATACATTTTGTTGGTTTTGCAAAAAAGTGTATGTCTTTTTTTTTTAATAGTTATGTGCATATTAATACTTTTTTTTATTAAATAATTATTCAATACATTATTATTATTATTTCAATAATACGGTTTAAAAAATATATTGTTTTCTTTGGCTACTGTAGGAGTGTATATAAACCATGATGACACAGGTACATAATACAAACCCGATACTTGAATCCCGATTTTAAATGAATGACGAAACGACTGTTAATTTAGTTTATTCGTATTTAAGAATTTTTTATTTTTTACATTTTACGTGTATATTTTGTCTATTTTCATATTTATTATTCTTATTCTATTCTACTTTGAGGTTTGCAATTTATCAAAACTGTCTTACACGTAAACCACTGAAAAACGTTGTAACTAAAAAAAATTATTGAATTTAAACATAAATCCACTGTCTGACAAATAAATTGGATTTCATCGTAACGCGTGTAATTTTAGAATTTTAGGATGATTGGACAAATTACAAAGTTATGAAATTGAAAGAAAACTTGCACGTCAGAAATTGTATTTCATAAGAAATTACTTGGATATTTATCGAATAACATTTGATCAGATTTATTATTACCATTAAACTCGTTCACTGTTATATGTACACAACCTACAGGCAGCTATAACCCATTTTAAACATTATGAACGTAACAGATCAATGTAAATAGCTCGTAGTGTCGAATCGTAACGAGATAAACATGCTGTACCAGTACAAAATATGTACGGTTCAGTCGGACAATCGTCCGTACAGCACAGAGATACGGAAGTCGGTGTCGAGTCGGTTACGTTTAACATTATTATTGGGCGAGGAATTATTACCGAGTAACGTCCGGAAGCCACTGAGCGGTGAGCGAAGGCCACTCGAGTGCGTGCGTCATGACCAGATCGTACAAGAACGGTGTGTTCTTCTTCCATATCTTGTACTCTTCGTTGATGACACGTTCCTCGACCGCCTCGTCGAACGTATCTAGAAAAGGCACGAAACGTTGATCATAACGCGTACGGGACAGACCATTTTCCCGAAAAGCGTGCGCTACTCACCACCTTCCTTGTCGCCCATTTTCCACGCCGGTGTTCGGACTGATATGACTACACACGCTACACGCACGACGTAGTCCTCGGCGTTTTTCGAGGAGAAAGACAGAAAGCGGTGAACAACGTTTGTCGGGACACTCAAAATAATTTTACCGAATTGGACGACGACGGGAACGCGTAAAGTAGCGCGCTCGTATGGCGAGAACGAACAAAAAAAGAGAAAAAAAAACGACAATAAAACGCGCGAAAAACGGGGGAAAACGCAGCCGCAGTGAGACCGACGTTTGTGAATCGCCGTGCGGAAGACGACGGCGAATCAAAAAACTGATCCGCCGCGGCGGTCGTGTCGCCAGTGCGGCCAACCGACCGGCAACGGTGACGGACGCCGCCGACAAAACCTATCCGCTACCTTTTGTACGAAAAAATTATTTGTAAAAGTATATCATGGAAGAATAAAACACAACAAGGCGCGAATTTTAATATTGTCCTCGCATTTTAAAACGTTCGTGAAGTTAGCCCCGTCAAATCATCCGATTCGCTTCAGACCAACGCTGAAATTTGTCAAATTAATTGCAAATCGATTTTTACAATTCGCTAATCAAAATTCTGTTTTTGGCGAATTTTTCAAAATTTTTGGTCAGCCCCACCGAATCGTCTAATTTGCGTTAAACCAACGTTTTTTTCAGTATCTTGCCCAATCCTATTATATACTTCAAGTATAATACTTGTAGAAATTATAGTCTTAAAAGCCCCTATAGGTATACATATTTTTACATCGTCATAACATTAATAAAATATAGTAATACTTTTTACTAAAATATTATGTTTATATTTTTTATTGAATTATACGTATTTATCACAAAGTAAGAATATATAAATACATGGTATTTATAGTGCCGATTTGATATCTTCTGTCTGACAATAACTACGTTTTTGTACGCACACGATCTTTGCCCTTTATCATTATTTATATTTTATACATGCATGTTTACAGTGGCGTATACATGATTTTTCAATGAGGAGGGGGATCAGAGCCGGATTTGGGTATGTGGTGGCCTATGGGCGGAATTATGCCTATCTATATGGGCCTTAATAAGGAACCTTATAAAGAAAAACGATCATGGGAGGTTATATGACCCCCACATCCCCCCTGCAGTTAACTCATTCAACCTATAGGCTATCTTCGATCCGCACTGACCTTAGTCGATTTTTTAATAAGAGCCAACTTTAAAAACGAGAGCTTTGCTTCACAATTAGCTAAAGGTATGTTGTCAGATATAATCTCAATACAGTATATATTATATATCTGGAAAAACAAATAGATAGTTCAAAAAAATTTTTGGGGCCCCTATTCTCTTAGTCCTTTTTCTCTTAATCCGGTTCTGGTGCACCTATACGAAATTATATTCTCAATGATTGCGGGTAGAAGTTGAACATCTTTTTTTCTTAATAATACTCGCAGATTTTTAATGCGCCACAAATAATATTGAACATTTTCCATGGCCAATTGAATATAAATTGTTTATAAATTTCAAATTTATATCCGAATTTTTTTAAATAAATCTTTATTGTGATTATTATGCGCCGGACTGCCGAAAAATGTGTTACAATGAATGAGGGGTCTTCACGACCCCCTAAACACCCTTTCCCGCCGGCCCTGACAGTACGTAGCATAACTGCAGTACCTACGAATTAAAAAGTAAAATTATTTTTTTCAGTATCTTGAGGGGGGTAATCCAGTACCCTTGGACCCTCCCCGTCAATACGCTAATGATTGTAATTTGTAATCTGGTCTCTGGTGAACCGTGAACATAATTTTCTTATGGATGGAATTGTGACAACATAGCTTAAGGGGATTGAAAGCGGGTATTTTCTCTCTTTGTCTTACACACATGAAACACAGCAAAATAGACGTTTCGTACTTCCAACGTACCGATCGATCTATTGGTGCGATAAGAAATTTGAAAACAGATTTGAATTCTTCGTGAATTTTACTACAAAACGACTTTCCCACTTGTTTCATTTTTTTAAGACCTTCAAAAATGAATTATTAACAATTTTTTTTTTAAATTTGTTCGGTTAATTTTTTTAAGGGTTTATGAAAAAAAATGAAGAAAGTGGGAAAGTCGTTTTGTAGTAAAATTCACGAGGAATTCAAATCCGTTTTCAAATTTCTTATCGCACCAATAGATCGATCGGTACGTTGGAAGTACGAAACGTCTATTTTGCTGTGTTTCATGTGTGTAAGACAAAGAGAGAAAATACCCGCTTTCAATCCACTTAACCACAGATTGGGTCTAATCCGTGGCTTAACGCGGCACTGGTCGTGGGCCGTGGCCCTCGCATATGCACGAGACAGACGCGCGCGCATTACAGCTGCTCAAGGTATATTTATCTAATCAGGGAAGTAATGCTCACGCAGTTCCCCTGGTGTCGTTGATTTACCAGGACAAAAAAAAAAAAAAAGGTATATTTATCTATGCAGCTGTTGCCGCGACGAAGTTATCTCTGTGTTATCATCGTCAACGGCTGTGCAGTCGACGGGCGTACAAGAAGTTAGCAACGGGGTCAATCGGGTTGGGCGCGCGTGAACGGACGTCACTTCCGCCCGGTGTGATTTGTTTATTTTTTTTTTTTGATTATTATTTTTTAAATTTTTTTTTTTTATCATCAATCGACTGATAATGGCACGTTCAATTAAAACAATATTCCGTGTCCTACTGCGCGAATTATTTATCCTACGCGACATCCGTTGACTCGCGCGCAATTGCTGTTCGGCCGCCACTACTGTGTGATTCGAACGTTAATTTACAAACGGATTCAGCCGCACGGCGAATTGTTAATATATATTATATCGAATTGGTTTTTAATCGTCGTCGAGCCGCCGTCTTCTCCGTTTTTGTCGCTCCGAACGCCATGTGTCTGCAGAAGTCGATTGTAGCAGGTAGTCGTTCAGTGCACGTATGAGATGGTTTCGCGTTGTTTTACCGTACAAGGTAATGTTCCAAGTCGCGATCGTTATCATGTCGTCTGTACGATTGTACGATTGGTTTTTTTTTTTTTAATAATTTTTTTTCTGTTTACGTGTGCCGCAGGCGAAACTTCAGTATCAAATAGCTATAATGACGGACAGTCAAGTGGTGACGATAGACACGGAGTGCAGTGCAGATCGTGCTCGAAACGGTTCGGTGACGGAAGCTTCGAGCACGGCTAGTGATTCGCCTACGCCCACCAACAGCGTTCAAGATAAAAATTGGACTCATTGGCACGGACCAAGTAATGAACTGTTAACATAATAATGTTAACCGTAACAATTAAACCTACCCGTCGAGTACCGATAACACTTTATTTTTTTTTTTTTTTAGTACTCGTACAAGTGAAACGTAATTGTTTAAATCCTATGTTTTACGATTGTTCGTATTACTTGCAATGTATTGTGATAAACGATTTTTTATATTTTGATTGTAATTGTTTTCAGTTTGTTACACAATTTATAAGCTCGAATGTCTACAGTATATTCCAGTGTATTAATAATAATTACTTCTATTAACGAAATTAAGTACAATTTTTTTTAAATTTTTATTACTAATTGTTAGGTGCGTAAAAAAAAATACATGTAGTTATTATTATTAGTATTATTGGTAATAATAATAAAGTTATTTCTGTAGTTTAAACTTCCTTAAACAAATGAACCCAAGTGATATTTAAAAAAAAAAAATTAACATTTTTCAGTTTAAATAGAATACTGTTGTAGTTAAGTATGTGTTTTAAAATTATAGTTTTTCATAATAAATAAAACTTTTTCAGCATGGGGTGACGAACAGCGACAACTTTTGGGTACAGAAGAGGAAGCAGATTCATCTGACTGTGAAACAGTTTCATCTGCTAATGGTATTGGAATTTGGAGTATGAATGAGGAACAGAGTAAATATTATGAAGAGCAGTTTGCATCATTGCAGCCTAATCCAAAAGCTTTATTATCAGGCCCTATAGCTCGATCATTTTTTGAAAAGTCCCGTTTGCCATTACACGAACTCAAAGAAATATGGTATCTTTGTAAAAAAACTGACGTAAAAAAATAAAATATATTTTTACAATGAATTTTTATTTAAGGCAATTGTCTGATATAACTAAAGATGGAGCGCTTTCACTTGCTGAATTCAAACTAGCCATGCATTTAGTTGTTCTTAGGCGCAACAATATTACTCTTCCTAAGAAACTACCGCCATCATTGGTGCCACCTACTTTATCACCCATTCAGATTAATGTTACAAACAATATTGTTGTGTCGCCAACTTGCAGTATTAAAAGCAAAGAAGTAAATATCATAAATATATCCATTAAAAAGTTATGACATTAAATTTAATGTTTTACAGTGGACAAAGTTTATTGATTCACCAACTAGTTCTTTATCATCACCTGGACCTAAGCCAGTTAATTTTGATTTTCAAAAGTCCTCTGTTGAACAGGTATATTATTGTTATAATATAATTTAATATAATATTGTTTAATTAAAATATCAATAATTGATTTATTATTTCCACCACTTGAAGCTTTTATAGATACAAACTGTAAAGTGGGTCACAGTTTTAAAGCTTAAAAACATTGACATTTATAGTGCTTAGTGTTCATATTAGATAGTTTTTACCAGAGTTTCCCTTATTTTGTTCTTTTAAATCTTATGTTTAAGATTATTAGATATCAAGTTAATGTTTGATTGTTTTAATAAATATTAAGTATTTAATAACTTTTATTTAAAAAATAACATTGTATACTACAATTCAATAACTCAAAACTGAAGAAATCAAGAGTGATTTTTTTTTTTTCAATGCTGAGATTTCTTTTAAAATAGGAAATATGTGTTTTTTCCTTTTAAGATGTACACAAATGTATAATTATGTTGTCTGTGTATATAATAATTTTTACGATTGCTAATAATTAGACAATTTCTTTAAAACTTATTTTTAAATTTCACACATACATTGGTATCAATTAAGTATAATTAAAGAAAACAAAAATATAAACTATATATCGGAACCTAATTATTATATAGTTTTTTTATGAATTAAAAATTATGTGATTATTTAAATATAATTGTAGTAAAAACAGTCGTAGTATTAGAATACTATTTCCCATTTCTGAAATTCACATTTAATTGCTGATTTATTATTAAAGTTTTTAAAAAATATCTATTGAAATATGTGCTAGAAAACGGGTGGTG
This sequence comes from Slavum lentiscoides, assembly GCA_032441835.1. Taxonomy (NCBI): domain Eukaryota; kingdom Metazoa; phylum Arthropoda; class Insecta; order Hemiptera; family Aphididae; genus Slavum; species Slavum lentiscoides. The sequence goes on from CM063718.1 coordinate 13,009,091, forward strand.
TTTTCTTTTGTAATATTGTTTTTGATACTATGAATTATAAGATAGGAAGTCACATCTTTAGAAGTATAGATTGCGCTTTAACCTTTGTTCAAATGACTTTAAAGTTTTTCATTTTCAACATTCAGGATCCAAAAATTTTACATCCAGTTGCTGTCCGAGTTACACCCGGTATTGACAATTGTTTAGAAGACCAAGAAAAAGAATTAGTGTCAAATAATGTTGAAGAAATGGTTTTAATTAAATCAATTCAAAGGCCTCAAGCTAAAAAACTAAGCCGTATGTAATCCTTCATTATAGACTCTTATGAATATCAAATTTTAAGAATAATATGTATATGTATTTATTTAATATTTTATAATTATTGTTACATTTTAGATGTAGGACCTGGTGCAATACCTCCACCTCCTTTACCAACATACTTTGGTGAAGATATGTAAGTCAGAAACATTTTAATAGTACAATTTAAATTACAAGATATTTTGACATTTTAATATTGTTTCTTACATACTTTATTTTAGAAACTCTGGACCTGCAAGTTTACCAGTCATAATGGCAAAAAAAGAACCTCCTCCACCACCACCTCCACGACCACATCGTTCTCATATGCGAAGTTCCTCCCTTGATCTCAATAAACTTGGTAATTTACTTTCATGAGACTATTTCTAACCTGATAATGGTATTATTTAACTATAATATATTAGGAAAATTTGGAGGTGTTAGTTCAACACATGGACCTCCTGTTGTTCCCCCACGAATAACACCTAGTCCTGTAAGTAATACATTTTACCTCATTTCATATAGGTATTCATTAAAACTTAAAAGTTATTTACATTTTAGAATTCGAATGTTGAAATTAATGGGTTGAGACAAAATTGTGAAAGAACTGAATCTGGTCAATTTGCTGATTTTGCACAGTGTCCTGGTGCTTTTCAAGTTTACAAAAAACCACGTAATTATTATCTAATATTTAATAGTAAATTTTTTACTGTTATTCAGTATATTTCATTAAACATGAACTATATAATTTTGAAGTGATAGCTTATATTCTGTCATATTTAATGTCATTTTAACTTCTATTATGTATTATGTTTATTAAATATATATATATATATATATATATAATATAACAATATTATATAACAATTAATCAATTTTAATATCATTTTATATACACCTAATTTTAAAAGTTGCAGAAACACATAGTAATGAAAACTCATCTACAACTGGATCAGAAGTGCATAGTGTACAACCATTAGAATCAACATCATTTAGCAAGTAATTAATAATTGAATATGTAAACATCTAAAAACAAATATATAATATATTCTATACTATTTAGATTGGAAGAAAGAAATGCTCATTTACGTCTAGTCTATCATGAGCTACAAAAACAATTGAACGATTTACGTGAAGAACGTGTAGGTTTACAATTGCTCTTGGATACAGTTCATAAATCATCTCCACCTTCGTATTAACCATTAATAATGTAAAATGCTTGCAACTGTTATTATTGACAGATAAGTATCTTCATTTAATGTACACACATTATTGTTTTAATTAGCAGTAATTTGTTTTTGAAGTAAATCTATTATCACTATGTTTTAAATACCGCAAAATATTGTTAATATTAATATTATTTATTCATATGTATTAATTCATCATGCCTATATATTTGGTTTGATATTATTATTATTATTATTATTGAAATGTATTGTTACTTCATATGTCCAACCATCAATATAATTTATCAAATATTAGATAATTTTGTAATATTCAACATATTATTTATGTAAGATCTATTTATTGTTGAATTTTAAACATTATTTTATCTTTTGTCTATTATATTTTCTGTGCTCTATTATTAAGTGCATACACATTTAAAGAGTGTTTAATAAGTATGAAACATTAAAAAAATTCTCCTACTTATTTAAAATAATGGATGGTACATTTTAAAATTATCCTCAATTATGGTGTTATCATCTTACTGTAATAAGTAAAACCAGAATAAAAAGTATTTAATGGTTGAAAAAAACAAATGTTTCATATTTTTAAACACTATGTATGTGTTTGTATGCATGTGTTTTTTAAAATTTTATATAATGAATTACACTAATTGCAGTTTAATGAAAATTGGGAGAGCACAGAGTAAAATAATATCTTTGTTTAATGAATAAATATTTTTTGATCAGGTATAGTAATATCAAAGATAATAAATTTAATGGTAATAATAATAATAATTATTATTACCAGCTCCTTTAAACAAAAATTATTAATTCTTTTGACAAAGTATATTATATATCATTTAATTTCAGAGTAATATATTTATAACCATGGTTTATCTAAAATTGTTGTATTTTTATAATATATACCATTAGTTCTTATATTTTATGTCCAAACATTTTCTGCTTTTAATAAAACATCATTTTAATCCCTAACATTTATAAGAAATAAAATTATTTTGAAATAGTTAGTTTAATTTTTATGAAGTAAACATTTTCATATTTTCTTGTTCACTTATAAGTTATAATTTATTATTAGGCTAAAATATGTTGTAAATTCAAAAGGTTGAACATTCCAAACATTGATCCAAAATAAATTCATTAAATTTGTTTTAAGTTTATAAGAAAGATTATAACATTTATACTCTATAGTCTATAATACCCTATGACAACTGTCAATTTAATCACAATTGAATTATAGAAAGACTATATAGTTAGTGTATATTCAGAACTAAACAAGTATTAACAACTTTTTTCATAATTTTGATTTTTGTTTATAAGTAACAAATGTCAGTATGTATATATATATATATATATATATATATATATATATATATATATATATATATAGTTGAGTATAAATTTGTATTTATATTAAAAGCGGTATGAGAGAAATAAATTTTGAAATACATTTCTGGTTTCATTCTAATTTCTGTAGTTATCTGAAATACATGTTTTATGATTGAAAATCCAATTATACATGACGCTGATACAAGTATTATACAACCAGTAGTTTTATACGGGTCTGAAACTGACTATGAGAAAACTGAAAAATTTATGGACCATTTATCGACTTCTGACACTGGAGAATGGAGAAAACGCCATAATAAGGAGCTAAACGCTAGAGAACTTGTTTCAATGACCAAACATCATAAAATAAATTGAAAAAAAAGTTAATGTGGACTAGATACATTTGAAGAAAATAGGACGCTTTGATAAAAACAGTTATTAAGGACATTTTTAGATTAAAAAAAGTACTTTGGTAGATTATGTTTGAGATAGAAATACCGTGTAAAAGCATATTGTAGAACCAAACATACAGTGAAAAGAAGTGGCAAAGTATAGGGTGAGATTATGACAGATCTATTTGGAGGGCAGGTCTTGAAGGCCAAAATCCACTAGAAGATAAAATGTAGTGCAATTTGTTTTTTAACAAGAAAAGTGTTGTCCATATGTCAGTGATTTTCTACTGAATATCAAGATTTAATTATTCTAAACAGTTTGTTTAACTTGTAAGAAACAATTATATTTATGAGTTTTCCATGATTTCTTTTAAATAATTTGAAAACGTTTTTTAAATTTCCCAAAAAAAAAAAATATATATCTTAAGGTAAGTATATATTTGCTTTCTTATTTGTAAAACATAGGGCAGACACGTTTTAATTTGGAATATAGATTAACTCTGCCATTTGACTGGATAATATATATGATTTTATGGCATTATTTTTCATATAAAAATAATACATCATCTTTAAGTATATGTAAGATATTATAGATATTAAGATATAGAAACATCTATCTTGATTTGTGGTTTATAATAGTCTGTACTAGTAGCCTTTTTTTAAGTTTTATAATTATTATATAGAAACATGGCCTATGATAATAGTCTTAATAAGCAATATCCAGTAATGTTAACGGAGAGTTTATTATTATATTATTGTTTTTATTACTCCTTGAAATAGTATCGACAGGTAATTTGTACTTTAGGACATCACTTCAATTTTAAGAGTTGCTCAAGCAGTCAAGCAACGCCTTGACCATAGAATATGTAGGAATAGAAATGATTATTTTCATACAAAATGGTTAAACCATTAATGTTTCACATAAGTTTGTGTATAAAACGTCCATTGATATTTACTGGTATTTAATCATTTTTATCTACATCTCATTTTCAAGTGAAAAACTATATCTAAAATATTTTAATGATAATATAAGGCTGAAATCTAAATTTTCGTGGTGAATATTTTACGAGGAGTTATTTGATTACTAACCAATTTTTATTTTTATTGATATGTATATTTTGATACACGTGACAATAAAATGTTATTAATTAATTTTTATTCTTCTTTAGTTAGTCTTCTATAAGGTAAACTGAATCACAGAGTAGATAAAACCGAATAGACTGAATCCACGGCCTTGGAAAGATACATTTGAAGACCGTGGACCATAGACATATTAACTAGTTAATAGAGTTAATTAATTAGGGTTAATATGTCCATGCCGTGGGAGAGAGTGACTGTCGCCAGTCGCCACGTATTTGATACATATATTTTGTTTATATTAGTGATAAGTGATAATTGATAATAATGAACCACGATTACATGATTATTATTACTCTATGGTAGAGAGCCTCTATATAGGCTCCATATAGGCTCTCTACTCTATGGTTCAAGATATTATCTTAAACCGTGGTTCATGTTGGTAATATCACAGATAACATGTTATCTGTGATAATATAATGTTCTCTGATAATATATTTTATCTGTTTCGTCCATAAACACCACGGAATAGACGAATATTCATTTAACGTTTTAATTTGTGCCAGTATAGTGTGCTAATCTATGCGTAACACTCAGCTAGTCAGCTATGATATTACTAGATATTAGTATTCATCTTATATTAACGATGCATCATATATAATACATGAGATATGTAATAAATGTGCTGAATAGAACCGGTAACAACACTAGTATTGACCTTCAACTTGTTGGTTATCTTAAATTGTTTGATCTTTCTTAATAATTTATTCATCGTAATATTGTGTTGTATACCCATTTCCTTATAATTTAATATTCTAAATAATATTGCTCACATTATGTAAATACATGTATAATTATTAAAGATTTGTTTCAAAATCATCGTGTTAGTGACATATAGATAAAAGTAATTGCTAAAATGTTTATCCTTCGACACAGTTTTTCATTTTTATCGTGTTTGTTTTAATTTTCAGAAACGAATTTAGTTCAAAATGGATACTTTAATGAATAGTATTACAAAATTCAGTTTGTTGCCACCTTCGTATGTTATTGGTATGACTGCTGCTATTGGTTTTGTGAATTATTATTTAATGTTTGCAGTAAAAGTAAGAATTTATTAATTTACTTGTTGGTGATACATATTTTTATAACCATCTGGGTGGGCATACGGAAGTTTCTAAGTTTACTATGACTTCATGAATTTTTATTTTCTTATGCTATTGCAAAGATTTACAGATTATTAATATCTTATTTTATATTATATTTCTATTAAGTTGACGTTTAAGATTATTATTATTGTTATCACTATTGTTATTGTTGTTGTTAAATTATTTTTAATAGAAGTGAATTAGATATTAATGAGAAAAACTCATTGATCTATGAACTAGTTTATAACCTAACGTATTGGTCTATTGAAAATTAAAATATTATTAAAAATAAAATTGTTTAAATTGATAACATGTGGTATAGTTAATTCTTTTAATTATAACTTAAATATATTAATTATATTTAAATAAAATATATTAAATATATTCTATGGTTAATTCTCTGTTATATTTGTAGTCTTGTAAGTATAGTAGAGTGGGGATAATTATTAATCAATTGTTGTCTTCCATTTCACTATCACAAAACTGGTCGCTGCTTAAACATTAATGTCATAAAATTTTTAATGTTACCTACTATAAAATTTATTTTATAATATACATGTTACGTAAATTTGCTACATAATATTTGAAAGTAATTTGGTAATTGTTATATATGTTAATAATAATAATAATAATGATTTTAAAAATATGTTATACTTATGCACTATTATTTAAATAATTTGTTGGATTAAATTCATTACCCATATATCTTGTATCAAAAACGTAATTAGAGAGGCTGGCAGAGTCTCAATGGCTATGTGTACCAAATTCTAGTTTAGGATGCTATTTTTTTCATATACATACACTATAGAAATGTAAACTATGCATATATACGCTTAGAAATTAGAAAAATGTTTTTAATTATTTTTATAATAAAGAGTAAAATACTAAAATACCTAATAGAAGATAAGTAATAAAAATTAAACAGCTTAAAAACGATTTGATGGCTATTATTATAGGGGTGAAATCATGAAAAGATATTATATAACAAAAAAAAAAATAATTATAATCAGTAGTCATAGATTTGGAAAATGTTGTTGTCTTATACAAAAGAAAATTCAAGATTTAATAATTATCAAGATGTTAATCAATATAAGAAAAAACAGAAATGGAAATTAATAGTAGGTATAGAGACATTATTAGGTAAAGATAATTTGGTGGTTGATGACTACAGTTTTAAAATAAAGAAAAAATAATAATCTTTCATATTTTTCAGTTTATACTATCGAATCTGATCTATACAATATACATATCCTATACAATTTATTAATTATTATTATAAATACAATTTTTTTTAAAATAGAGTGTGAGATGGTTATGAATTAAGTAGTCAAAAATTGTTTTATAGCTTAATGCACCAAAATTTTAAATATGTCCCTTTATATTTGTGTTTTAGAAACCCAGAATACATTGTAAAGAAGGTGAATTTAAATCATTCATTCGTCAAAATGTTCCAGTCATCAATGAAAAATATTGGCCAACAGTGTGGTGTTTTGAAGCTAGATTTCAAAGTGTATTAGCAAGTTTGATACGGTCATTTGTTGTTCCTCCAGCACCATATATAAGGTATCAAATCACGTTTACTAATATATATATATATATATATATATATATATATATATATATATATATATATATAAATTATCATTAATATGAAAAAAATAAATATATTTTTTTTCTTAGAGAAATATTTACATTAAAAGACGGTGGTGAAGTGGCATTGGATTGGTTGGAACCAATTAAATGTCCTAATGATATGGATGATGTTACGATTTTGTTTTTGCCAGGATTAACTGGAGACAGTAAATGTGAGTACGTTAGAGCTACATCATTGGCAGTACAAAAATCTGGATTCCGTATTGTTGTCTTCAATTATAGGGGCATTGGTGGAATTGAATTGAAGGTAAGTTTAAAGATAGACGTTTCTTTTCCTATATATCTGTATTTCCTGTATATACTATATTTATATATATATATATATATATATAACTATTAAGCATGATTTTTAGGCTTTTCAGAGAAAAAAAACCTGTAATTTCTCGAATATTTTATTTTAAATGTTCAACTAGCAAATAACTGATTGTACCTATTGATTATGTTAACTAAAATGATATGAAATTTTTGATTAAAGTTTTTATCGTCTGTTAGCAATTAAGAAATTATTATATTTGCTAGAATTGAGTAATACCTGGTAATACGTAAAATATAATACAAATTACAAATAGTAATAAAATAATAATTTCTTCTATTGGCATTAATTGTAAAATGCATTTTCAAAGTGACTTTGGTGTTAAACATTTTACAATATTGTTGAATTATTGTTTAAAAGGAAATAAATTCATATATATATATATATATATTTATTTATTTTTTTTTTTAAATCATTTTGCAATTTTATACATTTCTTTTTATCTATAAAATAGTAACTAGGTATAAATTAATTAATTTCAGCATGGATGACTATAACCAGTGATGCTGTTTTTTCCTTAGCGATTTTCTTATAGTCACTAATACTATTATATAAATTATAATATTCATAATTTTTGGCAAACTTGCAGTGTTTCTCAAACAAAATTTTCAGATTAAAAATATAATTCATTGTTTATAAACATTGGTAGGTGCTTTTGTATAAAAATTGAAGTCAGTACGACTATAACTACTGTTCACTGTATATTTAGTATGTTTAGTGGACTGAAGCATTCGGTATTTTAATAAAAAATGTTATCATGAACAATTTTTCAAACTCTTTCAAAATTTGAATTTATAAACGATTCCCCTGAATAAACTAATCATTGCAATACAATTTGTTTATTTATTTTAGACTCCAAGAACATACTCTGCTAATAACATTGATGATTTGACCGAAATTGTTGAACACATAAAAAGCAAGTATCCAGATACAATTTTAGGTGGAATTGGTGTGTCTATGGGTGGGTGAGTAATTAATTAATTATCGGCCATTATTTCCATGTCATTAACTTGAGATAATTTATTGTTTTATCAAATAGTATTTTATTGGGAAGTTTTTTGTCATCGAATGTACAGTACAGTCACAAATATTTTTCTGCAGCTATGCTACTTTCAGTACCTTGGGATTTAATGGCGACTTCACTAAATATTGAAAAACCATTTATAAATCGTTTTCTTTGTACATACTTAGCAAAATGCCTCTGTAATCTTGTCGAAAAGTTAGTATAAATTTTCGTAATTTACATTATTATTCTGGTATACTAATATTTATTTATTATAACATATATTTAGAAGTAGTACGATGTTAAATTCTTCGAGTCATAAATGGGATTATAATGAAGTCATTAAAGTATAAAATAGTTTTATTTTTACAGACGATGTTGATTTTAGAAACAATTTTTTTTAATATTTTTAGAGTAAAACTATAAGAGAATTTGATTCAAGTTATACAATAAAGTTATTTGAACACAAATCTGTTGAAGAATACTATAAAATGGCATCACTTCATGATAAATTAGATTGTATCCGAGTACCATGTTTGTGTTTAAATGCTGCTGATGATCCATTTTGTTTGGAATCTGGTAAATATTAATTAAATTTTGAATAATTTATAACTAAATCATTAACAATGTTAATTTATTTCAGATCTGCCATTAGATAGCGCTGACAATGTTGAAAATCTAGCAATTTTAGTAACGGTTAAAGGAGGGCATATTGGATTTTTGGAGGGTATTTGGCCTTTCAATAATCACAACGAATTTATGTTTCGTATAATTGATCAATATTTTAGTTCCATATTTAAGAACAATAATTATAAAAAATTTATACGTTGATTATTAACATTTTTATACAATACAAATACATTTATAGTTTTAAGTACGGTGAATACAAATTTTAGAAAAGTATAATCTTGTTTTTGTAATTTATATGTTATTATATATATATATATATATAAAGTGGATTAGGTATTTGATGTGCTTGTTATTGAATTATTTATTTCATGTGTTGCATAGAATTTATTAAGTTTTATGTCACTTTATAAAACAATTTAAAAACTTGGAGATGTACTTCACTGTTGAATTTTGTTCTCCAGTATATTCCGGGTAAAAATCCGGGCCCTAATAATTATAATATTTTGGGGATAAAATGATCGAGCTGTGAAATGTATACGTAGCTCGACTTTTGCCTTTTCCTTCCCGACCGCCAAACGGTAAAAGTTGTTTCTTTTGTTTTTTCTGTATATTTTTTTTCCTTTATAATTTTTTTTCTTATTTATTTCCCATGTGCCAAATTACAAAAGATGTAATAGTCGTCCTCCGTTCGCCTCCGAGCTGGCAGAGATCGCCCATGGCGATATCCGGTGGACGAATGTGTTGAGCGCGAACACACAATAATATTATATGTATTTAATTGTAAATGTTTCTTTGTATATGGCCGGCACAATCCATCGTGACATCCTTTATTCTTATTTTTTTGCTATATGTAACCTCATGATGGAGCATTCATTTATTTTATTTTATGTTAGCCGTGGATCTACATAGATCTTGTACACAAACCTCACGGAGGAGCGTAAAGTACTTTCCATTTTTTTTTTTTTGTATGTACGCTATATATATATATTTTTCTCTCTGTGGAGTTCTATGCTGTCGGCTTTCTCCATATCGACTTATCGAAAGAGAAAGAACACAATAAATAATAATAATCAGTGGCGCACACAAGGTTTTCAAAAACCAGTGCAATTATGTTTTGTAACACCCACCCACCCCATTACCAGTGGCATATTTAAAAAAAAAAAATTCCCGGGGGAGGGAGTTAAATATTTCAAAAGTGTAACTAATTATTTTTTGTATTCGTATTTGAGCTTGTTAGTAAGTATGGTAAGCCGTAAATTTCTTTTCTTTTGGTTCTGGGAAAGGAATTGAGAATGGACCATAGCCCCGTTAATACACCATTGCTATTACAAGTTAAAAAAAGGGGCCAAGTTATAAAGAAAAAACGACCACTCTAGTTTTTCACGAATATAAATTATAACCAATACCTATCGCATGTTGTCATTACCTACCTCTTTAAACGTTTCGGTAAAAATATGTTTTCAAATTTTTGAACTCATAAATAACGTACTAAATACAAATATTAGTAGGTACGTATAATGGTTTATAATCCTAACGCATTGAATATGTGATGACTCGTTTTATTATATTAATTTTTATATCATTATAATTGGTAATTTTTATATCGTTTTCACGTGATACCTATATTGCGTGATGAGATTTTCCAATCGTGTATTTGTCATTGTCGATGACTCAAGACGCGATTCTTCAATTTTATTTATACACTAAATTTCTAAGATGACCCCACCCGCCCCATTCGACTACTAGTGCAGTTGCACGACTTGGTAACCTATGTAAGTGGGCGCCACTGATAATATAATGTAATCAAAATCTAAGCGTTTAAAAAAAAAAAAAAATTTTTTTCTCTTATTTCTTTTCCTCCTTTCCCCACAAACAATAAAAAAAATCCCGTGTGCTCCGCGGTTTTCGAACCTCGGCCGTGGTCTATTGGCGACCCTCTTGTTTTTCTATACCCCGAGCCGTCACACGGCGCTCGCCCAAAGTGGATCGAGACGTTAATCGGAACCAAAAAATAGTACTGGGATATTGAAATAAACAACGTGTATAAATCATTCGGAGTGCTTCTGCCCTATACAGTGCCGTCTTAAGGCATGGGCCTGGAGGGCCCGGGCCCAGGGCCCCCAAATCCCATGGGCCCCCACTTTATTTACAAAATACCAAATATTAATTAATTTTTTTTTACTTAGATATTTTCGTTTTAAAATAAACAATAAAGTAACGGAGATTGTTATAAAAATTGACATTTTTATTAATAAAGTATAATTTTTAACAGCTAATACGCAATATACTATGTGTTAAAGGAAAAAAAAATAGTATTTAAAGGCCCCAAATATGTTGTGCCCTCGGGACTCGCATAACCTTAAGACGGCTCTGGCCCTATAGCACCCCATCCCTCTCTGAGTGATCCTTGGTTCGCCCCCCCCCCCTATAAAGTTAAGTCAGTTACTCCACTGATACGTTATCGATATTTGGATCCGATAACCGCACTAAAACTGGTATAATATTGAAATCGAACGCGATACGTTACCTATTTATTTTATATGGCAACGCCGGCTAATCGACGTACATATGACGTCATTGCGTATTTTACAAGGGTGTGACACAGCGAGTCAGCGACCTCCCCTCATATCCACTCCCCCTTAGACAAAAGTCTTTTTGTACACGACTGCGTGTATTGTTGAGGCGTTATGTATAGTCGACTTATTAAATATACATACAACACACGATCATAATTATAGTAAAAATCGATTTCGGTAGGTATAATAGCGCGTTGAAGAATAAAACTGGGAATGTTTTTTATTTCTTCGTTCTCGAAGAAACAGAGCTGTTTTTTTTTCATAAAATATTACTGATTTTTACAACAAAAAAAAATTTTCCCATAATTTCAATAATTATATAGGTATATATTGTCTGTATACACATATATACGTAACGACTAATCATTAATAAATTGCAATTAAATGAATTAAGCATTGTGAATATTACCTATATATATATACTGCTGCAGATAAGAATAAAAATTTTTATCCATTATAAATCATAAACCGCGTTTTTCTTAATTTTTTTTTTTTTTTATAGTAATTCGGTCTCGCGGTAACAAAATCGTTTTTATTGAATCTTATATCCTCTCTCTGCAGTAGCTATAGTGGACGCTCTCTGCAGCGAATCCGCATTATTCGCATGTAACAGTAACAGATCAATACGGCAGATGACGGTGCAGGAAACACAATAGCCAATATATATTTTATAGTTCCCCCATGAGCGTCTGCAGGTTTTCTTCTAGGGGAAGGGGCAAACGTAAAATTTAAAATATAAATGACAAAATTTTTTTTATGAAATAAATTCTTAACTTTAATACATCAATATATCATAAATAAATAGGTTTTATATTATATATACATGTAGATGTAGGTCGAATGAGTCGAACATTTATAACAATATTATTATTTTAAGTATTTAACACTTTAATCTTTAATTACTGCAACATTATTAGATTACAAATTGTAATCTATAACGTGGACATATTGTCTATCAAATTGTGTAAGTGTTTTTTCAATTAATCGATCTTTTTCTGAATTTATTTGTTCACGATGAACACTTAACGCGTATAGTCCACTCTGCAGTCTATCTTCATCCATCGTTAACCGAAGCCATATAATATATATGTTTTAACACGCCTTAAGCTCGCACGTGTCAGTATTAAAATGTTCATTATGACTGACTCATTTTTGCTTACTTTTCACTGAATAAATCGTTCACACGGTTCAATAAAAAAAACCTTCTTAATGAATGTATCGGCGGATTAGATTAAAATCTTTAATCAATACATCCGAATCGTAGTAAACAAAAAAATGTTAATTGTATTAGAAAATATGACACAAAGCAAAAAATAATACACGTAAAACTAGTGCGGTCGGTGCGTACGGTATCGAACATCGCTCGAGACTGAAATTTGTACGAGAGAAAAACCCTAAGACGGTCGCCAATTAGTTATCTACAGATAACCGCAGACAAATGGTACGATTATAATATTGTGGCGTTTAACAATGAATATAGGTGTCATCGTATGGCATGATATAGTGCATACCCTTGAACCCTTGTATGACGCAACACTGATCATTAAAAATGATCAGAAGTAGAAATATTTTCTACTTGACTGAAGATCAATTTTCATGATTCAGTCCGCCTAAAACAAGTGATCACACGTTCATGACTTGTTCGATTTTGATAAATCAGTTAGGTATAATGAACGTTTTAACTGACACCTGTGAACCTAGCTTTAAAGTAGGTACTGAAAGAACGTTCTGCTGTACATTAATATACGAACATGTAAAATAATTCCAAATCATTTTATTGAATGCAATAATATATCATTACTTTCAAATGTATAGTAATAACAGAATTCTGAAACGTTATTTAAGTAATTCCCACTTAGCGACATCCACAACACCCTCGGCTCGCAACAACTTTTTTTTTTGGCCAATCAATAAAGAAATAATCGCTCGTACAATGTAATAATATTGGTAAGATAGGTATCGAAAATAGTTTCGTTACGAAACGTTTTACTCCAACCGTATTTATAATTATTAAAAATAAATAAATAATATTTAGTCTAATTCATTGCTCGATGGCTAAGATGTTTTAGCATATAATAATATTAAATTGCTTCGTTGTTAATTCAAATTAGCTATATTTTAAACGCACAAAAATTAATATTACTATATAACTGCAAAAGGTAAGTAAATCCAAAAACAATAGCATAAGTCATCTTCACCATCACCACTGTCAAAAAATTTTGTTTTAAAGTGTACACAATTATACGTAGTTTGTCACACGTGTCTATATTTTAATTAGATCAGTGAAGCTAATGCCTGATTCCCAGGGCCGGCGCAAGACAAAATTTGAAGGTAGGCAAGTATGCAATTCGCCTACTAAGCAATACTAGTTTTTAAAAAATATTTTAAGTACCAACACTAATTTATTTTTAAAATTTTACAGTACACGAAAAATTAATATAATAATATATGATGTTAAAAACCGTTCTTAAATTTTATCAGTTTGATTTGTGTTAGGCACTTATATTGCGTTTTTAATTACGAATAAAATACAATTTTCGAAAAACTACAATGAGATAAATTAAAAAACAAATTATATTGTTATTTGAAATTGACTTTTCTAGCTTTTTTCCGTGCTCATTTTAGGTAGGTACGCATATTGTTATCAGCTTATTATATTAATTTAAAAAATTTAAAATCGTATAGGTAACAGGTGCAGGTATAGTATACCTCGTGAATAATCCAAAAGTCCAACTTTTTTCTAAGGCATACGAATTTATATTTTGTCTCATATTATGTACCTAAAATGCCGCCCCCACCCCGAGTGCCGCCCTAGGCAAGTGCCCAGGCCCGGATTAAGGGGGGGGGGCACGTCTCCGGGGCCCACGTATATAAAGAGCTCATAATTTTTCAAGTGATAATTTGTATATATATATTTTTTATATTCTGGGCGGAGCAAGGAATCTATTGGTCTTACGAGTACAATGATGTGTTTTTTTTTTTTTGTCATGTCTGTACCAAAAAATTTTACCAGAAAGAGTGCTCCGATCTCTACAGTCATACTTTGTTTCCGGTAGCAAATTGCATCATCAAATTGGTACTTTACAGAGGTGATTTTAAATTAAATTATAAAAAATGTATAATACGCCACAGTTCCGTTATCACCTTCCCGATCACCGCCAATGAACAAACGTTACCAAGCGGCGTTTTCGATTATTGTTTATTTTTAGAATATTTATATTGTTTTTCCCGGAAGATAACCACTGACGAGTGCCGACAACAGTCAACAAAAATATTAAATAAATGTGTCATTTTAAATGAAATAGGCGTAATACTATACATTAAATTTGTATATGTATATTTATTTAACGGGCATAAAACTCAATGTTTTAACGGGTATTTATGAAACAAAAATTAATTGATCAATGGTACCTAATATAATATTTAACTGTGTTATTTTATAAAGTTATGTGTACGTCAATGCAGCCAATGTTATAAGGTTCAAGCAGGGATTAGAACAAAAATCGGTTTTTTTCATTGATGGGGGCCCACAACTAAACATCGGCCCCTGGGCCCTTTAACAGGTTTGTCGGCAAAATGCAGAAAAAGTCGCGATGACCATTTTTTTTCTTTTTTTTGTCTTATTAATATTTTTGGGGGCGAAATTTCCGTAAATATCCGCCCCTGCCACTGCGATCGATAATACGTGTGAATCGGTCATTTCAAAAACAACACGAGTCAAAAATAAGTTTTATATTATTTTTTGTGATATATATATATAGTGAAAGATATTTAAAACCACAAATTATGAACGTAGGTAATAAACCTTAGAAATAAATGTGTAAAGAGGTAAAAGTACCAAAAAAAAGTTAAATTTCTGGAGTCACGAAGTTATTATTGTTTGTGGTTTGTTTAAAATTTCAATTCGACGACTTACGAAATGACCGCCGCCGATTCGTATATACGTATTTTTTTTTTTTTTTTTGCGCGTGACCCGCGAGACGTGGAATTTCGCGGTTGCCGGAAAAGTCCCCGCAATCGTTCCGCGCGTCGACCGCGCAAACGTGGCGCCGCGCCGGTGGCACGACGCACGGCGCGGCCGTATGCGCGACGAGTGGGTGCCGCGGTACCGCCAGCGTCGCATTTAGTGTACAGGAGCGGACCGGAGGCGCCGGAGTCGCGCGTGCGGTTTACAAATGCGCCCGTCGTCCCGCAAACTTCCCGACCGGAAATGGATCAGCTATCGATTGTGAGACTCGCGCGGAACTCCGTGCTTCCGGTGGCTTACGTTTTTGCCGCCGCGCTTTTCACGATCGCCGGCTACTGTTTGGCTCTGAAAACACAGGTACCACCTACCTACGCGTAGCGCGCAACGTCCAAAGAATAATAAGTAATAACCATAGGCGTGCGCGGGGAATTTTGTGTACGGGGTGTGCCATGAAGAAGAAAATTGGGCCTAACTGATAACTGGTTGGTTTGATAAGTTTGATTTATTATCGGTTACCTAAAGTTGTTCGTATAGTGTTCGTAACGTCATACACTAGCCTTAGCATATTGCCAATTGCCATTTTTGCTAGAGCGCCTAATTTATTTTCTCTAATTTTTATTATTTATAGCTTAAAATTCAAACAAAGTCCCCGAACGAATGAAAGTTGTACAAAAAGCCACGGGCCACGGGGTGTGCCGCGACACACCCGGCACTGCTGCACCCTGTGCGCACGCCTATGATAATAACGTCCACGCAATGTCGATAAATAATATTCCGAATTTTCGCAATTCTTAACGCACGTATACGTGTAAAATAATTGTTCTCAATCCCGTATTAATTATTATTATTACGGCCAGAGCGCGTGTCCTGCAGGAATTTTCAACGAGGGGAATGGGGGATGTTACAAGTGAATATAGTGATAATACATTTTAATCAATTGTCACGGTAATACCACAAAACTCAAATGTTTATGTGTTTCAAACCCTCCAAAATCGTTTCTATATAGCTTAAAAACTGGTGTACATTTGTAAATTGTTCTGTAATTAAAACGAATTTAAATTATAACACACTGTAATACCGAGTCGTTCAATTAACGTAACACCATTAAACTGAAAAAAATGTATTGCATTTAAAAAAAATAAAATACTTAAAAAACTAGATTACTATTATTCCAAAACGGAAATTCAACCGTTGCCTACCTTTTGTACTCATTTCATTTACGACGTCGTCTAAAACAAGTAATGACTGTAAAACAGCTCTTGTAACTAATGTAAGTTGTTTTCTGTGGGTCGGCAAAAAAGACAATGGGCGGGGGGTGATATAACCCCTAACCTTCCCCCTGAACACGCCACTGATTACGGCTGCATCCGAATTGCACGCCGGACAAAAAAGAGCGATCTTCGTCGTCAACCGACGCGTATTTTTCGCGAATTTTCTTAAATTTTTTTCGCGTAAATTTCAAACGAAATGAGCATGTTTGAGGCGTAAACCCGCAGTATTATAATTTTGTTGTATAAATTAGTATAATATAAGCGTGGATATAAAACGTGGCAGCTGGTTCAATTTTTTTTTTTGGGGTCACCTGCCCCTTGCAGGTTTTATATGAAGTTAAAAAATACGTATCAATAAAAAACGATTCATCATATAGAGTGTCCCAGATCTATTTGACACATGTAATCACTTGTGTTCTACTCATTATTTTTCACATTTTTAAAAATATATCCTCAAATTATGACTACCGTTTTAAACTTGTTGAAGTTCACGTTGAAAAATCAGCCTCATCGTCTCCTACGACAAAATCATTTGACTGCCACTGAGCTAATCTGTGATAATACGACCATGATAGAATGTCTGCTCCATCCGTGATAGCGTTTTGTCGACAAAACACCGTGATTCATTTTTCAAAGGGCCACACACTTTAAAAACTCGTCTACAGTTTAATGTCACAACGGAATGCCGCAACGTCTCTAGTATTTTACTATTAATAAACGTTATCCACGGAATATGATTGTACGTTACAATTTTCTTTCAAAACTGATAAGAAAAAAAAAGTTTTTATAAAATGGATTAGTACAAACCACAAAAAATTAATGCACAAGTAAAACAAAATCAATCAAATAATTTGAGGGTGCTGAAAAAAATATTTGGGGGGTAAAGCACCTCATATAACGCCCACCTAACTGCGCCTATGATGCACACGGATGCTCACAATCAAATATGCTTTGGTCACAACGCACCTTATACAATGGTTTACGTGTTTATGTCTGTTTTGTATGTGCTGTTATTTATAATATCTAATAATAAAATTGTATAATAATACAAGGCGAAGACTTCAAAACTGGCGGAGACATAGCGTTCAAAAATATTGGTATAAAAAAAAGAAATGGGCGGCCACGGCCAGGCCGACCCTGGATTTATATATGCTTTATAAAATTAAATTTTAGAAAATTATATCCGCAACGCGACACAAGACTGTTCTATTTCAGTCGATGTACATTCACATATACCTACACTGAACATTTATTATCTCCGACCCATTGGCGTACTTTCAATTTATCTCTGGTGGGTGGGGGGTTATATAAAATATTGAAATTTCGTCCCCATAATATTTCGAATTCAACCATATTATATTGGAATAAATCAAATACATATTATACATATATTTGTCGAAATAATTGGTTATAAAAAGAAATTGTGACTTAACGATTTTCAAGATTTTTTTGAAAAATTTGCCTCGTTAATACAGTCTAAAGTTACATATTTGGTGAAAATTTCAGGTTCCTATGACCATTGGTTTTAAAATTACGAAGAATAAACGATAATCGATTTTGACGAAATTGCGTTTTTATGTAATTTTTCGGGTAGTTTTTTGATGCTTAAAATGTATTGAGAAAATCGAATAATGACCAAGATCAGTGGCGTATTTACGGGGGGTCCAGGCGTACTGGACCTCCCAGAACCAAAAAAAAAAATGTTATTAAATAAAATGTTCTTATTTGTTAAAATTATCCAAAGGATTTTTTTATTAAATACCTTATATCAATATATCATGTTGGAATTTAAAAAAAAAAAAAATTAGATCCCCCCCAGAAAAAAGTTGAAAATACGCCACTGACCAAGATAGATAGCAATTTGCTACCGGAAAACAGTGCTATTACACATATATAGTTCGGAGTACTCCTGGTAGAATTTTTGGGCAGACATAAAAAAAAAAAATTTTTAAAAAACACATCATTGTCACAACTATATAATTTTTAACATTTTTTCTTTGGTTCTGGGTAGGAGGTTTAACCTAAACCCCCCGTAAGTATGCCACTGCTCCGACCAATTACGACCGATCGTAATAAAGTATGTAAAGGTTGTTTTAAAGTTTTGAAACTCATGATTTTAAAATAGTTTTTATTCAAAAACGTAATTCGACAAATTTTTTTAGCTGGAAATAAGAATATAAACTGAAAACAAAAATATCCATTAAAAAGTTAGAAATATCCATTAAATAAATGTAAAAAAGATTAAAAAAAGTTAAAAATATACAAAATATATAAAATTTAAAATTAAAAAAAAAATCATGCATGCAATTTGGTTCTGTCGCCAGAAAACAGCGCACGCAACTCGGTTCTGACGCGAAAAAATCGCGCACGCAATTCAACCTAAATAATGATTTTCGCACGCAATTCGGAAGCACCGATTATAACAATATACAGCGTAGCGTAACTAGAGCAAACATACTGGAGGTGCAAAAATTATTTAACATCACCCACCCTCCATCACTAAAAAAAAAAAAAAAAAATAATAATAATAATATTAATATTTAAGAAATTTATATATTTTAACGAAAATTATGATAGAGTTTTGTTTTAGAATAATTTATATTAGATAAACAAAAAATAAACGTAATTATGTTGTATTCCGACATACATTTAATTAATATTTAATGTAATATAAAAATGATAATACCTACACTTATTTTTTTTTTTTTTATTTTTTTTACCAATTTTCTCTCTCTCTCTCTCTCTCTCTATATATATATATATATATATATATATATATATATAATACAAAAAGTATAGAATGATATAGAATATTATTATAATAATATTTTTGGAGGTGCGAAATATAGTATATGTTTGAACCTCCAGAAAAATATCAAGGAGTACAATGCACCCCCGCGCACCCCTCGAGTTACGCCACTGGTTATGTATATATTAATATAAATGGCTGTGTAATCTGCCAAATTGATGTAAAAAAAAAAGATAAAATAATGAAAATAAATTATAATAACAAGAAGACATTTTAAGAAAATTATAAACTATTTAAAAATATATTACGTGCGTATTGTTTGAAAATAGACACCTGAAATAAGCGTATAATACGAGTATACTCCTACCCTTATATACAATTAAAGTAATGTGTATATTATAATATATACATTACTTTAATTGTATTATACAGGGGCGAATTTATGGAGGGAATGGGGGAAATTCCCTCCCCCCACCAAAAAAAAAAATTAAAGTAGAATCATCGACTTTTTCTGTATTTTGCCGACAAACCTATAAAAAGCCTAACGACTAAATGGCCGATAGACATTAATTTACCTGGCGATTTCCTTCCCTGAAAAAAAAATAGGTCATCCCCTTATAAGTGAAGGAATTTCATACCTATACTTTTTATCAATTTTTTCGCTAATACTCTGTGGCGATGTCAATATAATATAATATAGTAATACCATAAAGGTAACTAAAAATATGATTTTTAAATCTATAATTTGTGGAACAACTTTTGAAAATAATTCCTCCCCTCAAAATCGACTCTTAAACCCGCCACTGTTTTATATATTACGTTAATAATAATACAAATTATTAAGTACCATAAAAAAAAATGAGAAACGTCAACTCATAATATTACATGTTTATTATATATCTTTATTATTTTAGTCATCCATGTTGTTCTGTAAAGATGGAAACTTTAAACGATTTCTGATTAAAAATGTACCCGTCGTCAAAGAAACGTATGTACCATCAATCTGTGGCTTCAGTGGTTATGCACACACAGTTTTGGCCACAATGTTTAGAGATATCGTTACACCCACAGTAGTTTATGAACGGTAAGTTTTATAATTTTTATATACAAATACACAATAAAAATAATAATAATAATATTGATAATGTATTTCATATATTTTTGGAAATAAAAGTATAATTGAAGATTTATTAATAAAATTGATTTTTGTTTAGAATTTAATTCGTATAACGTATAATATTAGTAGAAATAAAAGAAGTTACGAGTAACGTGAATATTAAGTATAATTTGTCTATAGAGGAGTGTTACCCAAAGGGCATTTTGCTTTAATGTCAAGGATGACATCATTTTTCATCATTAAGTCAAGGACACTTTTAAGTTCATCTGAACGATCATTCGCTACACTCTGAGTGTGTAAAAAAAAAAAAAATTGTAGAACATAATGTGTTACGAAGATGTTGTTTTAATAAAAAAAAATAATGCGTATCCAGAATAGAAGAATATGTATTTTCAGATACTAATTTGTCTATGTCATATATTTAATTTAAGAATTATATTAATTAAAAAAAGCGAAAAGTAAGAACATTTACATAATTAAACCATTACATTCGACTTGTCGTCGATAATAATCTAAAAAAGTATTAACCAATCGACGATACTGTATGAATTACTGTATAAAAAATCGTTATTACCCGATTCAGAATGAAAAATAAATGAATATTTAATTTTTAGTTATAATTTAATTTTCGTTTACTCGTATATACCTCGTGTATAAATATATACAAAATGTAAAACATTATTGTATATCAACAATGAGATACATATACAGGGTGTTTCTGTATTCAGTACCGTAAATTCGTACACACACCAGTGGCGCCGATCGCCTAATTTATCTATGACGTATGTCATAGTAGATTTTGTAGCTGGCGGCCCACAAAGTCCAAAACCAATGTCAAGTATAGGATTTAAATATTTGTTCAGCTAAAAAAATAAAAAATAAATGGCTTACACATTGCATTCTGCGGGTGCTCTCGTTCGCGTCTAGTTGTTAAATGGAAAAAAAAAATTGGAGGGCCCTCTTGATGTATATGATGTCACAGTATTTTTTTAACACATCGGCGCCACTGACACACACTCAGTGGAGTGACACAATGACGAAAGTTTTGAAATTTTTCTTCTACCATTAAAACCTAAGTGTTTACATTTTTATTCATAGAATTTCGATATAAATGTAAAAATAAATACACAATGATTATATTTCCTGCAAAATTCTCATACACGAACCGATATGTCACATCACTTATTTCGTCGTGACGACTTAGGGCGTCTCGCGGGCGTCAAATTCGGTCAGAAATGGGCAAAAATCATATTGATATATCGAATTACGCGGGAAATACCATGTGGTCTTTTACATTTATAATTTCAAATTCTATGAATAAAAATGTAAAAACTTAGGTTTTAATGACGGAAAAAAAATTTCAAAACTTTCGTCATTGGTCACCCCACTGAGTGTGTGTGTGTGTACGAATTTACCGTACCTACCGAGTTCAGAAACATCCTGTATATATATAGTATGTTAAATAATTGTTGGATTTGATTT
Organism: Slavum lentiscoides; assembly: GCA_032441835.1. Lineage (NCBI taxonomy): Eukaryota > Metazoa > Arthropoda > Insecta > Hemiptera > Aphididae > Slavum > Slavum lentiscoides. Next base: position 13,031,255 of record CM063718.1, read on the forward strand.
GTTTAAATTTCTTAACGCGTGTTTATAGGGTGATACTGACGTTGAACGACGGCGGCGAAGTCGCTGTAGATTGGCGACGTCCAAAATTCGTTGGTCCACAGAATTTGATCACTGTGGTCATACTCACCGGGCTGACGGGAGACAGCCAGGCTGAATATGTCAGAGAAACGGTTAACGAACTGTACGAGAAAGGCTATTGTTGCGTCGTTTTTAATTACCGAGGTCGAGGAGGTGTAAAACTTAAGGTATAATATTATATACTAGAAAGTTTAATGGTTATTATATATGGCTCAATTATTTTGTGAATGTATATCGTATTAATGTCTAAATACGAGTACATAATATGAAATCCATATATGTTATATATTACATATTGTATATAGCGTCAAATACTTAGCACGAAGAGTTTAAATGTGGCAAAACACGCACATTCCAATAATAATTAACAATTTTTATTCATTTTTTTTATATCCGTTTTCATTTAAGATTTTCCAGCGTTTTGTACCAGCTATATATTTATAAGCGGGCGGTATTTTTTCTCAATTCAGATTTTTGCGAGACGCATTGAAAGAAAACGTTACAATAGAAATTCGTAGAATATATATATATATTTACAGTCCACAGGTATATATTATATATATATATAATTATATATAACGATTTTTAGCGTTAATATAATATGTATAAATTACCATAAAAAAATTATGCAAGAACTCGTGGCTGTTTAATTATTAATTAAAAACCTAAAAAAAAAAAACTACGCTTTTTATATCGAATACGGGAATACGTATATTAGGTATATTTTGACAACTATAATAGGTCAGTCTGTGGCAAGCATTTTATTATAATATTATAGTGAGAAAATAATCGTTTAAAATTGCGTGTATACGCGCCTATATTCGCTATTATAAATGTATTTTTTTTTTTCGTTACCGGTCAGTTTATTTTATCAATTTGTATAACGAAATGTTTTTTAAAAAAAATTTCATTCACACGCGCACGCGTTGCACTTACATAACATTTTGTTACGCGTATAACGCTATTGAAAATTCCGAGGGGTTCTGTGGACGTATATCTAGGCCGGTAAATTTGCTGCGAGTTCATGGTTAGGTTATATGGCATATACCAGTGTTTCCCAACCTTTTTGTTATGGCGACGCATAAATTTATTCTTTTTTTGGGTAGGCGAGACCCCGCCCCCCTCCCAGAAAAAAATTGAGTACATACCAAAAAAATATAAATCATAATACAATAATAATAATGATAATTATTTTTTAATAAGCAATTTGGTTATGATGTATTACAATAAAATACTTATCAATTGTAACAACTTAATTCTGGTAAATATAAAGATCATTTTTTAGATTAAAATATTTGTACTTGAAAATATAATACAAACGGATAAGAATTGACGTATATAGTGTATAGTAATAAAATTAATTTTAGACGAATATTAGGTATCAAATAAAAAACATTATTTTAGAATTTTTAATCAATTTTCTGATAAAATTATTTTTGTACACTCGTATTTATTTATTTTAGATACTGAGCGCAACGAGGAGCGTATTATTAGTATTACAATGATGTGTTTTTTTTACTAAAAAAAAAAAAACAACAAATTCTGAAAAATTAAGTAAAAACCCGATTTTGGTAAAATTGATTATCGTTATTTCTTCGTAATTTTGAAACTAATGGTTATAGAAACTTGAAATATTCATCTAATGTGTAACATTGTATTATATTAGAGGAAAAAAATATTTCTTACAATTTTGCGCAATTATAGATTTTGAGGTACTTATTCAATTCATAAAAGAGGTAATTTCTGCAGGTTTTAACGATTAAAAATTTAATACAATGTCAAACGTACGTATTACTTCAACTACGTACTCAAAAAATTCTGAAAATCGTTTGTCATGATTTCAAATTTTTCGACAAAGTGTATTTTAATTTTTGTGGACAATGACGTTTGTTCATCAAAACTAATTGGTCAGCTATAGAGTCTTAAAATTTTTACCAAAATGTAATATAACTTCGTACTATATTAACGAAAACAATTTTTGAAAATTTTTATCTACCTAGGTTAATTGTAAGCAATTATTCTAAAACGGTGTACGGTAAGGTTAATGGTAAATTACGTATTCTATACACACTATATCATATGTATTAATAAAAATAAATAATATTACACCGAAGCTTCGCTCAGAATCATTTTATCGAATGCAATGAATGAATTATTGCTTTAAAATTTATAGAAATAATAAAACTCTACAAAATCTTTATAAGCAGTTCACTCAAGCGACATCCGAAATACCCCGCGGCTCCTTCTTTATTTTTGATAATTAAGATATTATTCTCCTTGTAATTAGTCAACGAAATATCGAGCCATTGAAAATATTTTGCCACCCAATATTGGGTCGCGGCGACCCACATGTTGGGAAACACTGGCATGTATACACCATATTATATAATATAACCGTGTGTGTGTGTGTGTGTGTGTGTTTCGACAGACTGCTCGCACGTACTCGGCGACCAACATCGAAGACCTGACGGAAGTGCTGAAACACGTCAAGTCCAAACGGCCGAACAGTCCGATCGCGGGCATAGGATTCTCGATGGGAGGGTAACATTGTCGTCGACTCCATCCGTTTCTATGGCCACAGTAGCTGCAGTAGTGCGCATATATACACCCACACACACACTGTATAAAAAACCGAGAACGAACGTACCTGAAGGTACCGCTAACCATATGCAATATTATACGAGTATAATAATAATAATAATAAAACAATAATAATAATAATAATGATAATAACAATAATGATAATAATAATAATAATAATAATAATAATAATAATAATAATAATAATAATAATAATAATAATAATAATAATAATAATATAATAATAATAATAATAATAATAATAATAATAATAATAATAATAATAATAATAATAATAATAATAATAATAATAATAATAATAAAAAACATTATAATAATAATACGAGTATATTGTTTTTTAATAACAACGACATTTTCTGAACCACAAAGTTTTTGATCTGTTTGAATTTTGTTATATATATATATATATATATATATACTTATTTTTATTGAGTATTTATTGATATTACTATACGATATTTTACACCAATATTCTATCGCATGTGCATGCTTCGTGTGTTCGGCGGTGTCAGTGGCGTGCAGAACATTTTTCAAACCCGAGGAAAACTAAATAATTTGACTACCTACCCACATATAAAAAAATATAATATAAATATGTATAATATTCATAATATATATGTTTTTAACCACTGAACCTACTTACCCACCCACCCACCCACCCAAAAAATTACCGTGAGGCGACCGCCTCAAAAAATGTCTCTTCGACACGCCACTGGGCGGCGTTACGTTATTGTTCCGGCGTATTGATGTACAAATGTACAGTGCCGCGACTGGTGGAGTTTTCGTGGCCTAGGACGAAGCGAAATTAAGGGGCCTTTCTTAATCCTCACCCAAAAGCGAAGAAAAAAAAGAGTGATAATACCGAAAATTATAAAATATTAATGCGTTTTTTATACAATTTTTGTTTAAGCGCATTCAATATACATACTTACGTCCTAAAGTTTTTTTTTACAATGTCTTAAGGCTTTTTATTACACCGAACGAAGATTTTTAACAATATTTTTAAAAGTCGTTTACGCTAAAACTGGCAGTGTATAAACAACTTTTTATAGTAAGATAACAAACAAAACAGAAAATCTTAATTTTTGCCACAAATCAAAACCTTTACCGCGTCTACTACATTATTTACATAACAATCGTTATATTGTAGGGGCGTTTCTATCCTCGCGTAAATTGTTATTCCTCGTGATAGGTATTCGTATAGATTAATAAATACGGGCATGAATAATATTTTCGAAATCCAATGTTACCACGTAGGTAAATAACAGAAATTCGTCATGGTTTGAGTTTGTGCAATTTTCAAATTCGCGATTTTCAACACGTTTTTTTCTATTTTTTAGCATACACTGCGCAGTTTTCGAATAAATGTTTAGTCCTATTGCATGTTTTTAAAGAGGGGAGGGGTGGTAAATCTTTTAAAATTTACGTATACGCGCGTATCAATAAGCTTTTTAAGATAACATATTATCCGCGTCTTTGAAAACGCTCATATTAAAAAAATCAACGTGCTTCACATTCAATGCGTGTTTACTGTAAATAATGAATTATTGCACTATCGTCATACACAGGTATTGACTTTTAAAAGCAGAAAAGTTTAAAAAGAACTTGATTTCAATATTTTTAAATTTAAAAAAACCAAAAAACTGCCCTTTTCGGCAATTTTTCAACCCTTGTGCGGCACGGGAAGAAGGTGAGGCAAGGCGATCGAATTTAGCCTAAATTACTTTTATATTGTAATGAAAAAAATAGGGGGGGGATCAAATATAAATACGTTTTTTTTTCTCTCCTATAATTAAAGACCATTCTATTACACCTATCATAATATTTTGTCGGCCGCGGCCAGAAGATGATCCGACGTTTTCAATCATATAAAACAAAAACGCATGTTACCTATACGCACAACGATCATTAACAGTCATTTAATATTATACGAAAAAAAAAATAGAAAATAATAATTCTTAGGGTTTGAAGTATAATTTTTTTTATTTCATATATTGCAATTTTAAAAATCAATTATATTTTTAAACAGATTTAAATTCAATGTACATTTTTATAATACACGATCCTAAAATATAAAATATATAATAAAATAAATATAAATAAATATAAAATAATTCGTAAATGATAATTTTTTTCTACGTTACGCATGTGCAAGACTGCATAGATGACAATATGGTACGACGGTGTCCTCTTAATATACCTACAATTACATGTAACAATAGATAAGTTTTCTTTTTAATCTTTTTATTGATTATCTTTAATTTTAATTCTAAACTAAATGGGTATTGTATACAATTATTCCTCTCGCGCCCCTTTCATCGATCTAATTGATTAGTTTCTTTTTCGTCATTATCAAACATACATTAATATCATAATGAGTTATTATTTGTGCAATTGTGTATCTACGTGTGCATTAAAAATTGTTAACACCGTTAAATTTCAAATAATACCTTAACCAATTCATTTTAATTGCAGCTCTTATAATGTTTATCGGTGTGATTATCCAGTAAGTATGAAAATAACGTGTATAAAATCAGTAATTATTATTTTAAAAAAAACAGTGGGAATAAAAAATAAATAAATAAATTAAAATCGTTCAGAAACTGCTGTAGAAAAAACTCAACGTTGTACAGAGCTTTACTCAAATATCAAAAATGTCTATACAATTATTTGCTACTCTGGCTATAACGTGTGTTGTATCCGAACACACTTACTTTTTCTGTCCTCAAACTACTAAAAACATATATTTTAAGAGGGGTATTACTATATGTGAGTGAAGGAAAGCTTGGACTGTTTATCTTTGACCAGTATAGAGGAATTATTTAAAATTCGACAATGCGTAGGAAAACAGATTTTCACGGATTTGATATACACATATAATCTTCTAGAAGAATGAATGTTTGAGATTGAACACGATAATAGTATGATGAAATAAATTGTTGTGTTGAAATAAAATGGCCTTAGAATTATTTATTTAAATTTTTTCATCGCCCTCTCCCCCGTCTTCAACTCACTAAAAAATCCTGGCTAGGCCATTTTATAATTCATATACTTATATGAGCCACGACCTATACACGTAGTTAGTAGTTACATATTTCAAACGTAAAAGGTGATTGTATATTATTGTCATCATAATCATGCGACTAACTTGTCGTCTAAATTGTTGTCAGACATTATATTGAAATTTTTTTTTTTGTCGTCACCACTTTGTACCACACTTGTACGTCATATTGCACTTATACACACTGCACGCCTATGCGATTTTATGTTATTGTTATTATTATTTTTTGAGCTGTTATGTCCATACGTCCAATACCTCGTTTCTTTGACGAAACCTGAAAACCGACGCAAACATCATTCAAGGTTCGTTTTCCTTACCGGTACGTTCTTTCTTGCGCTTTTTGTTGTGTCGTTAGTGATTTCCACCATCGCTTGAGTAAACTGCATAATTGTGGGTATCGCGCACTTGTTGTAATGCTCACGTCCGTACGTCTTGTTCGCAGAACGCTGCTGGGGACGTTCTTGATGTCACGCGAACAGGCAGACAACAAATACTTAGTGACGGGCATACTGATTTCGGTGCCGTGGAACGTGACGCAAGCTTGTAAAAACGCGGAAGGTTCGTGGTTGATGCGAAAAATGGGCGGACACTTGTCGAACCATTTGCGCAACGTCGTCGTCAAGTGAGCGGTTTTCAAGTTCTTCTTCTTATCGTGTCCGAATTAAATTTTCCAGAAGCTATGTGTGGAGGTTTTCAAGTTAATCGGTAACGACATTTCGGTTGACCCGTCGCTAAACCATTCGCACGCGTATTGGAAACGATCGGCAGAGCTCGTCGTATGTATTAATAATGCATACCATGCGGCACAATGCGTATCGATTCTACGCGAATAGTCGCCTCTTAAACGCCGGGAAATTCGTTTAGAAACACGATTCAAAGACGTATAGATTGATGAGGAAATTCTACAAATGTTTGGCGGAAGTAGATCTGTTTTTTTAAAAAAAAAAAAAAATGTTGTAGGAATACATAAAACAGCTCGTTGGATTCTTGTAAAAGTACGATTATTCGGCCGGTCAATAACTACACTAATTAAATTATCGAAATTTCGCTTCTGCCAAACATTCGTGCGTAACTCCTCAATTTTCTGTGGGTTTTAAAATCACGTTTCTAAGTTGCGTTTAGCAGGTGCGGCCCCGATGAAGTACGAAAAAAATAATTTAATAATATAATTAGTATTTAGTTTTAATCGTTTTCGCCGTTGTACGCGGTGTAAGAATGATACGCCATTCCTGAAATTAGTTATCATCGGGTGTCGTCGTAAGTCGAGGCGATGACTTAGTCGTTGTGTGACGGAATAGGTACACCATCTCTTGAGCGTGTCGTATAACTTCAACACGCGGTTTGCGCGAGACGTCCTCTTAACGTTTCAGATTTGTAAAACCCAGACCGTATTTTTAACATTTTATTTGTATAAAAATAAAGTCGCACACAATTTTTTTTTCGCGTTCATTATGACCAGAAAAGACGAACGCAAAAATTTATTTTTTTTTAAAATTATTTTTCAACTTTTGTCGGTATTTAAACTTTTTTTTTGACGCGTGCGCGCAATATTTATCGACGAGGTTTTTTAGCGCACGAGCTTACGAGCCTATTATACCTATTGTCTATTGTATAGACTCACTGAATATATATATTTAAAAAAAAAATAGTAGTCATAGAAACCTGACATTTTCGCCAAATATGTAAATTTAGACTATATTTACGAGAAAAGTAAGCTCCGCTCGGAATCGTTTTATCGAATGCAATAACTTATCATTGCTTTCAAATTTAAAATAAAAAAAAAAAAACTCTAAAATCTTTATCCAAGTAATTCACTTAAGCGACATCCACAACACCCCGCGGCTCGTTACCTTAGTTTTGCTTTTATATTATGTTTTTATTACATATTTATCATCAGTTAACAATCTTTAAAATTCCATGTTTCATATTATATAAATATACGAGATACATATAACGCGCCGTAGATTTTTTATGGGAGAAATGAGATCTGCGATTTACGACTTGTACGAATTTCTGCCTCATTTCTTCCATTTCCATAAATAAAAAAAGCAGAAATTAAATTGTTTGCTGAATCGAGGTACTCGTGATTATCGCTACTAGATAAAACGCGTAAATACGGCCTAGAATTTGCACCACGTAAATTGTAACTACACTATCACATAATGTTATAAGACGATTGCATTGTTTTATTTTACAGAAACAAAGAGATTATTTTCGATCAAGGTATGAACAGCCCGTTGGATTTTAACAGTATTAAACAGGTACAACACTTTAGACATTTTCCTTGTATGACATAAAGAAAAATAATATCATATATACTGCTTATATATTAATTTAAATCGTCGAAATTATCTGTAATAAAATATTAATAATAATAATAATAATAATAATAATAATAATAATAATAATAATAATAATAATATTATTATTATTATTATTATAGTCATCAGGGACTTGTCGAAGGGATTATAAACAAATAATAATTTCATAAGAAACCTTGATCCCAAAGCTTATTGCTAATTCTTTGAAAGACCGTCCGAAGTAGAATTTTATGATCCTGTTTTGCCTGATATAGTGGTGCATTAAAAGAAGAGTTTTGCTTCTATTCGGAAAATTAAATTGTTAAAACTGGATAAAAATTATAGACGATCAAATTTATTACAACTTTTTTCTAAATGTAATGACACATTTTATTCAAACATAAAAAAAAAAAATGCTAGAAACGTTGGTAACTCTTCTAATTGTCTACTGTATTGGTTCCCAAACTTTTTTTCCATCGCGGCACGTTATTATTAGTTATTATAAGTCACGGGGCACTTTGGATAAATATTATCTACTCTTCAAATATAAGTGGTTTAGGACCCGAAAACATAAAAAAGTTCAAGTTGTCGCGGCACACCTTTCAAATTTTACGGCACACCTTTTGGGAAACACTGGTCTACTGCAAGAGCAGAGAACGAACTTTTTTAAAACACACCCACTTGAGGTCAACAACAAATGAAATTCGATTGCTTGATTTAGCTTTCTTCTGAATTATTCATGACATACCAGTAGATCCAGATTTTATAACTCGTTATTTTTTTTTATTTAAACTCTATACAAATATACAAAGTCTAACTAATATGGATTTGACTATACAAAGTAGTTTTTGAGTGATATTGTAGAAATAAAAGAATCTAAATGCTTAAAAACCCTTGGTCGCTAAAACACATAATTACATAAATAAAATATGCTTCATGCCAAACGAACCACTCTCGTCAAATTGTAAAGAATACTTTTGAAATTATTATTTATTTGAATAAATAGAGAAAAAAGTCAATATATATGCGAAGACTTTTTTGAAAATGTATATTCAAATTATTCATTTTAAAGTTGTAAGAACTGAAAAGTATTCTAAAAGTATTCGATTACTTCACTTTTTTATAAATAATGTCAAAAAATTTGTTTTCTAAATTGGTGTTATTTGATTTTTGAAATCCAATGTATAGGAGTGATAAAGGTTAAACTTAAATGGTATATAATATAGATAATAATAAATTAAACATATTGTAAAATCAAAATCGTCATTTATATTTAGGATAACGAGGACGAATATCGGTAGGTTTCCAATCAGTTTCTGATTTTTATTTATTATAATCAGACGATAAATGTCTGTTTTCTTGGGGGAGGAGGGAGGTTTTACAAAAAGCATATTTTGCGACGTCAATAAAAAAACAAAAGCAATGTATTTAAAATACGTAGGTATTCGAAAATATATTAATTTTTCTAAGTGTTTAAATAAGTATTCGTATTAAAAAGCAAAATAGCCTTATTTAAATACTTATATTTGAATGAAAGTGTATTCGAATATTTAACAAGACTGATTTTGTGTCTAAAATACGACGTTAACTGCACGATCGATGGTCGATTTCAGTGCAACACCATCCGAGAATTCGACACGGCGTACACCATCAAGGTTTTCAACTATACGGACGTGAATCGGTACTACGAGGACGCGTCTCTGAGCAACAAACTGCATCTGATCAACGTGCCGTGTTTGTGTTTAAGCGCGGCGGACGATCCTTTTCTGTATTTGAGAGGTAATAATCGTCGTTGATGTTGGTTGGGGAGGAGGGTGAAATCATTTTCTCCAAAGACGCTTCTTTGACATATTTTATGTTCCGAACCATAAAAATTCGTGAACTTTTTTTCAAGAGAATATCTAGAGATAATCGAAAGTCTTCTGTGTCCGAAACAAGAGCACACGATATTTGAAACAGCAGAGACTTACCACGCGGGATTTATTAATTTCGTACTGACATTTTGTAGCATCGAACATCCTATTCCTACATCCTAGTTATACGCCAGTGCTCACAATAATAATTACCTATTATTATCGTAATAATTGATTATTGTTGCAATACACGTATTATAGCGATGATACATAAAACATTGTATACGCTTTATTTATATTTTAACAGACATACCCGTGAACGAAGCCAACGAACACAGCAATTTGGCCATCCTGGTGACTTCTGGAGGCGGCCACGTGGGTTATTTGGACACGTTTTGGCCGTTCACAAACAATAACTTTATGTTGAAACTCATCCAACAGTATTTCGACGCGATTGCGGTGGACAAAAATTACGAAAAATTCGTTGAATTTTAATAGTTATTCGTATTAATAAGTATACATACGTATATATATGTATGAACGTAGTTTTATAAAAATTGAATCGATAATAAATCTTATTTATTTAAAATGACCAATAAAAATGTATATAGAGTAAAACTCTGTATTAAGACGCTCTTCAAGAGACCAGCTCAAAAGACTGTCTTAAGAATGAATTGAATTAGAAAACACCTATAAGCGCTTAAAATATCGACTTATTTATTATTATTATTTAACATAATTAAACAGGTAATACATCAATAATTTTGTCACTTTTCTGATGTGCTCGGGAAGGAAGAGTCTATATTTTTGGTTTGCTTAAGATTCCGAGTGCGTGCATGGAAGTTTTCAGCGATTTTCTTTTTTTTTTTTTTTTCACCACACCCTATTTATTTTACTTTTTCAAAGTGTTCATTTTGTCGGAAATCGATAGCGCTTTAAATTTTACACCACTATAGCACCGGCCGTAACGAAATCATATATATGCGTACGCTCGTCAACGAACTGCACAATACCGTAACTCTTATTTACACTCGTTTTTAAGTTGACATTTCGTAATACGATTAAATACACGTAAACGAGTAAAATTTCTATCGTCACACAATTACTTACTATAATTTTATAGTTCTCCGTCGAACTATAAAAAAAAAAAAAGCGTCTTATCCGATAACGTTGTATAAAGAAAACCAAGCGTAGTTTAACAGGTCGCATTTTACATATTGGCTAGTATAGGAGATGTCTGCAGGGGACCGGCAGAGAACAGCGTCTTGTTCGGGAAAGCGTCTTAAGCGAGTTTTACTCTATACACCTATATTGTCATTATGTATAAGCATTACGCGTACATAGGATTATATATAGCGTAGTTAAATTCATTTATATACGTATTCGGACGGTCTATACGCGTAATAATATTTTTATATCTACGCGCGTGTGTTATGCGATTGAAATTTTTGGACTGAAAGTAACGGGGAAAATGTAAACTCGGCGGCGTGACTATAATAATATGTGTAAATTAAATTTTTATTTTTAAAATAAATCGCGTTGAATTCGTCAACTGTATGATGTCGATCGGGTTCGTTTTTTTTTTTTTTTTTGTACAGATAGAATTTCAGATACGTTTTAACGTCACACGGGTCTGTTTAAGCGCTATTTTTTCGATAACTCTATTTTTTTTTTTCAAAATATACGCGTATATTTATTCTATTCGTATTTTATAGAAACGCGTTACGCACGCGATATAACATAAATCATAAAATATACGCGTACGCGATTGTTTGCGTTCAATAAGCGTTTATTGTCGGTTCAAGTCGAGCTTCATTTATAGTGTATACGTTATTATTGTATTGATAGTGTGATAAGAAAAAGGGCCCAAATTTTTGAAATACATAAAACCGGTTTCACGGTCCGAGTTTTTACAATCGCTCAACTATATTGTTATTATTATGTATAATAGATACGTAGGTAGGTAGGTGTAGTCCATTAAGACTATATTTATATAAACATTGTTTGACAACGTCGTATATAGAGCTATTAAAACCAAATTAGTATTACTGTTAATTTTTATTTCAGTTAATTACTATATATTATATATTGTATTGTGTATTGCACCTGTTTAAGTAAATAAATGTTACAAGACGCGTATATTGTACTAGTATAGGTATTGAACGGAGTCTACACCGACAAAGTTGAAAAGGTCATACATAATAAGGCCATTGATATTATACAAGGTATACCTTATCGGTTATCTTTATTTCAGTAATTATGACTCTATTACCCACTGTGTACGGTGTATTTTAATTGAAAAAAAAAAAATTAATGTAAACAATAATTTTCCAACGTTTTGTTTTTTGAAAATACTTATCGCAATTTTCGGTTATATTCAGTGTTAAAAAAAAAAAAAAGAAACAAAAGAAAATTGACACTAACCTAACCTAACCTTAGCGCGACCGAATGGCGTAGCGGTAACCGTATGTATGTATATATATACGTATTCCAGAGCCGTCTATACCCGCACCGGTACGTGCCTTCGCGAAGGCCTCGAAGTCGGCGGACCGATTGCATCCATCACGAACAGAGACAGAGAAATTACGGATGTAAAATAATGGATATTTATATACTGAAAAACAAAAACCTATACGACTACATATTACACAGCTATAGTCGACTACTGTGCGACGCACGGCGACCGTTTTAGGTCAAAGCCGTTCGTCGAGAAGTTCATCGGAGTTCATCGGTACGGATTCGCGTACTTGAAAAAACTCGAATTCGAAACAAAAACCAGTTATTACGGATAACATCATAGTATAAGTATATATATATATGTGTGTGTGTGTGTGTGTGTGTGTTAATAAAAAACCACCGCGTGTCGTCATAATAACGAACCGAACTGCTACGACTTGCGAAATTCGCAGTGGAATTTCGATCGTTCGGTACAGGTAGAGAGGTAGCTGTACATCGAGACCATTGTTGTAGTGGGAGTAGTGGCAGCAGCAGCAGCAGCAGCAGCAGCATCAGCATCAGCATCGGCAGCAGCAATATAATAGAAGCGCGTCGTCGGCTCGTCAAACTTATTGGACGTGCCGTCGAGTTGATCGTTTCGAGAATATTCGCTTTTTTCAGACATGTATGACATTCGCGTTGTGGAACTCGTTCGGCTCTCGTTGATTCACGTCATAACCGGCACCGCGGTGCTGCTAGCGTTCGCCGGTTACTGTTTGGCCGTTAAAACTCAGGTACTTCTATATACATCTATATACGCGTCTGATTTTAAAGGGCGGGCCGAACTCAACGGATTTTGGCCGTATTTTGTATTTATTACAGAGTCGTATAAAAATAGTAAGGGGCGGGTGTCAGATCCATGGGCGAACGCAGGAAAAAATTTCGGGTTTGGTTTTTGAAAAAAAAATGTAAAATTATTGGGTACTGTATTATATACCCTTACATATATGTCACAGCTGAACTTTCAAATTTTCTCAGACATTTCGGAAAGGGTTCGAACCCCCCCCCCAAAAAAAAACCCCTACCTGCGTTCGCCTCTGACTCAGATCTCTCGACGATTTTTTTTTTTCGTAAAACATCTCTTATCGTACATAAATGAAACGCTGATTACAGATGAAAAACCGCCCAAATCATTGGGCGTTCATTCGATGGAAGTCCAAACATAATTTATTCAAATTATTTCGATTAAACGTTTTGTAACACTTACTTCGAAAATAATTTATGTAAATAACGTGGACTATTTGAAATTTGGTCTACACAATTTCGTGAGAAATTGTGCGACACGCATAACTGATACATTATTTTCATTTCAGACGTCCACGTTATTCTGTAAAGACGGAAAATTCAAACAATTCCTAATTAAAAACGTGCCTGTTATAACAGAAACGTATTTACCTACAGTTTTTGGATTTCATGGTTATATACATACAGTTTTAGCTACGATATTTAGAAGTTTCACCATTCCTTCGATAGTTTATAAAAGGTAAATTACATTATTCTTATATACATGTATACTTATTTATATGCTCTCAAAACAAAAATAAAATAATACAAAATTGATATTGTGAATTTTATAATACTTTACAATTATTTAATAGTAGAACTTAATGAAGTTATTATTTATACGCATTATTCTTGAAAGAAAAAAATCGTTCCCGTAATTTAAGTCTATATTTTCATATTAGTGACTATATAGTTCTATAATTCGTTGGCACTTTATCTCGCATTATTTCAATACAACTCAAAAAAATAAAAAAAAAATAAATATAATAATAATAATAATAATAATTTCTTTCTAAATTAAAATTATAACTTCATCGTGGCTCATGTAGAAATGGTGAACTAAAATCAAAATATTTTCTTAATTTATAGATTGCCTGTATTGACTTCAAAATTAGTAATTACCTATTATTTGAAAAATATTAACTTAATGAGATAAACACTATATTATCACTCATATTGTAATATAATTGTTAGAGAAATACATATTATTGTATAAATAATGAAACATTTAAAGTATGATTATCTTTAATTTTTCTTTTATAATGTCATACTATCTACAGGGAAATTTTGACGTTAAAGGACGGCGGCGAAGTTGCTGTAGATTGGCTATGTCCAAAATCTGGCGGTCCTCAGAATTTATTGACTGTAGTTATACTCCCTGGGTTAACAGGTGACAGCCAGTCTAATTACGTCAAAGAAACTGTTAACGACCTGTTTAGAAAGGGCTATAGTTGTGTAGTTTTAAATTATCGAGGTCGAGGAGGTGTAAAACTTAAGGTAATAAAAATTTTTAATCATTTAACATATTACAAGTTCTCTATAATGATGAGAATTACATAAACGCTTACATTGAATTTATAACCATTATGCTGTCATCAAACATAATAGTACAGTGCGTACGCGTTTATATATGCGACTAATTTTGAAGTATTATAACCAGGGCTCGGAAATTGTAGCATTTGCATATTTTTTTTTGGTAAGCCTTAGAACATTCTGTGTAAGATACAAATTTGTTTCACACGTCCTTCTTGTCACATAAGAAATTTTTTTTTTGCTAATTTTTGCATATTTACGGTTTTTAAAGCTATTTTGCTAATTTAGGATTATAAGTGCTATTTTATGCATATTTTTACAATTTCGTGTATAAATGAAAATAATCGCATTTCTTTACTGTTTTTCCACTCAACACGAATGTCAATTTAAAATAGAAAATAATAATTATATTATGTAGGACAGAGCCGCCTGGAATTTGTTTTTCTTGACTGGTATTAATTGGTGAAATTTCCCACTTTTATCTATAAATATGTATCGACATTCGACGGTCGACTATGTACCAATGACCGAATGTATACAATGATTTTACTAAAATGTAAATGTAAAACGATGTAGAACGAAAATAAAAAAATATTCCCGGCGCTCGCCACAAATCTATTAAAAAAAAAAATTAATTCAGAATAAATTTAATTGTTTTTTGACAATTTTATTTTGCATATTTTGAAATTTTTAGTGCATATTTTGGTGTTTTTAAGTGCATATTATAGCGCTAAAAATGAACTCTTTTAGTGCTATAACTTCCGAGCCCTGATTATAACTTATAAGTTATAATTATGCTTTTAACGTAGGTGTAGATACATCACATAAATGCGTATGGACGATTTTAAATTCCTTACATCTTAAATATAAACTTATATTATATATAATGCCTATATATAATACATAATAGGCATTATATTATAATTAAGGCATATATATATATGCCTTAATTATAAATAAACATAAAATTGATTACGATTGTTTTATTAAACGTATATAAAATAGCAATATTGAATATGAGTTGAAAATTGTCGTTTTCAATACAAGAGGGATGAATAATTTTGAACAAAATAAGTAGAGGGATGGAATATGCTAACTAAAAAAAAGTGGAGGGATGGCATCTCCCATATCCCCCCACTTCGACCACTTTGTACACTTTAACATGTTTTAGTTCACACTCACGCCTATAGTTCATTAATGAGATCAACATGTTCCTATAAATACTTCCAAAGTCCAATTACTGGTACTAAAATTATTTGAGTTGTTTGTTATATTAACGTAAAATAATACAATACTTCCTCAACCAAATCAAAAATAACCCATACACGAGCCTCTTCGTTTTACCGAAAGTTCACGAAAATCTTATATATTCGTGTTGTAACACACCACTACCCACTTCGCGTGTGTTACACGGTTTTTTCTGTAGTGAAGTCCGTTTCCGTATACGGTAACGAATTGCTTATTGCGGACCACAACACGACTGTTATAGCCGTCAGTTTATAATGCACAATCGTTATTCGAAATGAAATAATAATATCTACTCTACACCAAGCCATTCATTCATTTTCATCGACTCCAATCATAGCTGACTCCATTATCATTAGTGGTATAATCTCTATGACCGTATTTCGACAGACTGCCCGGACGTACTCGGCGAATAACATCGAAGACCTCACGGAAGTGCTGACACATGTCAAATCCATTCGGCCGAACAATCCGATCGCCGGCATAGGATTCTCAATGGGCGGGTAATGAAATAATTGTCGTAGTCATCCTGCATATAGATATCATGTCCGTTGTCTAAAGGCACACTTTTGCAGAGAAAAAAACGTACCGATAATACGCGTAATAAGAACTTACAAAACATTCAATTCCCTTCAATACGATTTCAAATTATTTATATCCGTCGAATTTTTACGCTCCAGATCTTCAGTTAGTTTCGCCGTTCCGGTGTACTGGAACGACAAGACAATGCAAATAAGGCGAAAGTCTAACGCGTATAAACGATAGTGTAAGCGTATATTATGTTATTGTATTTTCTTGTAGTTCCATATAGACGATGATGAGTCGATGAAAATATGAATTCAATGAAACGTTAGAAGACAGCGATAATTTCGAATCTCGTTTTATTCACCCTTGTGATTTCTCGTGCTTCGAAGAGAGAGAGAGAGAGAGAGAGAGAGAGAGTATTGTTTCGATTTTCCGCGTTCAACGATTTAGTATTTTATTTAATTAGTACCGAATATTATTAAAATTGAAACAATAATCGAAGTTAAACGATTTTTACTATTAAATAATGTCCATTCTATAAAATATAATACGTATAATCCGTCACCGTAATCAATACGCATATTATTAAAAGGAAATTACATTTACGCATTCAAACATTGTTTAAGTTTTCTTCACAGACCTTTAATTGTCGATTATATTCTTATTTATAAAGTAATAACTGAAATTCCGATTTTTTTTCTGTGGTATTCGTTAAGTATAATATATTATAGTATATTAAATAAACAATTTGTATACGTATTCTCTAAATAGATAATGAAAAATAGTTTTCTCATTTATTCGTATAGCATACATAGAAAACATACAAGCATTTGTAAACCGTTTCTTACCGATATATACGTCCCTTCTCGAGCAATATTGTGTCGACATTGTAATATATTTTATGCCTTCTGTCATCGATTGAATAAACGTTAATCGATAGTCTTACGTACGTAATTATTTATTATTTTCATTATACAGATTATTGCTGGGATCGTTTTTGATGTCACGTGAACAGATAGACCACAAATTCTTGGTCGCGGGCCTAATGGTTTCGGTGCCATGGAACGTGACGAAAGCCTGTGGAAACGCTGAAAGGACTTGGCTGATGCAAAAAATGAGCAAATACTTGGCTCACGCTTTACGTGACGTTATTATCGAGTGAGTGATTTTGAACTGTTCGATAGGGGTAGTTAGAGATCGAAATGTATATTATATGTAATATTAACTAGCTATCAGTATATCGCGCGTTATTTCAATAAAGTAATTCAATTTCTTCGTGAAGTATGGTGGATTCACTGTTAAGAAATAAAAATTACATTTTTATTAAACTGTAACTTTACTATTTCACCTATTGATTATTCCCAGGAATATACTCAATCGTATATGTATAGTTTTACCTAGCCCTCCGGTACTTAAAGACAAATTTACTGAAATGCAACATTTATCGAAATCGATCCAGTGTTTAGGAGATTACCCCGAACAAAAAGAAAGACAGGACTTTGTTCTTTATACTCGTACATAGGCGTGTCTGGTTTCAGGGGCATCATGATATTAATTCGGCCCATTTTTCAGTTTTTCCATCAAATCCGGCCCATAATCTCACCTAGGTACTTTTTTTTACGTATCACAATTAAAATTGTATAGGTAGTTGTGGTCAGGAAATAGTTGTTTGAGTAAGACGAACTTTTTACAAGCCTATGGTTAATATTTGTAATATAAGAAGATAAACAAATAATTAAAATATATATATATATATTTGTCACAAGTTGTGAACAGTGTACAATGTATATGTACTGTATTCAGTATAATAATCTACTTGTAAAATTAATCACAACTGTGTGAGATAGTAAATATCAGTCTGAAGATCAACCTGTAGTAGATCTCTATCAATAGAAAACTGAAAATATGGACATTAAAAAAAAAAAAAAAAAAACCAATACATAATTTTAAAGTAGGTAATAAACTAATAACAAAAACTAAACTTATAATGCTAATCTACGTTGCACAGGTATTACATTTTTTAATTCTTCAATTACGCTGTTAATATTTACAGAAGAAGTTAATTCTTGTTCGTCAAATAAAAATAATAATGCATTTAATCTATCGTGGGCTTAGTACTTCTAAGTTTGGTTTTTACAATGGTAAGTTTGGAAAATTTCTCTCACAACCACAACTTGTGACAGGAATTATAACAAACATTTTTAAAAAAAATTATTGAAAATATTGAACCGATCACATTCACTTAACCAATCAAGCCATTTATAAACAGAACCAGAACAAGTACCCTTAGGAATACCTTTTATTTGTTTCAAAAGTGTTATCTCGGATAACAACTCAATCTACTTTTAGACTTGCTGACAAGATATTCGTAATATACAAGCATTAATAATTCTATAGATTAATACATTCATGAAACCGAAATATTATAAAAAATAGTACATTTTTTTATCGCAAAAATTGCTAAATTTATAGATATCAACAGTTCACACCATAAAATGAGACATGTACCTACTGTGGTCTACTTAATTTCGTCAAACACTTGTTATAAATTTTCAATTTATTAATTTTTTTGAATATATTGTAAAATATTAAGTAACAAAATACCTAACGCTATTATTGTAAAATCTTTTTAAATATTTAAAACAATATCGAGCAATATACACACAGTATAGTTAGTTAAAGAAAAATAAATAAATAAATATAAATATACAATAGAGTATTATGACTAGAGACCGGAATTATATGCATTTAAAATGTTTAAATATGCATGCAAATATGCACTTTAAAAGTTTCAAATATGCACTTAAAAAGCATAAAATATGCAAAATAATTTTTGATTATTACAGCTGTTTATTTATTGTAAAATTATAAAATCAAAACGTAAATTATGAAAAAAAAAAACTTCAATATTATATTATATAATGATGATAAAAATGAATTAAGATGAAAAAATATACAATTTATTCGTTATTGGAAAAACAATAAGTAACAATAATATATTCCATATTGATCTCAGTTAAATTATGACGGCGGTTTGTGATAATATGTTTGTATGCAGAAAAACTTCGTTCCACATCAGCGCTTGTTATGGGCGCATATTTAAAACGTAATATATTTTAAAATATTTTCAATTTTGTATTGTGGAAAAATGTATATATAATGATATTGTACATAAAATTATATTAAAACATTTAAATTTATACCTAGTGTATACGTAATATGCAAGAACATGCGTTTTATTTAAAATATGCACTTGTACCCAAAATATGCAAAAATATGCAAAATAAAAATTTGTAATATTATTCATTTAAGCGTGATTGATGAAAACCCATTTACTGCATGAAATTGCTTACAAAATATGAACATGCACTATACGCAAAATCCGGTCTCTAATTATGACGTTGTCTTATAACAGTGTAACACGAGTGCATATTACAGATATAAAATCACAATATTTGAACACGTAAATAACGTAAACAATTAAAATTAATTTTCTAAAATTTGTGTAACAAATTGTTTTTGAATTCGATTTACAAACTACGTGATAATATTACGGCGGCATAAAGATTCGACATATCACGTATGATGAGTCGATGAAAATATGAATTCAATGAAACGTTAGAAGACAGCGATAATTTCGAATCTCGTTTTATTCACCCTTGTGATTTCTCGTGAGAGAGAGAGAGAGAGAGAGAGAGAGAGAGAGAGAGTATTGTTTCGATTTTCCGCGTTCAACGATTTAGTATTTTATTTAATTAGTACCGAATATTATTAAAATTGAAACAATAATCGAAGTTAAACGATTTTTACTATTAAATAATGTCCATTCTATAAAATATAATACGTATAATCCGTCACCGTAATCAATACGCATATTATTAAAAGGAAATTACATTTACGCATTCAAACATTGTTTAAGTTTTCTTCACAGACCTTTAATTGTCGATTATATTCTTATTTATAAAGTAATAACTGAAATTCCGATTTTTTTTTCTGTGGTATTCGTTAAGTATAATATATTATAGTATATTAAATAAACAATTTGTATACGTATTCTCTAAATAGATAATAAAAAGTTGTTTTCTCATTTATTCGTATAGCATACATAGAAAACATACAAGCATTTGTAAACCGTTTCTTACCGATATATACGTCCCTTCTCGAGCAATATTGTGTCGACATTGTAATATATTTTATGCCTTCTGTCATCGATTGAATAAACGTTAATCGATAGTCTTACGTACGTAATTATTTATTATTTTCATTATACAGATTATTGCTGGGATCGTTTTTGATGTCACGTGAACAGATAGACCACAAATTCTTGGTCGCGGGCCTAATGGTTTCGGTGCCATGGAACGTGACGAAAGCCTGTGGAAACGCTGAAAGGACTTGGCTGATGCAAAAAATGAGCAAATACTTGGCTCACGCTTTACGTGACGTTATTATCGAGTGAGTGATTTTGAACTGTTCGATAGGGGTAGTTAGAGATCGAAATGTATATTATATGTAATATTAACTAGCTATCAGTATATCGCGCGTTATTTCAATAAAGTAATTCAATTTCTTCGTGAAGTATGGTGGATTCACTGTTAAGAAATAAAAATTACATTTTTATTAAACTGTAACTTTACTATTTCACCTATTGATTATTCCCAGGGAATATACTCAATCGTATATGTATAGTTTTTACCTAGCCCTCCGGTACTTAAAGACAAATTTACTGAAATGCAACATTTATCGAAATCGATCCAGTGTTTAGGGAGATTACCCCGAACAAAAAGAAAGACAGGACTTTGTTCTTTATACTCGTACATAGGCGTGTCTGGTTTCAGGGGCATCATGATATTAATTCGGCCCATTTTTCAGTTTTTCCATCAAATCCGGCCCATAATCTCACCTAGGTACTTTATTTTACGTATCACAATTAAAATTGTATAGGGTAGTTGTGGTCAGGAAATAGTTGTTTGAGTAAGACGAACTTTTTTACAAGCCTATGGTTAATATTTGTAATATAAGAAGATAAACAAATAATTAAAATATATATATATATATTTGTCACAAGTTGTGAACAGTGTACAATGTATATGTACTATATTCAATATAATAATATACTTGTAAAATTAATCACAACTGTGTGAGATAGTAAATATCAGTCTGAAGATCAACCTGTAGTAGATCTCTATCAATAGAAAACTGAAAATATGGACATTAAAAAAAAAAACAAAAAACCAA
This sequence comes from Slavum lentiscoides, assembly GCA_032441835.1. Lineage (NCBI taxonomy): Eukaryota > Metazoa > Arthropoda > Insecta > Hemiptera > Aphididae > Slavum > Slavum lentiscoides. The sequence continues at coordinate 13,052,965 of CM063718.1, forward strand.
TACATAATTTTAAAGTAGGTAATAAACTAATAACAAAAACTAAACTTATAATGCTAATCTACGTTGCACAGGTATTACATTTTTAATTCTTCAATTACGCTGTTAATATTTACAGAAGAAGTTAATTCTTGTTCGTCAAATAAAATAATAATGCATTTAATCTATCGTGGGCTTGGTACTTCTAAGTTTGGTTTTACAATGGTAAGTTTGGAAAATTCTCTCACAACCACAACTTGTGACAGGAATTATAACAAACATTTTAAAAAAATTATTGAAAATATTGAACCGATCACATTCACTTAACCAATCAAGCCATTTATAAACAGAACCAGAACAAGTACCCTTAGGAATACCTTTTATTTGTTTCAAAAGTGTTATCTCGGATAACAACTCAATCTACTTTTAGACTTGCTGACAGGATATTCGTAATATACAAGCATTAATAATTCTATAGATTATAATAACTGTTGTTTGCCAAGAAAAAAATATACGTATTGTTTTCAACTAATACACATAGACATAATATTTTGCGGTAATATAATTTTATTTTACGGAAGTAAAATTTACAGCGGCCCATAATTCAATAATTGGCGGCCTCCGCAGCTCGAAAAAAATATTCAGGGGCATCATATGCCTTCTCTGCTGCTCCCATGCGCACACCTGCAATGTACCTACTCATATTAAAGTATAGAGATACTACAGTAATGTTATGGGCGCATATTTAAGACGTAATATATTTTTTAAAATATTTTCAATTTTTGTATTGTGGAAAAAATGTATATATAATGATATTGTACATAAAATTATATTAAAACATTTAAATTTATACCTAGTGTATACGTAATATGCAAGAACATGCGTTTTTATTTAAAATATGCACTTGTACCCAAAATATGCAAAAATATGCAAAATAAAAATTTGTAATATTATTCATTTAAGCGTGATTGATGAAAACCCATTTACTGCATGAAATTGCTTACAAAAATATGAACATGCACTATACGCAAAATCCGGTCTCTAATTATGACGTTGTCTATATAACAGTGTAACACGAGTGCATATTTCAGATATAAAATCACAATATTTGAACACGTAAATAACGTAAACAATTGAAAATTAATTTTCTAAAATTTGTGTAACAAATTGTTTTTGAATTCGATTTACAAACTACGTGATAATATTACGGCGGCATAAAGATTCGACATATCACGTATGATAGTTGACATACACTCGTGTCCTTGATAAGTAGTCGACCGATTTTCAAAAAAAAAAACAAGCAAATACAATATACAGTGTGCGAGTAAAAAATCATTAATAATTAACATTTTCAATGTACTTATGAGTATATGTAGACAATTTGTGTTTTTCTGGCTATATAATTAACAAAATTATACGATAAAATGTTTATATGAAACGAGTGAAAATCATTGAAAATAAATCGTATTATTTTATTCTTTGTTACCGGAATACATATTTTATTTATTGTTTAAAAAAAATATATATATATATATGAACATATGATTAATATGGATAACGACAAATCAATGGCCCGTCTGTGCACTCGTGTCAAAAAGTATCAAAAAGTCTATAGAGTTTTTTTTTAACGTTATTGAACATAATATAAACGGAACGCAAAGGTTTATATTTAGAAGTTTCACGCTACGCGGAAGAAATTTAATTTACAGTGCCCGTGAAAGTGTGAAAGTTAGCTGGTTAGTTTGGTTACCACTTCTTCCCGCTGTAAAATAAAAACTATTAACGAAATTACGAAAAATATAATTTTTTTCGAATTTGTAAATATAATTGTTGACTTATCTTATTCGATAAAATTCCGCTTGCAATAAATATTGTTACTCAGATTTTGATCTGCATTGTCGTCTCGCTGTGTACATTTTTATTACTATTCTTTTTACCGTACTACTATATTCTTAAATAGGTACTTTATTAATGGATTATCATTGTTATATTTTAGGAACAAAGATGTCGTTCTCGACAAAGGCAATTCAAATTTGGATTATGACGTTATTAAACAGGTAAACGGACTTTAGAACATTAGAAATTGAAGTATAAACATGAAATTACGTATTACGTATTTTACACTAGCAAATCGAGAACAATAATTTAATTACAATACGCAATATTAATGATATTTTGTTAACCGAGTAATGAGCAACGTTTAAAATGCACAGGCAGAATACCGATACAGTTCTTCAACTCGCTCACCTCGATCGACGCAAATCAATATCTTCTTCTCCTTTTTCTTCGACTGTTACAGGCCTTTCAGGCTCATTTCCGCAACAACATATTGTCTCCATTCTTCTCTGTCTTTTTCAGCTTTTACTGCATTTCTGACTTTAAATCTTCCTGTATTCTGTCTGCTCATCTTCGTCTAGGTCGTCCTCCGAGTCTCTTAGTGTTTGGTTTCCATTTCGTTATTTGTCCGATTAGTCCTTCTGAACCTCAAACATACAAATATTCTCATACACTTTAAGGTTCTACAAATTTTAATTTCATCATAGAAAACCAATAGACTATACGATTATTATTTTCATCGTATTATCGATCCGCAGATCGGTTTGCAGTGTTCTTTTACTACTCTGTTCATCAAACCCCCGAAATGAATTACATATTTACATCCTTTAGTCTGTGTCAATAATTTGTATTCCTGTGTATTTCAGTCACGGATTTGCTCAGCTGTGTTGAAATACAGAGGGATGAAAAATATATAAAATAAAATGTGTGCAAAGTGACGGCATTACATTCATATTCATCCCAACCTCCTCTACTTCGGTAATAAAGTCCAAATTCTCTTTGGTACCTAATACGCGGCTTCACATTTCGTGTATTACTTTTATTATTTTTTATTCGAGAGAATACCTAGTATAGATTGTATCAATAACACGTTTTTCTACACTCTGTACCTAAAACAATTTTCGTATTATCGAAAAGACATTTTTTTTTTTGTCGTAACTTTGTTCATTTTTTTATTTTATCGAAATCTCTTTGTCTCTAACTCCTCATTTCTACCGTCCTTGACGATTTATTTATATACCCGGATGGTCTGTCGCAGTGTAACACCATCCGAGAATTCGATACGGCTTATACCATAAAAATGTTCGGTGACTACACCGATGCTTACCAGTACTACGAGGACGTGTCTCTGGCCGACAAACTGCATCTGATCAACGTGCCTTGTTTGTGTTTAAGCGCTGCGGACGATCCTTTTCTGTATTTAAAAGGTTAGCGACAACGTTCACACGGCGTATATACGTGCGTGATGTAAATCACTCGGTGCTATTATAAATATAAATAAATAATAATAATAATAATAATTTATTTATTTATAAATAAATATAAAATATAAATTACATTTATACGGATTTCGTTGTACAGATATACCCGTGGCCGAAGCCAATCGACAGAGTAATTTCGCCATCTTGGTGACTTCCGTTGGCGGACACGTAGGCCACTTGGACACGTTTTGGCCGTTCACGAGCAATAAATTCATGTTGAAACTCATCAGCCAATATTTAGACGGGATCGGAGCCGAAAAGAACTATGAACATTTCGTTAACCTAGCCTCATTTAAATACAAAACAAATTCGATATTAGAAAATAATAATAACCACAGTACTGATTAATGTTTAAGTGTAAATATTACATATAATAAGTATAGAGAACTTAAGATTTTTGTTTTGAACAATGTATAGAAAATAAATGCGGATATATTATGTATCGACTTTATTGTTGTTTCGTTCATTGAAAATCGAATATAATGTATCTACAGTATAGGTACGTTTTATATAATATTATACCGCAGTGTATTATTGATTTATATGGATGGACCACGGTTTCTACGCATCTGTATCTTGATTCATATTGTAAGTGTCTACTATTGTAGATAGAATTATATAAAAGTTTAAAAATCTAAAAAATATAAAAATATAAAACTGTGAAACATTTCAGTGAAGTATTTCAATCGCACGAAATATTCCATCTCGTTAAAATATGCGTACGAGTATACCAATTTTTAATAAGCTTCTATATTTGTAAATATTTTTATTTAGTCATTGTTTTCTTTAATATTACAATACTAACGGCAAGTATAATGCATAAATATATTTAAAATGTTTTATGCGTTAACAAAAAAAGTATTTAAAAATATTTTTAAAAAACCTTAAGAATAAGGATAATACAATAGTATTAATAATCCTGGTATCGCATTGTACGTTTCACATTTCTGCTAGGAATAGAAATAGTTTACTTTAACACGCTTAACCTATGAGCAAGTAATATAATGATTTATAAAACAAAGGGCGCAATAAATAAGTTAGACGGAATATCAGGTATACACATTGTAATTTATAAATTTATAACAGAACAAATTATTGTAACGTATAATAATATTTATTAGGAACACGCGTAACTTTCATATTTTGACATGTAGTTATTGATATTTTGATTTCTATCCTAGGGAAAATAAATTAAAATATATAAATTAATAGAACAACTATGAACTATACCGCATGAAAAACACGTGGTATTTTCAACTATATACGGTAATACTATAATTAAACAATAAAAATTGTGTTCAAAAGTAAAAAAATTCAATACTTTACGATTTTGTGGAATATTTCATTATATAGTGAAATATTTCAAACTTTAAACGTTAATTATATAATATTATGTTCATTTGAAAAATACACGATACTTGCCGAACACGTGAGTAAGTGTCTGTGTTTATTCGATTTAAAACATTCAGAAAATAGCAAAAACCCAGCAACGGTAAGAGATAACGTATGGAATCAGATATCCAACGAATTAAATGAAAGTGGTCAAAATGCATTTGTTCTGTTAATTGAATTTTTTTATTATTTCGTATGACAGCATGAACGGTAGCACTAAATTCAATAAATAAAAATAAGATAAAATAAAGTATAAAGTATAAAGTAAAATAGAGTATAAAAAAGTATAAAATATAAAGTACAATACGGTATAAAAAAAAAAAATAAATAAATAAATAAATAAAAAAAAAAAAAAAAAAAATAAATAAATAAATAAATAAATAGATTAAATATCAACATCCAAAGTGTCCAGCCAGACTACTGCTTCAGTGGTAACTTTTATAAAATCTTCCAAATCGCCCTCGTATTTTCTAAGCAATTGAATAACATACTACGATCGAAAATGTACAATTCGTATCGTATTAAATATCATTAAAATTACGGTTAATTGTTTGATACCGTTAGGTGTTCATTAATACAAAAAATATAATAATAATGATATTCATGCATTTTGAATACAATAATAAATGTATTAACAGATTTGACTATGTATAAAAAAAAAATGTATTGCAATCACCGAGCTTAACATTACATATTTACAATTATAAATAATATTACGTATTAAAAAAATAATAATTCGATAAAACGATTCCGAGCGGAGCAGCTTACTTTTCTCGTAAATATAGTCTAAAGTTACATATTTGGTAAAAATTTCAGGTTTCTATGAATATTAGTTTCAAAATTACGCAGAAATAAACAACAATCGATTAAGACGTAATTGCGTTTTTGAGTTATATTTTTAGGTGGTTTTGAGAAAATCGAAAAATGACCTCTCTAAAGTACCAACTAGTAGATGCGAATTGGTGCCGGAAACAAACTGTGACCGAAGAGATCGGAGCACCCGTTCTGGTCAAAAATCTGCACACAGGATAGAAAAAAATAAAAAGTAAAATAAACAACATTGTAAAAACAATTTAAAAATAATATTGAGTAAATAATATAAAATATATATTAAATATTATCAATAATAAATATTACACCGAAGTCGCGCTCAGAATCGCAAATAAAGCTGTATGGTGGACCGTAATATTTTCTAACTGACGGCATCGTTAATAATAATTAAATTAATTGCATTGTTTATGTGTAACGCATTTATAAGTGCGCATTTTTCATAAATTACTTTTTTAATTCTTAAATTCTTAATTTAAATTAATATTAATTTTTCAATTAGCTATAACCCCGCTTAGATGACAGTGCACGAATTCCGTGAAGAAATTTACAAGTTCATTATCGTGTACAATTCCGTTTAAAGCTGTGCGTCGGGCAACGCCAATCTACACCACCTCATATATCGTACACATCTGTTGTGTACTATATTCGCGGATATCTTTATAGTTGTTTTTTTATTTTAATGTAGAAACTCATAAGAGCTACTATTCGCCGTTCTCTCTTATATAATAATGTATGTAATTATACACTAAATTCAATAAAAAAAAAATCGAGTTTTTACACTGACCTCCGTTACGGGAAGATCTTTTTAAAGATTACGTTACATTACGTTGTTATAGTGAAAACGAAGTGCAGCTATTAATATTACGACACGCTAGTTATTCGGGCGTTTTTATAAAATTGAATATTATTCTGAATCACTTTTGATGAGTCATTTAAAGTAATATATTAAAAATCGCATATACGATTTATTACTGTCTACCCGTATACTCCGTAGCCGTGTTTCCTTATTTGCAAACGCTTTTATGGAAACGTTGTTTCCGAATAAACACTAAAGAGGTTGTTTACAATTATTATTTTGCTCGACCAAGTAACTCGTTTATCCGTACCTCAATGACCTTGTACGTTGCTGCACATGCCTTTGACTTAATGAAATATAATTTGTTTTCCTTCGCAAAATCAAAACGTTACGAATAAAATAAAATGGACATGTTGCGCCGTCACTGATGAAAATTGTATTTGTTACAACCGGGGCCGTAGACACGGGGGAGGTTTAGGGGGTTCAAACCCCCCTTGAACATCGGAAAAGTAGAAATTTCAATTTTTTTTTTTTTTTACGCACAACAGCATTGCAGATGTTACAGTAAAATGTATGTTCATATTTAGATTTTACCGACATCTTGATGTTAAGTATAGATTTGTTATTTATGAAAAATAAGTGCCTATACAATAATGTGTATAATAACGTTATGTATAAACGTTTAATTTGGTCTGTGCCATTATAAACATTGATAAACATGATTATAGATTTTTGCGCTGATAAATCATTACGATACACGATTATAATGCACGAATCAAGATAGCACTGAACCCCCCCCCCTCCCCACATATAAAAATCCTATCTACGGCACTGGTCACGACTTACAATCAGAGTAATAACAATAATAATAACATAATATATAATATGTTTCAACGTGTTTGTAATTATAATATTAAGAGAACGGGTATAGGTATACTTGCAGCGATTTTCACTGGAACGTTTGACAAGGAGCGATTGATAATTATTTTTCAAAATTACTAGAGGATCGCGTTAAAATATAAATAAAAAATAATTGGCATGTTTTTTTTTCGTGCGGAAAAAAAAACATCGTATAAATTATGAAAATCCGCGATAATTGACTAATACAATATACACAAAGTCACGTACATTATACATAAGGAAATGTTCGTATATTAATTGTTTACGTTTTTTTTTTTTTTTTGTTTTTCCCTTCATAATAATATTTATTTTGAAAATTATATGTTGTGTGTTTTGTACAACGTTCTGTTGGAATGAATTACACGTGTGATAAAATCAAATACCGTCGGCCGAAGTCACGATACCCGTTGTCCGACAAAATGGAAGAGGAATAGGATTTATCAGTCCGACTTATCACTGACACCAACTTCCATTTTATCTAAATTAATTTTAAAAAATTTCCGCGTTTTATAATTTGTGTCACTGAGTTTAGTTCGATAATGTAGTTAGAATTAGTTATAACTCACAATATTATAAATATACTTTGAAATACTTTAAATATTATTTTTAAATGTATATGAAATAAATAAAAGTAAATTAGTAATATTGATAAGGGTATTAGTATTGATAAGCGGTAGAAAAGTAGGTATTTAGTTATATATTCCGGTCAAATTCACTATTATTATATTTTTCAGATTTTAGGTTTCTATAAGTAGTTGGTAACAGAAATGTGAATTTTTTTTCTTATCAATTTCTGCCCTCCCCCCCACCAATCTGTCGGACAACGGGCTTCCTACGTTAAATATCCGTTCACTCGCCAACGTACGTTTTTCAAGATAAAATTCACGTTAACATTTTTTGGCGCCAACCCGTTGGCGGTTTTCTTCGCAATATTATTTATTTTTTGTCGGAATATGTATCGGAACACACACGATAATTTGGTTTTTCAATCGCAAAATATCTTTATCAATTTTTTTTAGAAAGCAATACACCACGGCATGCGATTCAGTTTGGGCCGAATACTAGATACGGGTCGGTTGTCGATTTCATAATATACATTGCTATTTATAGTTGATGGAGAGAAATTCAAAAATACGGTTTAACGGAAGATTACGTTAAACAATAATGACTGAACCATTTCGTAGCGTTATACGAACTTGGGTCAAAGCCGAGAGCGAAACGCAATAGAAGCGTTGGAGATAATAATAATATGTGGTATACTCGAGACGCGTGCAAAAGCTGATGGGTCGGATGGAGCTGGTAAAACCACCGACAGATAAGTATTTGAAATGGTCGGCGAGCAAAACTTATTGATTGATTCTACCAAAATGAACCGACGGAAATGCACTAAATGGTAGCAAACGCACTTGGTCACATCCTGCAGAAGAGCTATACACAAACGATGTACAGATAGAAGGAAAAAGACACCGCAATTCGTTTATCGAGCAAATCGAGAAAGACGCGGGAGTCGGTGTGTAGCTGTAAAGAAGCATAACAAATTGCGAGTACCTATCCGTTCAGTGTGTAGAAGAGGAATACATGTGTTCGAATTCGATGAAATAACAATATTATTGCGATAATCGTACCACGGAATAAGAACACAAAGAACGTGTTACGATTGACTCGAAATATTCTGTTTCTTCGGCTCTCAGTAACGAATCGCTACAGCCTGACCAATTGTCGAATCTGTACGAGAACAGTTTCATGAGGAATCAATAGAAACTTTTCATTGTACCTTGGGAAAAAACGATTTTCGATCAACTTTTGTCAATGCAGATGAGATAGTATTTCGCGTTTACTCGGCCACAATGGTGACCAATCGCAACGGAGAAAGATCGTTCTCGACAATGATATTTATATCGAAAAACAGATTACGCACGAGTTGGTATGGGACATTGATGGTCTGATAATTTTGAGTATCGAAATATCGTGTCGATTTGCTACATTTTTTTTTATTTTGTCACTGTACGTCCTTTATCGTTTAACAACGTTTTATTTCCGTGTCAATGAATTTGATTAACGCTTGTAGAACGATTTATTTATGTAAAAGCCACTGAGTTTTCAACACAAATCGCGCAATGCTTTTTACGTCCAACTATACAATATTATGTAATGTTTAATGCTTTCACGACGACAACGAAATATTGTTTTCAGAAAATCATAATAAATATACGTAAAATCCGTTTATCAACACTCTTTTTTTTCCCCTCGTTTAAAAACGGTATAAATTAGATTTGTATTGAATGTGCAGTACATTGAACAATATTCATATTATAGTATAGATTTTTGACATGCAATTTACGTCGTGTACACGTCAATGACGCGTGTAACTGTTAAGCGATATTTATTTGAATAATATAATAATAATAATAATAATAATAATAATAATATAATATATATATATATATATATATATATATATTAGGTATATAAAAGAATAAGTTCGGTAAAAATTTTTTTTGATAGTATTTTTATTTATTTATTTGCACAAAAATAGTATACACGAAAGCAATAATAACGTGTTCAACGTCACGCGTTGTATATTTATGTTGTACAAAATTATATTTACAAAATAATGTAAACGTGCACGGTTTTAATAACTTTATAATTTTATTTATAATGTATATAATATGACAATACAACTAATATACTATTTAAATACACAAATGCATAAATATCTTAAAAATAAAAATTTATAATATACTCGTAATAATGTTAATACTGCCGTAGACATTGAGGACATAAAAAACTCAAGTAAAAGAAAAAAAAAACAACTTAAGTCTTTTAAACACATTAAAAATACTTGCATAATGAGAAGTCGTGTAGGTATAAGTCAACGCAGGAATTTTTCTATTTTTTTTTTCATACATATTATTTAATCGTCTGTGTGCGGGTCCAAGCCGGTATCGATGAAATCTTTAACGTTTTGAATGAATTTTCCGGCAACAATCTATTTAAAATTGTATAAATATTATTATAAATTATAATAAATACTACAGAACAAATATCGTGGTTTTGCCACCGTTTTATACGCTCCAATAAAAGGACGATCAAAATTGCAAATTATATACACAGATCCCCAATTGAACATTAGAAATAGAGGAAAACGCGTAGGCACTATTCGAAAGTATTACGATAACGAACTATACACAGAATTATTTGTACGATTATTAAATACAGAGCATTTTTGAAACTTTTTTTTTTATATATATAATTCATTTGAGGATCACTCTACTTTTTACACGAGAATCGCGTGAAGTCTTTCTTCGAAACGTTTTCCAATGCAAAACTCTTTGGCTAAATATTGGTTTAATAATACATTTTTCGACGGCAGGACTGGTTCGCGGAAACGATGCATCGCTACAGCATTGCATTTTCCCGAATGCGGACGAGTACAATTTAATTATTTATAAAAACTTAAAAAAAATTTTATACAAAATTCGTTAGAAACATATTTTTACGTGACGATCGCGTGAAAAATAGCGGTGTTCTCGGTTTATTTCCAAAAATTAACTCCGAAACCCACACTATATGGTCTTATCAATCTTCCAAATATACCGAACATGTAAATTATAGTTCTGCTCAATACGGTGTTTCGCGTAAAAACATATTTCTCTATTTCCAATATATTTTATATGAAGGAAACACGTGGGCGCGTTCTTAGGGTTTTAAGAAAAAAACTTCTAAAAAAAATACTGAACGGAACAAAAGTGATTGCATTCGTCAGATGTCTGTGGGACCACCCTGCACGCGCGCATATACATTGTATTATTACCACAAGCGTGTTTACGGATCTGGCCACTGTGGCAATGCATACGGTCTTACAGAGTCAGTCCCCAGCAAATTAAAATCGATTTTAAAATGTCAGTCGTGATTTTGTGTTACTATTACAGAGTCCGCTGAAAACCAATATCCTGCATCTTTTATAATGATAAAGTACTCCCCTTGGTCTGTAAATAGATTTTTAAGGCGATTTAAAGAGAGCATTTTGTCTATCCGTCTTACACACGCGAAACGTAGCGAAATAGACGTTTCCCATTCCGAGAAATTTGAAAACAGATTTAAAATTCGTCGTGAATTTTACTATATAGAATGACTTTCCCACTTTTTTTTTTTTTTATCTCAATATCTTCAAAAATTGGTTGTTAGCAATTTTTAATTTTATATTCGTTCAATTGATTTTTAATGATTTATGAAAAAAATATTAGAAATGTGGGAAAGTAGATCTCAAGTAGACTTCACGAAGAATTCAAATCTGTTTTCAAATTTCTTATCGCACCACTAGATCGATCGGCACGTTGGAAGAGTATAGGGAACGCCTGTTTCGTTATGTTTCGTGTGTGTAAAACGAAAAGAGAAAATGCCAGCTTTCAATCCCTTTGACTGTATAAAGCGTGAAGAAAATGAAAAAAAAATAAAATAAAATATTGTACGAATATTTCAAAAAACACAAAAAACTGTTACCTCGTATAATCTTAACAGGTACAAACCGTTTTGAACAGTTAAAATAAAGTTAATAAGTTAATATCGAATTTCGCATTGTTTATATGACAGAAAAAAAATGTTGAATTTAGCAGGTCTAGATCTGAAAAAAATGTCTATAAGCGCCCATGATTATTACCTGGATATCCGGTCAAGCGGCAACAACATCCACGGTATACTGACTTCTTTATAGTTGCGCCTCATCGATTTCACGATGATATTGGCTACTTTTTCGGGCGCTTGCATGTCCAACAAGAACGGGAAACGATTACGAGGTTTTTTCACCAACCCCGTATTGACCATTATCGGGTAGACCGTAGTGAATTTGATTTCAGATTTCTTGTTTTTCGTATCACCGACTCTTAGTTCTTCGTACAAAGCGTCCATGAGTCCTATACAAAAAAAAAAACTTTATTACGACTGCCGCCAGACAAACTGTTTATTGTATACAGTATAAACGTAACGAATTCTGTAACAAATTCAACGCGTCTGTTATAGGCAACCTATATATTCTTCTTTCCACCTCATTCTATTTGCCTAATACGAAAAGTTTTCAGTTAAAAATTCAATGCACAACCAAGTAAAGAATGCGTACGAAATTAAATTTTGTTTTTTTTATTAATTAAAAAAAATTTTTTGTTTTGTTTTGTGGTTTCTATTTTTTTTTTTTTTTTTACAAAATGTACATGAGTACTGAATAAATACACGTAAAAAGAAAGTATTTATTCGAGCATACTTATCATTAATATTACTTTCATAAATGGTTTCTACGCGTGATGTTTTTTTATATAATTATTTTATTGTTTAAGTAATTGTTAAACGGTAGATGGATATACGATTCAAATATATTATGTGTGCGTATATATATATAACGAATTTATAGAATTTATAATATATTGCCTATGTATAGCCGAAATTTCATTTTTAAATTAAAATAATATTATATACTCTAATTTATAACGGTGTAAAATATTATTGTGCTGGCGCACACTCGAAACAATTATTATTCTAATACGTACGTTACACAATCCATTTTCGTAAGGCCAGTGTAAATATAATAATATTCACTTCTGTATAAAGATAACACTTTCCAAGACTAGTTATTTCATTACGTATTTGTTGTCGTAGTAAAACGGTTTATTACGACTGTATCACACACACACACACACACAAAAGGCCACTAGAACAACAGCTACAACTTAGCTAAAACCTTATTACTTTTTTACAGACGTGTCTACCGAGTCAAACAGATATTATGAAAAATAGTAAATAGCTAATAATATACAATAAAATAGTCACACGCAGATACGATTTATAATATAAGGTACTTCGTTTGTTTGCGTTAAGTCGTAATAGATACAATCTTTATTTTAAAAATTATTCGACTATCCATCATAAAACATTAGCTGTGTCAAAAAAAAAAATCTTCAAAGGAGCGGTCTTTATGCGTGTTTGCAGAATATATTATTAACACGGGTTAACCTCAACACGCATATACAAATGATTATTGCAGTTTTTCCAATACGTAAAATATACACCACAAAATGTAATATAATAATATTATATGTCTACATTTTTATTTTATTTTGAGCTTTACCTATATCATTGTAATAATAACCGCAAATGTATTTATAAATTATTAGTTAGAAGAGTTTACGCACAAGAATTTCGTATCACAAAGAATCGCGACTTTATTTTGGATTATAAGTTTAATTGTGGTTACTTTGTATATTTTATAATATCAATATTGCATGTATATTATCTTATACATAAGGGTATTTAAAATATAATATATATTTCAAACATAGGTTTGAGGGTGAAAATTTCAAATACTTAGGTTAAATAATACAAAGTAATGGAGGAATTTAAGAGGACGTAGGCACATGTTGCAAGTAGAATGTTTTATGGCTGGAAACAAGCGACGGGCGGCGTATTGTGTGATAGAAGAATGCTGTTTAGAGTAATAGGAAAATGTTATAAAACAGATTTAAGATGTACGAAATTGAGTGTTGAACTGAGACTGAGCATTGAACAGAAGGGATATAAAGAGAATAGGAGTTACAGAAACGAGAATGTTAAGATGGATGTGCGGTACTACAAGGTTAGATAGAATTCGGAATGAATACATAAGAGATAGTTTGGGAATCGCATCTTTAGTTAGAAAAATGAAGGACAACGTATATTAGTTAAGAAAATTAGTTGTAGAAGGTAGTCGAGGCGGAAGTAAATGAAAGAAAAAGAGGTTAGAGATAATTAATGAGGATATGAAGGTTTGTGGATTAGGTAAAGAGATAGTAATAATCAGAAAGATGTGAGGGCGAAAACGTTAAAAAGTACGCCGTAATATATATAATGTGGGATAAAGGCGAGGAAAAAAAGAAGAAAAAGAAGGAGTTATAAGTACCTAAATATAACTTTCTCAACTTTGAAGCTAGGGCTGAATACAAAATATTTTTGATACTTTTAAAATTTTTTAGTTAATCTTTATATTTTCGTAATAACATTTCGCAATTTTAATAAATTGGTTTCATTCGAATTTCTATATTTCGAGTTACGAAAATTTTACTGTAATATACGAGTGTAATGTAACAATAAAATGAAATAAACTGTGTTTCTAATTGAGATCCATAATGAAAAAAATACGCAAATAATAATTACGTAAATTTATTTATTTATTTATTTTTGTATTATTATACAGTACCCTTGAACCTAGTGCGTACTTACAGAACATAATAATTTTCAATAGAATTCTATTAGAATATAATTACGCGTAGTACTTGAAAATATTCACAATATTCTGACTGAAACCGTCCATGAAATTCGTGACGATTAAATATTGTGTAGACATGCCTAGTTTTGCTAACAATAAGTAGGTAGTAAAATAACACTTGGAAGAACTTATAAGTAATAAATAGGTACACTTACGTATGTTAATACTTAACGATAATAAAATATAAAAACAAAACGTGGGAAATATACATAATATTGTAGTATGTACATTTCCATTGACCGCCAAAAAAATAAATACAAATGTAATTGTACGATGAGAAAATTTCAACGAATCACTCTCTGTTTTTATGACCTTGAACCTCGATGACTACCTTGGAATAGCACTAAAAATTCGGAATGATTTACAATTTTCATTCGAGACGAAAAAGAGAGAGTTGGCTCACCACAAGTATTAACATTTATATATATATTATACATCAGCATATCGGTTTAAATTTATATGTAAAAACTGATTTATGAAATTATATATTAGTGAAAAAATAGTCGACAAAAGAGTTGTATTATTGTTTATATACGTACCTCTTACGGCGAATTTCGATGCGCAATATGGTACAACGTTCGGAAGACCAATGACACCACACATTGAAGACAAAGCAACTACGTGACCGTGGTTGTTCTCGATCATGCTCGGCAAAAAAGCTTCTAAAGCCTGATAATAATAAATGTATGGTTTTGCATGTAATAATTTAATTATGATGTACAGATATTTTAACGTTATCTTTACCCAAAAATGAGCTAATACGTTGACGTTAAATATTTTCTCAATTGTCTCGTGGCTCTGTAAAAACAACGGTCGGCACGGCATAATACCCGCGTTGTTCACCAACACTGAAACGTTACCTACTTGTTGTTTTACTAAGGCTGCAGCATCCAACACTTCTTGTCTATTGGACACGTCTACTCTGTTAAAACGTGGTAAAATAACAGTAATTTTGAATCGAAAATATTGCTAAACAATAATTATTATACCAGAGTACCGGAGAGGCAGAGAGAGTCAACGCGTACATTTTTTTCGTACACACGCTTTATGTTAGGGTTGTTTATGAGTTTTAAAGACAAAAATAATTCGATTAAAATAATTATGACAAAAACGTCTAAACATTTATCGGTGTATAGGGAAGAAATAAACTTGTATTTAGTATTTTTAAAAATATAACGAATATATTGACAACAAAAAAACTGTTGAAAATATTTAACGAGGCATTAAAGTCTTTATTTTTTTTTTCCAAGTTATCTCTTATTATATACGCACTAATGTAGGTAATAAAAATACGACTGTACAATACAAAACTATTTTCACTCCGGTGTATTTTATATATAATCACATGACGTTAATTTAAATAATGTAATTATCGCTGTTTTAATGAAAGAATAGATCAGAGGTATTGGAAACCGTGCGTCGCGGCTTCCAGGGGCGTCGTGCGTGAGCCGGTCAAGAGACACAGAACAGGAAAACAAAATTTCAACATTGCGATGATGGCGACAACAGGGCGAATATAAAAAAACATTTTAATCCAATTGATTTATTTTATTCGAAATATAAAACATTTAATTTACAGTTTTCTTTTTTCGTTATTTAATAATTACATGTATGTTGTATACGATAAATACATAAATTTACATACGACATACATAATATATAGACATTATCTTTTTTTTTTGTCATCAATAATTTGGGAGATATCAAAATACTGTGAAAACACAAAGCAGCCGCGTGAGATGAAAAAGTTTAAAATACTACTGGAATATATTATTATTCGTACGAGCGTATAATGGTATATATCATAAATAATAGTATATATAATATAGCTCTTTTAAATTGAATTTCCTCTAAAGGTGGTCATTAGGAAATCCGGAATAGTACAATGGTAATAATGAACGGAACGCACAAGATTCTACAAGAACCGACGATGCACGCATTCTCTAGAACCAGCAGTCGGAATAGGTTGTGCACTATACTTTTACTTTCACCTTATAGTTTTTCAGTGTATTATAAACGTCCGTATTATTATACCTACTACTGTTGCCACTATTTCCTATTGATGTTGCGGTTGTACCTAGTAAATAACGTATACGATTAAGACTGTGATTATATATATAGAAACTACCGCATATATCTGTACGAATAGCCGCACTGCTATTAAAAAACGGATAAATTACAAACGATTTTTATTATTATTACTGTTATTATTATCTGCTCGAAACGATTTTTAAACAGTTTTCGTTAGTTTGTTAACAACTCAACAGCCAAACTATACGAAGATTTGAAGTAATTTTTCAATTTTTTTTCTCTCTCTTTAATTCGCGTTCTCGTGCATCGGAATTTTACCATATTTATCAAAAACAACGGTTCGTTTTAAAATGTTATAATTTTTACCGTATACCCTACCGGGCTACAGCTATCGTACAAATGGACAGTAACGTTTACGGTTAAAATTCTACGAGTAGGAGACTGCAACGGGGCGTGTGTCTTATTATTATTATTATTATGATTCGAAAAAAAGTGATGAATCACACCGGTTTTCAAATTGTATGGCCTCGTAAAACAAATTGCATTAGTGATTTTTCAAGAACGTTTAGGATTTTGAAACGAACAAAAAAAAAAACAGTGATTGGTTTTACGATCTCATCCGAATTTTTTGTTTTTTGTATGTATACAAACGCGGTTTAGCGATTTGAGTGCTTCTAAAATTCCATTTGAAATCATTGCACACGCAAATATACGTAAATATCGATATTGCAATTCGAACGGCGAATTTAAAAATAGTAAATAATTTTGCACCGTAAAATGTTTTAATCGCGTACGCACGTGCTATTTAAATAAGTTCTCATGACGTATATAATATTGTGTTCCTTCTAAAACGTGAATACTCTCTCTAATAATAATAAGTAATTAAATTATAATTCCTTGTCACAAAACAGTTGCTTTCATATCCAAATAATGTCATAAACAACTACAAAGATGTATTGTTAAAGGATTATGATACTATTCAGTCAAATCACGTCCGGGAACGATTTAAACATTAAGATCGAATACGCCTAGGTCATTGCCAATTATTGACACACGCGTATTTTAGCTATAATATACGTCAATTTTTATACCTTATGTTTCACACTTTATAATATTATTATTTATTATTATAAATACATACTAGTATTCTTTTATTAATAAACGAATCATATAAATTTTATTGCATTACTCGTGGGCTTGAAATCAACTAATCCGTGATGTTATTGCTTGTTACTGTTATAATTAATGGAAAATATTGTTTTTTGTTTTTAGTAAAGAAAAATAATATTACCATTTTTTTTTTTTTTATTGCTTTCAATATTTGTTTCGACAGAACAACTATACATATTTTAAAAACTATTTGTTACGCGAATTTCAGACAATAATATTATTGTGAAACGTCATTATTTAAACACGTAGGTATGTATAAAATATTATAATATTCAAAAAATAAAGTGCAAAAATACATGTCATTTTTCTAATACTTTGGTGGATTATTATGTAGACAATAACGTAAACACGTAATATTTTACAACGTGCCCGTGTCAAGTCGAAAACGTGTAATTACAATATCAAACCTGTTCCGTATAATAATAATGCAGAAAATGTTATTTACAAATGGCGTATCGTATTTTAATTATAAGCAAATCATGTAAATAAGATTAAGGTATTCAACACGTGAAGGTTATATCAATTGTAAGTGGTAAATATAATATAATCCTAACAATTTTTGAACCGTTAAAAGAAAAAATTTAATTAAGGACATATTCATCACGCATAATGATTTGAGTTTTTATTTGTTGCGGTAACAGGTTTTTTAAATGTGTAAGTGCTCGTAAAATATACTGACAAGTCAAGATTTCCGAGATATTATAGACACCCTTAAAACACTAAACGATATTTATCAAAGTGTTAAAATGTTAAGTCTTTAGTTAAAATGTTAAATATCATCGAAATATAAAATTACTTTAATAATCCGGGAAAATAATATATTATCGTATTTTATAGATATATAAACATACATAACTTTATTTTACTCTCATAATCAGCGCAAAAAAAAAGGAAAAAAAAATTTTTTTTCTGAAAATACTAAAAAGCCAATAAAGAAAAAGAACAGGTTCCAATATTATATTCATATATCAATTAAAAAGTATGGTATACATTTTATAATAATAAATATTTTGGGAAAAATTATTTATTTATTATTATTGTCTTTTTCGGAAATATATTATGTTATTATAATTATCGTATTGTAATTTATAGATTCACGAGAAATTAAACTCACTTATATGTATAAACATGGTTATGTCCTTTGATTTTAAGCATTTGTTTAGTTTCTTCATTTCCTTTTTCATCCAAGTCCCAGCATACAATTATCGCTTTTTGTTTGGCAAACAATATTGCTAATTCTCGACCAATACCATGGCCTGCTCCGGTTATCTATGAAAACAAAATACGTTAATTGTAAGTAATCATAACTGTACCCATACCTAATATAAATTTTAAAAACGTAGCAAACTATGGATGGATGACGATTAAAATCGGGTACATAAATAGAAATTTAATCTAATCAATACATTTTGCCGTAAATCAAAGTTTGAACGCTTTGAACATCAACTATCCTCTCACTATATTGTTCTCGTAAGATTAATTTATAATTAATTTAATTGTATACTTAAATATTAAAGCTTTTATTGTTAATAAAATCAATTTAAAGAAATATATTTTTATCGGTATCGATTTTTATGAATTTTTATAAAAATGTTTGGAAACATAAAATCCCGACAAGTGTCGACATTTTTTAATTAATATATATTTAGCCATTTTAACAATTATCAAAAATGTTTTCGGTACAATATTATAATACATAACCGGTAAAAATGTCAAATGTTTTATGTTATTGTTTTTCGAATTCCAAAAAAAAAAAACGAAATTCGATTTTGTGAAAATCGAATGTGTTTACAATTTTATTCGTATTTTGAAAATGTCTAATAGTATTTATACAGTCCTTTCGTTTATAAAAACTACTGAAAAAAATTAAGTACTGATTAAATAAGATCTACTACAGGAAAATAATATACTGCGCATAAAAATCGAAACACTATATTGTGCAATAAGAACATACAGACAAAAAAAAAACGTGTCTCACTGTAAAAACCAAATACTCCGCCCAGTATCTAAAATAAATACTATACAATTATAATAATTGCCTACAAAAAAAAAAAAAAATTATAATAATAATTTATTATAATCGTACGAGCTTAGTAATTCATTCATATGAAAAATTAAATGAATTTAAATCGACATTTTATAAGACTGTAGAACACATTTGTCAGTGAAATCTGTTTAATTAATCCGTTTACGCAATTGACAAGTCAGTTTGGAGATAAAAATGTAATATGTTTATAATACGTAATAACATAATAAAATTATTATAATCTAGTAAAGTATGCATCACGCTTTCAAGACATATTTCTTTAAGTCCGGTTAAATCCGTTCCAGTAGAAAAGTTTTTCTGTGCAATATATTTGCGTACTTTTTATATTATTTTATTTATCAATATATTTTAAAAGTAGAGTGTATACTGTATATAGTCGTATAAAACTTGATCTATACTACACGTGAATTTTGTAAAATATTCGTTTAAATATGTGTGTGTGTGTGTGTGTATAACTAACTAGAACATCCGGGTTTTATATAATCCTGTATAGGTATGAACGATTTTAAGTTTATACAAAATATTGAATTATACGTATACATTACCACATAATTAACCGTAAAATATATTTAATAATAATAATAATATCGATACATTAACTTACCAACACAATCTCGTCTACTAGAGATTTTTCCAACGGTGGCAAAAATATTCGTACGATCGATTCGATGGTGGAATAAACGAATTTGATAATCAATAAAATCAACTCGACGAGCAGTAAACAAGAATAGGCAACTGAATTGCTCATAGAATTGGACCTAAATATATATATATACGGACGGAAAATAATAATTTTTTTTGTTTTGTAAAATGGCGAATTTCCACTATACTTGCCTGTATCTCTTGAGAGGCTTTGGAGGCTTTGGTACGTTTACATTTATGTTTGCCGTCATGATCGTCTGGGATGTATTCGATTTCGCCGTTGTTAAATGAAATTGTGTTTTACTTCATTCGAGGTGATTTCGATCCGCTAAAATATAAACAATACGATGCGCACGATGTATTATTAAAATAAATAAAATTACAACACGCGAGTTTGTAATATAAACGCATATTCCACAAGTATTTATTAAACTTGTTAAAAATAACTTACCATAATTATACACACTATATATATATATAAGATCATATAATAATATAATCTCGTAATTATTACATAATACTGCGTGTGTCGATTTTTTTAACAAAAAAAACAAAAAGAAAGTGAATATTTCCTCTATAATTGACGAGTATACAGTACTTTCTTATACGCGTATATAGCTGAGATTTATGTGTAGAACGCGCGTCTAGATAAATATATATCTATTACGTCTTTATAATGATGTTGAACATAAAAAATGTAATTTGTAAGGAAATCTAATAAAAAAAAAAAATCTGCACTTTATTCGACGAATATTTTCGAAACGCTATTTTTGTAAGAAAACGTTTTGCAGTTTTTAAATGTTACCGTAGCTAACAGACAGCATTACTTATATATTGTCAGTAGGCATATCAATGAATGAATAATATCGTGACTTCTATATTCGTCGAAGGTCCATGTTACGTAAATACAAAATACCGCATTGAAATTGTTTTCCACACATCTCTGTTTATTAGAAATCTACCGACAAATGATCAATACATAATGTTGTTATGTTACTACTAGCTAGCAGGTTCGAAACGTAAATATTTTCATTGAAATCTTCTTAACGATACATAAACGTGTATCCGCATATACAGACGTATATTATTTGCCCGAGCAATAACGTAAATAGGAAAAAGATGTAGCGTAATTCGCGTTAATTTTAGCAATTATTATTTATTACTATTATAAATTTAAATAATTAAACGTAAAAACTACACGAGTACCGCATAATTCAATAGGTTTTTTTTTTTTTTTTTAAATTGGTAATCTTTTATTACATTCGATCAGTTTTCTCGCAAAATAATTTCTATGATGGCCTATAAAATGTACAGCGCGTCGTACATCATATACGCACGTCACTATCATATTATTATTATTAGGTGGAGGCTACGATATACGCGGTACACTTTGTTATAGATTCTCCATTTCTTTGACCTGAATCATAGTAATAAGTGTTTTCAATAGCCGGTCAGCGAATCAACGTTCCGGAGGTTTGAGGACAAAAATGTGAGCGTAAAAATGTAAACCAGTTATTAAATGGAACGTAAAAAAAAAAAAAATTATTAAAACAAATAGGTATTATAAGGTGTTACGTATTTAAAAAAGTAAACAAGAGTAAAACAATTGTTTTTATAATGTTCGATGGATATCCGTACGCTATAACACGTATCGTATAAGCAGTACTCGAAAATCTATAATAAATTAATAAACATTATAATACGTATAGTAATTTAAATATTTTTATAAAGGTGCATTATTTTACTATAATAACTGGTGAGTGTTTGCATATAAGTGTGTACCTATAACAATTTGTACATATGATGGCGTATAACGCATGACATATGTATCGTATATTAAAATTATAGACACTACTGCTATGAAATTCGATTTTTTTTAATTCGATTATTACACGCGTAATTGCAGACCATATATTATGATTTGATTGAGGATCGTACTGCAGTTTCAATAGAATATCGTTCAATGTATAACACGTGTGACTTAGAATATTAACACACGAAATTCGTGTAAACGTAAATGTTCAGTGCGCGTATATATTATATATTTTAGAATGTTAATTACTAATTTCACAATAATAAATTGTAAAAGCATAAATAAACCATCCGGGTGTTACACAATGATTATGAAGGATTAGTTTCAATCATCAATATGATTTGTATTAACTGATTTAAAATATTGAAGAAAACATTATAATAACTTCACAACGGTATCTATATGTAGGTCTCGTTTGAGAAAGTATAAAAATACGCATTTATATCGACTGTTGCTGTAGGCTTTATACGATTATTTTGATGGGTAGGATGTACCTGTAACTAATATAATTTATAATATTACGGACAGCTTATGATCTCCTGTGATACATGCGTACCGATATAACTATTAATATTTTTACAAACAAATTCCTTGTTCTAATAACACGAGTAATTTAGACACGATATGGCTTTTGAAAATGATACGTGCAAATGAAAATAAAAGCAGACGACATAAACGACTGGAGAAATGCTGCAAAAAAATTTCACTAATATACTACACACCATATTGCCTATCATTACAGCGGTATATATTTTGAATTTATATGTTATTTACTTATTAATTATTATTATCAATACCTAACCAGCTATTTGTTACGTAAAAAAAATCCGGAATTGTATACACTCAGCGATTTATACTACGATTTTTATACATTATACCCAGTGCGCAAACCTGTTGTACAAAGATGAATCGTAGAAAAACAAAAAAACAAAAAATTAATTGTTTTCAATTTTTCAATATTACTTGCCCACACAATATTATGGTATATCAAAAAGTATATAGAATTATAATAAAATGGCGGGGAAGAAAAGCGCGCTATTATACAAGTATAAAAATTAAAAATTTTACATTCATTCAACGTTTATAAAAATGTTAAATAACAAATAAATATTATAAATTTATAATTTACGTTTTATTTACTTTATGTTTAAATAGTAGTATGTGCAAAATATATGATTACACATCAAATAAAATTACAAATACTAATATTTTTATTAAAATTCAAATAATACGTCTTTTTAATTAAAAAAGAAATTGTTTAATTATTAAAATGCATAATGATATTTAGATATTTTAATAATAATATTAGATTTATTTTGATAAAAACGAAAGTGAAACATTATATTTATAAATAAACGATATTTTTAAGATTTCACTTTCCTTAACATTTACATAGAACTACTCAACTTGAAGTAAACGCCTTCTCGCAAACTATATAACATATAGTATACTCGTATACGTACCTATATAATATGTAGGTAGGTGCATTGCTAGCGTATACCTATCTACTTATGTACAGCATTAAAACCAGTAAAACTTGTATTCGATATTACACTGTTTATAATATTACGTAGGTATCTGTGGAATGCGATCACCGTTATCGTTCCGACAACAGCCCAGTTGTATTTTTCTAAAAATTTCTTTTTTGTATTTGTATATCATTATTTTTAGTTCGCACAAATTATTATTATTATTCAAATTGTCGTTTACTTAAAATATACATACACATTTATTAACGTTTTGCTTATTTTAAAAAATCAGTTTTAATATATACTCTCCTATGATTAAATACGATTTAGAAATAATGACGACTAGACGCGACAATTTAAAAATAAAAGAAATGATCTAAAAATATGAACATAGGCGCAACTAGCACTGAATTTTAGGAGGATCTAAAAATCAATAAACAAAAAAAAAGTGTTCACTTTCAGAAATTTTGCCGATTGATGCCAAAATTAATTACCCAAATAAGCAAAAAAAAAAATAAAAGGTCATCAACTTTCAATTACCCAATAACTAAGAATATTAGAAAAATATATAGAAAATATTGTACATTTTTAATGTAATTTAATTTGTTAAATAGCACCGTAATCATCATTACTGCTCTGAATTTTTGATAAAATAAAATATTTACATTATTTCGATGGGGATGAGCAAAAATAGAAATGAAAAATATTTCATATACCATAATGTAGTGCATATATTTCATTAGTTTTGGGGGGGGCTATACAACATTTAGGGGGCTTAGCCCCCAGCCCCCCTATTTGCGCCTATGAATATGAAACTATTTTTATATGCGATATAAAAAAAAAAGAAATACTTTCAAACGAAATAAATATTTTATTATTTAATAAATTGTTTTCCTCGTTTCTTTTCGCAAAAATAATCGAATAATATTTATGACACACGACGTTTTAGAAATATGTGTGGGTACACCGAAAATTGTGTGAACTACGAGAAATGAAACGCGTTTGGTGCGAAATTCGAAATCGAATTGTTGTACGAAATATTATTAAAAGGCATAAAAATTAATTATTTTAATATATTATCAGGTTTTGAATTGTTTCAAAAAAAAAAAATCATTTACTAATATAAAGATATGATTTTTGAAAACGGACGTAGTACGCGTCACGTTTATTTTACCTGGATTTTTCGATTTCCATCATTTTATTCGGTTGGTTAATAGGAAAAAAAAGTTATCTACGAAACGTGAATCATCAAACGCATAGAGTATGAGCAGTACGAAAAAAAAAAACTTTTTGGCTGAGGTGAAAAGGAAGTAATATGTATGTTTATGCATTTTTATTTATACCCAAAAATTCCACCAGAAGGAGTGCTCCGATCTTTACAGTCACAGTTTGTTTCCGGTAGCCAATTGCGTCTAGTTGATACTTTGGAGAGATAATTTTTTTTTTTTGTTTTTCTCAAAAGCGCCTAAAAATACAACTCAAAGACTATCGAAAAATTACATAAAAACGGTAAAAACGCGATTTCGTCGCGAAATCGATTATTCCTTTTAATTCTGAAACTAATGGGTACAGAAATTTGAAATGTTCATCAAATATGTAACTGTTTATTATAATAAGGAACAAAAAAAAAAAATGTTCGAAAAACTTTCTTTTAATTTTGGACTATTTATATAGCAATTAAAGGTTTTGAAGTATTTAGTCCATAAAAACAGAGTTCGTTTTTTACTTTTGTTATATATACTCAACCGAAGCTTCGCTTAATATCGTTTTATCGAATGCAATTGTTTTCAACATTGCTTTCAGATTTATAGTGATAACAATACACTTTAAAGTCTTTATCCAATAAGTAATTCACTCGAGCGACGTTCACAACACCCCGCGGCTCGTTGCCTTTTTTTTTTTTTTTTGGTCGTCCAGCGAGAAAATTTTTAATGAAAAAAGAATGCACTGGCACGTACCGAAAACACGGTCGATACGATGGTATACTATTAGAGCGCCGCCACTCCTGACCACCGCGGGGGTTAATCAATAAAGTGCATACAGTGGCGGCGGTCCGCCTCATTCACAATTTTCTTATACTACGACGATAATATATATTATTACCGCGTATAGTTTATTATTATATAAATGTTCCGCTATGTTTCGAAAACTGAAAACGCGTTTGGTTCAAAACTATATATATATATAGCAATTATTGATCGGTTTCAGAGAAATATGTTATAAACGAATATTTTTGAATTCTTTTAAACGATTACCGGCAGACCGGCAAAACGTTTTTGGGCGATCAGTTGCACTGCGCGCAATAATACTGTTATTTAGTCATTGGCTAGAAATCGAATCGCAAATAAACTTATCCGAAAGCGGTAAATTAAGTCCCGTTTATGTAAAAACGAAAGCGGTAATAATTCGATCGCGATTATATTATATACTCGTATACGCGAGAGAAACAGAAACAGTAAGGTTGCAACGAGATTATATAAAATCGAAAAACGCGTATATACATTTTGACGAAAGACAACGTGGCATATATATATAATTAACTATTTTCCAACATAATCGCATTATTATATAATAATAATTTATTAAAAAATTAATTCTGGGAGACATTCCGGCCAACCTCCACGTGGTGTCTCCTGGGTATGATGCGAACACGCTGGAGTATTTAATTTGTATCCGAGACTCAATTTACCGCGTTCGATTTTTTTTTTTTTTTTTTACTTCTTACACGGTTTACTTTAAAAAAAATAAAATCAAATGATGGGACTCAATTTGCCAAATCCGGGAAATTCTACTAGATAGAACGAGAAAATTATTATACATGATTTTCCTCGGTGGTACTATACGTTTTGGTCGCTGCAAAGCTATGCAATTTATCTATAAGACTTTGTTCGCACATATAATAGGTGATATGTCGTTTTATTCTCACCATTGCGTACACGTGAAAAACCGTCGGGAAAGCGATAACGAATGACTTTGTCGGTTTTCGAAATCCCCCAAGTCCGAATGAAGTTTTAAATAACGTGTTCTTACACGGATAAAGTGCAGTTTTTTTTTTTAGAAAAACTTAATTCCGTAACGAATTTGAAACATAAAGAAAAAAAAACTGAATTCTGCGTACGATGAATATGACGCCGCCACCCCACGATAAAATTAGACAATATATTTCGGGTCCATTGAGATTTTGGACAGCGAAAATCCGACATGAAAAAAACAAAAATGTACTAAAGACTTTTTCCCTAAAACGTTAAAAAGAAAATGTAATTTAAAATTTCGGAAAATAATTCGGAATATATATATAGTTTATATAAATTCGTCTCTTCGAAATTTGAAAGCAATGCGATAAATCATTGCATTCGATAAAATGATTCTGAGCGGAGCTTCGGTGTAATATTATTTATTATTATTAATAATTAGACCGCGGATTATATGCAAATGCATATGTGTACATAAATATGATGCAAATAATCGCCGTTTTTTTACAACAATTGCATATTCCACGGGTTCGTGGTGTAAACAGCATATAATTAATTTTTAGTACGTGGAACGAAATTTGCTGTCCTACAGGGAGGAGTTTCTAACCATCTTCTTATTTATATATATAATATACAAGTGAATTATTATTCTGCACATTCATCGGTAAGATTATATTAGTATTCGATAAGATATCGCTTAATCGTTTGCACGTGTCGCACTTGAACGAAAATAATTTATATTGATTCTTCTGTTCTGTTACTTTCGCGTCCTCCAACAACAAACATGACAAAATATTAATTTATATTTTATTCTGTAAAAAAAAGGTGTTTTTTTTTTTAATTTTGTAAAATAAATATTTATAATTTGCATACTACACACCATACGAACGATGACAATTCATTGAAATACCGCCAATTATATATTATATCAATATTTTTTTTTTTTTAAGTACCCACTCGTTTTCTATACATTTTTGAATAAACATAAATATAAACAATATTACAATAATCAAAAGTGTTGGTTTTCGTTTTATTTTTAATACATATTTTAACATTACTTATGTATATTTCAGGCTTTTATGTGGCATATTTGCATACATATAATGGAGTTTTTTTACTGCATATAATCCGCGGTCTAAATTAATAATATATAGCGCGTATGGAGTGCATAATTTACGATTAACCTTACAGTACATAATTTTAATATAATTTTTTACAGCAAACCTAGGTACTTAGCTAAAAGATGTCAAGACTCCAGGACCATTGGTTTTGAACAAATGTTTATACTCGTAAAAAAAAAAGATGTGACTGACGATTTTCAAGATATTTTTGAATATATAGTTGAAGTAACGTACGTCTGACGTTGTATTAAATTACTAAGCTTTAAAAATTACCTATTTTATGAATTAAAATATCTCAAAATCTATAATTGCCCAAAATTGGTAGAAATTTTTTGAAAATTCTTTTTCGCCAATATAATATTTCAAGTTTCTGTAAACGTTAGTTACAAATTTACGAAGGAATAACGATAATCGATTTCGGCGAAAACGCGTTTTTACGTAATTTTTCAGTAGTTTTTTTTTTTTTATGCGCTTTTGAGAAAATCAAAAAATGACGTCTCTAAAGTATCCACTAGATGCAATTTGCTTCCGGAAACAAGGTATGATTGTAAATATCGGAGCACTGCTGATAGAATTTTTGGGCACAGACATAATAAAAAAAAATGACACATCATTGTAAAACCAATATATTTCTCGTTCCGCTCAGAGTCTAAGAAAATTACCTATATATACTCGTATATAGTGTTAAATAAATCGAATAGTAGTGAAATGTAATTTTTATAATTCCAAAACCCCGGCAAGTGTCGAAAACAATCGAACTGTGCAATAATATTTACTTACAAAGCTTACACGTATATAATAGTTACATAAATTGTATATATGTAGACGTATATAAACAACCGTCTTGGCGACCTACACTTCTCGGATATTAAACCGCGTATTTTCAAAATATTCTCTTTTTTTCCGAAAATTGCGAGTGCGTAGGTGTATATTGAGAAGCCGACTGATGACGCGCGACAAGTCATAGCACCAGTCGCGTTACTGTCAGGGACGTATTAATGTTCAACGTGTGAAACAAAGACCGAATTTGATCGTTTATTCGAGAAAATGTCGACCGAAAAACGGGTGGATGATAATAATTCATCTTACTTATCAAATGAAAAACACTCAAAACACAATTATTAACGAATTGAAATCACACGCGACTGATACGTTCTTAAAGTCGTTTAATACATTATAGGTCCTTGGCTAATTATTTCGTATTATCCGGTTAACGTTAACATTTGGGGTCTTATCGACTCCGGCGAAATTTCGGGTTTCGAAAAAACGTATATACCTATCGACTCCGCCGGCTATTGTTGTAAAAAAAAAAAAAACACTGTATGTCAACTCCGCCGCGGCCGGCTAATACACACATACTATATTTATAGGTAAAAGACTCGAATTTTTATATGTTTATATACAACCGAAACACGTATTTATACAACTAGAATATTTAGCCAACGCTATAATAACGTCGCGTTATCCAAATGTTAACATTGAATACAGTAGAAAATCCCGAATTTCCGTGATCGGTGTGCGGCCCGGGGCAAACGCCTCCTCCTCCCCCTCCTTATTGCGCTCCTGGCATACTGTCCGTAACAATTTCCTCCTCAATCCCAAAACAATCCTGCTCATAATTATATTGCTGTTTCTGCAGACCGACTCAAACTGTGCTCCCTTTTCTGATAGGCGAGTATACTGGCCGGTCCGTCCTAATCAACGGGTCAATTGATGATCAATTCTCTGCTAGAACCATTGCATTTTTAAGTTCCCTCTCGAACGACGCGCACATCCTTTGCTCTTCCTTTCCGTTCGACTGCGCCTCCTACGGCCGTATAATAATCCATATTGCATCGTGTACAAAATGCGTAACACCAATGTCGACCCGTTTTTCCTCGGCTTAAATTTTCTCTGACATATAGTAGGTTATCTAGTAAATCAATCGATCAATTGATTTCGATTTTTTTCATCGATCTACGTATGACAATAACGTGTTTTCTTTTTAGACCGACGCGTCAATATTGTTAGTAGATACTTTGTTATTCCTTGCAGTGGCGTAATTAGAAATTTGTTCTGGGGATGACTTTTTTCCCTCGTTTTTCATTACAGTGCAATGGGAAACTTCACACACACCCTTCATACTATAAATTTTCTTGTTATGTATACATACTATACCACAAATCAGTAAAAAAAAAACACGGTCGTCGCTGCGGCGACCCCATCCCGCGCGTACGTACGCGTACCCATACTGACGAAAGATACGTGCGGCAACAATATTTTAAACATTATAATAAAAAAGCGATTTTAAATAAAGTATAAAAATTAGGAAAAAATAAGAAAAATTTTGACTCTACAATAGATGATGACAGTTTTCAGTTTTTTTTTTTATACACGATTAAAAAAAAGGCTCTTGGGTGGGATCTATCCCCCTCATCCCTCCCCCCTTAATTACGCCCCTGATTTCTTGTAAACATTTTTCCTAGCGAATTTTCTATACTGATCGGTTTTTCTTTGTACAAAAACGTGTTCTCAATATGACGTAAAAATTGCCTGTTTACACGCGTTAACGAACAATAAACAAATTTTTATGCGCGCGTCATGTACAGTAATAGTGCAGTGGCGTAATTAGAAATTTGTTCTGGGGATGACTTTTTTCCCTCGTTTTTCATTACAGCGCAATGGGAAACTTCACACACACCCTTCATACTATAAACGTTCTTGTTATGTACGTACTATACTACAAATCAGTAAAAAAAAAAAAAAAAAATTTACTCGTAATCTAAGTTAATATTATTCAAGTATTTAAATCAAAATACACAATAGAAATATTTGATTACTACTCGTGTATTTACTATTATTTTTTAACTGGTAAATTATAAAATTAAATCCAATTTCCGAGGCCTATAATTTAAACATTATAATAATAAAAAGCGATTTTAAGTAAAGTATAAAAATTAGGAAAAAATAAGAAAAATTTTGACGACTCTACAATAGATGATGACGGTTTTCAGTTATTTTTTTTTTTTTATACACGATTAAAAAAAAGGCTCTGGGGGGGATCTATCCCCCCCCCCCCTTAATTACGCCCCTGTAATAGTGTAATACGGTATTCTGTAAGGAAAATATACGTGTAGGTACTTGCCCGTATACGATTTATTACGTGTCGTGTTGTGCTTACTTATTGCGACCGACGGGCGCTGTATTGGAAACGACGACTTCCGTTGGCCGCGTATAGAGAGAGAGAGAGAGAGAGACGGAGCAGCTGTTGCCGACGTTAAATTTACGTTTTCGCGCGGTAAAGCACGAGGCGGCAGTCGCGGTCTTCGTGCGGCGCAGGGTTTCGGAACTGCGCGCGAGGACACGGCACGCGACGGCGGCAATAGGATACGGTGCACTGAAACGCTTTCTTGCGCCGGTCAACGCGGGCCCGCGACTCAACGCGTCATCTGCACCAGCCATTTCCCCACCACACTACTGTATTCGCCCGATCGTTTGCGTACACGAGCGCGCTCGCGCGCGCTTTCCATTCCGTATAGTTTCTCACCGCCCGCCCGTGTTACCGCGAGCGATTTCGTGAAAAAAAAAAAAGCAAATATTTTTCAGAAAAAAAGAAGCGGACTTCAGAAGAAAAAAAAATGGCACTAAAAGTAAAAAAGGCTCTTTGGTACTCTAAAAGTACGAAATAATCAACGACCTTTTTGAAATCGGCGCCGAATTTCAAACGACATTACACACGCGGAGAAAGGCGTTTTATTCGTCCGATCATACGTTTCTGAGACGCGTCGCCCGCGTGACTTCGAATGATGCGCGAGCCGCGGCTCATTCGAGGCAGTGCTCGAATCGAGGGGGGTGATCCAGGGCACGGAGCTTCTTTTAAGGGGATTGAAAGCGGGTATTTTCTCTCATTGTCTTACACACGTGAAACATAGCAAAATAGACGTTTCGTACTTCCAACGTACCACCGATCGATCTATTGGTGCGATAAGAAATTTGAAAACAGATTTGTGAATTTTACTACAAAACGACTTCCCCGATTTTTTCATTTTTTTTCATAAACCCTTAAAAAAATTAACCGAACAAATTTTAAAAAAAATTGTTAATAATTCATTTTTGAAAGTCTTAAAAAAAAAAAGAAATGAAAAAAGTGGGTAAGTCGTTTTGTAGTAAAATTCAAGAGGAATTGTTTCATATGTGTAAGACAAAGAGAGAAAATACCCGCTTCCAATCCACTTAATTTTTTTCATATTTCGAGTGCAGCATCCTTTCGAATTACTTTCATTAGAACGGGGGGTGGGGCGGAACGCGTTATTTTTTTAAAATTAATATTGAAATAATTTCAATATTATTTTGATGTTGGTTTAATTATATTATTGATATAAGATATATTGTGTAATAATTTGATGAAGACGAACGGTCGGTGGTGTGGAGGCGAAAGCAGTGGCGTATTTAGGGGGCTAGGGGAAATTGCCTTGGGCATCACGTTTTCGGGGGCAGCAAATTTTTAAGGGTTTCGTTTGAATAATATCACTATTCGTTTTTGAAATATTTGATATTCGATTTATAATTTGGAAAAAAAAAGTGTAATCGGGCAATTTTCTGTAGGCAATTTTGGCATAATATGAAATTTTTTTTGTTCGTACAGTATTATGTATAATGACTGATAAAACCATTATTGATGTAAATATTGTAACCTGTAGCTGCTCTCCGCGGCCGTTTAATTCATTACTTGTATGTAAAAAAGAAAAAAAAGTGTACGTTTACTGCGTTATTGTAACAACCATATAATTCAGGTGTTGTCTATATTTATGTCGCACCAAAACATCAGAATCAGACAACTCCATTTCCATTAATATATTAGAAACAAATTATGGGAGAAATATAATTTATTGCACCTACGTGTACGTAACTTTTCTTTTTATCTTATTATTTAACAAATATATTTTGTTAAAAAAAAAGTGGAGTCGTCTGAGAGTTGACCTAAACCCTTCACTTGTTATCCTTAAACCAGCACTAATTATTTAATATTATTTCTTGGTTTATTACTAAAACGAAGAATGATATTGTGCTGAAAATTTGCGTATAGTGTCGCGAATAAAGCATACTTTCAAATTTTTTTTTTTTTGCATGCAGTAGGAAGGTCGGGGGCAGCATTTAAATGTGTTTCTAGGGCAACGAAATTCTAAATACGCCACTGGTTGAGTTTGATCATTGTAAAGAACGCTAATTTGTTTAAGTCTTTCTAAGTCTTTTTCTTTTTAAGTTCTCTTTCTTTTATTTTTCCAATTCGAGCACTGTTAAGTGCTATTAGCTGGTATATATTGTACTGATATAGGTATACGAATTTGATAAATATATATATATTCAAAGTGGCGCGTATCGGGGGCGTATTTATGGGGGCTGATGGGCTCCAGCCCCCCCCCGCCGAAATTTCAGGAACTTTTTTTACTAATTCCTATGCCCTATAGCTATAGGATGTAATATTTTTAATAAATTCCTAATATGTAGTCGTTTTTAAAATGTTGAGAATTTGGTAATTTGTCCTATTTTTAAGATTTAGTCTTGCATTAGATTTGGAAATAATTCAACAATGATATTTACTCAATGCCTCAGCCCCCACCCCAAAAAAAAAATTTCTAAATACGCTTCTGGCGCGTATGTATTATTTAATTCGATTTATTTTGAAAATAAAAATCCGACCGAAAATGTATACTAAATAATATTAAAATAAATAAATAGAGGAAAAAAAGTTGTTTTTTTCAAATCGAAAGTTGCAGTAGGCAAATATAACTTCATATAATTTTACGTAAGAATACCGCAATAATAATATTTCGAACAGGAAGCTATATATACACCGCACACGTTACAGCAGTAACAGCGCAGTATATGCACGTGTAGTGAAAGTCAATATACAAGAAATATAATATGCGTTTACCCGGTACAAGTATATAGTTTAAATTTCTGGAAAAAAAAATTAAATTTTTATTGATAATAATTTTAATTACTTTTAACATTTTTCATACAGTTCAGCTAATATACGTATATATATATATATATTCGGATTTTTTTAATTTTGTATTATTGACATATAAATTTTCGGTTTTTTTCTCTCTATCTTGTTCACAGAGTACATTATACTCAATTCTTATGACATTTCAGTATAGGTATATTTAATTTTTATTTATACGCACAAAAATTGCAATGTTATTCCAATTAAAATACGAGCACAGATGTATTATAATATACCTGTACTTGAAACTGCGTATATGATCACTGAGGGTATGGGATTATTAACTTGTTAATTACTGTAATAATAATTATAATATAATAATTACTGTAAGCTCGTGGAAATGGCGAAATGCGATACGCAAACACTGAAAAGTAATATATTAAAACTTTTTGGACGTATTTAATCAAATCATACAAAGCATATCAAATCATACATAATAAGTATGTATTAATTATTATTATTTCATATTAATTTGTACTGATGATCGCATATCTAAATTTGGTTTTACAATATAAACCGCTTATTTAATTTAAATTCGAAAAATTATGCCGCGTATTGTCGAATTCAGATTTTTTTTTTTTTTTTTAGATTCTGAGCGGAGCGATGAATCTATTGTTTTTACAATGATGCTTATTTTTTTTTTCTATCCTGTGTACAGATTTTCGACCAGAGGGAGTGCTCCGATCTCTTCGGACACAGTTTGTTTCCGGCAGCAATTCGCATCTAGTTGGTACTTTAGAGAGGTCATTTTTCGATTTTCTCAAAAGCACCTAAAAATATAACTCAAAAACGCTAAAAATGCAATTTCGTCTTAATCGATTGTTGTTTATTTCTTCGTCATTGTGAAACTAATAATCATAGAAATCTGAAATTTTCACCAAATATGTAACTTTAGACTATATTTACGAGAAAAGTAAGCTGCTCCGCTCGGAATCGTTTTATCGAATGCAATGACTTATAATTGCTTTCAAGTTTAAAATAAAAACAAAATTCCAAAATTTTTATCCAAGTAATTCACTTAAGCAATATCCATAACACCCCGCGGCTCGTTACCTTTTTTTTTTTTTTTTAGTATTTATATTATAAATTTTATTATAAGATGTGTGTGATTGGTGACATCAACGATTTGAGGGAATTAAATAATGAAAAACGCTGTGTGGACAGGGCGGGACAATCGAATAAAATATGAGGGAGGTCACAAATGCACTCATTTTGGTGCAATGCGCACAGAGGGGAGTCATTGACTATTGAGGCTCACTTCATATGAATGAGCGGGTAATAGTGAGTGTCCCATGCGTTAACGGTTAAAGTACACAATGGAACGTCTAGACAATTTTAAATTATCCAACCAGACTTTATTCGGAATTCTAGGGGAAATAGTTTTGAAGCTGGAGGCGAAATTACGTGGCAAATTTTTCCAGTGAGTAGACCATTATTATTATTGTTATTGTTTTTATTATTGTCCCTATATACTTACTTCTGAACAAATGACATACATAAAATTTGGATATTTAGCATAATTATCACATTAAAAAATAATGAGTAAAGAGGAAGAAATTGTTTTATTATGTTGCTGTACAATTTGTATTGCTATATTTTATAAACCCCCCCTCCCCCGAAATTTTATTTTGTGTAAACGTGCCTGATATATATCATTGTGTAATTAGGTAATCTAAAAAACCTATAATAAATTTACAAAGATGAATTTGGTTATGTAAATTCAATTTTAAACAAGTAATACAATATACAATATATTATCTACACTGTACAACATATATACGTGTCATTATTATATATATATACGAGTATATACACACATCAATGGCGTAGCCAGCGGGTGGGAGACTACAGCCCCCCTCCCAAAATGAATAAATAATCAGTTTTTTAATAGACACCGTCTATACATATTAATTATTAACATATAAATTAATTAATTATCAGCCTCAGCCCCCCTTCCCAAATAAAAATTCTGGCTACGCCACTAATATACATACATACATACAAAATTATATCATTTTTATATTCTTACATATAACTGTTGATAACTATACAAGCGAGCGTACATATATTATTGACATTATTTATAGTATTGCGAATTTTGTTCAAATTTCAATTAATTCAAAATATTATTTAACACGTTAAACCGTCACTTAATTAATATATTATAGACATATAGTGTTTATAATATATGTAATAAGTTGTAACACTGTCATATAAATTATTATCAATATTTTTATTATTATCATTGTAGTCCGATTTGGCGTGTGTTCGTTCTTCGTTATAATATTAAAACGTGTTATGTCAAAATGTCCTTGTCTTTTAAATATAATAATTCAATAAAATTTAAAGTGTAATTCTTTTAAATAATAAAACAACATTATAGCGTGTTTGATATGTAGAAAGAAACAACTGTACACTTTCTGTGAAAGTCATATTAAGTGTTAAATAACTATATTAGGTACTATCTGAACGTCAATGAGACTGTATAGAGACTGGATTCTGCTCAACGGTTCAGAAAGGAAAAACTATTATTATTAATTAATTATAAACAATAGGCATAAAACTAAAAAGCGTATAGATACAGTGATTTCGGTATTAGGCACTCGTCTCGCTTCGTTCGTCGCCGGTGTAAATTACTATTACTTTTACTATTATTATTACTATTATTATTATTATTATTGTAGTTGTTGTTTTCTCGATGATTTAGGTTTTTATTCGAAATTTTAAATTTGATTCAAATCGATACATTCCAATACATTGATGTGTTACAGCGTTGGAAAATTTTTAATCTTAAAAAATTCGGTATTTCTAAATCCTCAACTTACATTCTTGTGATTATTTTTTATCATCTTTTTTTTTAATATTTTTCCCTGCTGTTTTAAAACTGTTTTAAAAATTGAAAAAAAATTATTATATTTGCCCTAAATATTCGCGCAATAAATTCAACAAAATTTGATACCTACGTATCGTAACAGTATTCTGTTTCTATAGGAGCCAATTTTCCCACTCGCTTTCCACTGATTCCGCCGCCCCTAAAAAGCTGAGATTCATATTATACACATTTGTAATTAATACATTTAATCAGAATTTATGTTTACCTAATGTGTATATATCATGTATAGACATGTATAAATATGTATAGTACACAATAATGTATATACAGTTAATATTATTATGTACGTAACTACGTAAATTTGTCCAGAGGCTGAACTAGGAATTTCGAAAGCTATAGAAATTATTACGCGTTATACATGTATATCATATCATGTCATATGTGTATATCATAAACACACCTCACGCTATGATATATATATATATTTATATTTTATAAATAGCTTATTGAGTTTAACACATAAGTAAAAATTTAAATTACTTACCTTAAATGAATGTCACTTAATTTTTGCACAAACTGTTATTGAAATTATTTTAATTATTTACCTTTACCACTGTAAATAAGTTGCTGTTTATTTTAGTAAGTATTAAACTTGTGACATCCAAATTCAAAAAATTATTATAATAATAATTATAATATTATGAAATTATAAAAATAATTTTATTTTATTTGATGGTTTCGTATATATATTTATTTTTTTTGTTTTTTTTTCTTATTTATTATTATTTTTTTTTTACGGAGTTTTTATGCCTCAAGGCTTTTCTCCGAAGCAACTAAATAAATCGTTCATTAATATTTTACATTGTTTTTTTTTATTTATTTATTATTTTTATTTTTATATCCTGTATATTCTACTCGTATACATTAAAATTTTAAATCCTGTGTATGTGTGTGTGTCCAATGACCACACCCCCGGTTGGCGACCCTTGCATGAAATGGTATTCGCCACCGAGCGATCCGACCGGGAAGTAGCGGATCGTCTCAAACTATTAAAGTATTTCGGATTTTTTATGATATTAAATTTTTAAATCAATGAAAAACCATCTTTGTTCGATCTATATAAAAGGGCGCAGTTCTATTAAAGATAATATAAACATAAAGTATACACACGTATTCAGTTTAAAAATGTATAGGTGTAGTCAAAAAAATTAAATATATTTATAATTGTACTTTTCTACCTTTTATTTAAGCAAATTCGTTTATCGGTATTATACAGGTAGGTACCTTTACGGCACATTTTATCATTCACTCGGTTATCGAGACAACGCATTTGTTTTTATAACAATTTATTGTTTTCAGTTAAACGTCTTTTTATATACTCGTATCTATATATATATTTTATTTATTTTTTGTTATTCCTTTTATATTTGGTTCACGTTTTTGCCTATTTGAATGAAACTATAAGTTTTTTTCCAGGAAACGGTGGTTAAATGTCGAAGACCATACAATAACAGTACAATTAATTATTAAAAATATTATTATGGCTATAAAACTTTGTTATTGATGGTAAATCAGTTTTATTACCATTTGTATTACAAGAATTACGCACGTTTCGTTTATAATAAATTTATTACTATTATGGTGTGTACAAATTGATAAGTGTATACAATCGTCCATCAATTTACAGTCTACAGTGTGTGCCAAGTATTAACAAAAATAAAAAATGATTTTTAATCGTAATATTATCATTACGCCTTGAACATTTTACGCCCAGGGACAAATCCCCATCTGCCCCCCCTCTAGATCCACTACTACTGTATATATATAACAGGTAAACCAAAAAAAAAATAAAAAATGTTTGTTTGAGTATACGTACACATAATATATTTAATTACCTATTTAATATTTATTACAGAATACAGATAAAATGTAAGAAATTCAAATGGTAAAAATTTTGGCAACATTTTCAGTCTAAAGTAATTTAACACAATAACAAAAGGGGGCCTTATAAATTGACAAAATTCAACTACTCAAACGCCAATGACATGTCTGCTAACATTATACGTTTAAGCTCCTCTGCTATAATAATGTACCGTTCACTCAGATATAAACAATATTTTTGAAGGTTTATTGAAATAAGAAACTACCACAAAAAGTGATGTGCATTAAAAAAAATGTGCTTTTAAAATACATTTCTTATTAAGTAGACATTCTTACATTCAATACAAGTACACACTTGACCAAATCTCGAAACATTTTACCTATTTATATAATAATACAAGTAACATTGAACATGTATTTACTCGTAGTATGTATGGATATTAATTATACGACAATCATATATGTTGATCGATGTTGATTTAGATAAAACCTATTTCACGGTTTCAGGCAATATTTTTATTGTGTTGATATAGTATTATCTTCTTTTGTTTCGTCGCTTGTTCGATATTCTTCCACTCGATCATCCTAGAAATGCAATTAAATTATTTCTCTTTCTCGACTCAGTTTTACTTTTAATACGATTTAAAATATTATTACTTACGGGTATTAATGACAATGTGACTTTGCTCGAAATGACGGATTCGTGATCGTTTGTTTCTAAAGGAGTATTATGTGGACCATCACTTATTAAAACTTGAGAATTTTTCGGAATCATACCAGGAATGAGTAAAGAAATCGGTTCTTCTATCAATGTTGTTTTATTTTTAGATGGCAATTTTTCTTTCTCGGTCGGAGTCCAACAATGACCACCACCAACACTTTCCGACGTTTCCATGTTGACCACTTGAATTGCTTTCGTATCGGAAGTTTCTGAATTTGTAAGTTCTTCTTCGTAGGATTCAGAAATTTCTGAAGATTTAATACTTTCTGATTCTTTTGACTGAGTAAACATACTGATGTCAATGTTATCGTCCACATCGGTATGGTCGTCGTTGGACAATGTTGAACAATCAGTTTTATCGGTTTTACATTTCTAAAATACACAAAATACATTCAGTTTTTATTAAGAAATATAAATACACTATTAAATAAGTTGTTATAAAGCAACATTAAATGAATTATACATGAATAAAACAAAAAATAAATTTTTAATGCGTGTACACTGCAGTTCCACAAGCGACTAGTAATTAAAATAATCAAGTCAATAATAACTAAAATAAAAATATATTATATAATACTTGAAAAGTGTAAATAATATTTGTTGTTTAAAAGTAAGGTTTGAGCATATAAATATATATTAATATTAGAACAACATATTAAGTTCTTTATCCTAATAGGGTACCTCGTTTTCGGATATTGCGAGAACATTTGCATTTTCTTTTATAGAAGATAATATCTCTCGATTCACGTCTTCCAACAGAGACGAAAATGCGTTCACGACTATGTGGAAAAAACAAAATTAAAAAGATATACGTATATATATATAATATATTTTTTTTGATCCAATTAATCAACATTATATTTCACTATCACAAATAAATTATATAAAAATATGAACCACGTCGTGTATCATTTATTCGATTAATAGAACTGCATAGAAATTTCAAATTTGCAATTAAATATAGGTAATCTATCTTGATTTCTTGTACAATTTCTAAACAATGAAAATATATAATTCGCGATATTTCAAACAGACTTCATTTTCTATTGTTATTTAATAATCACCTATATATATATATATAAGGGTAAAACTAAAATAAATAAATAATTGTAGATAATATTCTAAAACAGACAATGTTCAAGTGAATACCAACAATACCACGTATTAGGAATCAACCCTTAATAAATTATACGTTAATGGGTCAAATTAGTGCAATGCTAAGAAAACAAATTGTCAATAATATTATTGAGAGAACATGCGCGTCGAAAATGTTTGTAAATCTTTCAAACCTTATTCCCATCCATCCCATTGCACTCAGACGCCAATATCATTTGCTTAACAATACGTTCCATCGCAGCCTCTGTTTCTTCTAGCTTGCGACGGAGCGCATCTATTTCTAAATCTCCTACGCAAAACATAAACCACAATCAAGGATTCATAATATTGTATTACTGTACACCTATACGTATTAATATCTAATTAAATTAAATCTGTACTTAATTAATACTATTATAATATAAAAATATTAGGACATATATTTTTGTATTGTTTTTTTAAAACATTTTTTTTACCTACTTTTATCTTTTTCGGCGTATCCTATACAGCATGAAACAGAATAAAACATTAACAATTTTTTCAAACAAATTGTATTTGTATGTAAATGGTTTAGCTAGTTTTTCACCTAATTTTGTAGGAAAAATTTGTGGTTGCACTTTTGAATTACTATCTCTGCCACAAGTAAACCTCGAGGAACATTTTTCGTCTGTATTGTCTTCGGCGTCATCTTTTTTTGACATTAACTATTTAACAAATATTTTATTAATTTAAAAAAAAAATATTTGGTTTACACATATAATTATATAATACCTTCATCATAGTATACACGAAAAACAGAAGTATTCCAATAGTGTACATTGGCATAAGTATATTCATGGTACCACCTCCATCTCCTCCAGAGATTTTAACACCACCCATACCTCCCATTGGAGGTCTAGATCCCGGAATTGGTGGCTAACAAAAATCAAATATATAAGTATTATACTGGTAATATAAAATAAATAATAAAATATAGACAAAAAAAGTCATGTAATACCTATATACTATATAAATACCTTAATATAGTCAAGACTAGGGCTAGAATTAATATACAATAAAAAATCGTAAAATGTGCATTTAATTTATAAAAATTTGCAAAAATATGCAAAAAAAATTGTTTACATCGATATCAGAAACTAATTGATAAATGACAATTAACAGTTATTTATTATTTATTTATTTATTATTATTATTATTATTATTATTTATAATTATAAGATATTAATTTATAATTACATTAAATATTATATTCTGTAATGATGTGTTGTTTCAAATATTCATATACTAACGAACGGCGATTGGAACGAAGAAATAAAGAATGTTTTTGTCAATACAAAATGTATTTATATTGACCAAAACTTCTCTCCACATCACACGACATTCCTGGATTATATTTAAATGACGTGATTTGTTTTCGAGTTAAAGTAATATTAAACTCTTCGATCATTCCGTTTCATATTTACCATTTATTATACTTCGAAAAAGTTAAAAGTATTTTTAGGCAGTTTATTTTTAACGTCTAAAATAATTTTTAAGCTATATCTCATCAAGAGATAATATATTTTTTTACATTAGTAAAAATTAGTTGCTTCTGAGAGAAAACAAAAATTAACTTTTAAATAAGCTAAATCATTTTTTTTTTTTTTTTTTAATAATGCTCTTCAAACAATTCTTTTGATTTTTTAATTGATTCTGCTAAATTCTGTCTAAATATGATACTAACAGATTTTATTGGATCAAAATTATTTAAGTACCTAGTATATAATTGCATTTTACCACGTACTACATATGATACTGTTTTTAGTATTCGCCCGAACGAGATAAGGGTATTAGATAGGTAATATTAATATATTTACGACAATTCGACGAATGAAGACGTAATATAATTAATGAATATTATGTATGTTTAAATTTTCTCTTTTTAGATTTTAGTGTCATGATATAATTAATTTAATGCTATACATACAAATGTGTACAATTTAATAATAATTATTAAATTGTACATTACAATTTTATTACATTTATAATTATTTATTAATTATTATTATTAATAAATAATTATAAAACGAATAAAAAAGGATACATTTTATGAAAATAATAAAAACATTACATAGCATTCAATAACAGGAAAAAATCTAAATAAATATATATATATATATATATATAATGAATGGCATGCATCCAAAACTAAAATAACAAAATAACACACACAAATTGGCAAGTGTTTTTTATTAATGTTAAATTTAAAACTAAAAGAAAAAATATTCTAGGTTTTCAAGTTTAACTATATAAACTGTGTCAAGAATGTTTACTTTAAAACTGCGAGGAGTTGGACTACTGTGGTGTCTAGGTCCAATGTGAGGTTGAGGTATTGCCCGACCTTTTTCCATTAATGCAGGATGCATTGAACCTTTGGTGGCTCTTAAGTGTACAGGAGTTCTTTCTTGAGGAATGGAATCTGAAAACATAGGCGAATTATGTTTTTAAAATATATATTTAATGAAAGAAACTAATCATTTTAGTAGTTTTAGTTCAGTTATTAAAACACATGGAAAATACCACAATACAAATATATTTATATCTACCAATTTCATATTAGTATAAATAAAAATAATAGATTTACTATTATCACAGCAAAAATATAAAACAAATTATTAATTAATTTCATAATACAAAATTTGTAAAATGTACAATCTATTATAATGTATAATAGAAGTAGGCACCAAGTATCTTTACTTAGTAATAAGCAATTAAGTTATTAATAATATACGCGTTACATAACATATACATTATGTATTAATATGTATATATATACATCATTAGTTACCTGTAACATTATAGTAAATATTAAAAAATTATTTATTAAATACCTATATCAAATATTCAAATATAATGTGAATTATAATAGATTGTATAATATTATTTATATCATAATGTACCTTAATGTTTAGAAATTAGAAAAAACATCAAATATCATTAAAAAAAATGTTTTCCTCAAACTATTACTATATAGTATATAATATGTACACCTAAATAATGTACAAATGTTTAAATTTAATGGTTTGCAATTTTGCGTACTTATTTTAATAACATCAACAAAGCATTTGTGTGTTGAATTTATTAATTTATTAGTCGGAATGCTACCTAATGATTAGTAAGCAATTTAGAAATACCCACTCGGTTGATTCAGTTAATATTAAATCTGTAAAAATAACAATTCCTTACTCATTACAAGATCATTATCTTTGAGTCTATGTATAACCCCCAAACTTGTCAATGACACTCCATAATGATATTTTAAACAAAGAGATCCATTCAAAGATCGTATTTCGTTGATAACATGTTTACTGTATGAAATGTCCCCAACCGTATGATCACTGATTACATCTGTTATGTTTATTGCACAAGTGTTGAAAATTTCCTGTCTACATTTTTCCAATTTTGTTGTTTTGTCCGTTGTTTCAACTACATGATCGCATATATCCGATACTATCTTAACTATGTTTACGTCCGTAGTAGACAACACATTGCAGCAGCCTATTCCCCAAAACTCCGTAAACGTAAATCAACATATTAAAATATATTATCAATATTATCATCAATTCACCTGTACGAGTGTGAGGCGCAAATGATCCTTTTAGCATTGGATAAAATAAGGATGGCCACAGAACTGCGAAACATCCTGCTACTATAGCAAGAATGCAAATCGTTTTGCTCTGGCTTATTTCTGTCGGCATGTTTGATTTTTTTCAGTTCT
Organism: Slavum lentiscoides; assembly: GCA_032441835.1. Taxonomy (NCBI): domain Eukaryota; kingdom Metazoa; phylum Arthropoda; class Insecta; order Hemiptera; family Aphididae; genus Slavum; species Slavum lentiscoides. The sequence goes on from CM063718.1 coordinate 13,097,009, forward strand.
CCTAAAAATAATATTATAGAAATAAAACAATAATATGCTATACAATATTATAAACATTATTAAATATTAATATAATAGTATTTTTTAATACATATAATAAATTTCTTTAATTAATAATAATTGTATTCAAACTATTTAAATCTATTTTTGTAGATATTCTACTGAAAAATGATGTATTATTGTAGTAACTTGCATTTTATGTTAACCTTGTAAAAATGTATGTACATTTAAAATTTTTAAGTATTACCTAATTTTTAAGCTTGAATGGAAACATACTTTTAATAATTTACGAATCATATACGAGTATGTATAAATTATATAGTTAATTTTAAGTATATTTTGACTATCGAAAAACAATTCTCCGTGAAAAACTCTTTAAATTTATAATACCAGTAGTTATTAGTTTAAAATTTTTTAAAGAATTTGCAATTTGCATAGAAAATGGGTATTATACCAACTGACCTACCTGTTTTTAATTTAGAAAATTTAATCTGTATTAATTATTATTTTTTAGCAATTAGCGGACAAGTATCAAGTATCAACAAACGAGAGCGAGAAGACTGTCAGTTACTGATGTTCACATGTTCGAAAGCGATGCACATAAAAAATCAATTCCTTTTTCTAAACTTCAAATTACTCTAAGCTACAAGTATAAAATTAGTATAGAAAATCGTTTATTTATTGCCAAAACTCCCAGTTAAGTTTAAAAATTTGACATAAAAAAGGAATACGAATAAATATACAAAAAAATAAAACCTACAACTTATTTTGTAAATTGCAAAATAGGTATCTAATTGTTTAATATTATAAACGTAATACAAAGTACAAAATAAAATTATGCGCGCTAAATCATGGACTGTATTTGGAGATGGAAGGCCAAAGGGATATAGATCTTACCAGGGAACAGTAGAAACTTTTTAATGGATCATACAAGGCTCAAACTCGTAAGAAATTCTTGTGCGTTTCGCAATACCTCGATATGAGTATTTAGTACATAGATAGGTACTAATATATTATAAAAAAAACATATTCTCGAAAAAAGAGCTCAAATTTTTTCAAATTAAAAATATGGCCTACATTAAAATGATTTAACATGTGTTGTAGTATTTTCAAGGAGATTGAAAAATACAAAAATATATTTTATTATTATAAATTTCCCATTTATCTCGTTTAAAATTTTTATTTTCATTTCAACGCGTTACCTTAAATAAAAACTGTATGAACGAGAAAATATTATTAGAATAGAATAGAATAAAAACATTAATTTATATAAAACGTTTTCTAGTAAATTCAAGGCGAATGTCGCGAATTTTTTTCCTGCGCATATTAATGCAAAAAAAAAGGTAACGAACCGCAGGGTGTTGTGGATATCGCTTAAGAGAATTACTTGGATAAAGATTTTAGAGTTTTGTTTTTATTTTAAATTTGAAAGCAATGATAAGTCATTGCATTCGATAAAACGATTCTGAGCGGAGCTTACATTTCTCGTAAATATAGTCTAAAGTTACATATTTGGTGAAAATGTCAGGTTTCTATGACTATTAGTTTCAAAATTACGAAGAAATAAACAACAATCGATTAAGACGAAATTGCATTTTTAGCGTTTTTGAGTTATATTTTTAGGTACTTTTGAGAAAACCGAAAAATGACCTCTCTAAAGTACCAATTAGATGCGAATTGCTGCCGGAAACAAACTGTGACCGACGAGATCAGAGCACTCCTTCTGGTCGAAAATCTGTACACAGGATAGAAAAAAATAAAATAAATAAACATCATTGTAATAACAATAGATTCATCGCTCCGCTCAGAATCTAATATCATTTTATTGTTATAAAATAACAAAATAAAAATAGAATACAGTTTATAGCCATGGGTAGCGAACCGCGGGCGTTGTGATTGGACCGCTGTTTTTTTTATTATAATTTTACAGAGAAAATCGAAAAATAAACTCCCGTAATAATACCATTTCAGCACAATTTGCTACCTGAAAACGGGTACATAGGAGTGTAATGATCGGAGTACTGCTTCTAGTCGAAAAGCTGTACACAGAAGAATAATAAAATAAATATATCGTTGTAAAACTTGCAAACAGCTTCGCTCAGTGTTTAAAACGAAATACTTCTTAATTTTAGCGTAATTCCTATATTATGTATGTAAATAATATTAGAATTTACATACATACTAGGTAGTTCAGTATACCTATATCTATTTCTTCTGTTCCGAGGTTTTCATCGCGCAGGGTCTCTCGTCGATGACCGAGACCCTGGGCAAATGTCCCATTTCCCGCACTCATCATCACATATTTATGACTATTCGTGTAAACGCGTAGGTATATAAGTATATTAATAACGACCGATACGCATTTCAAACATTATTTACTGTCGTCGGATAATCTCATCTATTTTCATGATCAATTATTTAAACACGCTTTGAACGATTTCTAAAAATAAATTTAAAAAAAGTATAGTCGCGTATAGCCACGCAGTGCTTGAATTAGTGCAGGGGAGACGCAGGAGGACGGAGTACCTCTTCTTTTTTTTTATATTAGCGTAACCCTTTTAATTTTTCATAATGGGACGCAGAGAACGAAATGAGACGGTCAGGACTCTTTTTATAATTTTACTGAAATTGACTTCTGAACGTATAGGTAATATCATCGTTAATGTTTATTAGTTTTGTTGGACCTTCCGTTCAATTGTTCAAGCCAGACCAGTAAATGAACTGCAGTGAAGAATTGGATTAAAAGGGGTAAAAGAAGTGCAGATTAAACAAGCTGTTCAAAACGAGACGAACGAAACTGACCATTCGTATACAAACATTTACGGACATATTTAAATAAATAAATTTAACAATTTTTTTTTTTTATTGTAGAATATGTTCTAAATTTTTTAAATAAAAAAAAAATGGTTATTTATTATTATATAATGGAAAATTATGATTGCTGGGTGGGGGGGGGGTGAGGAGCGAAACCTCACGAATTATCAAGACATTAAAATGTTCAGGGACGCACATTTTTTTTTTACACTCTTGCATCCCCCTTCTAATTTTTTTCAAGCACTACATATATAGGTATATGTATTAGGTATAAACACTACAGTATTTATTTATAAATTAAAACCATTATATTATTTAAATATAAAATTCGTATAAATTTTCGAAAAACACTTTGAAATAGTTTTGGTTTTCTCTCGTATTCGGACGCATACCTATATAACATAGATAAATATTTAATCAATGCCTATATACTTACTAGGTATAGGTAATCTGATATTTCACTATATAGATGATTTATTAATTCATTAATTTTTATTAACAATTTAATAGGGATTATGTTTAGTGTTTACCATTTTGACAATCGACTATAATAACGGTTTCTCAAAGGAAAAAATATAATATAATACGTATATGTAACTAAATTTTTTTTTTTCTTTGCGAGTTCGCCGATATTATAATGTACCGTAATCAACGCGTTTAACCATTATAGCGGTCGCGTTATTTTCTATCGACACGGACTTCGGTCAAAAACATTATAATAAAACTATAAAAATGCGAATTGCATCACTCCGCCGTTTAACACACAGTATATTGGTGAGGGGGGCAACAAACGGTTTATATTTTAAAACAATATTATTAAAATCGAATTTATTGTAAATATTATATACGTATACGATATATAAGAGCTAAATCAGGGGCGTCATTTGGGGGGAGGGGGGCAGGATGTGCGGTCGCACCCCTTACTTTTAATATACAGTCCCGATTGGCCTACTTCGGTAACGGTATATACTTAATGTTGATAAAAAAAAAAGTTAACAATATCACAGTATAGAAAAATCTGTATTATGTATTTGCTGAACTTAATTAAAAATTGCCGGTTTCCACGTATTTAAAATATAATTAATTTTTTTAGACCTTTATTATGCTTATAGAAAAGTTTTAAATATAAATTTAAATGTTATACGCTTTTCTTCTTCTTCTTTCTTTTTTTTTTTTTTTTGCTGCATTTGTCATATTCAAGCTTTTTACGCATTACTTATTGGTTTTCACGGGTAAAATAATCGATTATTTATTATTTTTTAGTTTTGTTAAATTGCTGTTATTAGTTAGGTACCTATTTATGTTGATTGCTATTCTATGGAAAAAATTTAAAGCAGGATAATGAGTAGGTACCTATATATATATCTATTTTTATATGGCCTGGTGAAATTTCAAAACGGCCTGCTTGAAACTTCATACACCCGAAAAAAAAACTGAAATGACACCACTGAGCTAAATATATCTATGCGGTAATATTATTTTGTAATATGCAGAATATACTCACAGTAGATTAATAAACCGAGCTCCGTCGACCGATTTTCGACATTTTAAAGCGATTGTGCACGGGACAAACGGAGAAGAAATAAAAGAGACAAAAAAAAAAAAAATCAAAAAGTCTCAATTATGTATAATAATAGTACAGCCGAGGCCAAAGGGATAAGTGGAAGTTCGGCAGTGCGCGGCCGCGGGCGTCTCGGGGACCCACCGCGGAATCGACCGATTTCTCGGCAGGTGTGACCAACGTGACACGCTTTTTTTTTCTTTCGATTTTCTCTTTGCTCCCGCGTGTAATATTGTTATCTCCCGACGTGCCAGTGTCACCAACAAATGATAATGTTGCATTTACGTACCCGCGGCAGTGTCGACCGCTGACGTTTAGCGGGGTGGAACAATCGAAAAATGAGCAATCGATACGCGCACTAAAGAAATCGAATGATTATAATGATTTCGATAGTAGTGCGATTGCGTTTAAAACGACCAACGGAACGGTATGGAAACGCTTCTTTATAACGTCGGAGTAAACGAGTCCGCGACGCAGGGTCCTTGTGCCTTAATCCCGAAGCTGTCGGCGGGACGTAACGTAGTGGTACTTAAAACACGTTATGGGATAGGTGTCCAGGACTTTTGCCGAAAATGAGATTTATGTCGTTAAACGTTTGAAACGTGCTGGGGACCGGTGAAAGGCCCTTACATTATAGTATCTAAAATGTTTGTGTTCCGCTACTGCACACATATATTATTTTCTTTATTATACCTCCTTAAAAATTACTATATATAAATATTAATTGAATTGAATACCTGTCTGTATAAACACGTCTGATACTCTGATGTCATACGCATAGGATTGTAATACGATCAATTTTTACTGAATTGTTTCAAATTATTTAAAAGTATATAAAAAAAAAAAAATCTTAAAATAATAAACGCTCAATAGGCACGTGACGACATAGATTTATTATAGATATAACTATAATAAATTTTAATTTCTTTTAGTTTCAACAATATAATAATTAAAATAATTGGCTAAAAATGTACACTTGTTCATTTGCTACTGCACACAATTTCAGTAGGCCCTTACATTGTATGGCAATCGGTCCGTAATCTTATAAAACGTCACGGTGTTTTAAAAAGTACATAACGGGACGGGCTCGGCGTTAAGGATATATTACGATTTTTTTTTTTGTCAAAACCGAAATTCGATCTAATACCGCGAGTACGTATAGACGCGTATAGTAAATTCAATTTAATTTAATATTTGTACATATTATACACGTTTACGACGAGACGGCCGAATAAATTATTAACTATAACACTGTACTCCATCTCACCCTTGGTTCGATGATAAACTTGACCTTTCTCGTAAATTAATCTGTTCTTTCTCCCGTCTACGTTTCGGCCATACTTCACTTCCTTCACATTCCTTTAAATTGTCCCTAAATGATTCTCCTCTTTGTATTCTTCATAACTTCCCCGTTATTCGTGACGTTAATCATATTCTTTTCAACTGCCCTTCTTTGTCTTCAGAACGCAGACGCCTTCACTCGTTTATTAAATTCCCTCAATATTCCTTTCGATATTCATCCATATACTTTCTTCGAAATCGCCTACTGTCATTATAACCACCATATAGGTATCATTGTTTCAGAATTCTGGGCTGCTTATATAAAACCTGTTAATTGTAGTATCTTTAATCGTCGAGACTATAATTGTATATATTATACACGGTTTTCAAAAAAAAAAACATTGTACTCGACAATGTTCTTTGGCGAGTTGACGAGTTTCTACGGCCTACGCGACAATTACGTTTCTCTTATCACCAATTATTTTACGAATAATCGAATGTGCTTACTATAAATCGAAATGTACGGAAAACAATCGCGAAACCGTTCGATTGTTCCCGTCATCACCGTCCACTTACGTTAACACATACATTTCCGTACTACCACCACTGCCACCTACAGCGAAATATTGTCAAACGCTGGCCAGTTACAATATTATTAAATAAAATCCGTCTCGAAAGCTTCGGCTGTTTACCGTCTTTACATTTTTAGTGTTTACCGTTTACCGTAACTGACATTGACTACGAGAAATCAACAATCGGCTACCGCGTTCAATTGGTGCGTTTGACACCAGTGAACAATAATTATATGTTCCGTTTTGAAATCGAACCGAGTCCGTTCACCGTACAGTCCAGTTTCGAATAATAATAATCGATTATATTATTACTGTTGTTATTATTATTATTATTATTGATAGCCGGTGGGTGCGTACTGGAGTTTGTTTTGCCGTCGGTATTCCGCAGTAATACGAGTCGGTCGTACGCGAAAGATGCAAATCAAGGATCCAGAACGTTTTAAAACGTGGCTGACGGCCGTCCTGGGACCCATATGCGAAGCCGAACCAGCGGCCTTAGCCAAATATATATTTGCGTTGTTGAAACGCGATCGGCCGATAAACGAACTGCAAAAGTTCCTTCTGTCGCAACTAGAAGAGTTCTTGAACAACGAGACGGACGGTTTCACAAAATTACTAGTGGAAACGTTGCGAAACGAGTCCTACCTAAACGACGACCCGGTAGTCGTCGATGTCAAAGGTGAAACTGCAGTCACGTCGTCTGGCGAAAAGTCGGATACCGGTGAGAAGCAGCCAGTCGTCGATAAACCACCTTTAGTCGTTAGAGACGATGAAAAGCCCAGGTCGCGGTCCCGTTCACTCGTGCGGTCACGGTCGCCGAGGGCCAAAGATGTTAAATTTATAAGATCGAAACGTTACCGCCGAGACGATCATTCTAGCGATGAAGACGAAGAGAGAGAATCCTATCGTAAGTATCGTTATCACGGTCGGTCTTGGTCGCCGAGACGTTCGAAATCTCCAAAATTCAAACGCAGGTTCAGGTCACCGAAAAACCGATCTCGATCCCAGTCTGGATCGCGATCACCTGTTAAAAAACCGAAAGAGGATATATTCGCCGAATTCAAAAAAAACGAAATTATCGAAAAGAAAACACTGGGACGATGTGTTGATTTCGATGAGAAAGGATACTGTATGAAAGGTGATCTGTGCGTGTACGATCACGGGAAAGACCCTGTCGTATTGGCTACAGGCAATGGTGTTTTAAGTTTCCAAAACGCTGGCGGATCTTTTACGAACTCGTTGACTCCTTCGTTCCCAGTAGTTCCTATTGTTCAAAGTGTACCTTTACCGGTACCGGTCCAATCTTATCCGCCGACCCAGAATCAACGAATGTACTATCCGTCTACAGAAGGATCGTACTGGGTTCGAGGTACCGGAGAGCAAAAGTTTACTAAACAGAAACGCGAGTTGGTCAACGTACCCACTGGTGAAAATCAGAATCGTTTCAAGAGAAAGAACTTCAAAAAGGAAGACAACAATTCCAACGCTAGTAAAAAGCCAAAGTTTGACTATAGGCGTTTGGGTCCCAAAGTGTCTGCAAATGAAGTACAATTGAAAAATGTTCCGGAAAATTTAAATAATATTACTAGTTTGAATAATAGTTTTATGAAATTCGGGAAAATCACTAATATCCAAACAAGTAGTGAAAATAAAGAAGCCACGATTACGTTCTCTGCTAATATTGAAGCACAAAAAGCGTATCAAAATATCGAAACTGTTTTCGGCACCCTGCCGATCACAGCGTATTGGTTTTCTGACAATACGTCAGAAGTGAAACCAGTAGTAGAAGACAAAAGCACTACGGCACCGCCGAAACCCAAAGCTTTGTCTTTGGATAATAGAATTACCGAATCCACACGATTAACAAACGAAAAAGAAGCCGAAATCATAAAGACTTCGTTGATTAAAAAACAAGAAGAAGCGAAAAAACTAGCCCAAGACTTCTCCGCTGCCATCACTAAACGTAAACAAGAACTGTTGGACAGACAGTTGGAACAATTGAATAAATTATTAGAAACGGCGCCCAACGTTAAAGGTGAACAAAAAAAAATGCTAATGGCCACTATTATCCAACTTAAAACCAACATTGAAAATATTCAAGCGGACCTAGCGTCTGCTGTAAAAAGGCCGATTGTACCACAAAGTAATTCTGTGGTTACAAAAAAAGTACCCCCTAAAACTCCTACAAAAGAAGATAAATTATTAGAAGTCAAACTGGAGACGTTAAAAAACTTGTTGTTCTCCGATTTGGATTTATTCGTTAAACAGCAACAAGGAGGCAGCGATGAAAAAGAAATATTAGATTTAAAGAAAAATATCATTGTCTTAAGAAATAAATTAAAAGCACTTGGAATCACGCCGGCATCTGGGAATGCCAAAACTGCCTATCAGATGAAAGAAAAATTGGCTGTTGCTAACAAATTGCTGGAGGCCAAAAATAAAGTTCGCGAGACAAAGACTACCAGCATATCGGTTGATCATCGACCAACTCAGTTACTAGTGTCTGGATATGAAGTAGATGATGAGGACCAAGTCGTAACGCACTTCTTACAGTTCGGTAATATTACAGAGTATATATCGGACACGATAATTCCAGCATTAGTAATAAAATACGAAGTAAGGAAGGACGCCGAAACCGCACAGATCAAAGGCAAACTGTTCCAAGACAGAAGACTATCGGTAACATGGTACAATCCACAACACGATTTTGTCGACACTTCAAACATCAAAGCCGGACCGTGCATGGGTGCCCGATTAGCCGACACTTCTTCCAGACAATTTGATGACTAAGAATTGAGATTAATTGTTTAGTTTATAATAACTTGATATTCAATTTTGTTTAAGATTTATTACTTTAAATGTTTGATCTATATACCTAATAAAATGTATATAATAAATACAATAATAATAAAAACGAAACGATATTTTATTAATATTACATTTGAATGTTGAAAATACACAGCCTCATTTACCTCTACCTAGGTTAAACAGTAACAATCTAATAGGGCTTGTTCGATGATAAATCGTATATTTAGTTCTTGCGATATTTGTACACGACTTAGAAAATAGAATAAACGAATCTGTATTTTCACTTGTAGAATATTTTACATTATTATTTATTGTTTTGACTGTAAATAAATTTAATGCACCTTTCCATTAATTAAGACGATTGATAAATACCATTACAACAAATCTGAATTTACTTTCTATTCGAATTCTATTTAAAACTAATATAGTGATTTAGAAAAAAAAAAAAAAAGAGATTCTCAATTTTAATTTTTTCTTTAATACAAATATTTGTCAAGTTAAATGTATTGTAATTAGTATTTAGATAATATTCAAAACTGTTTTAAATGTGAGACTGAATTTTGTGTCTAAATAATATTCTTTAGTTAATTTTTAATTGTTGAAAGTTCTGATTTTTTCATTATGATGTAATACATTTATTGAAATAAAATTTATTTATTTTCATTTTGACTAAAATTACTAATATATAACGACAATTAAAACGATAGCAATGATAACTGTCGGAAAAAAAAGTTGGGCAAATTATTTAGAAATGTGTATAGAAAAAATTTTTTGTTTAACCTAAGACGAGGTTGTATTCCGTTCACTTAATATAATTATTGAATTATATATGGATTCATAAAAAATACAACGTAATAATCAATGTGTATACACGCCTAAAAATACGTAATTACGTTTGGACTACTGCATTTTAGTTTTTTTAAAGTTAATTTTTCACGAATAATAACCGAATTAAAACGTATAGATTTCGTGTAAAACATAATAAATCGTAATCTGTTAGTTACGACTACAGTGTATTAAACTGTGAAGAATAAAATATATTCGTATTAGATCATTAGGAGATTCAAAAAAAAAATTATTAAATGATTTAAAAAACATGTGAAAATGTGCAGAATAAATATTTATTATATATATATATATACCTAGTATAAATAATAAAAGTGCATCACACGTGTAATACGACATCGTAAGTTTTAAAAAATAATATGTTTTTCTTTTTTATGTAAATATATACACACACACACACACACACGGACATTTATGAATGGCAGTTATTTCGAAGCATTTGTTGATGTTTGTATTTCTTGATTTCTCGAAAATACTACAGCACACCGTATTTAATTTCTTTTTAGTGTCCACCCCTAGTGTTGATATAATAGTACGTACAATGTATAATGTCAGTCTGTTGCTCGGCTTTATGTTTTAAGAAATATTATAAACTGGAGATGCGCTTATTGGAAAAAAATCTCAATTTTCCCCCAAATCTATCCGGGTCACAAAGCGAATAAAAAAATGCACGACAATCGAACTACATATTACGATAATAATTATTTATTTTTACAACAGTATATAATATTGTACAACAAGTTATAGGTACATTACATTAAGTTTTATTTTTTAAATATAATATATTCGATAATATTCTACGTTCCTCAAATAATAGTGTCGTCGTCGATTGTACACTTTTCTACAGTAATCACATAAGGTCAACACACTCGGATAGTATATAATAATGCTATAATTCTTAATAAATAATTAAAATAATAATATTAATGTGCCCGTTTCGTTTTGAGAACATTTATTGTATTTGAAATAATAATAAAATATTTTTCGATTAAAAATAAAATGGCAAAACAAATTTCCAAACACAATAAATTATGAATATATACATTTTTTTCTTTCTTTCTTTAATTTTAGTTCAAAATTAAAACACTGTGCGTTCTGAAAGATCTCGCACGATAACGCACAACGTTAATAATAATCAACCCACTACGGAATACATACGACACTAAACGTATTACGAAACAGGCACATAAATTGTATTATTTTTATTTTAGACAATAAATACAAATATTGTGTGGTTTTCTTTTTTTTTAATAATATTGTCAGACTAGACTTAAACGTAAATTATTCTAAACATTTCATTTTAATATAAGTGTTGTTAGAACTAATTAATTTAATTTTTTGATCTTAAATTACACATACGTATAATAAACACGTACCTAACAACTTTTACATAATTATTAAGTAAACAGCGATAATAATTTATTTGTTGTTAATTAAATGTCAAGTTTTTTTTTTTAAATTTTGGAATATGAAGGTCTCGTTTTATTTATGTTGAATTTCATATTTTCGTCTGAGAAAAGAATATACAAATGACTAGAGCCAACAACGCTGATCCCGTTCAAAAAAAAAAAAAAAAAATTTTTTTTATTACGGTTTAATAATAATAGTAAATAAATAAAATACATAAAGAAATATGTTTTAATAATACATAAGAACCATGTTCGATGACCAAAATAAGGTGGTAATAATTTCGCGTTTCGAATATATATTTGAACAGTATTTACTACTCATTTATATGATCTTTTTTGAAGAACGTCGAGTATTTAGAGTATAGAACACATGCATGTACTGTCATTTTTTTAACATACATATGTTCCGTTATTTACACCATTAGATCAAATAAACAAAAATAACTAATATATTATAAAGCTAATTCTTGGTACATTAGATTTGAAATATTTAAGAGGGACTCGTTATAGTTTATAATTAATATTTTATTAACATGCAGCAATCATTTTGTAATAAAATAGTAGTAACTATAGAATTTTTTTTTCTTCTTGAATGAAAACAGAAAAACAAATTAAAATATTTTCAACAGCATTGCCAAATGTACATTTAATAAAATGGTTGAAATTAAACATAGAAATAATACAAATAAAGTGATAAAAAAATATTCATAATTATTGATTATTAATAATAAAGTTCAATCATATAAAATATATGATAATACATAGAAACCTTAAAAACTATAATTTTACTAAAAATTAAAATCACAGAAACTTAATAAGTTATGCACAAATTTTTTTCTATTTTAAGTGTTAAGTTTTAGAGAAAAAAAAAATGTATATATAATAAAACAAATTTAAAAGAAAAAAAATCAACTTAATAAATCATGATTACTGCAAAAACACTACAATGATGGATTTGATCGGAAGTTGACACCAAGAAAAATTGGTCTACTAATATAATATATTATACATTTATTGTACCTATACAAATACTTTGACTAGGCTGTCAGCTCCTGCACTTGCGATATATGCTTCAGATGGATGAAACGCAACATCTAATATAGATTCATCGAGTTTTTTTCGATGGGCAGTGATCTCTTGCACACAAGTTTTGCTTTCTAAATTCCATATTCTTATGGACGAGTCATGACCTAAAACAAAACCAACCGATTATAAACAATGTGTTAATTATTTTTCAAGAATTGCATTAGTCTTACTTCCTGATAACAAATATAAACCATTAGGATCAACCGCCAAGCTAGTTACAGCGTCTAAATGGGCAACCATAGAATGAACCATTTTTCCAGTGTTATTATCAAAGAAACGAATGTGATGATCATCATGTGCTGTAATAGTTAAAGGCAATGTTGGATGGCATTTTACCCGATGAATCAGCTGAGTCGCCATTTCAGCTGGATCCTAAACAAAATAACATTAAATTTATTGTTTTATTTACATATATCTTTATAATATTACACGTATATAAATACCAACCTTTGAGCATTCTAATCGAGTTATAGGACTTTTGGTTTCAATATCATAAATAATACAATGAGATGAATTGTAAGATGCAACAAATTGACCTTCTACGTCTCTGACATAATCAACTGAAGTAGGAATTTCATCTATACAGAAACAAACGTATGTATATATATATATATATATATATATATATATATATATATATATTACATCTATACACACAAGCAAACAAAATATTAATGTTTTCAAATAACAAATTATATACCTTGATCAGAAACATAAGATGATAAACACGGCGTCTTGAGATTAGTCGGTGACCAGAGTTTTACTGAACCATCAGCTGAACATGATAACAATTCTGAACGATTATGGTGAACAGAAATTCCCCAAATAGCATCTTCATGACCTTCTAGGTTATTTATCAGAATGTTTTTATCTGTATACGCAATAAATATATTAATACGATTTTCTGAGACTGTTATATTGTAAACAATAAAAATTCAATTACCATAAGAATCATACGGATCAATATTAGCTGAAGGCATTGACCACACTTTGATCACATTATCCAACCCACCACTATAACAGTGTTCACCATTTTTACTGATGGCCAAACAAAATACAGGTCCAGTATGACTTCTAAATGTATATAATGGCTCTACATCCAAAGATGCTGATCTACAAATTACAATTTTTTATTTATAAACAAATTAACTATTATCATAAAAGTAAATACTTTTTTGGAGCAACGGTTTTCTGCAAGTTCCAAAGTTTCATAGTATGATCTTCACTAGCAGTTATTAAAATAGATTCAGTTGGATGAAAAGCCAAAGCACGAACACCATCAAAATGACTGCGTAATGTGTACTTAGCATTCCATGTTTTTCGCGACGCAGTTTTCATATCAACAACCTAAGAAAATAAAAATAAAAAGTAATTAAATAAAACTCAAAACTGAAAAAAATTAACTGACATCTGCGTTACTCTCGGATTCATTATTGACAGTGAGTTGGGCCAATTCTCCTAACCCTAAAGCTAAATCCATATTACTATCAACCATATCGTCTGGTTCATTTTTTATCCAATTTGAATTTGAATTCTTATTGAACACATCTCTATTTGAAATTTCTAAAAGAAGACAATTTATAAGACATTTTTTTAAATAATGTAATTAATATAGTAACATACTCCAATCATTTTGTTCATTTTCTTTGTTACTCAGATCTTCTGTCAATAATTGTAATTCATTAACAACTTCTTCAGCTTCTGCATCTACATCATCAGGGCCAAACTACAAATAACAATAATAAAAATTAATATTCATTTATAGCACAAAATAGTCTCATCATACTTACAATAGATAGTTTATTAGACGTCATATCAATAACATCATCTGCCATTCCCATTTCGTCGTCATCTTCATCGTCATCATCATCATCAACAGCATCTTCATCCATGTCCACATCGCCAGAATCATTTGTGCTGCGCATTGATGATAAAAATTCAAAGTTGGCCAAAACAGCAGACTCGACATCCAATAATTTTTTTTGGTTTTGTTGCTGCTGTTGCTGTTGTGTCTAAAAATGTTAATGTATAAAATACCTGGAGTAATAAAACTGTAAAAACACTTACTCGCTTTGTAGGTGAACACTGGCCTTGATTGTCACTAAAACGTTTATTGTAATTGTTACCATTTATCTGATTATTTTCACCTGGCCCTTGTTCTATACCACTCAAATTATTATTATTATTTAGACCTAAAAGGTTACGAACTCGTGATGATCGAACATCAATTATTGTATCTGTATATCCTATTTCATGTAGATATCTGTAAAAAAAAAAAAAAAAAACAATAAATTCATCTATACAATATACTAATAAGTCAATCTTACTCTCTAAGTAGTTGTCTGCCTTGTTTCCAACTAACATTTGAGACTGATGACAATGGAGCGTCACTATCTACATTGACCTCTGGTATAGGAGAATATTCATCTTGTGCACTTGTAGAAGATGAAGGTAATTGCATTTCAGACTGAGGCATTTCTGTACCATATTTTAATTTATGGTATTTTGCTCTAAAAAATTAAATATTTAATGAGCAAAATTTAAGTCAAATTTTATTTTGTACAATGGAAAGTAAATATATATTATTAATTGTCGTGCTTTTGTAATATAAATTTTTATTTTTATTTAATTTAAGTAAATTTGTAGTAATGATTAAGAAATATATTGTAACAGAATAATATTAATTAATCAGCTAATTTGAAAGACTTTTAAGAAGCAATTCAAAAATGATTATAATTATAAACATATTAATAAGGTTGAGGAAAAATAGATATACTTATTTGACGATGCTAAGCCAATTTTCATAACGGTTGAAATATATTTTTATACCAATGATTTCGAAAGAATAATTAAGGAAGTATCAGAAATTTAGATATATGCTATAAAACTGATGTTGCATTTTTCATCAAATTATTTGGTATACAGTGTAAGTAGGATAGTATTTGTTAAAAATGTATTAGTATTATTACCTTTCAGCTCGTAGCGCATATTCTAGCATTTGAATTCGACGGACTAAATCGTTTTTCAAATTGTCTTGACCTTTTCTTTCGCCTTGAAGAAATGCTATTCTTGCCTGATAAAACAAATACATATATTTTTTTTAAAAATGTAACCATAAATGTTTTTGTATTAGAGTGTACCTATTTGAAAATTATTAATCTTAGAAAAGCCCGCTTTACTATAGAATTCTCAAATTGTAATTAATTAAAAATACGGGTAGATAAGAATATCTAAATATTTTACAACATAATTTGTCATTTCACAGAAGTTTTACCTAAATATACAATAAACGTATACGAGCATTTTTAAGACACACAACCGAGTAAATACTAAAGGTACTAAGTTATTTCTATGTAGGTAAGCGATTGTTTTAAAATTGGATAAGTAAAAGTTATTTAAGAAATGATACGAATTATAATATTATATATTATAATATATATATTTGTAAATAGTTTATAATAATTATATACAGTACATACATTCATTCTGAATTAGTGTTAGAATACCGTTTTGAAACCAGTCAAAGGTCTCGACGAAAATGAATAGAACGAAATCATAACACCACAGGTAAGTTCCTAATTTACTCTATCAAAAGATGACTAGTGTTTAAAAGTTTGAAACAATAAAGAAATCGATCGAAAATGAATGGCCGAAACAAATTTCATAACGGAACGGGTATAAAACGTGCATAACACTCGACTAGTATCCAGTATCTCGTAATAGCACGGGCATTACGTTTTGCCATTCTGCCGCGAATCGCGGAAAACCTGTATCGGTCTCGACCGTAACCAAACACTGTTAAACGCGGCGACTCACCTGCAATTCGGCCCTGTCGATTTCCCAGTGGGACCTCTCCAGCTCGAAGTTGGACCACTCGTGCTGTATGAAATGCAACACGCCGGGCATCGTGTACTTCACCTTGCTGTTGACGCCGCCGTCGCCGTTGTCGCCCTTCTGGCCGAAACCGCCGCCCGGCTGCTGCTGCTGCTGCTGCTGTTGGCCCTGCTTGCCGCCGTTGTAAGACCCGTCGTCCATGTTTAGTGACGGCAAACTAAACGGCGTCGGCGGACCTTTCATCTGACAAACGCCATGATTCCGCGGTGCGGCGAGCAGCAGTTGGCACGCACGCTTACGCCACACGCCCCGAAGACGGTGATAACGAGACGACAATAATGCGCACGACGGAAAACACGAATGTCATATAAAGTATATTTATTATAATTATACTATAATATAATTATTTAAATCCCGGTGGCGGTGACGATATTATCGTAGGTATACACCAGCCAGAGTGGGCGAACGGGAATGACTTCTCTCGTTGCTTCCCGTTGTTTCGGGCCGTAAATCCGTTTCGTTCGGTCACCGCGGCGGAGAAGAGGGCTGCACAACAGTGGTCTGCAGCGTTCACCGGAGGCGACACGGATTTCCAGTCGCCGGAGACCGCTTAACGGTGTTAACAGTCGAGAGAATTTCGGACGTGTTTGTTTGTCTTTCCGTCGGTCGGCGGTTCGCGAGACGGCAATTCGCCACCGTTTGGCGATCGAACAACACGCGAAAAATATAATATTATAATATATTATTATTATTATTATTAGGATAATGGCGATAATAATAATAATAATAATAAGAATAAATAATAAGAATAATAATAATATATTAGTGAAAAATCGTAGTTGCCATTTGTCACGGAATCTGCCGTGAACGCGGACCAATGCTGCCAACGGAGGGTGTACGGCGACCCTAGTCATTGGTTCCTAACGTTTTCCCGCGACCACGACGTCTGCAGGACATCCCGTTACGCGCGGAACACCTGCGGCTACCGACAAATCACACGCAGGAAACGAGCGAAAAATTAATAAAATCGAACATTTTATTAATACCGCAATATCGACGAAATTATTGGACGCGTACGGGTCGTAATATTGAATATTGTTTTTATGTACGCGGTTACATAACGGTTCTTGGCGTTCATTCGAAATGCGTGTACCTACCTATACCTACCTAGCAATATTATAAATAGGTACCCATCCATACCTGCTATATATTATGTTAAATAAATATTGCTATACGGTAATTGAATTTTTGTCGTAAAATGTTCGAAAAACATAATAAATAAACGCGGTATTCCGACCGTATAATTATATATAAATACATAAGTATCAATAATAGTTCTATAATAATCTATTTATGACCCCCACATTTTTCGTTTTTCGACCGCTGCAGCAGTGCGGGGCTTACTAGTGACGTGATGGGGTGCAGGTTTTAAGAATTCGAATACCCCCCTCACCAGTTGTGTAACTGCAGCTATAACTATTTAAAAAATACATAATATATATACATGTTTTATAATTTAAATTAAAAAATAAAATGGGTCCGTGTCGCCCCAGTCACCATATATCCATATATTTATACAATAATATTGGTATATAAATTATTTAATAATTTGATTTCTTCTTGATATTATACATGATTTTGCCAAAAGAAAAAGGGGAAGATAAAATATAACTAATATAAAATTTAAAATTAAGTGATGATATGTATTAAAAGAAAAGCGTCGTATACTCGTATACTATATAATATGTATCTTTTTTTTTTTTTTATAGTTATTTACAATAAACAAATATATTTTAAGTTTAAATAATTTACATTGTATTTCATTATTCATAAATAAATGTGCACTTTTTAAAAAATTTTGATTTTATATTAAACTGCAGTAAATTAGTGTACACGTGTTTTAAATTTATTTTAGGTTAACTAAAATTAATGATATTTTATAGAGGTGCGTATAACAGAAAAAAAGAGCTGTGTAATCAATATTTTAGGTAATACTTACCTTTTGTTAAAATAAAAAATAAAGTGTTAGAATTTATATTAAAATTATTATAAGTAGGTACTAACATAAAATGAAGGCCCAGATTTATTTACGGTACTGTAGTTAAACAAATCATGTGGGGGGACTGCTAGCAGCTATCTTCTTCTTCTTCTCCTTCGCCCTTTCTCCCAACTATTTCGGGTCGGCCACCCTGGTCCTCTGCTTTCATTTGACTCTATCATTTGCATCCTTTTCACACACACCAGCGATTTCCATATCTCTCTCAACCCACCTCAAACCACCTATTTTTCGGTCGCCCTTTCCCCCTCTTACCCTCCACATTCATGTTCTTAACTATTTTAACTGCCTCATCCCCCTCTCTTCTTAAAACATGCCCTAACCATCTCAATCTATTCTCCCGCAGTTTGTCCACTATTGAAGCCACTCCTATACTACCTCTTACATATTCATTTCTTATTCTGTCTTCTCTAGTAACTCCACTCATCCACCTCAACATTCTCATCTCTACAACACTCATTTTTTGCTCCATTTTTCCATCTGTTGCCCAACATGCTGATCCATACATCATTGCCGGCCTAACAACTGCCTTACAAAATTTACCTTTTAACCTTATTGGAACTCTCTTACAATATAGCTAGCTGCTAGCAGCTATATTATAGGTAAATAAAATTTAAAAATTAAAAAACAAAAATTAATTAATTAAATAATTTTAAATTAAAAATGTAATACTCTTAGGCCTATAGCCCACTAGGCAGTCTGGCTGCCGCAGCCACTTCGGCATATGGCGGCTTATTATTGGTGACCGCTCACCAGGCAGCCAAGTATTTCTGGCTGCGGCAGCCATTAGAACGTGCACGATTGCACGGTAGCCAACCGGCTTGACGATTGATTAAACGATTGACGACATGTGACTCGACAACAGTCGACTGGCTGCTTATAACTGGCTGCTCAATATTTTGGCTGCCGCAGCCAGGCTGCCTAGTGGGCTATAGGCCTTATATAAAAATAATATATATATATATTAAAAAAACAATATATATAATAAAAAAATAATATATATATAAAAAAAAATGCCAAGAGTGTATTTGGTAAATTTTAAGATAATAACAACTAGTTTCGACCGTGTTTTTTTTATTATTATTCGTAGTAAGCTGATGATGACTTACGGTCGAAACTAGTTGTTACTATCTTAAAATTTACCAAATTATCTTGGCATTTTTTCTTTATATATATATTAATTTTATTATATGTATTGTTTTTTTTAATATATATATTTTATACTAGCTGATCCTGCACGGACGATGTTGCCCGTGACGAATTCAATGTCCGTATGGATTTACCCCCTTTGAAACTCCATTAAAAGTCAGCACTAAGCTACATATATTTTTAATACGGTTATTTGGGTTGTTTTGATCAAATATAAAGCATAGCGGATACCCGGCGTGTTCTATTACGTTCCATCTTAAAAACGGAACAAATCTATTTTATTTACTTAAACCTTAAGTGATTCTTTTTTTCAGTTTGAATTTCATTTCCCAAGGTTTGATATTCGAATAGAATTATTTTGCGTTTAGTTCGGTTCGAATATAAACAATTCAGTTTCGATCAAATGATTTTGTCATGGGGGAGAACGAAGCTGATTTTTCAACATGAACTTTGATCATTGAAAACATAAGTCATAATTTGAGGATATATATATTTTTTTATTATTAATAAATAGGTAATAAACAGTATATTATTGAAAATAATACATAATAACAAAAATGTCATGGTGATTGGGGATCTATCCCCCTCATCCCCCCCACCAGTTTGACCACCACTGAAACGATTACGAGTTCCATTTTAGAAAGGAACCGGGGTGGCTTCGGTTCGACAACTGAACAGTTATCGTAACGTAATGTTACTAACATTACTACTTTTTTTCCTAAACGACTCTTAGTACCTAATACCTATTGCTCTATGCTTTTGGTAACCATTGGCCGTCCTTAGAACGCAGTCGATTTCAAATTATTTTTTTCGTTTTAGATTGTAAGATTTGGTAACACTGTTTGTCTGTTTTTTAAAAAAAAAAAATATTAATGATAAGCTAATTTTCTATTTTTATCTTTTTTTTTTCTTTTTGTTAATTTCATTCTTAAAGACTATAAAGAGGGAAGACGAAAATTTAACGTTTTGTCTGTACTTTACGTTTAAGTTCTAAATTTAAATAAATTATCACGATTCACTTTCTGATCGATTATTCACAATATATGCCAATTGTTTGTCCCATCCATTCAGATTATTAAATTTATAGAAGTAAGTCCATTCATATTTAAAGCAAACAATAAGTAATTACATGTCATTAAATGTTAATCAATATAATATTATTTGAGCTATTATTTCTAGCTCGGCGCTCGTTCTTATTCTTTTGTAATTTCACAGCATTATTTGTGTACTTGAACAGTAAAATTTAAAAGCGTTACTGTGTGCCAAATCATCAAAACAGAAATGAAAAGAGTTGATGAATTATTCCTACCCATAAATATTTTTATGGTTCATTATTCAACGTTAGCTTCTAAAATAAATTACAATTTATCTTTTAATTGTATTGTATGTAACTAATCTCGTAACTCTCATCTTGTTTTCCGTGTATATACTTTATTTACCGATATAGTTGTAATAAATTAATAATCTGTTTATTTTGATTTTTACATGATATGTATATGATTTGTGTTATAGAATCGTAACAATATGGATAGTAATCATGAGACGGTTGTATCTAAACCAGAAGGTAAATAAAATTGTATTCGTGCGTAAAATTTATTTAATTATTTTTTATAATAGTTTGACTTGACTATAAAATATAAAGATTTTTTAATTGATTTGAACCCGAAAATATAATTCTTAATTTAATTATTACTTGTAAAAAGTGTGTTTTATCAAGTTGAATTCTACTTAGTTGGATTATATTAAAATATAATGACATTTTTTCTTCTTAATTTACAACTTGTATTTTCTTTAAATATTATTCTATAATATTAATTAACACTTTTCACTCTGTTAATTACGTATTATTCATAATGTTTATTTTTGCGATACTGTCAAAATGATAAAATTAACATTGTTTGATATTTTGAAAAAATATTGATGTTTCTGTCTATTTTTTGTTTTAATATGGAAAAAATAAATAGAATATTTAGATATTTTTATTTATTTGACTATAGAAATCAATTAGTTCCTTTGAGTTCAAGCTGGCATAGTACAGTTTTCCTTGATAATGTGTTTAAAGAGGCCAGCACATTTTATACAAATATATAGACATATATTTCTAATATTTATGTCTACCTATATTTTTTTTATTTTTCGGAGATGTTAATTTACTAATGTTTTTAATTTTCTTCTTTCTCCCTAGATTGCCAAGATGGCCAGTTCAAAATTAAATAATTCATAGAATTATATAATAATATAATATTAATATATTATTATATAATAATATGTAGAATTTATAAAATTTGCTTATGGATTTGTAAATTTAATATTTTTGTTATTAAGTAACCAATTAAACTATTCTTTAAATTTATTATAAATATTTAAAACTTTCTTAAATATCGACTAAAAATTTTTAAAAATATTTTTATGTTTTATTTATGGCAAAAAAATTTAATGGGTCATAATTTTTATCAAATTTATTTTAATAATATTAATTTTTATAGGCAGTGAAACTACTAATTGTATTATATTATATCAAAATATAATATACCATATATTTATTTTACTTTAATATTTTTAGGCTTGGAGCAAGATGAATTAATAATTCAACAACACCGAGAAATTGAAAAAGAGGTATGCTCATATTGTAAAGTATATTTTGTAATTTTTTTTTTTCTTTTCTTATACTAATAAATTTGATTTATAGATTTCTGATTCGATATTGCTAATTGGTGAGAAAGAAGAATTGACGTCACTTGAATCTGAATATGTCAATGACACGGTGTACCTAACTAAAGTCCAAGATTTAAGTAAAAAGTACAAGTGCATGAGACGTGCAAGGCCAGATGGCAATTGTTTCTTTAGGTCATTTGCTTTTGCATATTTTGAATATTTAATAGACCATAATGAAGAATATAAACATTTCAAAGAACGTGCTCTAAAAAGCAGAGACGAATTGATCTCTTGTGGTTTTACCCAGTTCACATTAGAAGATTTCCACGATACAGTAAACATAAATTATTTATCTGTTAAAAACAAATTTAAAACAATTTAATTTTTATTGTCTTAGTTTATGGAAGTGGTAAATATGATTGGTGAAGGTCAACATGAGAAATTATATGACACTTTCAATATGCAAGGTTATTCAGATTATGTTGTTGTGTACCTTCGTTTGATAACCTCAGGACAGCTGCAAAAGGATGCCGAGTTTTACAAGCATTTTATCGAGGGAGATCGAACTGTTGTAGAGTTTTGTCACCAGGTAAAGTAATTTAATACTTTTATATTCCTTTAAAACACTTATATATTATTTTTGTTTAGGAAGTCGAGCCAATGTTCAAAGAAAGTGATCATATTCATATTATCGCGCTAAGTACAGCGTTAAATGTAGGTGTGCGCGTAAGGTACATGGATAGAGGTGAATCATCAGAAGCTATTGCTCATGATTTTCCTGAAGGATCTCCAGTCTGTGTTCATCTTCTTTACAGGCCAGGACATTATGATATACTTTACAGCAGATAAGATGAAGTTGTTTGATACGTATAATCAAATTAAACATCATTAATTTTATGTATTTTAGGTCATTTTATTAAAATACATAGGACGGGAAACTTACATTTACAAAAATAAAAATAATTCATTCATAATGTTCAATTATAAATTATAAATTATAAATTATTCTGACTTATAATTTGTCGCTCTTTTCGTTTGTATGGTTTAACTTATTTAATACATTTTCAATAAAATAGTTTTATACTCATTTGATAAACTTGCTCATAAATTATGATTCGTGTTTTCATATTGATTTAGTAACATGTTTTAAATAGATTCATTAATGTTTAGAATGTTTCTTGCTTTTGTACAGTCTATAACGGTATCAACCATTATTTTAAAACCAAAAATATTTTTTAAAAAATTATTTGTTTTTACTTAAAGACCAATATTGAAATGTTCATAAATACATTAAATTATTAATTATATATATATATAAGAATTTCCATTTAAATAACATAGAATAATAAAATTTGAAAACATTTGTTTAGATGAAAATACCTTGACAAATATAGCATTGATTATTTTAATGCCTATAATTAAATATTGTTTACTAATAAATGTCATTATATAAATTTAATGAATTTTAGTATTTTATTGTGTGATTATACATAAACGTAACACTACAAATCAATATGAAAATATGTAAATCAATCGTTTATCATACCAAACATATACTATTATTATTTCAGTTGAATAAATTAAGATAAGTTGTTTTTTATTTAAATTAGTATACAAAAATATTGAATAAATAATATATTACTATTATTATACATGAATTAATGTCTTATTTTTAATATATATATATATAAGTAAAACTATATATTATATACTATTTTTGGTGTAGAAATTAAAAAAAAAAATTAGCACGGGTATAGAAATGTATTCAAAATTAGCATGTTTTGTTTAAGATTGTATGTATATTAATTGGAAAAATTAATTGAAGTGTGCTTTACATAATTTAGTATTTTGAAAATAGACAGTGTACTATGCTATCCTGTTATACTTGCGCTATCCCTTTCAAAATCAAACACTTATTTTATTTATTAACTTATTATTTAATATTTTATATTGGATGATATAATGTTTGGAGCTCAGATACAATAATGTTTCGCCAAAGTATATCTTTTTATTTAGCTTGATCATGTTTTAATTACAATTACATTAAATTATTTTGACTTTTTTATAAATAATTAGTTAAAAGATATCTGGCAAAAATATAGTACTTGATCGACAAAACATTTAAAATACTGTCCACCCCGATACCAAGTTATAAATGTTCTATTTTACATATTTTTGATATATTTAACTATATTATGTTTAAAAAATTAATTTACATTAGTTAAAATAAAAATAGCTTATTTTATACATTCAAAAGTACCTATATATTAATATATAAATGTATTTTATTGATTTTGATCTCAGATTAGTTAAAAATCATGTAAATTGTGAATTTTCAATGACTTGGAACCCAAAGAGGATGAAAACAGACATTAAGAATTGAGAGTTATAACTTGCATAAATTATTTTAAGTTTTATTTAAACATTATAGTTTAAAAATATAAGCGATATTTTATATTTAATTAATATACATTAATTTTATATGTATAAAATTTGCCCTTAACTTTGTAAATTTAAACTTTAAAAAATCATAATATTTTTAATTTATGATATCAAAATGACTAGCTATATCATTTAAATAAAGGTATTTTTTTTTTTACCATTCATTTTATATGACAGTTAGTTTGTGGTTATTGTTTATATTTATATAATTGATTGCAGTTTATCAATAAATTTGTTAGTAAATTTAAGTAATGTTTAACAATAATAGTCGATTAAAATGCTAGTTAAAAAAATAAAAAAGATAGCTAATTGCTTGTGTTATGGATTTCATTTAAGTGAATTACTTAGATAATGTTTTAGAGTTTTGTTATTACTATAAATTTGAAAACAATGATAAATCATTGCATTCAATAAAACGATTCTGAGCGGAGCTTCAGTGTAATATGTACTTTGTTGTAAAATTTAAAGTGGTAATAATAGAAAAATTGTGATTGAATTGTCAAGGTTTTTTAAAATATAGTTGAAGTAATGTAAGGTCCATGTTATTTAAAATTGTCAGTTCTTTGTTATCTGAATGTAACGCGTGATTAAGGTTTTGAATATTTGTACACAGGAAAAAAAAATTAAACATCATTGAAAAACCAATAGCTTTCTCGCTTCCCTTAGAATCTAAAAAATTGTAAGATTATTATGAAATATTTAAATATAAAATCCTAAAATGATTCCCCACATAGTAATATACTAAAAATGATTGAGTTTACATTTTTTTTCTTTTACTAGAATTTAACAGACCAAATATTTCTGCTTCAGGTACTTTTTCATGTTATAAAAATATATTTGAGTGTGTTAAAATTTGTTTATTCATTTATGGTACTAACAATAAGTATTTAATTAAATTATATTTTAAAATATAATTAATGACAATGATTATTATTGAATAATAATTATTCGCTAAATATGCCAAAAGTTATTGTACCCAGAAAATAATTAAATTAGATAACAAAATTAATTTTTCTGATATAATTCGCATTATCATTATCTTATGAATTTAATATTCTAATAACAATGGCGAAAAACTTCATTGCAGTTTCATATTTATTGCAAAATCAAATAATTCAATACCTACTTGTAAAAAAAAAAAAGGTAGCAAGCTACACATGCTGTGGTCGTCTATTCGATTAGATCACCCTGTTGTATGTTAGAAGTGTATTATTATTCTAAATTTAACCACAACAATAAATCATTGCATTCGAAAATGATTCCGAGTAAAACTCTGTTAATTATTACTCTTTATAGTTTCAAACATTTAAAAAAAAGTTATGACAAACAATTTTTCATATACTTCCTGTTAAAATATTATATGCCTAAGCTCATAGCTATTTTTAGACTTTAAATACAAAAAAAAAGCACATGTCAAAAATGGATGTGGGCAATTTTATCGTTTTTTTTTCTTTAATTTTTGGGTTGTTATGAATACGCTTAAGAAAATTACTGGAAACATAGAAAAACGTATCAAATAAAGTACCAACAAGATACAAATGAAACGTAATTTATTTGACCCCTCTTGCATAGTTGCCCGACAAAGTTTTCACAGAAAAAAAAGCAATATTCTTCTGGCAGTTTGCTGAGGAAGTCAAAAAAATGTGTCAAATAAAGTAGTATCTGTACGCTACTTGCTACTGGAAAGAAACGCATGCAAGATCAAAAAATGAAAAAATGTTCATAGACAAAATAAAAAAAAAGCACATCATTGTAAAACCAACATACTCATCGCTTTACTCAGAATTTAAAATACATATTGAATATTTGTGTAAAATATAATTATTATTTATTCAACAACTGAATTCTAAAAAATCCAAATCAGTCAACAAACAAATCAAATATAAAATATAATTCACTAATTTAATATCAAAATATCATAATTTATTAATATTGATACCCATTTAAAGCCTGCAGTCTGTGAACGTGTAGCTAATTATTATATTATAAAATGTAATTGTTTTGTAAATTATTGTTACTTTCTAAACCTTCAAATTTTGTTCAAAATGCTATCAGCAGCATCAATTAATTCCATAAAATTTGAGTCTTTATTTTAATTTTAAAAGGATCTTTTTTATCAAACATATATACTTATATATATATAAAGTAAGTAATGTCATTTTATTTAGCTAAAACAAAAACTTGAATAAAGTATGAACTGTAAATATTGAAAAATCGGTTTATTTTTGTTTTTACAATTATGCATTATAAATCTGGATCTTTTATTCTCATAAAAACAGCTAAAAATTTCTCTCCATTATTTCTTGTCACTTTTTTGCCTTCTTCTGAACTCTCATATAATTTATCGACAACAGGATCGTCTCTCTGAAAAAAAAAAAAATAATAATAATAAATAAATAAATGAAAATATCAAATAAAATAATTAATTTCAAATGCATTTATTATTGTAATAAAAAATTTACCAAATTATCATTTTCTATACGTTTAAAGAGACCATGGTTGGAGAAATGTTGAACCATCCATTTGTGTAAATCTTCCACATCAGTAACTGTATACACTAGTGCCTAGCAACAGAAATAATTATTATTATATTTAAATATTAAATTTCTAATAATAATAATAAGGTAACGAGCCACGAGCATCGCTCAAGTCCTTAAGTGAATTACATAGAAAGAAATTTTAAAGTTTTATTATTACTATGAAATTGAAAGCAATGATAAATCACTGTATTTGAAATTCGATTCTGAGTAGAGCTTCAGTATAATTTATAAAACAATTGCTATCAGTTTTATATAATAGTTCAGTTGTTTTATAACTGTCGGTTATGTTTAGTATACTTGATCTTATATTTAGTTTAAGAAATACAATATTGAAAACTGTAGAACCAATTATTTTCTAAATTGTGGAAATATCAGTGGCGTATATGAGGGGTGATGGGTGGATCACCCCCTTGAATTGTAGCAGTGATGTTTTTTATGATTTCATAGATCATTTATTATTTAAGAGTGTATTGATAATTATTGTAATTATAATATAATAAATATACATCGAGCCATTGGAGTTCAAGCAATCTCAGACCAATTTGCAAATGAAAAAAGGATTAATATTTTTTAAATGTCAATATTGTAATTTTTTGTTATAAAAAAATAAAACAATGTATTAAAAGACAAGTCTGTTATATGTATAAATACTAAAATATTAAATTAAAAAAAAAAAAAATGAAGTTATAAAAAAAGAAATAATGTTGACGGTTGGCTTTTTTGTGAAGGGGGCTGAGCCTCCTTGCTATATAGTAATAATATATATAGTAATAATACAATGGAAATTATATCAAAAAATTTCTTCGTGTACCACCCTACGAGCTTACTGCATACCACTAGTGGTACAGGTTAGGAACCGCTGGACTAGACAAAATTTGCTACCCGATTTTTATTAAACAAGTCATTGACTAAAGCACTTTTTCTAGTCGAAAAGTTATAAACAGAAAAAAAAAATAAACACCACTGTAAAACCACTAGGTTCTTCACTCCGCTCAGAATCTAAAAAAAATAATTGAGTTAGATATAATAATTATTATAAATAATAATACATACTTCCTCGGCCAATACGTAAGCGTACTCGGACAAAGTAGTGTCATTTATGATCCTCCATTTGTGCTTAGATTTTTTGAAATGAGGGTCTGGGTAAAGGAAAAACATCTTTTTTATCTAGAAAAAAAAATGTTCTAATCATATCATTAGTATCGCAGCGTGTCGATCAACTTACCTGACCCTTTTTAAAAAAATTAGGCAAGTATTTGATTGCATTTGTTCTTATACACGCTATATTGTCATAGCGTTCTGGTTCGTTCGCTCTAAGCGCTTTAATTCTTTCGATCACATACTGAGATACTTTCACTCGTATCTCCATCCCAAGAATCATCGAGTTCGGAAACATGGGCGACAAAGTAACTAAAATATTATTATTATTATTATTATAAATAAACATTAAAATATTGAATAGTAACTGCTTACCCAAGAGGCCACCATAACCACATCCGATGTCCAACATTTCGACACGTTGATCATAAATGTTGGAGTTTTTGCTAGTCACACATGGGTACAATACTGACCAATCGTAAACTTCTGGACAACTCGGGCTTTATTCGAAAGAACAATTGTTACAATTATATATGTATTTGAATAGTATAGAATTATATTTACTAATCGAAATCATGATCGGCAATAGGATTCGAATGAGCTCTTTGCCTGTAGTACTTTTTTTGAGGCAACGATAACTCTTGTTTGTCCATCTCGTCATCATTTAACGCTCGTTTTGTTTTTTCCATAGTGGACATTTAATCTCACACTCTGAGTGAAATCCAAACGAACTGCGGTGACTTTTTTAAAATTAAACCCTTCTCACGTTGTGTACTTTCGTTTGATATTTATATAATATTATTATGTGTTGTATAAAACAGCAGTATAGATTTATTTGTAAAACGAATTATAAACGTAAAATTATCAACGAAAAAGAATTAAAACGTTTTTTCTTTATAAAACAAAAAAAATTAAAAATTAAATCGACTTATTTTATTGGTTATTACACATCAAAACGATCGACTAACCTAAGTATTAGCACAGAACAGTAATATTGAAGTTGTACTCCATAGGAAAGAGATTATTT
The DNA here is from genome assembly GCA_032441835.1 of Slavum lentiscoides. Classification (NCBI taxonomy): domain Eukaryota; kingdom Metazoa; phylum Arthropoda; class Insecta; order Hemiptera; family Aphididae; genus Slavum; species Slavum lentiscoides. The sequence goes on from CM063718.1 coordinate 13,126,187, forward strand.
CTACTCTATTGTAGCCATAGACCTTATACTAGTATAAGGTCTATGATTGTAGCACAGTATTTCAAACTTCGCATCAACTATCAAGCATCTAACCGTTATCAGTTATTATCATGGTATCTCGTAGCTATATATGATAATCACATGTTTTGATATACAATTTTTATTTGTTCTTTTTTTTCCCCGTTTCCGACGGCACGTAAATGCGGGATGGGGGCTTAGGAGGGCTAAGCCCCCCCCAAATATTTTATAATTTGTATGTATTTTGGATATTTGACTGATTATGACTAATATTAAAAATGTTAGCCCCCAGAAAATTTAATAGATTTCCGCCTATGGGGGTGGTAGGAGCGATCCTCCCCAAAGACCGTATTATAATTTTTAGTAAACTAATATCTAACATAAAAATTAAATCTTGAATTATGAATTTGCCCAATAATATAATGCTCGGTATATTATACAAATTTAAGTTTAAGGGGTCTGCACCGAACCTGTATGGCTGTAAATTCTAGCTGAAATACATACGTTACTGGAAAACTTTTCACGCCTTGTAGAGTGATCCGATTTTGATAATTTTTTTTTTTTTTTTTGTTGGAAAGAGGAAAACATTTCGCAGGGCGCAATGGACGTCGATTCTCAAAATTGTATTTTGCACATGTCAAAAAACAATATATATCAATACATACTGCTTAAGACGAAAGTGTCAATGTGTTGTACTTACCGATAATTATTTCCTTTATTCGTCTTACTATACCATAAATCCAATTACTGTCATTAGATTCTCTACATTTTTTAATAAAATGTTGAGGATCATCTTTATCCTCCACGGAGGCACGTAGTATTAAAATATTTATTGTAGATTGACTATAGTAATTAACGTATATTTCAAATTTCAAAATATTTTAATAACGATTTCAAGCAAACTTTCTAATTTATAATTTATGCAAATATTAAAGTGTTAAAAATAAAGAATAGTTAAACAATAATATACTTGTAGGTAACATATTTATTGTAATATAAATCTATTTACCATGTTTTATGCCAAATACACAATTATAATATACGAGTATATATAGGCACCAATAAATTTTATAAGAAAATATAAATGAAAATCATAAAAAAATAGTTAATACTGTTACGAGTAGGTATTAATTAATTATAATAAATGTTAAACCGCGTATTGAATAATCTATAAATAATTTATCTTATGACAAATGATAAATAATAAAAAGTAAATTTAAACGAACCAATCAGAGCAAAGCGGTTCTGAGTGTACCTACATTTGCAAAATACGCCCACCGGTCGCCACGTGTTGCTGGTAACCAGGCGCGGATCCAGGGGGGGAGTCATAGGGTCATGACCCCCCCCCCCAACAAACATCAAGATTAGGTTCTTTTATGTTGACATGTATGATGTATATGTCTTATGGCTGGGGTCATTCTATAAATTTGTGCGACACCAAGAGGTGTCGTGTTACCATGACGTCCAAGCCCGGATTATGACCTCAAAGGGCCCAGGGGCCGATATTTAGTTGTGGGCCCCCGTCAACGAAAAAAACCAATTTTTGTTCTAATCCCTGCTTGAACCTTATAATATTGGCTGCATTGACGTACACATAACTTTATAAAATAACACAGTTAAATATCATATTAGGTACCATTGATCAATTAATTTTTGTTTCATAAATACCCGTTAAAACATTGAGTTTTATGCCTGTTAAATAGATATACATATACAAATTTAATGAATAGTATTACGCCTATTTCATTTAAAATGACATTTATTTAATATTTTTGTTGACTGTTGTCGGCACTCGTCAGTGGATATCTTCCGGGAAAAACAATATAAATATTCTAAAAATAAACAATAATCGAAAATACCGCTTGATAACGTTTGTTCATTGGCGGTGATCGGGAAGGTGATAACGGAACTGTGGCGTATTATACATTTATAATTTAATTCAAAATGACCTCTGTAAAGTACCAATTTGATGATGAAATTTGCTACCGGAAACAAAGTATGACTGTCAGCGCCGTAACTAGACCATTTGGGGCCCGTGTGCAAAACTTAAATTTGGGGCCCTTTATTTCTACTAATAATAACTCCCAGAGGGCCCCATAATATAATTTAAGCCCCAGGCCCGTGTGCAATGCACACTCTGCACACCCGGTTTTTACGGCACTGATGACTGTAGAGATCGGAGCACTCTTTCTGGTAAATTTTTTTGGTACAGACATGAAATACAAAAAAAAAGAAACACATCATTGTACTCGTAAAACCAATAGATTCCTTGCTCCGCTCAGAATCTAAAAAATATATATATATACAAATTATCGCTTGAAAAATTATGGGCCCTTTATATACGTAGCCCCCCTCGGCCCCCCCCTTAATCCGGGCCTGATGACGTCATGAACCCGGCTCTACTCACCACCCGGCCAGGTCCCCCCACTTCTATACCGTCGTTGCCAGTTACATTGGAACGACGATGGCAGCGCCATAACGTGTACCCATAGATAATACATAATTATTATGTATTATCTATGGTGATACGCCACATGTGTTATGATAAAATGATATATCACTGATCAGTCGTTATTTGATAGTATAAGATATTAAAATCCGTGCGACTGTATTCTTGAAACGTTTTTTTTCTCGTTTTATTTAAATATATAATTAAAATGTTCGCAATGTAAATAACATTATTAGCGTCTAATAATAATTGTCTAATCATAATTTTCATTCGACATTTTTCGTTATAACGGTAGGACATGATGTTCTTCATTAGTAGATGTTTAATCATTTCTCCTCGCATGTATAACGGGACCTTGTGCCTTGAAAAGAGCATTCGATTGTCGTTTTTCAAACACCGGTCCTTGACGTGCCACAAGTATTCGTCTTCTTGGTCGGCCAATGGAATTTCTACTGCGTTGTTAAACAATGCCGGAATAAGATCGTATTTGGACAAACTTACATCTGACGATTACTCGGAATACATGTCCAAACCAAACGTGACTGCGTTGATAGCTGCCATACGTTCTCTAAAAGTCGATTTGCAATCGCTTAATGAATTCAATACAGGTCATTATTAATTTAATATTTTATATTAAATTAATATTTTCAGTATTAAAAAGGTTTTTTACTTAATAATAGTTCTGTGTTTGTTAATCAAGAAAAGGAAAAGGACGAAGAGTTTAATAAACAGTTACAAAAGGAGAAAGAGTCGCATGAGGAACAATTGACTAAGCTTGAACTTGATGTATGTGATTTAATAAGTAAAACCATTTAACTTCTAAATCTTTGTAAAATGTACACATTTTAATTAGAAAATATTATCAGCTTCTCAGTTCTTTAGTGCCCAATGACGACATCAATTGTAAAGACATCATGTTAGAAATAACCGCTGGAGTCGGAGGTCAAGAAGCGATGATTTTTACACAAGAACTGTTCGAAATGTACAGTTCTTTTTCACACTATAGAGGATGGCAGTGTGAAGTAGCCGATTATTGCAATACCGATATGGGTAAATTTTGAATATATAATCTTAACAGAAATTATCGAGTAAAAGGCATTTGCACAATTTAATCAATGGTATTACGTTTTAGGAGGTATACGTCATGCGTGCTTAATGATATCGGGTAATGATTGTTATCGTTTGCTGCTACACGAAGGCGGTGTACATCGTGTTCAACGCGTACCAAAAACAGAGAAATCTGGACGGGTACATACCAGCACTGTAACAGTGGCCATTCTTCCGCAACCGGCCGATGTAATTATATGTATATTAACTTGCAATAAAACAGTAATATTTTATTTTCTAAATGTGCCGCTATTGTCGTTGATATGAATTTATTGAACAAATATAAAATATCAATATATTATTTTTCTAACATATTATTAATGTTCAAAACCAGTGGCACCGAATACGTTTCCTATTGGTGCTGCAAATCAAATATTTATATCATTCACCCTTCCACCCTTATAGAATATGTGTCTTCTGAGACACCTCCTTTCCCTATTTTCAATAAATGAGTAAATGCTATCAAACTTTTAAAGAAATTTTATTTTATTTGTTATAATATTGTAAAAAAAATTGTACCTATAATACCTTGGAGTAAAATGTACTCGCCATAAAACTGTTAACTAAAAATAAAAAAAAATTGTGCACTTTTTGTAATCTTAGGATTTTTATTTCAGGTAGATGTAATTATTAACGATAGAGATTTAGTTATAGAAACTAAGAGAGCATCTGGTGCAGGTGGTCAACACGTTAACAAAACCGACAGTGCAGTTAGAATGCACCATAAACCAACAGGTTAATATTATGATTATTTGACCTTTAATAAGATTTGAATGTGGTTAACATATTTTTTTTCATATTATATTTTGTTATCTCAGGCATTGTAGTGGAATGTCAGACAGACCGGTCACAAATTAAAAATAGGAAAATAGCTTTACAAAAATTAAGAGCAATAATTTATCAAAGGCAACTCGAGCAACAACAATTGTTGACTAGATCGGCTAGAAAACTACAAGTAAGTGGTTCATTTCCTTTATTACTGTAAGGAGATGTAATGCTATATATTGACTGTTCCCATCAGTCTTTTAAGTTATAGTTACTGTAACAACACTGAGATGCTCAGAAGTTATTGTGTCCTTATTAAAGTAAAGTTAAATGAAATTTATAGACAAGAAAATTATTTGTGTCCTTTTGTCTGTTTTTCTTTTTTTTAAGTTTTTGAGGTATTATAATTTTAACGGGAAATACATTTATTTCAAATAAACAATTTTATCTTATAGTTTTTCATATAATTTCTTTTTAAAATCAAAGTGTTTGGAAAAATTTTACAAGAGAAAACAAATTGTGCTGTAGTATTTAAATTTGGATATACGGGTCAATTCCACAACATGGTTAAGCGGAAATTTATTTTATTATTTGTTTTATATGTAGGAGAGGGGTAGGGTCAAGTGGTAAATATGTGTATATTGTAATTATTATTTCCTTAAATCAGCTGTATTTCTGTATCTTCTGTATCAATCATTATTTGTATTAAAATAAAAATATAATCTGTTCTGTTTTACTCAGGTTGGTTCTAGTGCGAGGTCGGAAAAAATCAGAACGTACAATTTTAATCAAGATCGTATCACTGATCATCGCCTAACCAAAAATTTCCATAACTTACTTGGTTTCTTAGAAGGCAGAGAACATTTGGATAAGGTAATCAATGAATTGCAAGAAAGAGCAGACAGAATACTCTTTGATGAGTTTATTGAAAGTATTTCTCAAAAAAGTTGAACGGTGTAATTTGAAATATAATTGTAAATAAAATGTTGTAGCAATATAAACTTAAATAAATTACATAATTGTCGATTTTTTTCGTGCGTGTATTGATCATCGACTGTTTTGTGACCCATACCTACATAAAATAACATAAATGATACAATGTATTTGTTGAAAAGTTAAATTCGTGGTTAAAATGTGTTTTTTTACCGAAATAAAGAAGAACACACGCACATTTTTAATATCGGTCAAACATAATAAATTCTTAAAATTTTAGTTTTAGTTGAATCTAAAGTAAAGCTTCCCGTCCTATCAATACTTAATATATTGTAAATAATAATATGCAATATGCAGTTATTTGTTACGTTATTTGTAAGAATCAGGGTTCTCAGTCCTCGGTTGTGTAGATCCAGGAGAGAACGGCCGTAAAATAAGGATATCCTATATTTTGCACTACTAGTAAATTATAAAATTTAATTTTAATTTCGATACGTTGTACATTGTTTTTGGTAATTGTAGACGACGTAATTTATCAAAAATTCATTTTAAAATATTACCAGTTTGCAAATTTAAAATAAAAATGAAATATTAAATAACCATCAAAAATAAAAAATAATAAAAATACCTTTCATTCTGTGTTTATCTCAAACAATAATAATTGATCGTTATTATCAGGTGATAAAAATATCTTCTAAAATTTACTCGCTGGATCTACATATGTGTTTAATATACTTGAATTAGATAAAAGTATAATAATTATACGAATACATAATATATAATGTATATTATTAGACAATGTTCATGTCATACCACAGTCAGATTATTAATATAGAATAAATTGTAATAACAAGTTTCCAACATATATATATATATTACATTTTAATAGACGCGTAATAGACAAAATATTTAACATGGAGGATAACGACTGTTGGTGAACAATAGTTATCGAAATATATAATAAATAGTAGAAATTTAAATTTTGATTTAAAATTAAAAAGTTATAAAAACCATAAAAAATTGAACGTAGAAAAAAAGACGATGAACAAAGACGTTGGCGTAATCGTTGTTCCCTTGCCACACATTTTGTCATAAATTTCGTGTTCCTAAAAAAAAAAAAACAAAAAATTTTTAATTCAGAACGAATTCTTGCAATCGTTTCTATTAATTATACAATTATACGTGTTTTACATTTTTCAACGCCCTGAAATGTAAGTACAAAAATGTATTCGAAATTTTTGGTAGGTGATTTTCGGGGGAAAATTTTTTTTCAGTTGAAAAATAATTGTAATTTTTTTTTGTATCGGACATATTTTCGGTGTAAACCTTCAAACACTGACACATTACTCGGAATCGTTAATTTTAACAATTCAAAATAATATAATAAATTATTGGCTATATATTTAAAAATTCAAATCGTTTAAATTTAAACGCAATTTAAATTAATAGGATAAAAATATTATGGTCGCTATTCGCCTATACTTCCTCAAAATAATTTAGAGACTCAATTCACGCAACCGATAAAAATATCAATACCCAATCTATGCATGTCACTACAAAAATAGTTGTCCTCCCCCCCAATTATTCCGCCCTTTCAATAAAAAATAAAACTAAAAACAATAATAATATAAAACACGTTTTATTTGATTAAATTTAAATGTAATAATTAAAACACTATTCGTAAAGGTTCAAATCGTTTTTTCTTTTTTTTTTTTACCTAACACGAAGGTTTTAAATAAGTTAATTTTTATCAAAAAATGAGCATCTAAACCAGAAGTTTCCAAAGTGGTCTATTATATCGACCCGAGGGGTCGATTCTGACGACATATAGGAATAGGTTTACGTGAATGAAAAAAATAAAATTGGAGGTGCGTGAGATATAATAAATATGGGTCCACGAGAGTTATTTTTGACATCAGTCGAGAACGTGTGTATCGCGACAATGCAACCAATTAAGAAAAAAATGTTTCTTCTTCAGGTAAAGTTAGGTTAGTAATACGTTTTTAAACGTAAATATTAATTAATTAAATTTTTCGAATTAAACAAATAATTAAAATTTACTTAATAAATGCATGAGTAAACTCAACATTTTTTTTTTTATTATTATTTTTAAATTGTTGACTATTCAGTAAATCTCCTATTTAAGTGGGGGTAGTGTTCCAAAAACACGTTGATGAATTTATAAAAAAATGCAATACTAGGAGGTGTACGAAAAACAGAAAAAAAAATCTGTAAGAGGTCTATGCAAACAGAAAAGTTTGGGAACCTCTGATCTAAACGTTTATGTGTCACTGTGCTCTTGTATGGGGTTTTAGATTGTACTATATAATTAATTTAGGAAAGACGAAGACACGTCTGTCGTTTACTGTCGAATGAAAAACGATTTGAATGATCTAGCGGCGCAGAGCCGAGTAAAAAAAAAAAAAGAGCTCGTGTCGACGACCGAGATATATTACACGAATCGTCCAATTCGTATTTGACCTGTGTAATTTTAAGAAAAATTGTCCGACCTCTCTGTAGCCTAAACTATAATAAACTGATTGACTAGAGATTTACACAGGTTGATCAGTGTGCTTTGTAGATGATACTTTTATAAATTTCAAGTCGATCTGAGGCTTACAGCCTGAACATAGGCGCGAATAGGGGGGCTAAGCCCCCTAAATTCTGTATAGCCCCCAATTTTTTTTTTGAAAATTTTGAATTGATATAAAAATCTAAAGAGTGTTTGGGATGGATTTAGACTTCAGCTCCCCCCCCCCCCAAACTTCAAACACTATTTGCGCCTATGAGCCTGAGTAATATGCAAAATTATTGCTTAATTTTTCGTCTAAAAACTAATTTTTTGCCGACGTTATGTTATACGTGCCGGCCGCCCATCTTTCCCCTTCCAAGCAACCGGACTATGATTTCGGTTGCAATAGCTATTTGAACAGCGCGTGGTTGTAGGGGTAACGCCGACTCGTTGCGTGCATGAATCTGCCAACATTCATTTTATCTACTCGGTATTTCCACCACGTGTTTACGACGGTCGTTTAAACGAGGCTGTTAGCGTCTTATCGTCGAATAAAAGGCAATTTTATTTATATTATGTGAATAAAGGGGAAGAAAATAAGTTTAAAAAAAACAGGTTAACTATGCCCAAAACTCTAATAAAAAAAAAAAATAGTGATATCACAACAAAAACACTCCGTCAACTACGTGTAAAAACGTCACTAAGTAAAAAAAAAAAAAAACTCAAATTAGAAAAGTTTTAATATCAAAAAGGGGCTAAGTAATTTATTAAATTCATTAGAATAGAAATTGTTCGTATTTAATGAAGTGCGATAATTTAATACAAATAATTTAACTTGTTTGGCGGCTACTCATAGTATGTACTTAAACAGTGTTATGGTAATACTATAAAAATATAAGTAGGTACTATCGGACTTACATATACAGTGGTCGAAGTGGCGGATGCTATCCCTCCACTTTTTTTAGTTAGTATATTTTGTTTAAAATTATTCATCCCTCTTGAATTAGATTTTTTTTATATACTTTGTATAGTTGTTATGTTGCCTATTTTTTTTTTTTTCAAATATCTTTGAATCATTTTTTTTCTTTGTAAGAACTATTTTGTTTTCTAACATTCAGTAGATAGTAGATCTAAACGTCACTTAATCACAATTATAAAAATATAGTTCACCATTAAGTTTAATAGGGCCGGTGTTAGAGCCTCTTTAAAAAAAAAAGACTTTTTTTTGTTTATTTTTCATAACATTGCCCCACCTTCTTTCAAAACTTGAAATGACGACACTACTTCCATCCCCCCACTTATTTTGATCCACTTCGACTACTGTATATATTATTACGTATGTATGTCAGTAAATGGCGGTATATTGTTGTATACTTACTTCTGGATGCGTCTTAATGCAAGCGGTTTTAGGTCTACACCGTGGTAAACTGTTGATCGCTTTATGACAATTCAATGAATTATTGGATTTTTCGTAAGTAACTTCTTGTGGCACAGTATCGAAGTTTTGAGACTTCAACGAATTTGAACAGAGTTCGTTGACGACCAGTAAGATTAAATTGGTATTCATTATTTTACGCACTTCGTAAGGCCTGGAAACGTAAAAAAACACATGATATAATATATAGGTGTCCGTTCATTGTAGGTTCGCTTCGATCGCACATACATCCACTTAAGTACACGCGAGTTACAAACTGAAGTTTTGTTGTATCTACTCATTTTAAACCCGAATAATAATTTACCTGGCACACATGGACTTGCGTTCCACTTTTTCTGAAATTTTCGAAGTTAACGTGAACAGATCGACAACGCGATCACAGGTTTTCGGTCGAGTTCGATTTATCATAACGTATTTCAACGCTTTTTCGCCTTCAATCTTCGTAGTCATTCTGTCTGAACTATAGTTGTTATCTTCGTCTTCTTGATAATCTTGGACTGAACGCCATAATCAAATATCATGTCATTGAATGAAACGCGTAATGATTGAAATGAAATGGAAAAAAAAAAAAAAGAAAAATTTCTAATAATCATACTAACTGTTGTCCTCAAATATGGCTTGGGCCTGAGACAGCATCCATTTGAAATTCGAATGAGTTGCCAACCATAATACTCGTCCAATCAGCCATCCGATTAATTGTTTAAAATGATGTATCGGCTGATAAAATAAACGCGAGAATAAAACATTTCTACCTTTTTCATACTAATACTCGTCTTTTTTTTATACCTCAGGAAATTATTGACGTTTATTTAATACGGTACAATACTCACAGTATACAAAAACGACGAACTGTTCGCATCACCTTCGTCTTCTCGTTTAAAACACACTCCTTGGTAATCGTATATTGTTATTTTTTTGTAGATTTTTTCTTCTACCAACATATTCATTATTGATCCTTTGATTTTACCAAAAAACTGACCGGTTTGAGTTTCGATTTCCGATGCGATTATGTAACCGTTGTTGTCAAGTATGTAACAATCGCGATCTAAGGATTGACAAGTGTCTTTTTCTGGCGTACAGCCAATTTCTGAGTAACACTGTAATGGTTATATAAAAAAAAAAAAAAATGATAACGTTATATACGTGCAACGATTTAAATCAATTTTTGTAAAATTCACCTGTCTGGTTATGTTTGTAAATAGTTCTTGAAGGGCCGAATGTCTGAACTGATAACCAACAACTGCAGCTGCGGCTTTTTTCTTACTTTCTTTACTCGTGACGAAAACCGCTTGACTTGCCGTTACTAACGTGGATTTAACGTCTTCTACACATTTCAAGCAAAAATTTGATTAGTTTGAATGGTTGTGACTACTGCAAGTCGTGTACGCTTCAACGCTTGTAAAATCGTATAAAAGGATTACGCAGGATTACGAAGGTATCTTTAATTAACGAAAATAATTAGAATTTATTATTGAATTACAAGATAAAGTCAAACGATGATTTAATTTTTTTTTGTTTTTGTTTAAAGATAAACAGTGGCGGATTTAGGTTTTTTCATAGGCGTGACTAGACTTCATCCGCAGTGGCAGCCTAGCTAATGACCGGCATTACCTTAATAAACTGAAAAGTCCCCTTAAACCCAATGTCGTATTTTTAAGGGAGTATAAGTCCTCCTCCCAATGAAATAAAAAAATATGTCTGTATTATCTATTTAAGTATTATATTATCTGCCGTCAGTAATTTAAAAAATAATTCATATAAATATAGTAACAGTTACCACACAAACCACATATAATGATAAGGATTATAAATGGTCAGAGACATCAATTATTCGACAATACTGCCTAAATTTTTAAACATCTTTATAACAATGCTTTTGGGGATTGACAGTGGGCATTTTCTCTTTTCATCTTACACGCACGAAACATATAGCGAAATAGGCGTTTCCTACTTCCAACGTACCGATCGATCTAGTGGTGCGATAAAAATTTGAAAACAGATTTGAATTCGTCGTGAAGTCTACTTGAGATCGACTTTCCCACATTTCTTATTATTGTTTTCATAAATCATTAAAAATTAATCGAACAAATTTAAAATAAAAAAAAAAATGTAACAACCAATTTTCGGAGATCTTAAGGTATATAGGAATGAAAAAAGTGGGCAAGTCATTGTTTAGCAAAAATTCGCGACGAATTAAAATCTGTTTTCAAATTTCTCATCGCACCACTAGATCGATCGGTACGTTGGAAGCAGGAAACGTCTATTTTGCCATGTTTCATGTGTGAAAGACGAAGATAAAAAATGCTCGCTTTCAACCCCCTTAAAAGACATTTTTTTAAATAAAAGTTTTAATTTATTTATTAGCCGGTTGACCGGTGCCTTAAAAAAATTACAGGGGCAGCCCAGGTACCGTAGTATGCCGCCGTAGACACGCTTATGGGTTTTTTTAGGGTGGGGGATGCCAAATTTTTTTGTAATAATTTTGTCAGCACAATATTTAGGATTTGATGATAGACCTTCAAATAAAGTATTATTCAAAATTTTCTAATATAAAAAATGGAAAAGTATATATAGGTATTTAATTTTCGATAACTTATAATTATTATTAACTCATATTATTACAACTACGAATATATAACTGCCAAGGGGGAGAGCGGGCCCTTTGTCCCCTTCTTGAATCCGCCACCGAAGATAAATAAGATTTAAGCTTTCAGACTTTTAGTACAGACTACAGAGTAATACGACAGTCGATAATATTATTTTAAATAATTGTACCCTGTTTCTAGACATTTTTACTACCTACAAATAATAAAGTACCAAAGTCCTAACCAATATCTACACGTATAATGCAAAACGTTATTTTATTATACTATACATACACCTAAGTATTAGTAATTATAAATAATTCTAATAATGACTTTAGTATATTGACATCTTCGAAATTGTTATTATCAAACAAGAACTTACCGATTTCAAAAGGTACGGAATAAACGTAGCTTTCGTCGTTGATCACGTTATATTCAACAGCTCTCCTATACCAAACTTCCTCAATGGAATAAACATTTTCTTCGATGAAATGCCTGCGTGTAAAATTAATATTATATTTCGTAACAATATTATTACGAACGTAAAAAAAAAAAAAAATAAATTACGGCTGTTTATTCGTTTGATTGTCGGAATTTGACGGCATTTTGTTCTTTTCTTCGTAGTCCACCCAACGAGTTAGACCACTGTGCGTAGCAACGAACGCCAATGTCACTCCAAATCTCTTTTCGAATTCGGTTCTAAAAGCACACAAAAATGGCAAAACACTTCAATGCATATTCATTTTACCGGCGTACACTAGTACTTTACCTTGGTAATAAACTCATCAACACTGCTGCTGGACTTCATTAAGAAAAAATGGTGCAAAGTGTAAACGTGAAAAATAACCGACATTTTTGTATATACATTTAAAAGCGTGTAAATAATGCGTGAATTGTGATTTTTTTTCTGTCGTGTATACTCAAAACTAATATAAAACTCATATAATATCATACTTATAGCACTTTTTTGGATAACACAGCTAATTTTAAACATTGCGGTGATAGTCAATATGTATTATGTATTAATGAACTTAAAAATCAAAATGTAATTGAATTTAAGTGGTAACTGAGTATAATATTTATTATTACGTATACTGTATAGTGATCGTTGTATTTTACGTTAATACCTAAATTATTTGTTTTAAAAATGTTTGGAATTTCCAAATAAATGCTATTATTTATACACAGTTTTAATGGTTCATGGTGATTGAATTATATATATATATATATATATATATATATATATATATATATATATATATATATATTATTATATATATATATATATATATTGTGCTAATGTGCTATGTGATTAGTGAAATGTTAAAAAAACAAGCGCTAAAATACAAACGTATATCGAAAATAACTTACTTTTTTTTCTTATCTGTATCATTTTTGGCTTCTGTGAATATACCTTTTGTTATATTCGCGTCGTAAATTAAACTAAGCATAAGATCTTTATCACCTAAAAATGATAATAATAATAATAATTAATAGTTATTGATCAATAGGTAGCTATTATTTTTCATTCGATATTAGGTATTTCATCTATAAGACATGCTAGTTTTCAATTTGAAATCAAAATGAACAATATATTTCAATGGTTAGTTTCTTCTTATTTATATAATATAAAGTATCGTATTTCAGGCCAGATCATTGAAGCGTAATATTATAACAGACCGCATAGAACACAAATGTTAAAATGTATATAGGTACTAAAAAAAAGCAAAACAAAACGTTACAAAGCTTTTAAAATCGAGTTGCGGTGTTATAGGTAATTGTTTAAAAATTGATATTTTTAGAATTTAAAAAGTTTATGTGGATTACGACGATTTAATCGAAATAGATTTGATCAAAAAATAAAAAATGGGTTCGCGGTTTCTAGCAGTAATAATTTCTTTTTGAAACTACAGGTTAATTCCTAGAAGTCATTTCTTTAATACCACCAGATTCAGCTACTTTGTAGCCCTACCCTTAAGTCGCTATAAAACGTATAATAATTAAACGCGGGTTTGGTAAATTGACCCCCGTCTTAATAATTTTAGGTAAATTGAGTCCTGTGTCTAAAAATGAAAGCGGTAAATTGAGTCCCGTGTCTAAATATGAAAGCGGTAAACTGCGTCCCATCTAAGATATTGAATGCGGTAAATTGAGTCCCAGATTCAAATCAAATATTCCAGTCTATTTTTTTTTTTAATAAGAGCCGGGTCTGACAAAGTTAATGTACTTTTTTTTTTTTTCGTGTCAGGCATCATATATTTAAAATAAAGTAAACATGTAATTTATACAACAAAACTAAATAGATAATAACAGGTAAGTTAAAAAAAAAAAAAAAAAAAAAATACAACTCAGTAAAATATGAATAATAATAACACACACTAATATGATGGTAACGAATATGGTAATGTACACTGTAAATTAGTTATATATTTTCTTTTGTCCAGTATATAGCTGTATTTACCGCCTTCTGGTTGCTTATCATAAGATCCTCTTGTGTGCATGGGCTTGGCCCTCGTGGGCAGGCAAGTAGGTGTGACGTTGTCTGCTCTTGTCCACATATGCAAGTTATGTCTTGATCTCCATATCCCCATTTTCTCATATTTTCTTTTGTCCGTCCTGCACCAACACGCAGTTTGTTCAATATCTTCCATACCGGCCATTGAACAGACTGCGTGTTGGTGTAGGACGGACAATGTACTTATATTTCCTTTTTCTAACTCGGAATGTAATAATTTAGATGGCTTACTTGAAATATCTCCAACAGCTTTTCTTTTTAGAATATTGCTAATTTTTTGCCGGTTCAAAGTTTTTTCATCAGGTTTATCGTGATTGTGATTTACAGAACTATCAATAACTGTGTTAGAATTATTCATTTTTAAATAACATTTACAAGTATTTAAAGAGCAAGTCCAACGCTGGATTTTGTTTTTTAACACTTTATGGAAACGAAATTTGTAACCAATAAAAATAAAAATTGTTTTGTTACGTTCGCTTTTCATTACGTCCATTGTATATTTGGAATAGGTGAATAGAGAATAGGAAAATATTCACCTACTCGTGAAAACTACGCAATAACTGACGGTGAACGACTGTTTAACATTTTCCCAGATCACAAATATCTAATGCGATAAGTTTACTACAAAACCCCGTTTCGATTGTAACTAATCTGTGCGATAAATGTGTATTTCTATTACATTAAATATATATTTATACGTCGGACACTGGGACTCAGTTTACCGCTTTCATTTTTAGACACGGGACTCAATTTATCGCTTTCATTTTTAGACATAGGACTCAGTTTACCGCTTTTGGAAAACGATAAATTCACTCAATTTACCTGCGCCTTTAAAATGAGTGTATTAAAACTAAAATACTGCACCTTATACGTCCGTACAGTTTACTCCAATTGGTAATATTTGGTAAAACCTATTCTTACTTTAAGTGAAGGGAGTATGTTGTTATTATAATAAGTAATAAAGTGTAAACTCAAATTTAAATTTACAATTAAAGTCGATTATGGTTTAATAATTCATATGTTACGTTTATCAATGAATGTGTAATAATTACTAATTACTGTAATTAAATAATATACTTTAAAATAGCATCATAGCCATTACTTAAATATGTGATTGTTTAATGGTCATTGAAGGGTTGCAGATATCGATAACTCTATAAAATAACATGAAAAATCGAGGGGCTCCAGCACTCCCAGTTTTTTCAGTGAAATTGCGCCCCTGACTATATAGTAAAAAAAAAGAATTTACCCGATACTTTATATGATCTATTAATACAATTTTCTACATACGTTTCTAAAACGTATGACTAATTTAGAATATTTTATGTAGTCTTTTCGAACAAACCAAATGAATACAAATATTTTGTTATTTGTTAAAGAAAATGATTTATGACGGTGAAGTTTTTTTTCTCTCTTAATATACTCGTAAAATGTAAACGGTATTACGGTTATCCGTAATGGTTCGAACATAACCTTCGTATCAATGAAGGTTATGCTATAAAAACATTGGACAATACCAAATTATAAAAAGCGTATACATCAATTACAATTGAAATTATACAGACAAAAATATTCTCACCGCGATACTCAAAATGTAATTCAGTCGATTTGTCAAGAGACACAGTAACATATAACAGCTTATTTATGAATTAGAATTTTTTTCGATTTCATTTTTTGATACACAAAAAAAAAAGTACTGTAAAAATGCTACGGAAATCGAAGAATTTCACTTAAACCAATTTCAGTCATACTGTTATTATTATTAATTTTTCATGATATTCTTATGTATTTATGTTATTACTTAGATGTTATTTATTTAATACATATTGTTTTGACTATTTTAGATAAAATTTAAAAATTCGTATTTATCAAAGATTAATAATAATGAAATATTCTTTAATTATATTACAAAATTGAAATATTTTTTTTTAAATAAATGTTTTAAAGTTGTAATTGCAATAATTTTTAGTTGCACAATAATATTACGAGTATTTTAGACTTCTTATGTATATACTATAACGTATAAAAATAATGAATAGTTGTAAAACAAATTTTTATTGAACTGCAATGAACGCATATCGACTGTATTTTGATTAAAGCGAAGATATATAGTTTATCATTTAATTATAATTATAAGCGACTATTAAGAAGTATATTTGTTAATACAAGTGTAATATTATTTTTCTATGACTAAATAATATGTCAATGTACGTAATTGAAAAAAAAATAAAAAAATATTATTATTATTTACTATACGTTAATTATTATTAATTGTTAAACACAAATTGATCACTAGCATTCATTATGTATGCATTTATATATATATATATATATATATATATAAAGTATGTAGGTGAATATACGTATGCAATAGTATGTATGACTGTAAGTGAAACTTTAATTACAATTATACTAATACTTTATTATACTATGTATATAATTATTCTAGATTAAATATAGATTTACATTTTATATTCTCTTAATTCTTTAAAATATTGTACACCTATAATATATACCTACTCTAATCCATATTCTTATTATTGTTACTTTTTCGAAACATAAAATCTATAAAATAAAATAAAAAACAATCTCACTATATCCCCAAATAAAAAAAAAAAATTGATAGTTTGCACTGTCTACATTTAATCAAAACAAAATAGTTAAATGTAATAATTTTTTCACACATTATGTAACACAAAGGTAATGTAAGAGGACTCTTTCAATAGAATTTATCATACCTACAGTAGAATTTTAAATAAACGTTTGACGATATTATTTTGAATAATATATAGGTACGTATATCAAAATAAATGTTGTATTATTAAAAATTATAAAATTGTACTTTGTTAAAGCTTGCGTGAATTTACAATGCAAATTTTCGGCAATATCCATGTTTGTGTTTGTGAAAAACTGATGTTTCGGACACGTTGCAGTTTGTTTTGTCTTCAGTTATTCTTGTTTAATTTTTGCAGAAGATATAGCAAAAAGTGGACAACACTGTTCAACGGAAGACATCCGAAACAAGAATATCTAAAGGTGGACACTGTAACTTATTATAATAACTAACAAGTAACAAGTATATTGTAACGGTATACTTAGCAATGCGTATTATTATAACATAGTACAATAATATATTTCTGTAATTATTAAAAAGTGAATTCACGGTGAAATTCGAGTTATAACGCGAAATTATAAAAAGTAAATACACATCGCTATGTAGGAAATTTTGCAAAAAAAAAAAATTCACAGTGAACGTGATGACGCTGAACCGTAAGTGTTCAAACACTGTGATACGTAGGTACACATTTTCCTCTAGAAACCTTTTGTTAAATAGATTCTGCGCGGTTCACAGTTTTTATTAGAAATAATGTCGATATACTGTTCAACGAGTTGAATTCTGTATCCAATACCTAACAGTATTATCGACACGTTCAAAATCTTTCAGTCCAAGTGTTTAGAATGTTTAGAAAAAAAATTAAATCAATTGATTCTAAAATAAACAATTTATGATTTTTCCCATACTGTTCATTTGCACAAAACACCGCGACCAAGCTTGATCATGCAATAAAATAAAACACTAAACTCACAATAGCATTTGCAATCGAATTTTTCTTCGGGTTTTTTTGTCCCGTTTGCTGCGAAAATAAATCATTACTCAATCTACCGCTGGTAAATGATATGATTATTATTTATGAAGCTAATACAGGTAGGTAGGTATTTTATTTTATATATAGCTGGTAGTGTTGAAGTGCCGTGTTACATTACATTTTAAATACGAGTGTACTTACAATAATACGATTCGCTGTAGAATCTCGGAGGAGGCCATTTATTCCAACTATTATTTTTTTGACTGATTCGGTACAAAAAATGTTTAAGTTCATCTTCTCGACTGCTGAATGACATATAACCGTATTCGTATCGACAGTAATGCCTTTAAATGACGTATTCCAGTTTAAATCAGATTTTTTTTTTTTTTTAACGAATTTGAAGGTGTATAAAAAACAGTGGCAGATCTAAGAGTTGATTTTTTGGGGGGTAATTATTTCCAAGAATTTGGAAAAGTACAGAAAAAATCGATGACCTTGTTTTTGTCTTATTCATTTTTTTCTACTTTAACTTTTTTGGGGAGGAATTTCCCCCATTCCCCCGTAGATCCGCTTCTGATAAAAGTAATAATCAATTATCACACTCCGAATTTGATTCGATAATCAGATATATTATGTATTATATAGGTTTTGAATATTGTTACTGATATAAAATTTACCAATCTGGATGAATTCTCCACTCGTCGTCTTTGAAATAATCCATAAGGGACGCTCCTATATCGTGATACATTTAAAAATTAAATTTAATCGCTTTTTATTATTGTTATTATTTTTTTTTTATATTAATATTATTGTTATTTTAAATTACTTGTCGCATTAAGATTTTGAAATCTGTCTGGAATTTTGACTCTGTATCCGTAGTGTTTTTCGTGTAAAGCAACCACAACTGTAAATGGAGTTCCTTCGACAACTGTATAATAGTAATGTCTATCTGCTGTAGTTGCGCGTCTCTAACATAAATAGCATACAATTTTTGTATTATATTTATAAATAATAAATATTATTATTATTAATTTTAATAAATTACCGGTTTATCAACATTCTATAATTTAAATTTAATTGATTTCTTTCTTTTTAGTATAAAAAAAAAAATAAATTATTATTTAACTATACATTTTTTTTTTTGACTGACTAAATATATATTGAAAGATTTTTATTAAATTGTAAACATATACAATATACCTGTAATAATTTTAAAATATTTTGAAATTTATATTCAAATAAATTCATAAAGTAGTCCGTTATGGACATGCGTTTAGTGAATTAGAATAATAACCCGTATTAAATATTATGTAACTACAAGAAAAAAAGGTTAACATTTCATGTTACAATAATTTTTTTCGAATATAATTGAACAGAGACAATTTGAAATATTTTTTTAGGAAATTATCTTGATTCTTATAATCACAAAATTCAAGTACTTGATTAAATTAAACAAAAATGAAGGAATAAACATTTGAAATATAACTTTTATTGTGCAGACAATAAAAATCTCTTTTGGATCATTTATGAACTCGTTGGTATAAGTTGTAACATGAAATTTTAACTGTATTATATGTATATATATATTTTTTCAATTTAATAAATAAATAATTTACTATATCGTCGTAATGATACTTCACGGAAATTTTTTGATCGCCGGTTGTTTGATTGATGATAAAATCACGGAGCTGTAAAAAAAAATATATATATATATAAAAGACGAAATAATGATTTTTTTTATGATGCATGACAACAATGCGATTTACATCGTTTAATTTAAATTTGACAGAAATCATTAAATTGATTAGTCAAGCTATTTCAATTGGAATTGGGAATTAATCGGTACCCATAGTGGCCGTGATAATTGATGAACAGGAAATATTCTCAACCGGATAATATAGATTATATAAGAGGGTAACGTTTTCAGCGAAACGCCATTTAAGTTTGAACTGTCAACTACATATTTCTATGTTTGTGTACTTGAAAATTCTCATAAAGAATTCGGCAATGACTTGGATTATTGTAAGTAATTATTATTCATAAATATTTTCAAAGCACTGAGAGGTGAAATATCAATGAATTTCATTCCGTTAGAATGTAGAATGATTATAATATAATATATTAATATGTATACTGATTCTACTGAAACGAATTCATCAATATTACAAACGATTTTTTGTGAAATAACATCTAATAATTGCTTTCTATTATATATTACACGTTTTGAAATTTTACTAAAGACCTTATTCGTACCCCAGTAGGTATACGTAAACAAAATTTTTATTGTTTTTTTGTTCTTAAATAAATAACTTAACCGTTTATTTTTTCTGTATAGGTAGGAAATTTCGATTTGATATACTTCTGTGTGTATATATATATATATATATATATATATTTAAGAATTTAAGAATTTTAAGAATTCACATTTTAAGAATTTTAACGATAATAATTTATTTTATTTAATAAATCAAAAAATAATAATTTAATTTAAACTAAAAAAAAAATGTATTAAATTTAATTATAATCTGTTAAATTGATATTTAATACAATATCAACACTCGAATATAGTGATCTCACATATTCCATATACGATAATAATAATTATTGTTTCTTAAAAAATGAATATACTTTGTTATACCGTATAGGTGGTATTTTTAGCGGTAACTACTTTTTCCCCTCTCGAATGCAAAGGCACTAACAAGGAGAATACGATAATCTTCACCGACAACGTCATTTCGCCACAAAACCAAGCGGAAGCCGTTCAAAAAAACGAGGCATTTACCAAACACGATCGTTTTGTAACTAATCGGAAACCTAATACTCGTCTGCAAGCTGCAGCAGTGTCCGACGATGTACCGTCCATGTCTGCGTCCACCTTGTCGGACGATATGAATGCCGAACAGTCTTACTATCAGAGTCCTTTAATGATGTACCCGTTTCCCATGACAAATACATATTATCCCAGATATTTCCCTTACAACTATCCAGGATATCCCTCGGGATATTACCCGGGATACTACCCCGGGTATCGGGGTTATCCGTACGTCGGTTAATTAATTATAAAATTACACGAAATTACAATGGCGAACGACAAAGACTATTACATGAAATAAAATAAAATTAACGAGTGCATATATAGACACATAGTATACTGACCGTCCTTATATTTATGTCAAACACCCTCGCACTATGGTCGGAATCAACAAGTTCCACTTCCGCCACGTCAATGCTGTTGTAATTTGGCTTCAAAATACCTTCAAACTAAAAAAAAATATATATACATACATATTATATCCTTGTTTTGTAATAACCTTTAAATAAATGTGTTTTATACGCGGTAAAATTATTTAAAAACGTATTTATTATTGTGTAGTCTACCTATACCTACTCAAAATCGATAATTACGCAAACATATTTTTAAAAATCCATTTTCTGTAATAGAAAATAATTAATTTTTATAACAGTTTAAAATTGAAAATGAATACTTCAAATTTTATAATTGATCAGAAATGAGATTATAGACCTGTTAGATACAGTCCAATGATTATTATATATGTACATATAGCGTATACACTATATACAGGCTTCAGTAGACGCGTATCTATTAGGAGGGAATCTGTTT
This sequence comes from Slavum lentiscoides, assembly GCA_032441835.1. Classification (NCBI taxonomy): domain Eukaryota; kingdom Metazoa; phylum Arthropoda; class Insecta; order Hemiptera; family Aphididae; genus Slavum; species Slavum lentiscoides. The sequence continues at coordinate 13,147,715 of CM063718.1, forward strand.
TTAAAATACTCGAGTGTAAATCAAGTGTAAACGTGTTGAGAGTTAAATAAGATAATTACATAATATTGACTCGTCTTTCATCTTACGTAGGACAATGCCTTTTGGTTTATCTACTTCTTCTTTCAGTCGCGTAGTCAGGATTTTATAATAATAAGGGGGGAAATTTAGAAACACTCAAAGTGACGGATTGGGAAAATAGAGTCCAGGATCGTGATGATTGGAGAACGGTGACGGTGGCGGCCAAAATTCTTACAGAATTGTAAAGCCAAAAAGAAGAAGAAGGGGGGGGACACATTTTATGCCGTGTTCTAAGTAGGTAGTTAAAACTTTTAAGAAATTATACATAACACATTATTATGTGACATAAAAGTATAAGTATAATAAACGAAATAAACATGATTAATTTAATTACGTTAAGTTATAATAACTAATGAATATAAAATATAATAGTCTAAGACCTAAGTATAATAATTACTTAGATCATTCTTTGAGTTGCGTTCTTCTAGGACATTTTGTACTAACGATTTTTTAGTAATATAATAATTTTTTGAGTAATATAAAATAAATATGATTGCAGACACAGTTGGAATAAAAAAAAATTTAATATTTATTTTAAAAAATGAGAAGAAATCAATAAGAAATTATTTTGAAGGCTATTATATGTGTATACGTGAAAGTTTAAATAGCTGCAGGTAAGTAATAGCTGACACTTTACATTATTTACCAGTGTTTATTTGAGATTTTTCGAAATAAAAATTGTCTTTGTTATATTCACATATTAAGTTTTCATGCAATCAGTGTTTATATTTGTCGAAAAACTTAAATTATAATAATCGTAGTAATTGAATTTTACTCACCACTGGTCTAAGGTCTGGATGCGTGACTATAAAACCATTGTTTGTAACAATAAATGCATAGTTGTTGACACCCAACTGAAAAGCAAAAATATAAATTGAATTTTGCCTGAGTAAAACAATAATTTACTTACTATGTGAGGTAACATGGCTTCTCGTAAGTCTGCTTCGGGGACGTCAGTTCCAACGACACCAAGTAAATGGGCCACTTTTGTCTACAACAGTTGAACTTATTTATTTATAAAATATATACGAAAACATATAGGTAGTCATGATAAAAAAAAAATATACAATGTTCAATGTTAGGTAATAGGTACTCCTTTAAAAGTCGCACACCAGCTAGTAAAAAATGTAAAAAATATGTATTTAAAAAAAATACTAACAACGTTACATTTGTCTACTCTATATTAGACTTCAATTAAATCAATTTTATGTTTTATTTTTATGTCTACAATATGTACTTAAAAGTTAAAATACAAATTACTATTAATTTTCTACGCGCTAGTCTTTGACTAAGATGTACATATATGTATATATCTTTGAAACAATTGAATTTTGGGTTTCAATCAGCCCAAGTAAAACTATTTGAAGACAAACCAAATATTAATACAAACTATTAATATTCTAACTATATAGGCATAGGTACCTAAATATAAAAGTATAATAATTAAAACGTATTACAACCCTAACCGATCGTCGTTATTTCGAATTTCTATCTAAAGGAATAATGTTAAAATAATTCTAAGCCCAGAACTCAGCTGGTCATTCTAATTAATTACGTTTAATCAGATATCCAAATGAGTTACTGATAGTTTACGATACTTTCAAAGTATAATACTAATACACAATAATGGTCGAAAATATATAGACAGAATCTTTTAATACAAGGAACATAATATATGTGTGTGTGTGTGTGTGTGTGTGTGTGATAAAACATTATAACGTACTACGCATATATAATATATGATTAATGTCAAGATTTTCTAAGGAAGACCAAAAAAAAAAAAAAAATTATGACAGACTACCAGCTGACTTTTTAAATATACCTCTCTTGTTTCCCAAACCCAGTAGTTATCATTTATTAGCCTTCTTATTGTGATATTCTGTTGGGAAACAATTATTAAACACGTTTAATATCAACTCAGACACAAATTATATCAAATATTTCTATTATAATATTGTTGACGTATATAATATACAAATTTTAATATATATTAATGTTATAAATAAATATATAATATTAATATATTATATATATACATATATAATATATTATATTATAATAATTTTTGACGAGTACAACAGAATGTGTAGAAATGTATAAAAAAACGTATTAATTCATAATTATCGAGCCTCCATAGCTCAGTGGTTAGAGCACTGGTCTTGTAAACCAGGGGTCGAGAGTTCAATTCTCTCTGGAGGCAAATACTTTTTTTTAGCCATACCAATAAAAAATAATAATTCACATGACATTTCCATGTTATTTTTAATTCATTAATAAGGTAAATATATATTGTGAGTATAAACAAATTCAATAATAAATACACTGTTAAAGAAAATGTATTATTCAATCAAATAATGATTAGTTATACTTAATTTGAATGTTCGTTATTAATTTTAATACATTTTTTTAAAATTTTGATGATATAGGCGAAAGATCAGATAAAACAAATATTTTATTCAGATATAGATATATTATCAATATATTTTATAGTAATAATAATAATGAATTCAAATTATTTGTTCGGTGCTTAAAATGTCTGCAAATCAATCAATATAATAAATTCTATAAAACGTTAAAATTATTTAAGACATAATATGTATCTACGTATATGTATATTTATATAAATAAATAATATATTATTATATGTAGTACTAAAATTGTTTCATTATATGAGAGGTGAGTTCATGATGTTTATCCATTTACTTTAATTTTATCAATTTAATAATATAAAAATTGCATTATAAAACAACGTGATAATAATGTGTTCCAAATAAAATTATACGGCGCATTTCTCATTAAATAATTTTTTTTTCACAACGAATCGAATGTCATTTTATGCACGATAAGGTTGCGTATATAGTACCTAAATGATTTTTATGTAAGCTTACCATTTCAGTTTTTTTGTCATATGCTGGCATCGCAAGAGACGTTATCAAATTGTGGAATTTTTGTCTATTTATACTCAAATTTTGATTCAATTCCTGTTAACACGATAAAATATTTGTTTGAATGAAATATTACGTACTTACATATACAATTAATACTGTCAATACTTTTTTCCTTCGATCTCGTTGTCGCTTTGCTCTATTTTTCGGATAGAAAAATTGATCTTTTGTTCTTTTATAACTAATCGTATCTTCTCGCTGTTGGTTGCATTCTTCTTGCTCCCACAGATAATCGGTCATTTTTGGATCCTGAAAATCAGTCATGAACGGTATTGTCGTTGAACCAGTATATACAAACGTTAGATCAATATTATACCGTAACGTCAGCGTATAACGGTGTCCAAATGACTGGATGATGAATCTGATGCAATACCAACGGCCTAGCCATTACTGGTAAATAATGAACAACCTGTTCCCGAACTTCTTCCACCGTACTCAAATGTACAAAATATCCTGAATAGGCAAAAAAAAAATGGTTTTAAAAGTTTTAAACTTTATACATTTTAATCGGCTGAGTTCGACATCTTCTATTGGGCATAATTAATAAATTTATTTACCATGATTCGCACAAGCCATCCATTTCATGTCTCTAATTTCTGGCACTTCGCGACCGATTAAATATGTAAACACTCTTACCGGCATACCCATTGTACCGTTCCTCCAATTGTACAATTTAAACAGTTCGTAAAAGTTTTCTGGTACACCGTCAGTGACCAGCATGATCGCTTGGTTACACATAGCACCCAAATTCTCTTCACGGTGCTATAAAAGTAAAATTGCGTTATTCGTTTAAACGAATTTGTTTAATACAAACACGAACACTAATTTACTGTAAACATTTAATACCCTTTCTAGTGTCTTGAACGCTTTGGTTAACGCTTCAGTGAAGTCTGAAATATTGTTCGGTTCAGCAATATTTTCTACGCCTAATTTAAGTTCTCTGATATTTGCAAGTGTTGCCTGAATAAAAGCGTATAATAACATACATTTAGTCAGAGGAAGATTTAGAGGAGGTTGCTATAAATAACATCTACGTTTGGCCCAAGTTGACAATTTTTTTTTTCCGTTAAATTTGAGATTGTATCACAACATTATGTATAACAAACGATCAATCTGCAGAACTCGGTATAATATCAATAAAGAAAACACACAGAATGGCCCATAAGTATTATAACATCGTAATTATATCCGCCGCAAACGGATATTGTTTTACTGAGGTTTTATTAAAAATTATCTATAAGAAAATTCCAATATGATGACGCATATTTCAAAAAATTAAAATACTACTTAACGTTTATTGAATTTAATTTTCGAACGTTTGAAATATATGTTTTGTAATCTTTTTATACGAATACTTAGTTAAAAAAAAAAAATGAAATCGAGTAAAAATTTATCAAGTTAGAGCAGTAAGGTTTTTTTTTTAAAAATATTAGTATAGGTACTAGACAAAAACACAAATATTGAATTTGGCGCAGTTTTTCACCAGTTTAATTTTTAAAATAATTAATTTGTCTCGAAATTGTCATAAATAGCAACTACTGTTTTTTATATAATTTTTTACACATTTACAAATTCACTAATAGCTGGTACCTCAGGCACGTACACAAAATAAAATTTCGGGGAGGGGCCTTTACAAAATATAGCAATATAAATTGACAATTGTACAGCAACATAATAAAACAATATCTTCCTCCTTAGGCCGTGTGTACATTGGTGAGCGGCGAGAAACGTTTATTAACACACGTAATTTAAATCAGAGTGTGTACATTGAACACTAGCGGCGAGCGGCAGCGGCGCGGCGCGTCAAAAATCAAAACATGGTTGAATTTCGCCGCTCGTGAAATATACGGGGACGTTGCACCGATGATTTTCAAGGGTAAAAACATGTTTACGCACAACAAACGAAATGACATGGTTTTGGAGTTAAAACACCTATTACAAAATTGGTAGAAAACAATTATGCCGACCCTGGGTACGAGTATATTATAGACGTTACACTATTAAGTGTAGACATCAGAAAAAAAAATCAAACAATTCAACAGGAATTCTTGGTGACCGATCGAGTACGGGAAATAAGATTATTGACAAAATGTGAGTTTTCCAGGTATATTATACACAATATAATATAGGTAGGTAATAAATAACGAATGGATGCACTTTGACCTATTCGTATTATAAATCATATTCGCCGCCGGACCGTTTCGCCGCCAGACCTATTCACCGCCGGACATTTCGCCGCCACTGTTTCGCCGACGGACTTTTCGCCGCGCCGAATCTTTTCGTCGCTAAATTATTCGCTTAGTTTTGCTATAATTTTGGCGCTGTTGGTGATAAGTACACCGTTCTAACGAAATTAGTTTTGGTTCAGTATTTCTAAGTGGTACACCAGGCCAAGGCCGCATCTGGTGGGGGGTCCATGGGGTCCGGACCCCCAAATTTTTTCAATATTATTGAAATCGCTGATTATTCTAAACATATAAGTGGGAGGGACTTGGAAGGGATAAATTTTGGAATCGTCATAGCACATTTAGTTTTAGTCGTAGAGCAACCGGGATACCACTGCTGAGTAGAGCGTACATCTGTGTGTATCATACTAAAAATAACCCCCCTTCGTTTTTTTGGTTTCGTTATAACTCCGGCACTGCTGGTGATTGGAACACCAAACCGACGCGAAACATTTTAGTTTAGTGTCCTTTATGAGGTAGCCTACCGAGTTTGAACCCATTCGGTTTGGTAACATAGGAATTTCAAAAAATCCCTTTTTGGGATTTTTGGGGCAACTTGCTGGGCGTACCTCATAAAGGACACTAAACCAAAATGTTTCGCGTCGGTTTGGTGTCCCAGTCACCAACAGTGCCGGAGTTATAACGAAACCAAAAAAACGAAGGGGGGTATTTTTAGTATGATACACACAGATGTACGCTCTACTCAGCAGTGGTATCCCGGTTGCTCTACGACTAAAACTAAATGTGCTATGACGATTCCAAAAGTTATCCCTTCCAACCCCTTCCCCATAGTGTTCATTATGTTTAGAATAGTCAGCGGTTTATTTGTTAAATATCCGCCCGAGGAAGCCTACCGAGTTTGAACCCATTCGGTTTGGTACATAGAAATTTCAAAAAAATCCCTTTTTGGGATTTTTGGGGCAACTTGCTGGGTGTACCTCATAAAGGACACTAAACCAAAATGTTTCGCGTCGGTTTGGTATCCCATTCACCAACAGTGCCGGAGTTGTAGCGGCGATGAACGGCCCGGCGGCGAAACGGTCATGGGTGAATCGGTCGCGAATCGGGCGGCGAAATTACATAATTTTATATACTTTAATAGTAAATACACTCATCCTCGAAATCATCATATAGATACAAGGGAAATTAATATCTAAAATAAAGCAACACATTTTTTTCCTTTTGTCGTTCATTTTTTTGACGCCCCCTACATTCATAATATTTTGGATACCCTAGGGCCCTTGCCCCATTTGCCCTCCCCCCTTGGGACGGCTATGGGTATGTAAAAAAAGTAAAAGAAAAATCATTAAATTTGTGTGATTTATACTTGCTAATATTGTCTTAGCACCCCTCATAAAGAATCCTAGATTCACACCTGCCTATAGTATACTTTTTAATTCAAACACGGCAGTGTATCGTTTATTGAACTATTTTAACAAGTTTTTATCTTAATGCTACAAATACATATGCATCTTAGTGTCATTTCTGGTAAAAACCGGATGTATAATATATAAATATATACAACAACCAGAATTCCAGATATATATATATTTACCGGATTTTGATTATATATATATGTATATATTACTACACATTATATTTTTAATGTTAAATCTTAATTAAAATATAACAATTTCGAATTAAAATCGTATTATTTCTCAAACGCTGAAGTTTAAAAGCGAATTATATATAAATACATACCTGTACGAGTAAACCTCTAAAGCACGGCACGACTTCACTCGTTACATTACTAAATACAAGCACATTCACGTAGTCGTTCACAGACAACGTGTCCAATAATGTATTTATCACATGTCTAGCAATGATTTTGCTTTGCCCCATCATTGATCCAGAATTGTCCACCAAAATAAGCATATCTTTGGAACTAGCAGCTGCTTCTACATACCAAGGCCTCATTCGACAGTCGTACAGATCTACTGGCTTTTGTTGCCATTCCATCGCTGAAAACAACGAATAAATTACAATATTATTAAATAAACACAAAACAAATAATGAACTATACACAACTACCAGAATAAACCATACACTGAACATATGTCTTATATTTATTATTAAATAATATGGATACGTATATATTTATCATGAGACGTATTATTCCATATATCATTTATATATCATTGAAATAATTAAAAATAATAACTAATTTAAAAAAAAAAAAGTAATATAATACCTATTACCTATATTTTACAATCTATTATTATGAGCAATTTGTAACTAGAAATAGTTTATGGTTTTATAAATATATAGCAATACAATACGTTATTAAATCTATATACACAGAAAGTATGTAAGCACAGTTCTTTCTACATGAAACAATCATAACCGTCAATGGCCAAGTCTTGATTTTTTTTTTTGTTCGACGAGCAAAATTTAAAAATTATTTTAAAATAATAAATTAAAAATGAGATAAATAGATAAATTTGTTTCTATCTAAAGCTGACTTAATATTTGTGAAATGGCGAACATGATGCCAGAGCCTAAAATGTTTGTGTCTTTATCGCACTACACGCTTGCAACACGCATTTCGATTTTATCTATCCACATTTTGAAATTGAATTTATTAAAAATAAAATGTTTAAATAAATTTATTTGAAAACACGAGTAAAATTATAAAAATCAACACTACGCCTACGGCTTATCGTATAGAATTTATAAAGTACACAAAAATCATTATTTGTCTGATTAATATAATATATCGTATTGAATTAATTTTAAAATGGAAATTTAATTAATTAAACTTGCAACAGCTGTATAATACATTACAAATGTTGTATAGCGTACTCCCCGATTTCCTACTACACAATATATGTTTTAATAATATTAAATTGAATTGTATTTGGCCGTTGTGACTGGACGTTTTGAACTATAACGTTTGATCAACGTACAATGTTAATATTTTTACAATTGGATCTCGTGAAAAATGATATATTTCTCCCATTGCCCATTATAATACGTTGTATTCCATGTATTATCTATAGTCAAGACATTTAAAACGTAACATTTTTATTGTACTACGGCTGCACGCATCATCTCGTAAAATATTAAATGCTTATAAATAATTAACTATTTGTTGGTATAGTCTGCATGCGAATTAAAAATTTAAAACTATAAGGACTACTGTTTAAAAAAAAAGAAAAGATGTAAGTACCTATTAATTATTAAAATCTAAAAAACCAAAGTGATAAAAAAAAGTTTCATCTTGTAAATTTTATAATATACAAGTACTAGAATAACAGTACTTGTATATATATATAAGTACTTTGATAAAATATTATAAGAAGGAAAGAAAGACTTAAGATTCAAGACCGAAAATACATTAAGACAAAAAAATGTATACCTGGAAATTGTCTCATGAAACCAGTTGTACTGCCAAAATATTGCCACGACAATCTAGGATCTTTTTCGTAATTCATTTTAAATATATCGTCTAGATATTCAGACCATTTTATAGCCTTAATTACATCGGACGCTATATTAAAATTTATTAAACACGAAAAAATAATTAATTATAAAAATTACATTGAGAATTATAAAACATTATAAATTCTTGATTATAACAATATATATATATTATATACATATATAATGTATTATATGAGTGTCTCGGGTTGTAACGGTTAAAATGTAAAAATGAATGAATTTCGTGTTGTCGAGTTACTAATATAAATAATACCTATTTTATATTTTGTTAACATCGCGTTTTTTTTATAAACGATATTTTTGTTTTTACCAGAATAATAATTGCCATCGGTCACCTAATTATTTTAACATTAATTTGAACGAAAAAAAAACTAAAAAAAAAAGGTAACGAGCCGCGGGCTGTTGTGGATATCGCTTAAGTGAATTACTTAGATAAAGATTTTAGAATTTTGTTTTTATTTTAAATCTGAAAGCAATGATAAGTCATTGCATTCGATAAAACGATTCTGAGCGGAGCTTACTTTTCTCGTAAATATAGTCTAAAGTTACACATTTGGTGAAAATTTCGGGTTTCTATGACTATTAGTTTTAAAATTACGAAGAAATAAACAACAATCGATTAAGACGAAATCGCATTTTTAGCGTTTTTGAGTTATATTTTTAGGTGCTTTTGAGAAAATCGAAAAACGACCTCTCTAAAGTACCAACTATAGACGCGAATTGCTGCCGGAAACAAACTATGACCGAAGAGATCGGAGCACTCCTTCTGGTCAAAAATCTATACACAGGATAGAAAAAAAAAAACATCATTGTAAAAACAATAGATTTATCGCTCCGCACAGAATCTAAAAAAAAAAACTAGAAAACTTTCTTTTCTTTTTTCCTTTTTTTTTTTAGCTATCGTTTTAGTTTCAATAAATTAATAATAATTATTATTGAGCGACATAATAGCTCTGAAAATAAATAACGGATATGAATTATAAAAAACGCGAATCGAAACAAAATATAATGATTTCAGTCCAAATGGACAGCAGATTACATTGTATCGTCGAGCACGTTTCCAAATATTTCATGCCCTTAAAAAGCACGGGAAACCGTATGTCGGAATAATACATTTTCATAAAATTATTATATTAAGTACGTTTGCAGGATATATCACGGACAATGACTTACCTCTGTCGTAAACATAAGTTGGTACGTGCACAGAACTGTATGACACGTTTACAGGTATATCGTAAAAATGGGAATTTTTTTCTAAAAAGTCTAAATCTAAAGATGTATTTGGTGTTGCCTTGTCCCGTTTGGCGTAACGAACTTTATATTCATTGCCCGGCGCTTCTTTGTCGTGAGCCAAAACTGCAGCTGCTTCGACGGCTTCCAAAAGCCTCTGTAGAAATGTTTTTGAAAATTAAATACGGTTTACCAAAGGCGTTCAATAATAATTATTATACGAGAACGTGCGTCGGGTATAACTGCAGGTACAACCTGTATCGCAATGTAATTTTAGGAACATATACAGCGGATACACGTAAAAAAAAAAAAACGATAAATATTTCAATAATTGAATTGAATTTAATTGTTAATTCGCGTACAAAGTGATTGTAACAAATATATACCAACGTGCAAAGTCGCTTACTTTTAAAGCTTGTTGTTTTTTATCCATCATTGATTTAATTACGCCGGAAATATTTGCCACCAACATTTGTCCGTTTCTTCCTTCCAGTTTAGATTCTTTATTATATTTCTACGAATACATTATAAATAAATGCAAATGTCATATTACGTGTTACTGCACAAATAAATACATAAGTATACATTGTAAAACGTGTCTCGTTTCCGAAAACCTTCTATATGTAAACGAGTATCATCATTTTTTTTTTTATAAGAATAACAAAGTTAACGAGTTTTAGAAAAAAAAAACCCAATAAAAATAGTCCATTGCAAATAATTGTCTTAGTTTCCAATAGGACATTCGGACATTTATTACAGTCGTTTTGTTTTTCTTTCGGTAATTTATAATATTGTATAGAGTATATTACGTGTTTTTAATAAATTGTTAAAATTATTATAAAAAAAAAAAAATGTTTTGTTTCTTTTAGAAATATTTACTTAAAAATACATTGAATCGGTGGTACCCGCGGGGCCGGTTGATAGAAATTTATCTCGAGGGGAACAATATATTTCTTATACGTTTTCCGAAACGCTAAAACATTTACAACTCGTCAGACCAACAGACAACTTTCGCCCAACAGTAAAATATGTGTAATGTAATAAGACGGTGTTTACCCATCTGTGCAATAATAATATTTAAGGTAAGCGGGCCGTGGGTTAGGTTAAACTTTTTACAACAGACGATTTCAATACAATAAAACGCATGCAGTAAAAATAATACGGATTCGGTCAATATAATATTATACACTGTTGAAACGAAAATATCCGCCGCTAAAAATGAAAACACTCCATATTATGTTTTTGGCTTGGATTGCGTGACGGTTTTTTGAAACGCTCTGTATATTAATATTAAATAGTGTGGTTATTATACTATCAATTTAAAATGGCATAGCTAGATAATAAAATAATAAAAGCGTCTGACACGCGTGACACGAACGGGGGAGCATAATATTAGGTTAATGATATTTATTACATTTTTTTTTTCCACAAAATGTTTCGTTATAATAAAACAAAACAGAAAAACATTACTATAAATGTTTTTAATACGTCGATGCGACAGTTGTAGATTTACTGTCAGTTTTAAATTTAATCAGATCACTGAAGCTGCCGTGTACTTGATGGTGTTAGAGTACCTATTCTTAAATATACTCGGGGATTTGAATTTTAAAGAAAATCACAACAATTTATAGTAAATTATCAATTCATAACAAAAACAATCATTTAATTGCTTGACTGTGTTATTTAATTGAACCAATTGATCTTTGAATTTGTAGTTAGTATAATAACTACATTTTGTTCTTAGCCACTTAGATACGGTTTCCTTTTTTCTCAAACATTTAGAACAATATTTTTCCTTTTTAATTCTGTATATATACTTAAAAGTCATCAATATGAATATATGGAAAACATTTACACCAATTAAACATTCAATTCATATTTTCAAACTACGTAATACCAATATAATTTTATTTGAAAATTAATAATAATAATAATAAATTATATAAAGGCGAATAGGGTTTAGGAGTCAATAAGCATATTAATTTACACTTTATTAGGTTTCTTCGACGGACGAACTAATATTAACAATAATTTACATTAATTTAAATTTCCTCGAAATCTAAGCAATAATTACACACGCCACATCCTTATCTGACAAGTGTCTTAATTTTTATAATCAACAATTACTCAACAAGACTGCCCAAAAAGTAAAAAAAAATCTTCACTATGTTCGCATATACGAGTATAAATGTTTGCGATAATTTCCATCTTACACACTAAACCGCCACACTTGTACAATTTAATAAAAAAAAATTTTAAAAACACAAAACGCAGAAACCCGTTTTCTACAATCTAAATTACATTATAATTTTTATTAATTAAACATTATATGTAGTATAAATTTATACACAGGGCTTGAATTGGAGAGACCGCGTAAGGGGACGGAGCTCCTCTTCAATTTTTTCATATTTTGAGCACACCCCTTCAAATTATTTTCATTAAAACGAAGGGACGGACCGTGTTATTTCGTTAAAATAATACTGAAATTTGCATTGAATATAAAATACAAAAGTAAATCACACTTGCCAAAACAGTTGTGGAATTTTATTTAAAATTAATTATAGGTACCAAATTGGCTAGTGTACATTTTTATATACTTATTCATTTTTATATGTTAATAAATGAAAAGTTTAAAAAAAAATGTTCATTGTAATTTTTCGTACATATTATTATTGATATATTACATTGTAATAATTTGACGAAGATGAACGGTTGGGAGCGTAGGGACCAAAGTTAGACTCCACGAGTCAAGTTGTATTTAATTATTGTAAAGTCTTGGAGTCCCGTTTTCTTTTTATTTTTCCAATTCGAGCACTGTTTATACATATTTTATATCGTATCCGGGATATTTAAAACATTTATTTATCCATATCAGGTATACTATTCACGCGTTTCTATCAAATACGTTTTGTAATAGTTAAGTACGTGGCCAGTATACTTACTGTCTGCAGTGATTTCCGATTAGTTATGTATTCTCCGCAGTTCCATAATTCGAAATACAATTTATCGGCCCAAGTCTGCAGTCTACGGAAAAAATTCGTTCGAAAATTTAATGCGATTAATAAATAATGTCGCGTGTAAATTGTTGCGGCTTTGGGGGGCGAAAAGAATATTATTGTAAAATCTACACAAGACACAAGTATATGCGTATATACCACAAAGAATACTTGTAACGGGTTGTGTATTAAATGGACGATATAATATTATAGCACATGTGTTTGTCAGAATACACAATAATAGTGCCGCGGGTAACTTTGTCCGAGGGTTTTTGAATAGTGTAAAAATTTCATTTTTTAGCCATCCCACTATAACATTATAGCGACATTGACTTCTGGCTTATGTGTTATAATCACGAATCGTAAGAGTTTTTACCAGAAAATAATGTATTAATATTAATTTCAAACAGTGGCGTCACGAATTACCCCGAAGGACTGGGTGTAAAAAATATATATTTATGTATATTCTTTAATTACAATCATTATAATTCGTACGAATGAAATCAGCCATCGGATAAAACGATATGTTATCTATAACGTATTACACGTAAAACACATACGACACAGGGGCGTATACAAGGGGAGGATGTGGGGGTCAGATCCTCCCCCATGAACTTTTTTTTTTATAAGGGTTTTTATAAGGTTCCTTATTAAGGCCCATAGGCATAATTCCGCTCATGGGCCACCTGCACATACCTAAATCCGGCCCAGATCCCCCCTACTGAAAAATCATGTATAATACGCCACTGATACGACATACATATGTTATGTAAAAATGAAGGGGAATCTTTACTGTGCCCTATAGTATATAAAGCAATAATACAGGCGTACGTAAAAAATATTTAAAAATATCGATTATTCATATATTTTATAGGTTCCAATCTGTGACATTAATCGCAAAACTGCAGTGTCTTTCTTCTCCTCTCTATACATAGACCGCCGCGTTTATCCTTTTTTAACTTTCGTCCCCTCAACAGGTCTGCACCCATACGCGCAAATCTCCTCTCCGGATTCAGATCTCCTTATATATATATATATATATATATATATGTACCTATGTTTATAACCAGTGGCGTACTTTCAATTTCTCTCTGGGGGGTGGTTATATAAAACATTGAATCTTCGTTCCCATAATATATCGACTTGACGACTTTCGATATATTTTTTAAAAATTTGTCTCATTATTACAGCCCAGAGTTACATATTTGGTGAAAATACCAATTTACCATTTATAGGTAAATTTTGAGAAAAAAAAAAATCACTTTTTAAATAACTGATTTGTTGTAAGAACTTCAAAACGTATGTATGTCGATACGTCACCAAAATGTATGTTAAAAGACAAAAGTAATTTTTTTTATAACTATACTAAGATTTTTCAGCCATCGTATAATAATAGTAAATCAATTGAAATATTTGCAAAATAAATTACTTATGTTATATAATAAATTATTTAAGTTGAATTTCGTATTTAAATGCGTGATATCAAAAAATATTGTTAAATCATACCAATAATCAATGCCAACTGCACAATTATATTTATTTATGCATTTACATGTATAACTGAGTATTAATATGAGACCCGCGTATAACGAATTAACCAACTGCCTTGTAGCTAGTGCTCTAGTTTTAGCAGCTTAAAATATAGTTTACGCCTGAGGTTTAAACCGTATCGGTTTTTAATGATTTATTACACTGCCGAAACAAAACGTTTATGTATACCTATATACACAATGGCGTATTTTCAACTTTTTTCTGGGGGGTCCAAATTTTTTTTTTGAAAATTCCAACAGGATGTATTGATATAAGGTATTTAATAAAAAAAATTTTTTTTTGGTTCTGGGGGGGGTCCAGTACCCCTGGACCCCCCTCTGTAAATACGTCACTGCCTGTACTTATTATATAGCAAGTCATTTATGACTTTTGAACCTTTTTTTTCTTCTGGGGGTCGAGACCCGGCCCCCCCGAAAATACGCCACTGCCTATACAAATGATATACCAACCTGCAGAACCCAATGTACGTATACGTCAGAAACAACGACCTCAAAATATGTTGACCCCGTGCCACCCACCAACAGGGCCGGATTGGGGCCCAGAAACTTACCGGGCATCACAATAATATTTTAGCGGCCCATTAAACTTATAGGTAAGTTGTCCATATACATAATGGGTACGTAGATAACGTAGCATTGTATTATTTATTTACGTTTAAAAAAAGGTTATTTAATATTAACTAGATATTTTAGTAAGCGGCCTATGATGTATGTATATCATAATAATCTTGCGGCCCATCACCGCGGCGCTCAGCGCGGTAGCTCGCCGGCCCGATCCGGGCCTGCCCGCCAATCAATTTTAGGTGGTGCAAATGCACCACTTTGAGCGCGTATCCGGCGCCACCGATACTATATATACACAGTGGCGGTTTTTAGGGGGGGGGGTGATGGGGCGATCGCCCCCCGGACGTTACTTTTACACATAATATCAATATTTTAAATAAGTACACAAAAATTAATATTATTGTGACAAAAGGTAAAAAAATTCAAAAACAATAGAATAAGTCACCTTCACTATCACAAATCTGAAAAAATTTTTTTTTGAAATTTACATATTTATACATAATTTGTCACATTTGTCTATATTTTATTTAATCAGTGAAACTAACGGCCGATACCGCAATTCGAGGAGTACTAGCGGTGCATTAGCGGAAATCGGGTTAAATTATTGGGGGGTCTAAGTCGCTATAAGACAATATACTAAATTGCCATTGAAAAAATTTTTTTCTCGCTTCGCTCGATATGTACGTATATCTACATATAAATACATTTCAATATATAATAATAATTTTTCAAACCATTTTCGATGGGGCTAACTAAACTTTTAGGGGGCGAAGTCCTTCAAGCCCCCCATTTTCTACTAATATGAACTAAACTACACTAGAGATATACATGTGAGAAGGGGTTTGATATTTTAAATCGCCCCCCCCCCCTAAAAGTTTCGTCAAAACCGCCACTGTATATACAGACCCCGGCTCCACGTGTGTTTACCCGACAAATTATTGTTTATCATCAGAACGTAATCGTAACACTATATACAGTCTTGGGCACGTTACTTTTTAAAAGTAATAAAATTACAATTACTCGTTACATTACTAAAATGTAGTGACATTACATTATCGTTATCCCAAATATTAAAATGTAATGACATTACTTTACTTTTTAAGTTAAAAAGTAATGCGTTACTATTAAAATTACTCTTTAATTTTCTGTTGCTTTTTGTGCGGCAAGATAATATTATCTCAAGATATTGCATGTAATATAATATACGTATTATATATATATGTATGTAATTAATAAAAAAAAATATATATATAAATATATACATATTTTAATATATTATATATAATACATATATCTATTAGGATAATAGGTTTAAAATGTGGGGTTTTTATAATGGCTTAATACTAATAGTATTTAGTTTATCTGATTAGTGATTATAATATTATTTTCTCAGATATGGAAGAACCAATGATATAGGTATATCGTATATATATATCTATAGATCAATACACATCAAATATTAATGTCATTTTTTTCCAACGTAACGCTCAAGGTAACGCGTTACAATTATTAAAATTACTTTTTAAAAGTAATGAAAAATTACTCATAAAATTACTCATAAATAAATGTAATTAAATTACGTAATTTCGTTACAGTAACGAGTAATTTCAATTACTTTACTGCCCAAGACTGAGTCTATATAGGTACTACCTACGCCACTGCGCAGCGAATCAGTAGGTACATACACGCCGCGATTACAATATATATATATAATATATTATAAATAAAATACTTACAGAGCCGTTTTGACGGGTTCGTTGTCGTGTTGGACGCACTCGCGGACGGTGCACGCGTAAAGGAACAGGACGACGACGAGGACTTTTGCGGAACTCATATTATTATTATTATTATTATTAATTTCTATATAGGATATGTATTGCGCGCGTATCTATAGGTACCTATAATATATTTAACCGAAAGTCAAATTCGAAATGGAATTTACATAAGGTTTGCTGACAACAACGGAAATTAATTATTTTACACGGTAATTTGTCGGCCGATCGGTGACACGAATATGGGGGGGGAGGGAAAAAAAGAGAGAGAGAGAAAAACGCGCGCTTGTGTGTGTATCGTTGTCGGCCGTATAACAACATAGGTGCCCAGCTCGGTCTCTCGACCGCCGCCGCCGCCGCCGTCGTCGCGGAAACGCGTACGGCCACCGATCGATACGGAGTACCCGACGCGACTACCGAACGGGCGGCGCGTGGGTACCAGCATAGCGTCATTTCATTTTTCCAAAGGGGGAGGCGAAAAAAAAAATTTAACCGGCCCGTTTAACTATTATTCGCACTTATATATTATATTTAGCTCAATACGATTTCTGATCGTAATTCTGATATTTTCGTTATCACGGGCACGAATCGCCAGATATTTTATTTTTAATTTTTTTGGAAAGTGCGGGGGAAGAAATTCGTTACTTTCTCAACTGTAATAAACGTATCATAAATGAATATATATATATAGTACATACGAGATTCAAGTTTCCCTTGTCGTGACATGTTAGAAATGACGTTTTTTGTCACCTGCAGTTCTGCAGAGCAGCTGCTATTTGTTCAGTTTTTTTTCTTCTCTTTCTCGCCGTCTCGGTAGGTATAACTATATTCTATTTTCCATCATCGTATCGGCACGAATCGCGTCGGCCCACTGTTAACAAGGGGGGAGGGGGGCAAACGGCCACCCTGCCCCCCCACCAAATGACGCCACTGCAGGTGGGCAGTGGCGTGCTCAGGGGGAGGGAGGTTAGGGGTTATATCCCCCCATTGTCTTTTTTGCCGACCTACAGAAAACAACTTATTAGTTATAAGAGCTGTTTTAGAGTCATTATATACTTAATACTTTTTATTAGTTATTAGCAAAAAGTTATTACTTATGACAATAAACATTCACTATACATAACATAATATGTTATGTTAATTGAACAATTTGGTACTAGTATGTTATAATTTAAATTCATTTTAATTATAGAACAATTTACAAATGTACACAATTATGAGCTAGAAACGATTTTGGAGAGCTTGAAACATTTGAGTTTTTGGTAATACCGTGACAATACATTGAAATGTATTATTACTATTTACTTATAACGTCCCCCCCCCATTGAAAATTCCTGGGCACGCCACTGCTGGTGGGTATACCCCATCGAAAATATACGGTTCGACGCCGCGCATTGTGTGTGTGTGTGTGTGTGTCCGCGCCGCGGTCTGTCCGTGTCACTCGATCGATTTCGCCGGTTCCGTCATACGGTCACAATCAGTGGCGGCGTCAGAATTTTTTCGCTGTGCAGTAGATGGGCCGGGCTGTGGCCGACCGATTTTTGAGTGTGAGGGAGGAGGTCCACGCCCCGAAAATTACATCCAATATCATAAACACACCGCATAAATATTGTATTTTTAAGATAATTTTTAATGATCGATTATATATAGGATTAACTTGATGAAACCCATACAAATCGCGTATAGTTACGAGTCTTTACATAAATTTTAGGACGGTGGGCCATATATATATATAGGGGGAGGGCCAAGAATTTTTGACGGGGACGTATTTAGAATTTTTTTTTTTTTGGGGGGCTGAGGCATTGAGTAAATATTATTGTTGAATTATTTCTAAATTCTAATCCAAGACTAAATCTCAAAAATAGAACAGATTACCAAATTGTCAACATTTTAAAAACAATTGCATAATTATTAGGAATTTATTAAAAATATTACATCCTATATAGCCATAGGGCATGGGAATACATAAAGAAAGCTCCTGAAATTTCGGGGGGGGGGGCTGGAACCCCATCAGCCCCCCTTCATAAATACGCTCCTGATTTTTGCGATGGGCCCGGGCCCACCCCTGGCGCCGCAATACTGGTCACAATAATTGTGTTAATTTATAAACGCAGAATTCAAAAAAAAAAATTATTAAATAGGTACCCTAAATAATATACGCACTGACGACTGTTTGTATTCGATTAAATAATAATATCTATAATATATAATTGATTATCGCAGTACTGAAAACTAGTAAATAAAAAAAAAAATTTTTAAAATCTAAAAGTATATTTGGAATACTTTATGTCAAGTATTCAAAATACTTATAGGGAATATACTATTGTCACGAAGTATTCCAGTGGCGTATCTGTAGCTCAATCTAAGTAAGGGAGGGGGAGAGGTGATTTAAAAATTGTAACGTACCTACCTCAATATATAGCAAAAGGCTCTACTCTAAAATCAAGTCATTTTTTTTTTTTATTATAATTTTCATTTTAAATTCGATATAATATACACCGATATTATAATACAAAAAAATAAAGTTAATAAAAATTGAAGTAGTATTGATCTTAGTCTTTCCTTTGCAAATCGGTCTACGATTCCTTAAACATCCACTTCAATACATAGCATTTTAATGTCCCTCACATTACATACCGTCCGCCACACCCCCTTTTACGGTCCCCCAAGAAGCATTAATATAAAACCATTAAACGCGTATCATAACGAAACAGAATATTATAATATATTTATAATAATTATTATCGAAGTCCCTGAATTTATAGATACTACCTAATGAATAATTATCATTGATGGTTACTTATCGCAGTTATCACGTACGTATGAGGTATGAGATATCAATACATTTTGTAAGATTTATATATTTAATACAAAAATATAAGTTGAGCACTAACGAATATTTTTTTTAGAGGGGGGGGGGACTAAGCCCTCCTAGTGGCGCCAACGACAATGACATCTTTAAAATTTATTTTCTATTCGCTCCCCCCTAGGGGATGAAGTAAATACGCTCCTGGTACGAATACGATTCAGACTTGGCGAGTAAAACAGTATATTCAGTATACTTTTCAAATACCTACTTTTTGTCCCGAAAGTATTTAATACGCGGTTTTTTTTTTAAATACTTTTTAACAAAAAAAAAAAAGTATTCCGAATAAAGCTCAATCGTATTTCAGTATATGGTAGGTATCTATAGTATCTGCATACAAATAATAACTTGTACTCAGTGGCATAGCCAGAAATTAGTCTATTCTGTAAATGTGATATCTAGTATTCTATAGTGTATCACATATAATACATAATATCTCGTGTACCTACCACTAGTGTATCAATACGCATTATTTAGACAAGACGAAAAATAATTCGATTCGTCTTGAAGGACCTTTGAAGGGAAATATTATAACAAATTTCCGGCTGTGTTCCAATCGACTTTTCGAGGGCATATATAGGTAGGTACCTATACCAAGTCATCCGGTGCCGGAAATTGGGTTATTTATGTTTTTCCTATAATTTGTTCCGGAAAGAGATATAAAAAAAAAAAAATGTTACGTTTAAGATTTTTCTTTTCTTTTTGTAATAATAACAACACGCGTCATTAAGAATTTTTGGTATTCATGTCGTATACCACCCGTTTCTACACGTCATATGCGGTCTACCGCACATAGTTAACAATATGAATGAATACATAAATGTAGAATTACAATACATTTATTAATGTAGAATTTCAATATAACGTTTAATAATACAAAAAAAGTATATAGAAATATGCATTTAAAATATGTAGGTAGGTAAATTAAATTAGTATATGTATTAAAAACTGACTTAAAAAAAATGTAAAATTATATAGAAATATGCATTAATCAATTTAAATTAGGTACAATATAATTTCATATCTCTTAAAAAACAATCAAATGTGTTGTCATTCTTGTTTTTTAGACGCCACCATTGTTCCCCGCCAAATACGAGGGCAGCAATGATGGAGATGTAGGTACCATGCATTTTTTTTAATAATTCGAAGTTTTAAACTTCCCCATAAACTTCCAATAGACCGCATAATATGACGTGTGGAAATATACGTGGTAGACGACAAGTGTGCGGTGGACCCGCATACGACATGAATACCGAATTTTTTTCTTGAAAAAAATGAACCGTCCGATAGTGTACGCGGTATATAATAGGTACCTACCGTGTAGTCGTAGGTATACCCTACGGAGGAACACTATTGAAAACATATTCTAATGTCATCACCGTTGCTGTTATAATAAAACACTGGGACTCGCGTGGGGACATCCGTTTAATTATAATTGATATGGAGATCGGGAACACATTATTTTCCCTATATCGATGAAACGTATAGACGAAAAATTCAAATTATGCCTATAATTTTTTTTTTTTTTTTAAATCCAATAAGTCAAAAACCCCCCGAGTAAAACGAATAAAATAATACACTCGTCAATATATGAATAATTTACGTAAAAAAAGAAGACAAATACAAAACGCATTTTTATAATAATATCGATCGATTTATTATTCAATTCGATACACATTTATCAACGAATGGAATGCAGAAAAGTAGTATTAGTTTCCAATGATATTATATTATATTGTCATGATGCTAAAAAATATCCTACCGTAGCCAATAATAGTTATCAGCTAAGACTTAAAAAATAAAAGTTATTTGTATACATACATATATAGGACGAGGATAATGTAACATTATACGTATAGATTATAAAAACGGCAGCTAAACAACATCACTGTATAATAAATCGTTAAGTAAAACTAAAGAAACACTGTAAAAAAAAAAAAAAAAATTATAAATAACGAAATCAAACAGTGTTATGCAGTTTCAACGTAAGGTAAACACAGCCACTTTAAATTAAAAATTGTATTGGATATTAATTTTTGCATTAAAAATGAAGTATCATTAGGATGGGTATCTATATATATATATATACAGAAGACATTTGACTATATAATAAATAATAGTCTCTCCCTATTAAATATGTTAAAAATAAATAAATAAAACGATAGAAAAAAATAATGTAAAAATACATTCAAAAGCTCGTGTTTAAGATAAATAACAATATTCTTTTACATAATTTTCCATTTAGAAATGTTTCATAACAATAATTAAAAACAACAACTGTGTACTTAGCCATCATACAAAATATTACAACAAAAAAATAATAAATAAAACTGATGGCCATCGGTTTGGTTAAAGAACACTCGTGCTCGAAAACACTTTGAAATTTTTTTTTTGCGACATATAATATTATTTGTTACAATATTGTACGATTCGAGTTTTATTTTTACGTGGTGTAATAGTAATAATAATAATAATAATATTACACTGTATAATACAATTAATATTTATATAACAAATTAAGAGAAATAAAATTATATCAATTAACATGGTAACAATATAGGCTACAATTTCATATAGTAATACATAGTTGCAAATAAATAATAGAATAAAGATAATAATATTAATAAGTAAACAGTTAACAGTAATAATAATTCATTATTGATTATGTAATTATATTATTATTATTTTTATACTGGTACGTGATAATACCATAATACACATTTTAGGAATGGAGTGACCGATTGTAAATTACAATCCTGTAAATATTTATCACGATATCATCATTCCATATTTCTTTTAAAATTAAATTCAAGGTATTCACTACAAATTACTAGTAAATTAATACATTCTTGTTAATGGTATCGATATTAACTCTGAAACAGTATAAAGAATACTCTAGGTCTAGATTGTATACGAATACACAGTGTGCTCCACCTTAAGTACTTTTAATGTGGATTCATTGTAAATCTAAGAAATAAAATTACGTCAGTATTACATTGATAATTTAACTTATGTATTGTGCTAGCATATAAATTAACTAAATTATTTCTAGTTAAATGGTTGAGACTCAGTCATACGTTCCGACCATCATTTGAAATAAAAAAAAACAAGAATCGGAATGAACACGTTATGATATTTAACTAATATATTATATATGTATTGTATTATTGCTTGTCTGTAGTTTGGAAAGTGATGGTTAAGTAACTTGAATTCGTAGATTTAATTTCTTAATTCATTTTGTAATGAACTTTTTTAATATTCAAAAATTTCTTTTTTATTTTTCGCTTATACAGGGGTAAAATAATTATATTTGATGAAAAAGAAAAAAAAATACCTAAACTGATTTAACAAATATTACAAATTTCCTATTGTACCCATTTGTTAATGGGGTTAGGTTTAAAATGTTAAAAAAAAAAAAAAAATTAAAATAAAACTGATACATACAATATATACTTATTACAGTTCTAAATAACTAATAAATTAATATAGTATTTTAATACAAAGTATAATTTTTGGTAGTTGCATTATACACAATTTTTTTAATTACAGTAATATTTTTGACCTATTATCAGAAGTCGTGGCTTTGCTAAGTCTTAGGGCCAGTTCAAAATCTGATTTCTCTTGCTCTAAACGTGCTTTTTCCTCTTCCATTCTAAATTTCTTTTGGGCTTTCCATGCAAGTTGTTCATCACTAATGTTAATTTTTTGACAGTCATCTGAAGAAAATGCACCATCTCCAAAAGGATCTGTTTCAAAACCTGCATCTAAGAATGGATCTATTTTGAATGGATCATCATATCTATAGTCTTTGAACGGGTCATCAGTAAATTCATAACTGTCTGATTGTGCAACTGCTGGTTTAGACTCCTTTTTGATATTCTGTGAAAACTAAGAACGAAACGAAAACAAAACCAAAATGAAAAAAAAAAAAGAAAAGAAAAAAAGAAATGAAATAATAAAATCATATTATCTATTTCTAAAATAAAATAAAATAAAAATGAAAAACAAAACAGTTTATTAATACATTGTATATAATAATTACTCATTTTATATTTAAATGAATGAGGTTATTAGGATGATTGAAAAATTAAAATATAAAATAAATTATATTTTAATGCTAAAAAAAATGGATAAATGGATATAATATATATTAAAATGGAAATTGAATGTACAAAAGTGTACTATATTTGACTATTTTTTTTTTTTTTATAGATTTTTCATATTAGTTGTTTCTATAGATATTAATGATAATTACACAGATTCTAAATAAACAATACAGGCTCTAAGCATATCTTATTATATTAGGTTATGATTAATTCAAATATTATATTTTTGACTATAAATGAAAAAGTCAAAAGCTAATACATTTTATGGATAACAAAACAATGTGCCAACAATCTTTAATATTGTTCATTAATCAATAACTTATACTAGTATATCCTTATACTAGATATATAATCCAACAAAAAGCAGGGTGTTAAAGGGTACTTTTTATTTCAGTAAAACAAAATACTTAAGAATATTTCAGATCAAATGTTTTTATAATAAAATCCACAATGCTTTTCTAATTTTGCATCATTTGGATACTACACACAGAATAAACAATTTAAATTAAATTAATGCCAGATTTATCTGAGAATATGAAATGACATTCAACCAATATAAAGATAAAATAGTCAAAGATAGTTCTAGAGAACACTTTATACACATGAAACGTATTTGGATATTGTTATGAAATTGTTTTGGTATCTTGTAATCCATCTTATGAAAAATAAAACTAAGGATACTTTACAATAAAACTGGGAAGGAAAAAGTAAGGAAATGGAAATATGTATAATTTTTAATATAAATAAATTACCTTGGTGCTGAAATTTGCAAAATCAGCAAACTCTGAACTAGTTGAAGAACTGTTACGAGATATTGGACCATTGTAAGGCGCAGGTCTCGGCGGAGCTGGTCTTGGTGGTGGCTGTTTTCCTTTCTTGGGTGGAAGTGCTGGAGTAGGACTTTCAGGTCGCTGTGGAGGTGGTGCTGAACTTGGTCTCGTTGGCGCATGCAATATAGCGAATGGATCACAACCAAATGCATCTTTATCTTCGTGTCTCTTTAAATTTAAAACAACTATTTATATAACTAGACTGTAATTTATTATGCAAATTACATTAATTCAACAACAGACATAAATTAATCTGTGTGTATATATATATAAAAAAAATATAAGGTTGTTGTATAAAATGCGTTTATTAATACCGGTTTCGACTAAAAGTCATCATCAGGTATATAATTACAGTGCAAAATACAACAACAGAAAGAAAAAAATACAAATGAAATATAAATGAACAAATTACATAGAAGTAACTATGAAAATTACAATACACAGACACAGAGTTTTTTAAGTAAATAATAATAAAAATTTAAAGAATCAAAAACAACAAAGAAATTGGGTAGACAAGATAACACTATAGCAAGTTATCAATATTATCTAACATGTATTGATATAAAATGTTATTCTTAAAATCTGTTTGTATATTTAAAATTTCTAAGTCATTATTTATATCAAAAGTTATTGAATGATTGTTTTCTAAAACATGTTTTGCAAAATTAGAATTTGGAGTAACTTTTTAAATTTTATTTCAGAGATGTGTTCTTTATATCTATATTAAAATTCCTATTTGTTTTACCAATATAAAATTTATTACAACTACATTTAAGTTTGTAAATACCAGGATCATTAAATTTATTAAAATTATTATTTGGAAATTGTTTTACTTTATTATTTATTTGTTTGATTAAATTATTACTAGTGTTGGATGCAATTTTAATATTATTTAAATTTTTGTGAATTTATCCCATAATATATTTTGATATTTCATACTACAATAATTTGTTAAGGATTTTTATATTTTCTTTAATTTTATTATGTATTCTTTTGACTGTGTTTAAATTATATTTATTTTTAGTGCGATATCATGTATAATATTAAGCTCATGATTACAATTATATTTATTTAAAGGAATACGTTCAAGTCTATAAAAATAGAATTAAAAAATGCAATTTTATGTGAAAAAGGATGATTGGAATTATAGAGGATAATAGAACCAGTTTGAGTAGGTTTTCTGTAAATATTAAATTCAAATTTATTATTAACTAAGCTAACAGTAAGATCCAAGAAATGTATTTTATTGTTTAATTGCGTTTCTAGAGTAAATTGAATATGTTTATTAATTTTATTCAAACTATTAACCATAATTAAGACATTAATTCAAAGTATAAAAATGAATTGTTAAAATAACTTACATTATTAGATGATTTTGACGTATTTGTTTCACCACCAAATGGATCTGTACTTTGACCTTAAAATGAATATATTAAGAAATATATTAGTACATTACAAATAAATACTATTAATTATAGAAATACAATTTAAATTTACAGGTGAATTTTTAATTTCAATTTTAATAACATTTTGTAAGATTAAGAAACTTACTTCTAGTTCTGGAATCATCAAATGAAGTAAATGGATCATTTGGAAAAGCATCCTATAAAGTAATAAAATAAATTACTTTTATTTGTATAAAATGTAGTTAATGTTAAAAGATTTTAATACAAAGGAAGTTGTAAATTACATATATAATATACAATTATACATACCACTTTATTATTTGTTGAAAAGGCATCATTATTTACAAAGTAATCTATAAAATAATAATTAAAAATAAAGTAATATATTCAATTATATGATCAAACTTCAACAAATAAAATATAATTTTTGTTAATTACCATTCTGTGATCCACTTTTTGCATTTGTTGGAGTGTACCCATTTACATTTTCAAAAGAATCTTTATTGTCAACCTATAAAATATACATAAATTTATATTTAAATATATGTAAGAAAAAAATTTTTATAACCAAATAAAACGGTTCACAAATGTTAACATACAATTTTTCCAAGAAGTCTACTACATTCAATATCCCGAAATTCTAAATTAAAAGTTAGTATAGAATCTGGGATAGCATAAACGTTGCCTTCAATCAATGCTTTTTCTGTTGACTCAATTGTGTCTTCCATTTGACGTTTGTTTTCTTCTAGTTGATTTACTTTATTCTTAAACTAATTCAAAGTAAAAAAAATTAACAATTAGAAATAAATACTTAAATTCCCCTTACATTAATTTACCTGACTTATTTGCAATTGTGAATTTTGTAACATGTTATTGAGCTCATTTAATTTTTTATCCATTTCAGATTGATCTTTTTCAAGCTTATGTTCCAAAGTTTTAAGTTCTTCAAGTTCTTGCTTTTTAGATGAGAGCTCTGCTTCTTGCACTTTTAAAGTAAGTTCTTGCTCATCAGCTTGTTTACGAAGATTATCTACCTACATTTAATAATGTATTTCAGTTAATATAAATAATGTAAAAAATCTAAAATAAATGATTATTTATTAGGTACATGGTTAATTACCGAATTGTCAAATTATGTGTTTATTTTATATCAATTTATATTGAACATTGGTTATTAAGCATATATAATAATTTAAGTTAAAGTTTGAAAAATAATAACTTTTTTTAAACTTTATTTTATACACATACAATCTGTAAATTCAATGTTTACAATAAGCATATGTGCATATGACGTGACATACATGAAAAAAGCAGCAACCCAATGGCGACACTTCATAAATTGATTAGACTTGATTGATATACATAATATATATTTGAATGATGAGTTAATTTAAATTTAAATCTCTACATCACATTCTCTTGAGACTTTGAGGAAGATTTCTTGGAATAGTGTCAGTCAAGAGCAGATATTAGGGTACTTAAGTGATCTGAGTCAAGAGTGAAAATGTCTGTACAGGATTTATTTCTTCAACAGTTTGTATTTTTATATCTAAGTGAAGGGTATAATTTGAAATATAAATTGGAAACTTTGTGATTATAATACGGATAGGGATAGTAACTGACTGGAATGTTTGAATTTTGTTGACGTTTGATTTTTTTTTTTTTTTTTGGCTGTATGCTATAGTTGGATTTATTTTGTCATCATTTGGTTCTACTTGAAATTATATTTTATACTAAACTGAAATTCTTTAAAAAAAAAAAAAAAAAAATGGTTGAAAACTAATTATTAATTATCTTTATATATTTACTAATTAAAACCAAAATTAAATAAAATTAAGAAAATAAAATTTAATTTTGTATTTTACTTACAAATTATGAATAAGAAACCAATATGAAATTTTATGCAAAATAATAGTTCTTAGTCTGTGATTATAAAGATGTTGATTTGAAAGAAAACCATTTTAACATAAATAAAAATAAGTTTTACTTACAACACTTTTTTTTCATTGTTAATAATAATTTCCTAACTTTATTAATTTAAAACATTTAAAATCTGTATGACAATTTTATATAAAAAACCGTATTAAATTGTTAATAATAATGATATAATATTTTAAAAATTATTACTAACCTTAAACTTGTATTAAATGGCATAGAGTTCAACAGTATATGAACCATTTCAAAATATTCTAATGTTAAATTTCTTATTTAATTTTAAATCATTTTGTTACATGCAGTTAAGTATAAAAATAAGCTAGGATGGATTTAGGGTAATAAAATACCTGTACTTGTTCAGCCTTTATTTTCTGATTGACGTTGTTTAGTTCAGTTTCTACCAACAGTGTCTAAAATGGTGAAAATACGCACATGCAAGTTAAAAAGAGATACATATAAAAAAATAAAATAAATAAGCAGACAATCATACAAATCAGTGTTACATGTCAGCATATGCAATATAAACACAAAATGTTAAAACTAAATTGAATAAAATACATTTAATGTTAGAGGAATCATTAAAGTAATAATTAAAATAAAAACCAATCATTTACCTGATTTACATTTGGTTATTTATTAAAAATAAAATTACCTGATTTCTGAGATCATTTAATCGTTTTTGAGCTTCCCCTTTTTGATTTTCTAATTGTTTAAGAGTAGCAGATAAAGTGTCAAGTTCTCCCTAAAAAAAAAACTGAATTATGAAAAATACTTCACTGAATTATGTTTTAATACTTAAACTACTAATAAATACACATAAACACACAATCATCTTATCACTTTTTACAAATTAGAATTGTATTAAGGTGTTTATACTTGCTACATAACCATAATTCTGCCATATGGGCACATAAACATTATTAAAAAATTAGTGCTATTAGATGGAAGCTCATGTTTTTGTTAAAGGAATATTGTTTTTTTTTTAATAGTTTGCATATAAAAATATATTTATCAATGTTTTTTTTATTTTTAAGAGAATACAAACATAATATTTTTAGGTTTTTTTGTACATTTCATTATCATATTTAAATATTTTTTACCTAAATATCTGAGGACCTTAGAAATAACATTGATTTTATAATATACAGACAAGCCATTCTATACCAAATAGTAATGACTGACCCGGCCATCAGCTGCTATACAGCATTGCTGTAGTGTGCTGTCAACAGAAGGATAGTTACTTTAACTCCCATCATTATATGGACTGAAGGGCAGTGATAGCCAAATTTAAGTGGTAGCGGTAAACCTGTGTTGTAATTCTCGCCATAAGCGATTATTTATAAAATATTACACCGATCAATTAATGATCAGTAATTACGCTTGGCGACTGTCATTTTAAGAAATACACTATTTATACATTTAGACAACACCTATTGTTCACCCGAATAAATACAATTTTAGTTGCCAAATATACCTATACAGCAGGCTATCTGTATATTATTAAATCAAAGGTAATTTCAAACTATCATATTGGTGCATACACTTAGTATGAACATACAAATGCATATAATTCCGGTCTTTAGTAATAAAAGTAATATAGCATTTGGAATTAAAAGCTGTAAATATTTACCTGTAAACTTTTGACTTCTCCAGAGCGTATTTTCAAATCAGCTTCTTTTTGAGCAATTTCCGTTTCTAGAATAAGCCTTTCTTTGACTAGTTCATCAATATCTTTTTGAATCATATCTAATTCAGGATTTGAATACATTGGAGGCTTTTCTTGAACCTTGAAAAGAAAATGAAATTATTAATCAAACAGTATGTGATTATATATATATATATATTTTTTTTCAAATTGACCATTTTTATTATATCTTAATTTAGCTTATAATATGGGCGTATTAATTAAATACAATAAAGAAACTTATAATAATAATTCATCCAACTATTGTATTTTCAGTATTTATATACTATACCAACAAAACGAAAAATTACTTTTAGTAATACATAATGTAACAAAATCCTATTAAATATATTTAAATTTGAATAACAGAATCAAATTGGCAGCATCTCTGAATCATATACATTGCAAAATATAATTTTAGGTAATAAAATGTAATATAAATAAAATCATATATACTTGTATATATTTATATATATTTACTTTTTTTATGCAGTAATGTTAATAGTAAGTATTTTTAACCACAGTGTTGTTAAACATATTAAAATTTAAATATTTTATTGAACTTAAACCAAAACAAATTTATAATTAGCATCATAAATACTTAGTGATGTTTCCTTTTTCAATACAATAATATTTTATTCTACCATAGACAGAATATATAAAAAAAAATAATAAGTATTTACTAGTGATGTTACGAAGTGTTCAATTTTCCAACCAAACTAAGGGTTGTTCAGTTCGAAAATCAAACCCGTAATTGGAAATATTGGAACTGAACAGAACATAAAATAGTTTGATTTGAATATCGAACCTAAGAAAACAAAATGTAAACTGAATTTATCAAATAAATCAACAAAGGTTTAAATAAATAAAATAGTTTGTTCTTTTTTCAGACGGAAAGTAATTTTTCTCCCAATCCACAGTAAAATCGAGCTACTCGGAAATTAAAAATACATATCATTCATAGCAATAGGATCCAAAAATAGATTATATTGTCGTCTTATTTATAATACCCAGTGGTAAATAAGTTGTACTCTACTCAGTGCTGCAACTACACATTACGGAGATTGTGTGCAATCTTCGTTTTAGGGCCTAACTTTGTGGGAAATGTTTGGTGACCCCCTCCCTTCTCTAGACAGTTATATATATTTTTGAATCATTAAAAGTATTTTTTTGTGAAAGGGTTCTAGGTTTGAATATTGTGTTATGAAATTATTAAATTTAAAATGTTGTACTAAATTATTCTATTAAAGATTGGTTTATGTTTGAAGTTGAACTCCTCGGACACACCATGGTTGTGCACTTACACCATTTGTTATTGGGCAACTAAATTTCATAATAAATCTTACAGATCTTGAATAAAGTGTACGTATATATATATAAAATATTTTTTTATTATTAATTATTAATACATCAATTATAAAGATATACAAATTTTAATCTTTTATTATAAAATCAAATACTTATCATGTACTAAAACATTGGAAGCCTAAATTAGTTTTGGAGGGTTGGGGGGCCGGTATGCACTGCACACCCTATAGTTGTGGCACTGACTACTGGTATGGCGATGTCTGGGGTACGATGATGGTGGACATATCCAATTACCACTTTTTGGAAGGGTTTTTTTTAATATTTTGTTCAGCAGACAAACATTGTTTCCACATTCAGTGGAAGAACTTGTACTTTTACATGGTAACATTTAATGTTTGTTTTAGCAATTAAACTTTTCATTTTCAAATGAAATAAGATAAGTAATAAATAAGATATAAGATAATATTCTGTTGTATATATATAATGCATATATATATATATATATAGTAGATACTAATTACCTAATACCTAACTATTACAATTATATTACTGTATTATTATTTATTTTATGAATTAATTAAATTTACTTTTAAATACTGAATACTTATGTTTTTTTAAATATTATGAAAATTAATTTAAAATTTAAATCCCTCAACATTTTTTTTGAAGTTTAGTTCAGGTTCGATATTTAAATTGAATAGTTCAGTCCAGTTCGGGTATGACCTCAAAAATCTGGATTCGTAACATCCCTAGTATTTACATATGTATGCATTTATATATTTAATATATGTGATAAAGTATAACTTATGTTTTAAATAAATAATAAAAATTAAAGGACAAGTTCAATATTTGATATTTATTAATCAAAATTTGTGAACAAATATTATTTAAATTGAAATTTTGAAATTATTAAAAATATAGATTAGCCAATGATAAAATTATCATATATAAAAGTAGCTATAAACATTTAAAAAACAATTTTCTTGCTAAATTACTATGACTAATTTTAATACTATTTGTTTTGTATAAATTTGGTTTAACGAAAGTTTAATTTTATATCTTAGGATACAGAATGCTATTTTTACAAATATATTTTTCAACAATAATTACTTTGTTATTTTCAATAAATGTTATATCAATTGATTCAAAATTAAAGAATATTCAGAAAACTGCAAAAAACATTATAGCTGAAACTATGAATAAAACTCGTGGGATATCTCAAGTAGGACCAAAGCCAGGAGCCTATCTTGATTACCCAGGTTTAGATAATGAAAAACTAAACACAAATAAGAATCTTTGGAGTTTATACTATAAATGTTTAGAAGAATTTTCAACAAATATTAATAAAAATAATGTCTTCCAAGCAAAAGTTATAACTTCATTTAGAAGCTCATCATTGCGGTAAATTTAATTAGTACTATAAAATAAAAATTGTAAATTCAATAAATTATTATATTCATAGCTTAGAATGTGAACTCTGTATGTCACCTAAGGATTTAAATCATAAAAATGTATGGTACTACTCTTGGCTAGGGAATCCAAACAATTTAAGTTTAATAGAAGAAAATGATTATTATCGCGTTTCATCATTAGACCTATCTTTAACTATAATTAATATGGATGAGTCTAAAAGTGGTTTCTATCAATGTAAATTGTCCAACAGCGAAGCAGGTCCATATTTTATTGAGCTTATTAAAGATAACGAGTTTATAATTTATGTAAATAACTTAAATATACAAAGTTATTGAAATAAATAATAATGTAAAAAATTAAACAAATTTAGATGAACAATACAAAACTTAATTCGACAGACAGAAATATAGTTGTAGAAGATTTGAAATTGAAAATATGGGATCTATGGACTGAATGGTCAATGTGTAGCAAATGCGATGAGATTGGCATAAAAAATAAATTTGGTCACTGTTTGGTATCATTTACTAATAAAAGTACAATTCAAATTCAATTGAAGTATTCCTTTAAAATATTCACTATTACTAATGATTTTAAGAATATGCAAAAATAATATTCATATACAAAATAAACTTTATTAAAAAGACTGTATATAAAATATCTTTAATACGGCCAATATATATATATATATATATATATATACATATGTATATATGTAAATATGTTAAAATACAATAAATAATATTTCAAAATGTCTACTAATTTTACTATTACTTAATTTTAGACACCATAATTAATAAAACAAATATGAAATATAATACAACAGAAACAATAAAAAGGAAAAATACACTTTTTAGAGAACTTAATGGATGCTTTTGACACTGGTTTACCATGTCAAAGTAGTCTTTTAGACTTAACAAATTATTCTAATAATACACTACAATATAAAGGAATAAAAATAATGGTTGAATCTTGCAAAGTAATATATTATTATAGTTTTTAAATGTTGTTAATAAATTTTGTTTTTATAATATAAAGGTAAAATGTGACGCTAATGACATATTTGAAATAAAAGATATCAAAGGAAATGTAATAGATAAAGTAAATAATTCAGCAGGAATATATTCACCATTGCAAATAATGCCAGAACTACCACCAAAAGTTGAAACTACAGTGATAGTTGCATTTTTTAATGAACAACTGAATGTCACATGCCCTGGGTTAGAATTTAGAAAATATTACAAATATATAAACCATGGCAATTATCAACTTTAATTTATAAATTATAAATAAATTTGTAAATATATTAACAGGAATTTAAATTCAAATGCTCCATACGAATGGAGACTAAATAATCAGATAATATTGTCAACCAATGGGCGCATAACAGTCGATATATTAAACAGACTTATTTTTAAAAATATTACTGAAAATGATGAAAAAACATTTACGTAAACAAATTAATTATAACACTCTCATTATTATTAAAAAAAATTTAAATTAAGCATTTCAATTTGGTTTTTAGATGTTGGCAAGTTGATGATTTAGCTGGAATAGTACAAATTAAAGTACTTAAAGAATTAAAAATTGTAATTCAAGAAGATATACATATGTATGGAGTTTACCTTATTATAGGAATTTTTATATGGCTTGGATTCAAAATGTTCTTTGACAGAGATGCAGCTCAATTTTAATGTTAATACAGGCACTATAACTTTTTACTATGAAATGATAATTAATTAAATGTTTTTACTTGAACAGCAGTAGGTGGAACAGCTCTGTTACTTGGAGGAGTCATTTCAGGAGTAAGCGAAGTTGGTGGATCAATTCCCTTGAGTTTGCGCTCTACTAACCACATTGCAAGGCTAAACTGCTCCATATCTAACTTTCCATGTTGATTAATATCACAAAGACTCCTAAGAATTAAAACATTTAAAATAAATGTAATAACAATGAGCATAGATGTATAATAAATTACCATATATGTGCTAATATAGATTGATGAATACCAGTTTTAAGAAACCTATCTTTGATTTCTGGTCCTGATACAAAACCATCCATATCAACATCAGATTCTAAAAACATACAATCATAACGAGCCTTTTCTTCAGTAGTAACTACCCACGTGCTAGCAGGAGATGGCACTAATCCAACTGATGGAGTAACTGGCCTCTAAATTAATGAACACAAACATTATAGGAAAAAATAAATATTTAGATCTTAATTTTACAATAAAGCACCAGAGTACAATTTAGCTAAAAAGTATGATTATTTATGTTTTATTTTATTAACGGAAAACTATTTCTATAATTATATGCATATTTATTTGATATATAGTAGCACTGATTATGTAAGACTCCTTAAATAATCAATGATAGTAGATACAATGAAACTTGTCTATGACTCTTGAAAGTTTTGGTTCAAAATCAAATTTTATCCATATACACTTTACTATAAACAGATGAATTGAATTGTTTAGTCCTGAAGTATTGAACAGTTTTCATTGTACTGAATTTTTAAATAATTATTATATTAAATAATATCACCCAATAAAAACTTGCTTTTGGTGGTTGTTTGACTAGATTCGAAGTAACGCCAGAAGGAAGCACTGGTAAAACAGGTACAGGCGAGTTAGCCATTGAAGAACCTTTTCTTTTTGTTGGAGGTAATAACTCGGCAGGTAAAACACTCGGAATAGCGTATTTTTCTAAAGCTTTATAAACTAGATGCATGGCCTAAAAAGACATTAGAAAAAACCCATTTTTTTTTTTTTTTTTTTACTCTATTTACTTACAACGGCAAATTCATGTTGATCCAATTTTCCATCTTTATCCATATCAGCCAAGTCCCAAATTTTACCTAAAGTATCCACTGACAATTTGGAATCAATTAACAATCCTTTTACCTAAGGAAAAAGTAATTTAATAAAAATCTTATATCACATTAAGTTATTTACTTTATCTCCAGCAACTGTTCCGTTAACTGGCCTTAATGATTCAAACATTTTGTCATAGTTCATTCTTTCTGAAGGTTTCATCGACCAGTCGTTCATACTACTAACAGCAGTAATTAAACCTGTTGTTGGTATTTTGTTTGCTATTAGTTTTGATGCTTCACCCTATGACATAAATAATTTCAATTAAATATCGCTCTCACAATAATATCTATAAATTAATAATTTAACTTATACCATATTAGGTGGCGGAGTCAGTTGTGTAATGTTTAACATTGATATGTCTCGTCCTGCTTGCCCTAATGATATCAATTTCAATGCTACGAAAAATCCAGATTTAGTCAAAAAACCTTTAGCAGTTGGGTCTGATAAATCCCAAATCTAAAAAAAGAAATGTAATTTTTATTATATATTAATTAATAATTATGTGATTACACTGATATTTTTCTAAACAAAAATTAATAAATTAATAATCGTAAAAAACATTCAACATACTTGACTAAGTATAACTTGTGATAAATTGGATTTTTTAAGAAAATTGGCTGCATCCATGGCTCCGATAGTTCCTTTATTCGTGGGATCCACCTGAAAAATGAATTACTTTTGATGTACATCTAAAAAATATTAAATCAAAATGTTTTTATCAAATTAATATGGTTAAACATCAAAATTATTGATGCCAGCAACGAATAAGTAAAAAACTAATGAGACTATTTTATATTAAATATGAAATAACTAATATAATATATGTAATGTATATATATATATATATATATATTTTTAATTTTCAAGAAATGTTTATCGTGTTAAACTCGTAACTAAAATTATATGAAAACCACAATTACTACTAACTTAATACCCACAATGTAATGCTTAGTTCTATCATTAATTAAACACATAAACTTTTTATATTTAATCAATGGTTGTTTTTTTTTATAAAATTAATGTTTGGTAATCACGTACCCAGGTGGTAGTAAACAATTACGATTTATAACAGCTACTTTACAGATGGATTTGTTTTATTTTAATTAATAACTATACCAGTTTATTATTTTGTAGGTTTATTCGAGTCTGAAAGGTTATGATGTAAATATTATAAGTACTCATTTAGAAAATTCTTGAAATAAGCGTAACCAAATATATGAGATATTTCCCAACAAAAATTCGGGAACTTTTATAAAACGTTCGCCAACTGAAATTAAATGTCGAAAATTGAACTCCATTAAACGTAACAGAAAAATAATTCTATAAATAGATAACAATTGTATAATATCAAATCCTATAC
Organism: Slavum lentiscoides; assembly: GCA_032441835.1. Lineage (NCBI taxonomy): Eukaryota > Metazoa > Arthropoda > Insecta > Hemiptera > Aphididae > Slavum > Slavum lentiscoides. The sequence goes on from CM063718.1 coordinate 13,184,299, forward strand.
GTTATAACGTAGATATAATGTTGTGACTACAATGTTACATTCGTTGGTGAACGTACGATTTAAAAGCAGGAAAACGTGTGAAGTCAAACCCTGAGAACAAAGTTTGCAGATACTGAATTTTATGAACTTGAAAAAAAAAAACCGACCAGTGCGTATTATATCGAATGCCTACTATGTCGCTTAACGTCAAAACTGAAAACCAAAAACGTATATAATATTGAATTACGTAACTCACCATATTATAGAGGGCTTCGTAAATTGGAAAGTGACTTCCGGCTACCTATATAAAAAAAAAAACACGTACAAAAAAGAAAAAATTAATTTTGAGCGTACATAAAATCAATTTGAAACGTAACCTTGAGACTGACAGCAATCGCAATAAGATAATAAAAATACAAAATATCATAAATTGATTTTAGGGTGGAGCCGACACGAGTAACAAGTACAACAATAATAATTATACCCTGCACTGGACGACGAATACAACAACAGAATTCTGTGGCAAAAACGAGTCTTCTCGTTACGGCCCGCGACAAACGGTTACGGTTTTAAATCGAAATACAGTAAAATCATTTTTCTCACTTCGTTCGGCGAAGGCAGAGTAGCCATCCTGACTGTTTTCGTACGTGATTACGGCGGTGATACACTCTCCAGCGAAGAACAAAAAAAAAAACCACTAACGTCGGATTATGAACGACAGCCGGACGGACCGATTAATACAATTTTGTTCGGCCACCGTTTTCAAAAAGCGTGCGTTTCGCCAAAAATTTAATAATAACAAAATAATAATTTAACCGTCGAAGCGAAAAACGAGTACGCACCGTAGTCCGCACGTAATAACAAAACACATATAAAATTGATTTTTCTCGGATATTATCAGGAACGAAGTGACGTTTTATTGCAGTGCGGCCACCGGACACGATACGAAATTCGGAAACGGTTTTTAAACAATTTTTTTTTTTTTCGCTTTTTTGGCCCAACGATATATTTTCAAAGTGTTCGCTGGTATAACGTTCGTATAATATTTATTTTACGCTTTTTTTTTTTTTAGATAAAAATCGTTACGATTCGACGCGTTAATTGAAATTATTATTATTTTTAATTTCTTCGCTTTCGAACGTTGTCCATGTTCTTTGACTTTTTGTCTTATCTACAATTCGTAGTGTGTGTTTTTTTTATCACTCTTTACATAAAAGTAATGGCGTCGTGATATTTTGTGTACTGTACTGTACACGCATTACCGTGTGGGGATATCGTCATATTCTATTGCCGATTTCCGTCAATTGCTGTTGGATCGTTTGTCGTTTTCGAGGTAAGTGCGTCGATTTATTTTATTGAAATTCAACGTTTTCCGTTGTTTTTTCAAATCAAAAGATGTAGCCGTAACGGGCGTTCTATTCGATCCGTACTGCGTATGTTTCGCATTAAAAAAAAAAGCTGTACCGTGTCACATGGCCGGTTATTAGGTTATATTTTGAACTGCTGGAAAAAGCCCGTTCGCTCGTACCGATACGTTTTTATTTATTATTTTATTTTTGTTTCCGGCCTTTGAGACCGTACTGCTAAACGTATGCCACCTGTCCCTGACTTCCTGTTGCTTCTATCCATCTGGGTATCGGGTTCTGTCTTCACACAATCTTGTCCACCTTGGTCTTCGTCTGACAATCTCTCTCTAACTGTATTCGGCTTCTGAAAGAGTCCTAGGAGTTCGCCTTTATGAAGTTTTCTCCATTCATTGGTTTGACTATCGAAAACTTGGCCGTACATTTTCCGTACGACTTTTCTTTCAAATATCATTGGTCTCGACTCTTCCGTTTTTCTCAGTGCCCACGTTTCCGACCTGTATAGGACAATAATTGGTCTTAGTAGCGTCGTGTACATCCTGAATTTTAGGTTTTTGGATTAGGTCTTCGATTTCAAGACTTTTTCTAATCCATAATTTCCTTTATTAGCTTGTTGTATCCTTGATGACACCTCTGTCTTAACATCGTTATCCTCGGTTATAATCGATCCTAGATACTTAGATTGCTTGTACCGATAGGTTTTTTTTTTATCGATTTTCTACGCTGCCCACGTATTATTAAGGTGAAAACGATTTCTTAGTGATCGCCCATTGACGTATCGTATTTCTTCATACATTTAAATGTTTACTCGTATCTTTTTTGTCTTTGTACGTATTTCTGAATTAAATAAAAAAATGCATAAAAACCGTAACGTCACACTATAAGTGTAATAATTTAAAGTACAGTTTTGCAGAAGTAGCAAAATATGTTTAGATCTAAAAAAAAAACGTTTAAATGAACGATTTATTTAATTAAAAAAAAAAAAATTTAGGTTGGTATAATATTGTTTTTACTTGTTCGTTTTTTTCGTTTGTACCTGTACGGCATTCAACTCGTATTTTCTGTATAATAAACTACTCGATATAATGAAATGCCTAATATTCACCGCCATCGATATTGTTATTAGATAAATAAATAGCGTTACAAGTCGTTATATGGTCGTAGTTAAATCTACATTATAGTAGATAGTTTCAATTAAACTTATTGAACTCTAGAGATTTGTAAGCCATGATTTTTTTTGAATGATTCAAAGTCTAAACAACCTATGCAAATTCGCTTTAGGTTTAAACCATTTTCTTAGTCAGTAGTATACGAATTGCAAATTGGTATATAATTGACATTGAAATGTTGTTTTTAAATAGAAAATTAATTATTATAAGTCGCCAGAGTTTTGTCGTATCAGGATGTTATATACTATGATTTGTTCGCGTACTTGACATATGTCAGTGTAGTTTGTTCATAATTATTGTAGTTATTAATTCTAATATTAGCATCAAACCTATCGCCAAAGTGAAAGATTAAAACATCTATTATTTTATATTGGCTTTTTCGATATTTTAATTTTCAACAAAAACATAAGTATATACAAAATGTAATACTTTAAATAAGATTGGAATATAGAAAAAAAAGCTGGCGATATATTTTAAAATATAGGTATGTATATTCGTTTTAAAATTTGGTGATGGGACTATAAAAATGACAAAACTACATTGATTATGTGGAGAGTAGATTTCCAATATTCCTTGTATGTTAGAGAGAACGACTCTTAGCATTTTCTTAATATTTTTATATTGAATAATATAAAAATGTCAAACAAAGTTAATGTAATTATTTATACATTAAATACGATAATCAAAATTTATTAATTATTTTTTAAAATAAAATATTAGTATAAACTATTCTACAATACTTTCCAAAATTCGTAAAACTGTTTGGATAACTATTAAGTAAATAATGTTTATTTATCAGTTTTATTGAGTTAAGATAATTATATGTCTTTAATAATATTGCATAGAAATACTAAATAAAATCAATTTTTGCAGGAACTTCATTGATCTACACTTGCACTATGGCCAAGTCTAAGAATCATACCAATCACAATCAAAGTAATATTTACAATTTAAAATAATGTAAAACTTATTAAATAGCTTTGTTTTTATTTACATAGATCGCAAGGATCATCGTAATGGAATTAAGCGACCAAAGAAGTTCAGACATGAATCACGTCGTGGTGTAAGTTGGAATTTAATTTCCTGATATTTTTATGTATTTATAATTATTGTATTTTATTTTATTTTTATAATTAACGATTTACAGGTTTGCCAAAAGTTCTTAAGGAATCAAAAATATGCATTAAAAGGTAATCTTTCCACTGCAAATCAAGTTGCTAGAGCTACTGAAAGGAGTGAAAAGAGATTAGCTCTGCGGACAAAGTTTGCCGAACTTAGAAGCAAGAAAGCTGCTACTAAAAAACAGTGATTCTAATCTGTAAGACAATTTAATATAACATCAGTATGTTATCAATATTTTTGTATGAACTATTATAATAAAATAATTGATTACATTGGAAATTTTGTTTTTGTTTCTTAATTCTTTCTATATTTATTAAAAATCAATAATAATAATAATAATAATAATAATAATAGATTTAATATTTAACATATATATTAAATGGATATAAAATATTTGTCATCTAGAAATGTTTTTATAAACATTTCTAGTAGGTATCAAAAGCAGACTGCTTCTATTATCAGCATATCAAAAAAATATATACATATAAAACTAATTTGTTTATAAAATGATGGATTCAAAGAAAATACAATGTTTGTTAAAATGTAACTGAAGTACATTGTCTTAATATTACCATTGATTTTATGTTATAAAATGAATGATGGTATAAAAAAAAACATAATAAATATGAAGATTAGGGTGTACAGATATTGTGGATTGAAGGTTCTCCGAAATATCTCATTATAATTATTGAAAAATTATGCAAATAGTTTTTCATCGCATACATTAACACTGGTATCATTTTTGTTACAACCGCACCAATATAAGACGTCTTTGGTGAAAACGGATTTACATCAAACATTCTTTTAGTGATTGTTGGTTTGATTTCACAAGTTGAATCTATTTAAATGTAATATAAGAAATTCTAAAGTATGTTGTTATAAATAATATACATAACATTTAATTGAATCTAAGATGGCAGATGTCCATATGAAATTATGAAATGCGTGTTAGTGGTCAAGAAAATGTGCTGCTTGGTGTTTCATTTCTATAGACAAGCTGTATCTACTATTACTACATGTATTTTGATGAAATAGTTTCTGTATTTTTTTTATGTATAATAACGATTTTTCAATAAAATATATACAATAGAGTCTTGCTGATCCGATCTTGGTGGGACTGGACTCTATTCGGATTATCGAAAATCCGGATAAAACGGAATGACGTTTAAAATAGTTGTAAAACGAGGTTTTGGTGTGGGTAAGGTATTTTAAATCGTTTTTTTTTTATATATAATAAAAATGACTTTTTCAGTTGCAATACTGCACGATTTGTCTAATTTTTCGAATTAATATTTTATAAAAAAATAACACTTTATTTATAGACATTCAAAATGTATTTATTTCACATTATATCCATTATACTTATATATATATATATTGTATAAAATATACAACTACAGAAAATAAAAAAATATTAAGTCTTTGAATTCACTTTGAAAAACAATAGAAATAATTGATTAACCAGATGACCGGACTTGCGATGACCGGATTAGCGAGACTTTACGAGTATAGAATCAAAAAAGAAAAGATCCATACGCTATACGCGCGCGTATATTTGTAATCGTTGAGAAAGATTTTTTTATTTGGTGGCGTCATTTCAATTTTTTCTGAAAGCGGGGCAAATTTTCGATTCCAATATTCATTTGATTAAAACTGTGTAGGTACCACAAAGTATTTTGCTTTGCTCATAAATGTACACAATTTCTTAACATATGGCCGTACAAATATTATAATATTGATTCATAACGTTTAAGTATACCTCCTACATAATAATGGGCAATGGCATAACAATACAATATATATATATATACATTAAATTTAAATAATTAATAATATATTTAAATTACTTACTAATTTACTATATTACTTTGCCAGTAGGTATATATAATATATAAATCGATCAGCTCGCAATAATCGATCGGCCCACATAAATCTAAGGGCCGATATTCAATATTAATATACGAGTGCATATATTGTAGATTTTTTTTTTTCATTTCACGAAATACACTTTAAACAAAGTGTATATTCAGCTTTGAGTCTATCGTTGTTATTTGAATCTATACTATTGTTAGTTATGTTTATTTTTCATGTTAATCATTATTTATTATTAGTATTATTTTTTATTGTCTATTTTGCATACTATTATCACTTCTCTTTCTATTCTCAATATTGTTTTTTCTTATTTCGGCTTTAGTTTTATGTTATTACTTTACGTTAAGAATTTACTGTACTATTACTCGTACAGCCGTTTACAATAAATAAATAAATATGTACCTCCTAACACGAGAATATTATAAACGTGTGAACGCTTTGTCTCGAATAAACGCAGTTTTACAATATATATATATATATTAAAAATATAAAATTAGTCAGGTATCTATACAATTTTCTACAGTACACTCGTAGCAAAATCATGTAAAATCGGTCTCCACTAAATTGGAAAATAACTCTAAAATGTCAAATTGTGATTTGGCGTTACGTATGGTTAAAAAAAAACCAGCATGCCCGCGGGGGCTTGTATAGAATATTAACAAGATGATATCTCGGCTCGATCTCGCGTTTTCTCTGTAAATTCATCTGTACAAAATTGAAAAAAAAGAAAGAAACCTACCTATAGACAGGGCCCCACAAAGGGGGGGTCAGTGAGTACTATGGTCCCGGGGCCCGGGGAAAAAAAACATAATATACCTACGCATATTATTAACTTAAATTGGAAAAATAAAATGAGTCATGCCACCCTAGTCACCATATCTTTACACAATATTGGTATATAAATAATTTGATTTCTTACTAAATCATTTTTTGTAACAAAATGTGTGGCGGGTGGTGCGTGCGACGCGAGCATTTCTTGGAAAAAATAAAAGGGAAAAAAATCCTGGAAGATAAGAGCAATTAGTCCGCCGCTATATAGAAATATTAATGTTGTGCCGCCTGTCCTATTAGTACTATTTTGCTGGTCGAAAATGAGATAATTATGGGTTTTTATAAATTTGATTTTGTCAATAGGTATTCGTTCGTACTCGGGTATTTCCACAAAATGTACATGTAAAAAATATGTACAATACAATTGTATTTTTGTACGTACAAACGCTATTTTTAATTTTTGTATTTCATTATACATAAATACTTTTTTAAAAAATGTTGATTTTTATATTAAATTGTAGTAAATTAAGCCTGGTCCACACGGTGAGAGTAAAACGTGATAGTTGCTATCGCGAGAGTTACTATCATGAGAGTATCATCGTGTGAACAGGGCGATAGTGACTATCGCACTCTCACGAGAGCGACTCTCGCACTATCATGCATGCATGATAGTTGAGAGTAGCTCTCGTGAGAGTGGTAGCAACTATCACCGTGGAAACATGTACTATCGCACTTTTTCACTATCATGAGAGTATAAATATATTATCAATTGTTTAACTTTATCAATTTACAGACAACATATTCAAACTATTAAAATATTTCAAAGTGACTCAAAATTTAAATTCCTTTCCTTTAAATTTCAAAATTCTTCTCAATAACCATTTCTTAACCCAAATCCTTTTTTATTTGATGAAATTCTTTTAGTTTTATTATTTTTTCAATAACATCAATTATACCATAATTAATTTCCGACATTTTCAGACTTGTTTAGAGTGGAAAGCTTGTGACAAGGTCACAGACCTTTACTATTATACTCAACTATCAACGTGTGGACACAGTCTCTAGTGATAGTAAACTCTCACACACTCTCGCGATAGTAACTATCACGTTTTACTCTCACCGTGTGGACCAGGCTTTAATGTAATTGTGTTTTAAACTAAAATAACTGATATTTTATAGAGGTGTATAATAGAAAAAGAAGCCGTGTAACCCATATATTTAGGTAATTTTTGTAAAAATAAAAAATTATATGTTAGAATAATTTATAAGATGATTATAAATATTAATATACAATGAGGGCCCGGATTTATTTACAGTACCGTAGTTGAAAAATTCATGTGGGGCCGTGGGGGGCCTACCTATAGACCATTCGGTATGAACATTTCACAAAACGCGAAAACTCTATTTTAATAACAGCTGGTAAATATCGTTTTAAACGCGGTTTGAGTTTCAATATTGTGTCACGACCGGATCCGCAAAAATTCCATACACTTTTGTATACTTTATGATTTAAAGAAATAACAGTAAAACACGAAAACTACAAAATACTATTTATATATTATTTATTATGATAGTGATATGTACACGATAACAATTAAAAAAAAAATCACTAATAACTATATAATATATACGGATAACATTATAGACTATAGTAATAGGACTATAGGAGTGAATGTATTTATTATGAACGCGTATAAATTGCGTAGTCATCCTGATTTTCCACACCACGTCATAATATTATTATAATAATATACAGAGACGTATTTGGGGTTTTGTCGTCCCTACTGCTACCACTCTCCTCTTAAAAAATTTAAATACTGCAAAACTGATGCGAAAACGACACGATCCCTTTTATCGATATTAACACTATTTACAATATTTTATTTTACTCGGATTTCAGCTGTTCACTGGATTCTCGAATTGTTTCATCGTTACAATATAATAATATATTACATGTTTGGAGGATGGAGCGCAAGTCTCCACGATTCATTGTAATCCCTGCTGTTACTTAGTTTATAGTATTGAATATATTGTGCATTTATTAATATAGTTACGAGATGTTATGGAAACGCGTGTAATCGTGCGATCACAATAGTTATACAATTACATTTAAAGTTATACTTAATTATTTATGCTGATTACTCCTTTGAAAATAATGATACTATTATATATATATAAACTAAATATTCGTTTGTACGAGGGGTTTATTTTTAAACTGAATTGTATATATATACACACGCACACACACATATTTATATATAGGTTAGAACTAAAATATAAAAGTATTAACATTGACACTTATTATTATGGTACGTCCATATCGGTTACAAAATATTACAAAACTTTAAATCAATCATAGACAATTATTATTATATAAATATTTTTGAAAAAAAAAGAAGGTTTTACTAGGTTCATTACAATAGGTACATTAAATATAATGTATTTCGATAATTATTTAAATTTAAAAATTACAATACAAACGATATCGTCCTTCAATAATTATTATTATTATACGGGTATTGCTATAAATGATCAAGAAGATTATGTGCCATTCTATAGAGCTTGGGATACGTCTTACCATTATACATCTCCTTGGGCCACTAAAAGATCTTTTCGAGGAGCGTTTATACGAAGCTGCAGCAGGACAACGTAATACAATTTAAAAACATTTTCAGCGCTACACGTATAATGACGAGTGATTTACACATAAAATATTACTCTACATAATATGTTTATCGAATTATTAACAGTTTGTATAGACGCGTTCATCCCAAAACAATAATTGTTATATACAACGTTTATAAACCGTTGTCCGAAATAAAATTGGAAAAACGATTTGTAAGAATAATGTTAAAAAAAAAATTTCAATATGCGACGTTTATATAATTGAATTGTGAATTTTTTTAAATTTAATGTATAGAATACATTTCATATTTTAATAAAAATTAAACCGAGCTGACGGTGCAGGTGAGGCCATTATTTTGCCGCCTATAAAATACGAAAAATAAAAAAATGCGCTGCCTGGTGCGATGGTACCCCCTTGACCCTCTCTCGGCTCTCTCTTAAATACGTCTCTGATAATATATAATATTGTATAATATGTAAGTTATAATATATATTATAACTTACATAAATACATTTAGATATATAAAATGAGATTATACCGACGTTCGAATATTAACAAATCATTTTTCGTCATAAACAACGGTGTACAGTGTATAAACAATAATATATTATAAAGTGAGTGTTTATTATACGCGTTATAAGGATGATGCGAATTCGCTTTGAATATGCTGGGCAGGTATCGAAATTTACAAATTCAATGACTGATTTTTACCGTCGGCTACGACGTTTAACAGCCTCCCGGTCAAATATCCGTTGTCCGTCGTCTCGTTGGACCAAGTCTCCGTTGTCGAATGCGATTTGTTGTCGTTTTTTTGTCTGTCGAACAGTCCGTACTGCAGGCGGAGAAAAAAGAAAATAATTAGTCGATAATTTATTACAAACGAGATGTACGTATTTTATATGTTATTCGTGTGCAGATTAACACTACAAACGTATACTGCAGGCGTACCCGTAAAATATAAAACTTCTGATTTATATGTATGTACTATATATAATATTGTTGTTTTTAAAGGTTATAATAACTGCCTTTGCCAGTATATTTATGATGGTACGCCGGCTAACGTTAATGTAGGTCTCTTATTAAAATGTCATTCGCTGAAACGTTTGTAAAGTTCCAGCAGCTGTTTTACGTTTACCGCGTTTAAGTATATATTAATACTGTATATACTAATTTGAAAGCAATTGCGTTGAACAAAACGATTCTGAGCCGGAGCGCTCTGTCGGTAAATTTAAAGTGGTAATAAATAAATAAAAAAAAAAAAGTTGTGACTTGGGATCGTCAAGATTTTTCGGATGTAGTTGAAGTAACGCATACTAGGACCTATGTCGTATGAAATTGTCGGCCATCGAAACCAAAAAAAAAAAAAAATCATCCCTTTTATGAATTAAATAGCCCGACGTCTAATAATAATTACTTTAAATATCCCAAAGTCGGAAGACATTTTTTGTTAAAAATTTTTTCTATTTATATATAGATATAGTGAAAAATTATATATATACATATTCGATGTGAATTCAAGGCTATATAGACTCTATATTATTTTGGTAATATATATTTTTGCGCTGCGTTTAAAAACTATTGAGAAATAATAGTTTTTTTTTTTTCAATTATTCGGTTGTTTCGAATAAGGAAACTATATTACTGAGAAAATCGAAAAAAGTTTCAAGTACACCAACTAAATACGATTTTCTATACCGGAACGCGTAACGCGCGTTACGAGATCATTTCTTTTCCAGTCCAAAAAATTTGTGCACAGAAAAAAAATATGAAAATAAACGTCATTGTAAAACCAATGGTTTCCTCGCAACGCTCAGAATCTAAAAATTTAAATACAATTTAAAAAAAAAAAACGTATCATTTAAGAGAGCACCACTGGGCCCGTTCGGTTCGGTTCAGACGCATTCCGCACGTTTTAATTAATAAGGTTTTGTATTTGAAAATACCGCTTGTTCTGCAACTGTTGCGTTTTTCACTCAATCGTTGAATATAAGAAAAGTACCAACTATTAATATCTAAGAGGCAGATAGGGGAAATAAAAAAAAAATAAAATAAAAAAATACTGGTTCGACCGAAACTCGAGTATTTCTACACTAGAGATATAACACACTCACTATGTACGTGGTGATCGCGATCCCAATAATCGAACCGGCCAACACGTCCCACCAATGATGTCTGTGATCCGTGATTCGGGTCAGCGAACAGAATATTGCCCAGACCATGCAGATTGTTTGTAACACCGGCATTAACATAAACGAACGGGATTTGCATTTGTTTTGTAGATACCACTGTGCAGTAGATTAACAATACATAATAATTATACATAATATATATATAATAATATTTTATTTATGTGGTCAGTGCCGTCTTAAGGCCCAGGGCCTCCAAATTCTAAGGGCCCCCAATTTATTTACAAAATACATAACATATACATATTTTTACTTATATATTTAAAAAATAAATAAATCTTCAATGACAAAAAAAAATATATAAATTTTAAATTATTAACATTTTGAAATTAACACAATAAACAATAAAGTAACAGAGATTCTAATAAAATTTGGCATTTTAGTTTTTATTAATAAAGTATAATTTTTAATATCTAATATATACTTGTAATATATCATGTGTTAAAAAAATGTATATATACATATATATATGAAACCTCACATAACCTTAAGACGGCTCTGTATGTGGTATCGAAATCAAATGTACTTGAAAATAATTGAAATTTATAATAATTTAAATTTTTTTGAATTTCGGTTTGGGTTTGGGTTCGTAACATCACTAATTAATGTTCTTAAATAATAAATTTGTGTGTATATATATATATAAATATATATATATATATATATATATATATATATAATATGTATCTATATGTGAATATATAATAAAGCCAAAGAGTATTATTAAAACAAAGAAATATATAGGAATATAGGATAGTTGTTGAACATTAAATTTATTTATTTATTTATAAAATTATTATAAACCGAATATATAATTGAATGCATGACGTTAATATATTATACATTTTTAAATTATATATTCCATTTATAATTTTATAAATAAATAAACAAATTTAATAAATAAATAATTTATTTTTTAAAATTGTATTATACAAGCGAGCCGAGCTTGGACGTTCGAGATCAGTTCAATGGAATTGTTTTTTTAAAAATATTAGACAATTATAATATTATATTTATATTAAAAAAAAAAAAAATGTTAAGTCACAAAACACAAAACAAAAACGAGCGTAGTATTATATACATATTATATATATTAATATTACATACTATATATATATATATATATATATATATATTACTCGTATAGTAAGTGTACAGAATGAAAATTTTATGTACTCACGGCCAAAGAAATTGATCCGTACACCGAAATCGAAGCGTGACCGGACGGAAACGATTTGCTTGCATCTCTCACTATGTACGACTTTTCTTTTTCGTTCGTACATGTATAATTGTCAATGTAACTATAAACAGATATTATACGCAATAATTGTATAGTATCAATTTTTTTTTAAAATTAACCTTTCAATAATAATTTTAATCAAATCGACAAACGACTGTAATATTGACTATTGTAGTGGTTATTGTTAATATATACTCGTATAATATATACACGCGATAGTGTGTATATTCAGTGGCGTAGATACGATTTTTTTTTTCAGGTGAAAGTGGTGGTTTCAAAGGAATTTTCGAAATAAGAATATTTTACATATCGATGTGTAAACGTCTGTTGCGGCGGCATGAGGGTAAATCTCGGTAAATGGGACGGTAATGTGTATTAATGTTGTCATGACAACTAATAATAATATTTATTAATATTAATAATATTAAGTAAGTTACGCGTAATATTAATAATATTAATTAATTTATACGTGTAAGCTGTTGTCATGACAACTAATAATAATATTTATTATCGAAATTACTTTGAATAGATAGATACCAATATATTCACAAATCCCAATCACAATTCCGTTCCATTTTTACCGCTCACGCGACGCGTTTACACATCAATGTCTCGAATACTGGCAGACTCGTTTTTAGTGTATTATTTATGAAATTTGTGTTTATTTACTTTTTTTTTTTTGTGAATACGATTTCTATATAAATTAAAAAACAATTCGCCGATTGCCGCTGCAGGTTACGTATAATAATATAACTTTCTTTTCCGCATTAATCGTTATCGTATACGGTTTTCTAAAGAAGAGTAGGTTTTTCCAAAAAATTATGTTATAATACTTGACTCAATTTTTGGAAAATATGGATTTTTTTTTTCGGTACAAAATTTCGTCGACAATTTTCTACAACCGAGTAAATAGTAAAAAAAAAAATCAATATTTCTTATTAATAATTATTATCGTGTATACATTCACACACACACACACACACACACGTGCGTTAATGTAAAACGCTCGAGATTCTGAACTATTCATATTATACGAGTATAATATTATAATATTTATATTAAGTAAAAATTCGCTATTATTCTCTCGAAATCCACGATAATTAACAGTTCCAAAATACTTTAAAGATGCAAAAACGATTTTTTTTTTTTTTTTGAGCGAGGGGGTTGAAATCCCGTATACACTGAACTCAATGCATGGAACGCGTATATCAGTCAATATATGACCCCGGATTATAGGAGGCCGCCGTATGCATTCTATAATATATAAAAGCCATGGAGGATACGATGAAATACAATTTTTTCACGATATTTTATCATGCGTCTTATTATTTACTTTGAGATAATAGGACACAAAACGTCTTGCTCATGGTACCGATGTTAGCACCAAAATCGGTTATTTTTTACATAATGAAGTTGGTAACAAAAGCAGAAAAATAGAAACGGAATGCATATATGGCGGCTCACTATAGGGGTCCATATTTCATATTATATACCTACGAGAATTATACAGAATGCGCGTTCCGTGTATTTACTCCGCGTATAATTATTATTATTATAATTAAATTGCGTTTACCTATTAGTGCAATTTACGGCTTCTCTAGGACGACACGTGTCCAAAAAATGTGGTCTGGGTTCGCCGATCAACACTTTGCCCACGTCCGTGATAAAAAACACGAATATCAATCCCAATATGTACTGACGATACCACCGTAACGAATCCTTGAGCCATTCATACCGCCCGGAATCGAATTTGTTCTGTCCTTTGGTGAAGTATTCGGCCGTCATACACTGCAATGTGCGCGCAATACGCGTATAAATCGATTAGTGCGTTTATATTACCTGCACGCAGTGGCGTATTTACGGGGGGTCCAGGGGTACTGGACCCCCAGAACCAAAAAAAAGACGATTAGATTTTGTACTTTAAAATTAAAAATTAAAAAAAAATTTTTTTTAAATAAAATGTACTTATTTGTTAAAATTATCGAAAGGTATTTTTTATTAAATACCTTATATCAATATATCCTGTTGAAATTTTCAAAAAAAAAAAAAAAATTTGGACCTCCCCCCCCAGAAAAAAGTTGAAAATACGCCACTGCCTGCACGCATTCAGGGGACGTGTTCAGGGCAGGACAAGAGAGGCGCAAATCGTAGAACGCAGAAAAAAAAACATAAGCATCCAACCAATTGTTGTTTTAAAAATATTTTTTAATTAATGTAATGCGTATTGAATAATATGTTTTATAAAAATAAAAAATGTATATTTATAATTTTTTTAATCATTCTGCAGCGTTCACGACTGTGTATGCACGACCAATATATGAATAAGAAATACAAAAATATAGCAATAACGTCCATAATAAAATGTTTTATACCGAATAACTTTAAAATTTTTATATCATTCGATAACATATATAGTGTATTAATTTATGAATTTTCCCGATAAAAACCAATATAAAGAATTACTGTAATAAAATTCTATTGGAAATATTATATACATTTTTAAATCGTTTTCATAACGATTAATGTGTATATGTATACACCGGGAGGTTTAATACAAATAAAATGTAGCTGTAATCAGTGGTTATTATTCTATATTAATGCTTTTTTTTTTTTTTTTTGGGGGGCTCATTTTCGATGATTTTCTACGGATACCACTAAACCTAAATACGGCTTTGCATGACATACATTATCGGTTTATTATTATTAAATTATCGCGAACGTGTCTTGGTATTTTTGTTTTATTTAATTTTTTTCACTTACGGTTATGTACGGAACTATGACTGTGACCAGTATAAGTACGTGTGGCTCTACTGTGTCGCCGTTGTATTTGTAGCTTATTTTGGGATCACCGCAAGAAAAGCCGATACTCTGTATGTTATGAATAGTTCCAGTTTCTACTAGAACCATCGCGATCAAAACTAAAAAAACAAAAAAAATCGACAATGTAATATTGAAATGACCCGTTAAATATATATGTAGGTACTTAATTAAGTATTATTTACGAGTATGTATTATAAAATGTATTATTTCCATAAAAAAAATTGATAATTATGTAATTTAATACACCTCTGAAATTCCTATAAGGAATTAATTGTGGATACACACAATCAGGAGAACAATATAATTTATTATATTCTTTTGGTTATTATAATATAATGTGCAAATACTGCGGTGTGGGTACCTATATTGTTAAAAAAAAAAAAGAAAATGTATTTGATTAATATCGAAAGAATAATTAATATTCGAGCGTTGAGTTGCGTGCTCAATATAATACGACGTACAAAATTTAGTAGGCGGAAATTTAATTTTAATTGTATTTGGGAGCCTTAATTTGAGTTCCCCGAAAATCCATGATTATGGAGTTCCTCGAGATACGTGTTTGAAATTCCCTGGGAATCCACGATTGGATCTCCTGCAGGAATAAGATATTCGGATTGTAGAAGGAGATCGCTTGGAGTTCACACATAACACACTATTAGGAACTCTATTATATATTATACGCATCATATGCAGTATGTATATAATTATTATTTATCGGTAATGATTGCCGAGTTCGATTGAAATAAGCGATACACGAAATGTAATGCTCAGAATTTAAACGTTTAATACTAGAAAAAACTAACGTCTTCTTAAAGTGATAAAAAAAAATGTGAATATATCCTCGTGAAATAAATACGTCATTTTACGGCTCATCAGTGGCGCCGAATACATGCTCAAGTCAGTGGCGTATTTACGGGGAGGTTATTTAAAACAATATTTTGATAATTGTATGAACGAAAATGAATGATATTAAATTCAATTTTGAAAAAAAAAATAAATAAAATTTTGTACACGAATGTCGAATGTTTGTTTATATACAACATGTATATAATAATATCAATATATGTGTATAATGAATACGATAAAAATATCTGTTGAAATTTGTATATCCCCTCTCGTGGAAATATCCTAGATACGCTACTGGCTCAAGGTGGTGCATTTGCACTACCTAAAATTGATGGGTGCAGGGTGGTACAGGGCCAACATATTTTGAGGTTGTCGTTTCTGACGCATATCGGGTTCAGGTTGGTATGTCATTTGTGTACCATAAACGTTTTGTTTCGGCAGTGTAATAAATTATTAAAAACCGATATGGTTTAAACCTTAAGCGCAAACTATTTTAAGCGGTACAAACTAGAGCACTATAGCTACAAGGCAGTTGGTTAATTCGTTATACGCGGGTCTCATATTAATACTCCATACACGTAAATGCATAAATAATTATAATTGTGCAGTGTTGTGCAGTTGGAAATGTTGGACTTTGAACCTAAACGGTAACGAAAATTTTCGAGGGTTCCTAGAAACTAAAAATGGGTGGCTGGTGGTAAAAATATGTGTTTGCACCACATACTTAAAAATAGTTCAGCGCCACCGCGGCTCATTTACGATTTGTAACTATTTGTAAGTGCGCCTATATAACTACATATATAATTGAAATAAATATTGTAGAGCCAGCTGTTAAATGATATACGCATTGTATAGGTATTAAAAAGACGTTGGCAAGAGGATTTTGTTTTGGGACACTCGCCCAAATCTCACGATTGCTTTATAGAATATATATATATATAGTAATTAGTAATACCAATAATAACTATTATTTGTATAAAAAATAAATACTCGTATAACAATAATTGTATACGTTATCGTTAATAATAATAATCCTATTGGTGTAAGCAGCTGTTTTTTTTTTTTTTTGTTTGTTGTTGTCAAAACTAATATAATAATTTGTAATACACGCAATATATTATTAAATGATAATATTAATCGGCCTTCGCATTTCTTTTGACATGTTTCATATATACTATTATTGAATTGCGTATAGATTTTATAAAATGAAAACAAATAAAATAAAATAAACGAAAGAAAAACGACTATTGTCGTTTTCAAAATAAAACTGTCAGATTCGGATTCGCGATTCGTTTTAATGATATCGTACTAAAAAAAAAAACAAAGAATTGTGGACAAATAAACGTAAAAAAAAACCCCCCGGTCGAATTAATCAGTAAAAAGACATGCGGAAATTATTATAGATACGCGGTCCAGTGGTGTAGTAGTAAATAATGTTTCGGGTATACGTACGTCTTAATTCCGCAATGTATTAAGGTAATAGGTGGTTATATAGCTTCGCCTTCCCCTCCGTATCTCCCGTATGCCAATTAACAATATTATAAAACGTTAAAAATGTTTATTCGTACAGTAGGACAAAATTTAAATTTAAAACAAAACAACACGATATACATTTTTTTTTTGTTTTAATTTCATTTTAGCAAATTAAAAAAAAAAAAAGACAATTTATAATATCATATAAAATACCCCGAAACACATACTCCTAACGGTTCGAAGATTTTCATCCTAACCTAACCTGCAGATCTATACTGGAACGTGTTTTATACGTAATTTGTAAACGCAAAACAAATTTATTTCAAATCACGCATATTATAAATTAATAAATTATTATAGTAAAATATAATATTTTTACGGGACTGCGTATAGCTACCACCGCGTATATTCGTTTCATTTTCTTTCCTATATACGCATTTTAGCATTATGGGTATGCATCATATTATCCACTGTACATAATTTATGTACCTACAGTGTGTACTCGAGTCTCAAACGAATATCAAATATATTTTACTATTACCGTATATAGGTATAATATAATGAGATTCAAATAGCACTCATTCACTCGCTCATCGTCACTTCTCAGAAACTAAAAAACGTATGAACTTGAAATTTGGACTAGTGGTTGCTCTAATGCTTTAGATGTATAATAAGGAAGGATTTAAAAAAAAAAAAAACGTTGCTTTTAAATGGATTAATTATTATCGCGTCCATCGCCGATTCGTAATGTGCGGCGGGCCGCTGGTTTCCAGCTATACCTACGACGTTTACGTGTTTACTTATCATTTTATAATGACGAAGAAGATATGAATTGCTCCGAGAAGTTTGTCGATAATAGTTATCTCGCGCATATATTCGTATATTCATATATACACCAATAATGTATACGTGTTTTCTACTCGATATTTTATGTATTTTTTTTCTCTAGATTTTTAATTTTTAAAGGCATATACCACTCTATAAATTATAAAATATCCTTATCTCAAAACATACGTCTGGAGTGTGGCATTGATTGGAAACGAGACGTGGACGATAAATAAAAACGAGAAGGAAATGTTAGAAGCTTTAGAAATATGGCGTTGGAGAAAAACGCAGAGAATAAGTTGGATTGAAAGACGAAGAAATGAAGACGTCTTAAAGGCAATAGATGAAAAACGAACATTGATAGATATACTGTAAAGAAAAAGTGATGCCGGATGCAGGGGCGTAATTTTACTGAAAAAACTGGGGGTGCTGAAGCCCCTCGATTTTTCATGTTATTTTATAGAGTTATATCGATATTTGCAACCCTTCAATGACCATTAAACAATTACATATTTAAGTGATAGCTATATGATGCTTTGTAAAGTATACATTATTATTTAATTACAGTATAATTACACGTGATAAACGTAACACATGAATTATTAAACCATAATGAACTTCAATTTTAAATTTAAATTTGAGTTTACACTTCATTACTTATTATAATAACAACATATCCTCCTTTCACTTTGAGCAAAAATATTTATTACTTCATTTATATCAATTTGATTGGTAAGGTATTTTTCAATAACGATGATAACCTGTGATAAAACTAAAATATTACTTTGAATGTTGTCACACTGCGATGTTTTCGTCGAACAGTCAGAACGATTTTACCGCCAGTCGCCACACTAATCAAATTGAAATATTTTATCAATAACATACTATTATATTATACATTTATAAAATCATCTGAATTTAAATTGTTTTCTTTGATTTTTTTGACCAGTCTGTAAGACAACATATTTTCAGTCATCACACGATTATTCATTTAAATAATATCATAGAACAAAACTGTTGTTATGTATGTATTGTGCACATAATAACTGCTAAAACTTAAATAAATACTACGAAAAAAATTGGGGGTGCTAAGCACACCCAAGCCCCCCCAAATTGCGCCTATGGCCGGATGATAGGGCGCACGTTGAGGCATGGAGATGAATTGCATAGTTTAATAATTGAAGGAACACGATCAGGAGGAAGACCGAGAACGAAATACGCATCAGCCAAATACAGAGAGCTCAAAATTATGGCGAGTGACAGGGAAAAATGGGGAGAGCGTTTATATAAATTAATTTGTTAAAAACCAATCTTCGGATTAAAAAAAAAAAAACTATAGATACATAAAATTTTAGAGGGCCCACCAGGAATATTCCTTAAAAAGAACAGGTCGTTTTTATGTACCGAGTTTCTGACGACACTATTGATGAACTGTTTTACGATTCTTTTTCGCAGAATTGTTCCGAATTCTTTACCGAGTGCCCTCACGTCGCCCGTTTTTTCATTTTTTTTGTTGTTTTAGTATGGTATGCATTGTACTTAAATGTTATGGTTTTACTATAAATATGCGAGTTCTATTAACGGAAGACATACACGCAGGAGAATTTTCTAAATTACTCCTACAAAGTGGTAACGGAAGCCGGGTAATTCAACTATAGTATCGGATATACAAATATGGTTCTAAATTTAAAATTTATAATGATAAAGATGATTCATTTTATTGTATAAAATTATTAAATTGGTTATATATAGCGTGTTATTTATTAAAACGTTATATTTATCTATATACTTGTAAAGTTACACTAGAGTAATTACCAGCTATTATTAAAATAATAATAGCTATCTTTATTATAGTTGTTAAATAGGCCGTAGTCGTTGTACGTTATGTACTGGTAATTTAAACTTAAACGTGCATTGCTGTATAAATAGCGTTTTCTTGTAATTTAACACGCACTCACATCAGTCGTATCGCATTTACATTTTACGTACAAAGTGTATAGTTAATAAATCACGAATGGGTAGGTGATGTAAGTATTACCGTAAATTATTCCATTTAATTCGCGGTATAGAAATTCAGAACTAGTCATATTTTCCACTCCAATTTTATTGGAAAATTATTACAATTATAATAATAATAATTATTATTGCCATAACATTTAACTGTATGCATATCAAAATATTATGCTTCTGTTGAAATATATTTATTGCACAACAATTTACGCGATTTACAGTGGCGCCGATCTTGGTTACCAACTGCGGTAAATTTCTCAATACTTTTTTTGGTAGATGAGTGGATAATTTAAGCTTAAATTGTAATTTAACAATAATAGTATAAGTGTAACAGTTTTTATAGTTTAATAATAATAGTTTTTTTTAAAGTAATTAATAGTTTAACGTGCAAAACTCTAATTTGTTTGTGCGTTCAGCGTTGTTATTTTTAAACTCCAAGATAAAACAATCATTTATTCTCGACTCTTATATACGTGCTTAAAGTGAAGTAGGAATTCAAATTTGTTTATGTCTTAATACGTATATGTATCGTCCATTGGCAACTACAGTATTGACGATCAATTAATTGCGTTAGCGTGTCCTGAAGATATAAATATATTCTGTTTATACCAAAATGTTTATTCTACACACAATTTTCTTGCAGCTTTATCTGATTTAAGCATGTTGGTCAGACTGTCAGAACACTACTTGGACCTTCTTAGTCCGTCTATAGTTCTATCCAAAAGATGATCGCAGCCAAAATAAACAAATAAATAAATAAGAATACGCGACACCGTCGTGTAACGTTACAGTTGTAAAACTATAATTAAATAAACAACTAGAATAATATAAATTTTCACTAACAAGGCATTTTGTTCGCTTTAAATTTCAACAATCTATTTTTATAATATTAATAATTAAAAATTCCGCGTTTCCTCCACAGCCGTTACGTTACGTTTTAAAAAAAAAATTGAAAATCAAAAGTTTACATTTATTTAAGGTATAGGACATACGGTGTAAGGAATAAGGTATAATTTATACAGTACAAGGAAGTGCATATTTTAAGGAATTTTCACTTGTCGATATTAAAAAAAAAAATTTGGATACTTCGACTCCCTTCAACGCTATACTTGCTTAAACGTAAAAGGAGGATTTTGAAGGTGCTCTCCCTTCCAAAACCCGTATAAACCCTTCAAAATTTAGACAAATTACATCGGGGTCATTATTCTCAAATTTTTATTTTTGTTCTCTGAATCGCATTGGCTACAAATTTTAATCAAAATTATGAACCTAAAAAGACAATTAATTTTGATTATGATTATTTATTTTTGGATTAATTTGTATGCCATACAAGATAGTTTTTGAGTACTTTGTTATTATAATCAAGGCCGTAGCCAGAAAGGGTTTAGGGTTCAGACCCCCCACAAAAATTTTTTCTTAAAATAAAAACCAATGATTAATATTTTATTATTAATTTATTATTTTTATTTTATTTCATATTTATACTCTCAGCCCCCCAAATCGTTTGCTGGCTACGGTCTTGGTTATAATTATAACATTACGTCTAAATTACCCTGAAAACTCAATATTTCAAAATGATGATTTTATTTCTTGATAAATCAACACAAAAAACTAATCTAACATAAAGTGAAATGATCGACTTGAAACACATCGGTAAGTACGAGTCAAATTTATCAACTCTAAACTAAATTTTAAAACGGTTGATTTGAAGATAACCGATGAAATAGTTTCATATCTGGTTAACGATACGCATGTCGCGTGCAGGTCAGAAAATTTGTACTTTTTTAGACTCGGGGAATTTTCAATAGTCGATAGCTGTTTTTGAATGCGCTATAAATTCAAATGTTTGCTGGGGTCTGGGTATAGTGCTTGCTTCAAAGCGATTCTTCACTCATATATAGACACGGAATTTTCACATTTTCTTTGTATACATATTGGTAACACTATTAAGTGCGTATATGATATACACGGGCAGCGCTGCATATTGAATAACGGTTCCGGTATTTGGGAGTGGATATACCGTTATCGAAAATTATATTGATAGGAAAAAATAAAACATCAGAATTCGACGTTCCGTATAGAAGAGCTGCATAAAGTATACGATTTAGACGTTTCATACACTTATAAGTGCTCTCAATAATGTACGAATTTTAATTACAATAATGTACGTATTACACGCGCAGCTTGCCTATATAGGTATATATATATATATATATATATATATATATATATATATATGTAGAGCGAGTAACACATTTTTTTTTTTATTAATTATTACGAGTATATAGTAAATAATAATATTTATTTATATAAATACATGGTGTAGTTATTAAAATTGGCGTAGGTTTACGTATGCGTAAATGTTTACTTACAAACGTATGTTTTGATTTTGACGGAAATCAGGTATCGAAAGAGTTCTCCGCACATCCATGTGAATTTATCATGTTCCATAATTATATATAACACTTTCATACACACAATACATTATTACACATTTTGCTGAGAAATTAATATTATTACAAATGTACACGAACGAAAAATGTCTTTCGTTTTGTTTCAATTTCGTATTATTATTGAATTAAAGACGAATTTAAAAAAAAAAATCGGCCTAATATACAACGTATTAATACGTATAGCGTTAAATTCGATACGTTATAAGAAAATACCTACACCGTTTTAAACATTTTTTAAAAATTTATTCGCGTAGAGACCAACGATATGTTGTTTTATACGCGTGTCGTGTACTTACTATATAGCCGATCACTGCGACTAAACACAAAATTATTAAAACATAACTGTATATACTGGTATACGTGTATTATGGAACCAACGGAACATAGCGCTATATGAGATAATGTGAGAGATATATATGATGATATATGTAAAC
The DNA here is from genome assembly GCA_032441835.1 of Slavum lentiscoides. NCBI lineage: Eukaryota > Metazoa > Arthropoda > Insecta > Hemiptera > Aphididae > Slavum > Slavum lentiscoides. The sequence goes on from CM063718.1 coordinate 13,207,489, forward strand.
TAACGAATACATTATCTAATGTTATAATTTATAATAACCGGGAGAAAATAAAATAATAATAATAATAATAATAATATAATAATAATAATAATAATAATAATAATAATAATAATAATAATAATAATAATAATAATAATAATAATAATAATAATAATAATAATAATAATAATAATAATAAGATATTAAATAAATGTTATAATATATAATAATAATAATAATAATAATAATAATAATAATAATAATAATAATAATAATAATAATAATAATAATAATAATAATAATAATAATAATAATAATAATAATAATAATAATAATAATAATAATAATAATAATAATAATAATAATAATAATAATAACGATAATGATAATAATATTACGTATAATAGCTACAGATAATATACCGAGTGGGAAAGTGAAACGGACGATTTTGAAATGACAGTAAAAAAGCCAACAATTAATTTTTGAACAAATTTATTTATACCACTTTTAAAGCGTGTAGAAAAGCATTTAAAAAAGTTTTTTTTTAAATTAAATTTTTATAAACGATATCCACAAAATGACTTCCGTCAAAAATCACAAGCTGTTATATCAGGCAAACGAGTGTTGTTTGTGGGGGGGAGGATACGGAATATTCTCATTTCGAGAAAATAAACTGTTCGGAAACAAATATTTCAGAATATTCATGCTCGCTTTATCCATATATGACTCATACGACTCCATCTTTTCAAACCGTTTACACCATATAGAGCAAACAAATGAGCAAGTAATGAAAACGTCTATGAAGACCGCTCTGAATTTTCGCGTTTATTCTCAAAAAATACGGGCGTATAATTCCTGTTTTTTTTTCTGTGTGGATACCTATATACATATATTAAGAGTATAGTAAACTATAAAAGTCATCGAGTACACTTGAAGACCTTAGAAGAATTAACACAAGTATCGCTTGTTTCTGCAACTGGTCGTAGAAACAGGTGAAAAAGAAATAATATGCTGACGTCGAAGAAGGCGTATTTTTAAATTTTAAATTGGTTAGTGATATTCGGGGGGTTTTTTTTTTTATTGATCTTAATTAACATCGACAGCAACGGCCATTAGTTATGAACGTTTGTAGAATTTCTAATTTGTTGCAATATTATTGCGTTTCGATTGATTTTATTATATTAAATCAGTGTTTTAAAAGTATACTAACCCACAATTTAAGCATGACGAGTTAATCTAATTGTTATTTATATACATACTCGTATATGTATATTTAGTATATTATTAATTTTTTTTTGTATTTTCAATATTCGATATTGCGATTTTCTATTATTTTCTATTAATTACATAAATAAATAAAAAATTTAAAATTCGATTCGAAGCGTTCGACTGCTCAATAAATATTAAATTCACTGTTCGAAATATTGTTGTCTGAAAATAATATCTCCGTACCGTCCGGTTCCGGAATATCGAGACTTGAAATTCGAATTAGACAATTTACACATAATTATTATATCCATAGCCATCCTACGCAGGTATATTATAAATTATTAATATACGGACACGAGCATGATGTGTAGTGCAGTACCGTGAAGTACAGTATAGACTTTCAACGCGATTTCGTTAGAAAACAAAAAAAATTATCAAAAATATATTGTCTTTATGATACATCCTCCGTACATTATATTACAAAAATTTGGCTTATGATTAATTCATTTGTCATCTATAATATTATTTACTTACACACGTGCTTATTATATTACGCGTACGAGACCGAATTTTTCGTCATACACGATCGCCAAAAATATCAGTAGGCGTAGGTTTACAGTGGCGGATTCAAGGGGGGGGGCCCGAGGAGCCCGAGCCCCCCCCCTTGGTTGTTATATTATATTCGTAGTTAATGATTGTATAAGTCGTCGTTACAGTGGTCGTTGCGATAATGTTGACTGTAATCTTATCTGTAATATTTATAGTTTATGTTCATCGTTCAATAACTTATACTATTATTTACTTGAAGGCCTTACATCAAATCCTAAATATTGTACTTATAGAATTATACATTTTTGGCCCCCCCCCCAAAAAAAAAAAAAATCTTAGATCCGCCACTGGTAGGTTTATGTGTAATTTAATGATGTCTGGGAGTTGATGTCACTGCACGACAACTGTGTAGTAGTAACGGCGTTAATCGCCGTGTGTAAAAAAAACGAAAAAAACGAAAATATATCCTTCTTAGACGACGGACACCCGTCTGTCACTGTTACAATACTTCCCGGGGTCGTGGCTAAAGTAATGCTTCGGAAGGACTTCAAACGCTTTTATCATATGCGTACTATTATTGTACAGGTGTCAAAAATACGAGAACAAATCGATATCTTGTTATCGACAGAACTGCTCCTTCTGGAGCCTAAAAGGTTGGGTACTGGACTTAGGTACAATCGGATATAGTATTATGGTTTATGCGTAGAAAACGGTATTGCTCGTTCGAGAAATAATAATCGTTTCGCGAAAATTCTAGGCTCTTCTTGTAAAGAGACAGCCTAACCTAACCTGACCCAACCGCACCAAAAAAAAATAAAAATAAAATCTTAGATCCCTGCTCTCGTTTATCTAAAAAAAATTTACGTTGAGAAAATTAGCGTAGTTATATACTACCTATATAATATGCGTAAACGTCGAACACTCTGTATACAAATATATATATATATATATAAATATTTTATTAATATATGCAACGGACGTAACCACTACGCGGTGCAAGGGATTTATGAACTCGTAAAATGGTTCATGGTCCGACATTGACTTTTGCTCGAGTCAATGTCAATGTCATTTCAACCGCAATATTCCCTCCCATTTTATAATATAATAAAAATAAATATATTTTTATGTGTGTGTGTGTGTGTGTGCGTGCGTGTGTGTGTGTGTGTGTGTGTGTGTGTGTATAAGGCCGTTGTTCGCGGGAGTTTGTAATATTTAATGGCACACACACACACACACACACACACGCGCGCGCGCGCCTTTATTATATTATATTATACTATATATGACGTGTGCATTGTTTTAACCGAACTATATACCGGTCGCTTTGGTATAAACCGCCGTTGTCGCTCTACGAATTGTGCGATATTAGAACGATAAAAATTCAACTTGCAGTGTTGACGGAAATGAGGAAGGGGCTTGGGGTGCTTAGCCCGCCAGAAGTTTAGTTAACCCCCTCGGAAACGGTTTAATCGTTTATAAAGTATTAACGTTTTTTTAATTTTTAACTACGGTTTTTTTTTTTTTTTTGTAAATTGCCGCGCTGTATAATATATTAACGTAAATGTAATAAAATAAATTAAAATTTTTTTTTCAAACCTTGCCGCTATAGAAATTCAGTTTCGTAACTAGACTACGCAGTATGGCTAGTATTATTATATCATAGCCGATACACGTCATATGCAAATAATAATAATAAGTATGGCTATATTGACTATAGAGAAAACAGTTTCTCCGGTTTTCGGGTTTTGTTTCGAAATAAACGCGTAGAGAAACTACGGAGAAAATCGAAAAACCTTTCAAATAAAACACCGACCGAGATGCGATTTGTTATATTTCAAGTCGAAAATTTGTACACAGGAAAAAAAGAACATCAACGTGAAACCCGCGATAACTTCTTCGTTTCGTTCGGAATTTCAAAACAAATAATTTTAATTGTTCTTCGGTTAAAAAAAATGATACGTTTGCAGTCGTGTCGTTCGTCGCACTATTTCTAATATATGCCCGTTAGCCGCGTATACGCGCGCAGTACACGCATAATATCAGCTATGTTAAGGAATTTAATATTTTTAATCGACTTCAAAAAAAAAATGAGGCGCGGTTCTCAATTCGGTTGTATTTTTTTTTTTTTGATGTTTGTTACCTCATAACTCGGTCATTTAAAAACCGATATGGATGAATATTTTTTTTATATGAAAGAATATCGCCTCCCGGTGGTCCCGTATCAATTTCGTACATATTTGCCTAGTATATTCGGCCGGTAATTTAGTTTTTTTTTTTCTTCATATTTTCCGATTTCATAAGGATATTGGTCTAGTATCCTGACTAACCACCCAGTCAAATGTAGGAACGTGACTACTGTAAACTAACTGTGACTAAAAAGGACGAAAAAAAAATATTTTTAGAAAAAAAAACCGACTTAAAAAAAATGGCACTAAAAAAAGTATGAAATAATCAATAGCCTTTTTGAAATCGACGACGAATTTCAAATAACATTACACTGCAGAAACGCATTTTATTATATATATATATATTAATTTATTGCAATATCTATATTAGATTAATAAAATGCGTTTCTGCAATGTAATGTTGTTCGAAATTCGTCGCCGATTTCAAAGAGGTTATTGATTATTTCATAATTTTCAGTGCATTTTTTTTAAGGCTGTTTCTTATTATTTTTTTTTGTAAAAATATTTTTATTATACTATTAAAACGGAGAAAATTGCGTTATTTTCAGTAACGATTTCACGACTGGTATTCTATTATTTTTGCGTTATTCATTGCGATAAAAAGAAATTGACGTGTTCGATATTTCGACCATTATAATCGTTAATGACAATATAATAAGCGTTTAATTTCATCGACGATTTTACGTTTTCACCGTATATATAGTTTACTAAAATTTACATTCGCATCATCGATTAAGAATCTAATAGTCACGTTAGAAATGCATAAAAAAACAAAAAAAAACCGCTTTAAAGTTCACGAAAAACTCGGAAGGCAAATATAATTCGAGACCCGTGCTCAACGCACACCCCATTTTTACGGCACTGTATATAGAACGTTATATATAATTAGGTATATGTACAGAAATTTAAAGTCCTTTATGGCGAAATTTAATATTGTATTACATAATAATTTTGTTTTTTTTTTAATAATAATACAATTTTTAAGACGTACAAAACACGCGATACTTAAATAATAATAATATATATATACTCGTGTTTTAAAGTTTAACTGCAGGGACGGGGATCGGGACATAAAAAAAAACTACGTGTAATTAAAAATAATAATAATTATAATAGTAAAATATAAATTAATACCGATTTGGCGAAGGAACAGAAGAAAAACGATTTTGTCTAGAAATTGCTGTTATATAACGTTGATGTAAAAAAAAAAAAAAATACTTACAAACAAACCGTCGAATTGTTAAAAACGAGCAGCTTTTCAGCTATTACATCAAAAAAGAAGGTACCGCGCATGATTGAATAAACAACAGGCATGTCAGCTATAATTTTGTTTTCGTTATCACCGCACGTGTTCCCCAGACACGGAAAAAAACGGTATCAATATATATCAATGGACGAAAGAGTCTTGGCGAGGTTTTTGATATTCGAAATAAATTTTTAATATTTTAATAAATATTAATTATTCAGTCATGATTCAATTATGGCGTGTAATTGGCATCCAATGATAAGTCAATATGGATTATTTTAATTCGTAATAACGTAACGATTTAAAATTATGCCGGAAAGTTTTTCCATGAATTTTGTCGTTTATTCCAAACCTGGGAAACATTACCTGCGCCGTGTTATCAATAGCTGACACGCCTGTTTATTCAGTCATGGTACCGCGTGCGTATTTCCTCTACGAGCGATTTTTATTTTTTTACGATAAAGTAAGAAATTATGTAGTATCGATTTGTACGATTTGAAAACAAAATGTGTGCGAACTTAGTTTTGGAAACGTTACGATGTATTGAATCAATAACAATTTTATTGTGTTCGATATACCTATGTTAAGAAACGGATAATTTCTCAGTTGCACGAAAAATGTCGATAAAAATAATTTCAGGGGAAACTCAGATTATTTCCCACGATGCTGAACTATTCAAATTATTCCGGGTTCTCGACATCGATGAATTATTTACAAAAAAAAAAAAAAATTAGCAATAACATTTAGTTTTGCCACAAATCAACACTCTCGACACATAAATGTACCGGAATTCCATACATGTACACAAAAAGAGCCTCGTATATTATGTTTCAGTGGGATCGAGGTCTTTGAAAATTGTTCCCAATAATACAATGCATTGTACAATATTATTCGTATTTCATATGTAAAATTTAGAAAAAAAAACCCGTCCCACAATACTTTTGAAAATAATTAATATTTACATACGTATAGTGTTTTGTAAAAGCCTAGATGAGTTCATAAGAAGTTGCTCTTCGATAAAAGGTATATATAAACTCAACGGAATGCCGTAAAGCTAATTTTAAATTCGATCTTTTTGTAATTTTGTAAACATTTACTAGGAAATAAAATATCTATCCACCGATTTATCAAAAAAAAAAAATGTGTATTTTAATTTTACGTTTTACATACCCGCTTAAATATAATAATATTAACGATTCAAAATATTATTATCGAATTTTTTCAAATTCGTTTTGCACATAACGATAAATAATAATTATGATAAATCATTGCATTCAATTCGTCATTGATAAAACGATTTCGAACGGAGTTACGGTGTTATATTATTTATTATTATTACTTATAATATAATAATAGAGTGTGTGTGTGTAGACCATATTATAATTAATAATAGTAATTTAATATAATTTCTTGCAATAAACTATAAATTACAAAGCCAAATAATGTTTATACGTTATGAAATAATTGATATCGATAACGACGATATATTTTATTTTTGTGACACCATGGGTTATTATTAAGTTTTTTTTTTTTATATATATAATGATATTTTTTAATAAGAATTATATTATCAATATAATATTCGAAATGACCTCTCTAAAGTACCAAATAGATGCAATTTGCTACCGGAAAGAAACTGTGACCGAAGGATCGGAGCACTCCTTCTGGTAGATTTTTGGGTAAAGACAAAAAAAAAAAGCACATCATTGTACGAAACCAATAGATTCCTCGCCACGCTCAAAATTTAAAATTACAATATTATATACAGTCAATTAACATTTAAAAACGTATGTTGTCGCTATATCCTTTATCAGACGACGTACGCGTATATAATATTGATGTCTTCAAAAATATTTCGTTATTTTGTTTTAAGTCTGCAGATAATACTATTATAACGTATATGCCACAATTTATGTCTTTACTCTGCTTACCGGTAAAATGGATTATTATCGGATATGGAAATTCGACAATGGAGTTGTATATGAATAAATGTTGTCATTCGATTTCTGCGTGGTTCACGACTTCACAGACTGTTTGTTCGTATTGTATTCCGATATTTCTGATATACACACATATATATATATATTATATTATTTATATATATTATATTATATATATTTATATTTATATTTCATATAAACGCGTATGTATTTATACGGCTACAATAGTCGAGACTCAACGATAGAAATCACCCGGTTCCCCCGGCGGTCCAGTCCATCGCTGCAGTACTCAAAACGGAAAAGAAAAAATACGGCAAATTGAAAATATAGTGATTTATATTATATGATTTTATAGCTACGAATTGCGTGATGTTTTATATTTATTTATAATGGAACGATTTAATGTAATTTAATCATCGCGAATTTAATTTACTATAATTTGACCTACTTTAAAAAAAAAAAACGTGTTTCCAGCAGTACCTACAATAATATGATTTTTCAATAATGTGTTTTTTTTTTTTTTTTACTATTATTGTCCGCGCACGCTTTTTACTTTTTGCCAAAAAAAGAAAACTTGTTAAATTATTATTGGTACATTCCTTTTTGGACACGGAAAGTTTTTGTATTCTTTTTCGAGTTTAAAATATAAAACGAGCTTATAGACAAATGAAATATTATTTTAAGAATATTTAATACATTCATTGATTACAACAAGAACTATAGCGTCGTTCAGAATCTTTTTTCGATTGCTTTCGAATTCGGAATAATAACAAAAATCTAAAAGCTCCGTCTAAGCCGACATTCGCCATACATTTTATGATTTATATTATTCATCAACAATAATTATTGAATGTATCTATATTATATATTATTATATGTTTAATATTAATTTTTAATTGACAATAATTTAAATTATTGTGCACTTTATCTCTTCAATCGTGACACAATTGTATATTACATCTTTATACAATAAATGCAATGTATATAGCAAGTTGTTATTTTATATATATATATATATACATATAAAAAAGGTAGCGAGCCGCGGGGTGTTGTGGATATCGCTTAAGTGAATTACTTGGACAAGGATTTTAGAGTTTTGTTTTTATTATAAATTTGAAAGCAATGATAAATCATTGCATTCGATAAAACGATTCTGAGCGGAGCTTCGGTGCAATACACTTTGTTTATTTTTTATACAAAATTAAAGTAATATGAGTCTGACGTTAATGTCTAAATTTCAAGTCAAAAACTCAAAATTAACTGTTTTATAAATGAAAACCTCAACATTTAAAAATAGCTATAAATAGTCTAAAATTGAATGTAACTTTTTGAAAATTCTTTGGAAGTTGTATAGTATAGAGATACAATATTGTTGAAAATTTCAAGACAATACAATGATTGTTTTCGAAATTATAGCGAAAAAATATACGTGATATTGACGAAATCCCATTTTTAGCGGTTTTTCGTAATTTTCGGTGTGAATTAGTTAAACATATTTTTATTTTATTTAGACGTTAAATATTTGACTAATCGACTAAAATACAAAAATGAATCTAGGAAGAAGTAAAAACAATAACATCAAGAATATATTGTAAGTGTATTTATTTATTCCGTTCGGTATACGCCACAGTAGTATGTCTGTATATGATACAATATTAATGCGTTTACTTTATGTCTCAGCAGGGGGCCAAATATAATGCCCAGCCCGGTTCGTTTTCAAAAAAATTTGATTTATAATCACATTTCATAGTAGACGTAGCCTGCATGTAAGCGCATTATCCGTATAAACGTTTTGGAAAAAACAGTTTGTTTAGCGGTCTGTATTGTAGAACCAAAGAATAACAGGTGTGGGATACTCTTTTAAGCCGTTAATATGATAATGTCTACGGGCCGCGGACACGAAATCGTAGCAAAGGTTGACTGTATTGTTTTCGTGTGTATTACGTGAATACTGCATGCTATGCTATTACACAAATACGAATTATTGTGTCTCTACGTTTGTCACATTTTCACGTAAAAATTACAAGTCTGATTTGAATGAATGTTACGGCAATGGATTCTTTAGGATCCAAGGAGTGCAAAAGGCATTATCTTTCATCACGCTATACGACCTAGGGGGGCGAAATAATGACAAAAAAGAAAATCCATCCATGAAATGAATCGTAAAATGTACAAAATTTAGCCAATGACGCGAGTAAAACAGCACAAGGAAACGGAATCAGGGCAATATGCGGCTGCTCTTCTGAAAATCGTATCGCAATAGACACTGCGAAGGCGCACGATAACATTGAATCGCGAACTCAACGAATGTTGCAGTTCGTAGCACAGAATAACTTACCAGTGTAATAAGGTTTATTCTCCGAACTGCTAGCTAATGTGGTTGTGTGAAAGAGCGATTTCGGCACCGACCAATGAAACTGAATATGAATAAGAAAATTTATGTCACAAGTGGCTGCAACACTACACCTATCGTCGAATATTTGTCGGTAGATATAGTGTTATGGACACTGAACAACAGTGACCCCACTGAGTTCCTAGTAACTTTTTGAAATTGTCAGGAGTGCCTTACCATAAGCCGAGGTTGAAAGTCAAAGTGTTCCGCGATGCTGTCAAAGAGCAATAATGATGCGCCAATAAGAGTGTGGCAACGGTACGCGCGGTTACAAATTACAGATCTGGGGCGAAATTACATTGTAAGTGCGATTATTATGACTGGGGAAAAGCAAAAAGGAGAAGGTGCTTTATACTTCCACGCATTTCGATAATGCCGACGGATTTGCCCTTTAAAAAGGCTTTAAAAACAGCATTAGTGATGACGATCAATAAAGTTCAAGGGTAAAAACACTCAATGTTACTGATATGGATTTAGTAAAAAAAAAAAAACACGTGATCACGTAGCCCCCAAAAAAAAACTTTCATGCCCTAACAAAAGATGATAGGACCCAAAACGTAGTGTACTGAATTGCAATACTCGAAAAAATATTGAGGAATAAATGTTTTTATTCTCTGACCAATCACTCACGAATCGCCATCATAAAAATAATTTAATTTTTTTTAAATTCCAAAATAATTTATTTTTTTTATTTTTCTTTCGTCGTTATTTAGATAACAAGACATTTTTCTAGTACAACGGAATATCAGCTTCCAATATGGGTTATTGTCTCTTCGTAATCGCTTTTGAAATCCCTTTCACAATTGAAAAAACAGTAAACTTTCCAAACGTTCTTGGTTCACCTAACCTGACCCGAAAGTAAACGTGTCTTTTTCAAGTTTAGCCTAAAAATAATACGGAAATCTTTAACGATTTATTTATTCGCATGTATAATCTCGTATTTCTGAAGTTTTTAAATACTAAGGCATCAAAAAAAAAAAAAAATACGACTAAACTCCATCAACAATTCGATACTGTTATTCCATAAAAGTAAAAAAAAAAACAGATGTAAAATACCAGAATTTTAAGGCGTAAATCGAGTGAAAGTATAAACGTGTTGATTAGATATCGAGATCATATCAATATTATAAACAGAAGAATGAACGAGCAAACTTAACGTGGAAAACGATTTTTTTTCTGCAGACGCAGCGAATAGTAACTGCAGGAATAGTTTCCAAATGCAATAACTGTATATACACATGCAGGAAACGCGTCAGACAATATTTAGATGTCATAATAGACACATATTTGTTGTCTTATTCGTTCGTTTCGAATTATTATAACATCGTTTTATATTCTTTATCGTCGTTCCGTATTTCTAAGTAATCAAAAGTAAGGATACGTGTACGAATGAAAAATAAGTATTTAACAATTATTATTATTTAATACGAATGGAATGTCGAGTAAAACCAAAGACTTTCTTGCTGCTTACCACGCCATCCCAGTGGCGTAATTAGAAATTTGTTCTGGGGGATGACTTTTTTCCCTCGTTTTTCATTACAGTGCAACGGGAAACTTCACACACACCCTTCATACTATAAATTTTCTTGTTATGTACATACTATACTACAACTCAGTAAAAAAAAAGAAAAAAAAATTTACTTGTAATCTAACTAAGTTAATATTATTCAAGTATTTAAATCAAAATACACAATAGAAATATTTGATTACTACGACTCGTATATATTTACTATTATTTTTAACTGGTAAATTATAAAATTAAATCCAATTTCCGAGACCTATAATTTAAACATTATAATAAAAAAGCGATTTTAAGTAAAGTATAAAAATAGGAAAAAATAAGAAAAATTTTGACTCTACAATAGATGATGACAGTTTTCAGTTATTTTTTTTTTATACATGATTAAAAAAAAGGCTCTGGGAGGATCTATCCCCTCATCCCCCTTAATTACGCCCCTGCGCCATCCATAAAGTCGACGAGGCGCGTATATACGTACCTGAAATTAAGTCCTTCGTCGCGCCACCCACCGGTGCTGTCGTAAGACATTGCAGCAGCGGCGGTAAAACGCGGAACAGACGAGGGGAAAAAAACAGAGTCATCGCGGGCACGAAGTGGTGTAACAATAATAACGCGGTTGTATTTCGTTTTTTTTTCGTAGTTATTTACATTATTAGTCGTGAATATTAAGGCGAAACGCCTTAATTGGAACGGTGTTCAATTGAGCTGAACTATATAGAGTAATTGCTTTTGATGAATTGTGACCGTTACAGCTGCTGAACGATACACACAAGTTAATTACAAGAAAATATAAACGGTGGAATTTATTTTTTATTTCGACTGTACATGTGTGGGAGAGGCCGGCCCGTTTTCATTTTTGAGAACAAATAACGTTTTAACGTTTTGGCCAAACGCCCGCGTGATGTAAATACAAAATTATCATATTTATATAAATATAATCACCAGCTGCTATAAAAATCGTATTCCAACAAATTAATCGCGATTCGCGCTCTAATAAAATTCTACGACGAATTCGTCCCAGTATTCTAAAAAAAAAAAAAACGAGTTATCCCCATGGGCGTTCTCACGGGGGGATATGGGGGATATATCCCCCCCACGTCATTTTTTTTTTAGTACCAAATAACAGGATTGACGTATTTTATTATTTACTGATTGTGTATTATAAATATGTTAGCGGTAACTGATAAGTGATAATGATAAATAATTATTTTGAATCGTTATCATTATCCAAATTAACAATATTTACAGTGATAATAATTATAATAATGAATAATAATTTGATAAAAATATGAATAACAGATGGTAGATAGATAAAAATAGTATGACGTACCGTGGTCATAACGTGTAGCATTTTACTAGTTCTTATCATTGTTGTTGTTATCAAACATTTTTTAATTAATTTGTATATCCCCCCCCAATGAAGAATCCTGAGAACGCCACTGGTATATCCCTGTGTATTTCGACATTTTATACGCGTATTGCACAATACGTATATAAAAAAAAAAAAAGCCGTGTAAACATCAAATTCTGGAAATGTTCATCTTTCCGCAGAAAAAAAAAGAGTTTGAGAGAATTTGAGACGGACCGTCTGCACGATAAACGATATGTACGAATAGTGATATAAAAATTAGCCGTTCAAATTTCAATACTCGTGTGTTGTGTGTACAAAATATAATATTATGTATATTATACGTAATTATTTTTATCGCGTTATTTTCCGTTCGTATAATAATAATTATTATAATAAAATTAATTGTATCCCCCTCACCCCCTCTACACCGAATGAAATCGAATAATAATAGTTACTAACGTTTTTTTTTTTTGTACAGCGTTCGCGCGGACGAATCTTTCTTTATATTTTTCCAATTTTATATAATAATAGCCGTTCACCGTGCACTTCGTGTCTAGTCGCCCGTAAAAAATGCCACCTCTTATACAGGATTCAAATTTTCTTCAATTCTTTACTCGGCGTGTAAAGGATGTTCAAAACTCAGAAGAAAACATTTGAAAGTTTTGACTTTGATTTTTATTTTCAACGCGATAATATTGTATTTTGCACGTTTCATCACTGCAGCGATCATTGCGTTCAACTCGCATTAAAGTTTTTATTGAATTGTTTTATAAAATGCCGATGAAAAAAAAAAAAAATTATAATAACAATGACCGGCTAAGCTGGTGACATGTCGATCTATGACTGACGAATAAAGACTTCACCGTCTGTTTAAAACTCATATTTGATCGTTAACAAACATATAATATATTGCGGGACATCGCCTGCCCGCGCGAAAATAACTACTTCGTATATTCTTCGCATTGAGTTCTTTCCGAATCTTTTTTTTCTCTTTGCTCGGCTCCTGAGGGCCGTAGCGCGACGTCGAGTAACCCGTATCCTTCCTCAAGGATCGGGCTGTCGGATGCAAAAATTAATTTTTCAAATCCGGCTGTTAGTCCCAGAGATCGGAGCGTTCAAACAAACACTTCAGCTTATTTATTACGTTAGTATATAGATATATAAAACGTACAATAAAATTTCAAATACAATAACGAATAAGGTATATACCGATGGCTTAATTCAAAAATGTTGTATGTACAAAATAAATAATTTTACGTGAAAGCAGATTCAAATTTTTTAAATTTAAATGTGTTACAGGAGAGATTTAGAAATAATGAATTTCAAATAAATTGTTTCAATACATTGCTTATCAACCATTTTGATGTTCTATAGAATAATTAACAAAAATATGACCTTTATAAGTTGAATTTTGGCCTTTTTGTAAGTTGAAAGTGCACTTAACACTTTTAACATTTTATAAATGTACTTACCACATTTTGAAACAATACTGTAGGTAATGCATAATTATGAGCAGATATCAATTAAAATGGTTGTAAATGTTGTAAGTGCACGTTTTTGAAATAACAATATTTATTTATAGTACTTATCACAAAATTCTACGCTATCTATTGACCTAAATATATGTACTACATTACTCACCACATATTGGCAAACATACAATTAATCCTAGCCCTATACAATTAAACACATAATTCATTTTCGTCGAAAAATGTACTTACAACATTTTTGAATTAAGCCATCGGTATAATGAATTATTTGAACCTATTTGTATATCTAACGAATTTTTATTTTACATTAAAAAAAAAAAAAAATTTACATAAAAATAAACGATTCTTAACTCGATTCTTGGACGTATATATATATATTATATAAAATTAGTTATCTATATTAATTCGATTATTGTTTAGATGTTATGTACTAATAATTGTAATTAATGAAACTCACGCACTACTGCTTAGTATATAGTGCTTTTATGTAATACGATACGTCACAGTCTTATTGTGTACCTATATATATATATATATATATTGACTTAAACTCGGAAACCGTATGGTAGCTAAAAATATATTCGCGAACACAAAATTTTTTTTCACGTACGTAAAGTGTTAGCAGCGTGTCGCCCATTTTCCGCGATAGTTTCACGATGATTCGTTTATATAAAATTCGTGTGTCGTTTTTAGTAATTTCAATAGAGAAACGACGTCGATGACATAATGTACTCGTTAATTGTGATTATTATTATTATTATTATATTCGATAATTTAACGATTTCATCGCGTATACAAACAAATTATGTTGACAACGACCGATGGTCGCTATGAATCATCGGTCACGTGGTGAGTATCACAATATTATCGCAGCGTACAATATTAAAATAATATTGTAATGTAAATGTCGCGCGCGGCCGGTAACGCGACCGTAATTCGCTACGATAAAAGACATATTTTATACATTTGGAATTTACACACACCAAATGTACTCGTCGTACGTATTATAACGGTAAAACGAATAGAAATTTTAATACAAGGTATCTGGTATACGAAAAAAAAAAAAACAAAAACTAATTCGAATTGAAATCATCGCCTTGTAGACATTTATGGGCCACGTAACTCCAGTATTATTTTTAAGTCACTTTATATTGTGTTTTCAAACGCTATGTGTTCACGTGTTGTCGCGCACACGACAGTCTTGTTCCTATTGTTACTTTGAGCTGTTGTAAAAAATTATCAGTATAACGCGCAGAAGAATAGAATAATAATAATAATAATAATAATAATATTGTGTCTATAGGTGTATATGCTGTGCACGCGAGTGAATCGAAATGAAGAATTTTTCTTCTTTTGTAATGAAGAAAATAAAAATCGGTTTATCATCTCACTTGATCTCATACACAGTTCATCTGCTGCGAACGCGTTCAAACGTCTACCATTCTTTGACTCGAAGAGCAATTATATATATATATATTATATAATGTGGTTTGTTTGAATGGTTTTACCTCCCGTCGCTATTATATATATATATAACTCATTCGCGTCTATACTTACATCAATAATAATAATAATAATAATAATAAAAAAATAATAAATATATTTTATTTTTAAATACACACACATGGTGCCGCTTAATTATGTCTTAATATACGTTGCGGAGACGAGCGGTCGTGTTTTTTACTGGTACTTTTCGGTCGCGTGGACCGCTGTTTCAAACATCCACCGTAATAATAATATATTAGGACTAATACATTATATATATATAGGTACATAGGTAAGCAGCGAGAGTAAATAATAATAACCGACACGTTGAAAGTCTTCTGAAATATATTAATAGTTCTACTTCTATACTGTATGAACACGCGCGGGACTTTGGTCTCGAACGGTTTCACATTTTTTTACCGCGTATGTAAACACATACCTACGTATAAATACACTCGTATTTAAATGAATAAATGCCCGACTTAGAGATATAGTAATATCCTGCTTTGTATATGACCTACATATAATAATAATAATAATAATAATAAATAAAAATATTAATAATAGAGTATGTTAAATATATATATATATATATATTGTGTTGCGAATGATTTTATAATTTGAATTTTTTTCTGTTTTGAAAAATAATATATACCTATATTATTATTATTATTCAATGTAAACTAACGGTCAATTGGAAAAAAAATTGATTGTATGACTTCTTTACCAACTTTAATTTCCCCTCCCCCCCCCCAAAAAAAAGTAAAATAAATAAAAAATATTGCGAATCAAATATTTTCCAAAATACAGGGAAAATATATGTTTTTGAAATGACCAACTTTAAAATTAAACTAACTATATAAATACTTTTATAATTATTTTAAAATACGCGCCGCGTTGCTCTGTTAGATGGTCACGAGATCAGATGAAAATTGTATATTAGTTATAATACCGTCAAGTAATCAGACAATTTAACAGTGTTAAATTATTATGACTAATCGGATAATATTTTATACAGACATACGTATACAGTATGTACTCAGTTGTGAATATGCTATATACGAATTTGTTGATGACAATAATGTTATTAATTTCATACATTATATACCTTCTGAAATGCCACAAAAAAAAAAAAGTGGAATTGTTAAAATTGTTTCCCAACTGGAAAAAAACCGTGTAATTCGTTGTTACTGCGATAAAAACGTGTTATTACTATATTTTCTAGATAAAAGTAATCGATGACACGTTAGTCTGAATCATACTATACACTCTGTATGTAGACACGCTTTTCACGTTTAATTTTAAAAGATATTAAATTATTTCTCCGCTCTAAACATAATCACCAGCTCGTATACTCCACCATCAATTATGTGTTCGTAGTGAACGTTGTTAAAAAAAAAAAAAAAAAATTGAATTATTTTAATAAACGACAATTTCATTTTAGAATTTGAACAGTTCCAAGTAGTATTTTTGTAGAAATTACAACACGAGCCCACGGTGTATAGAGAAGACGATAGCCCGTCATGAAATGTGTTAAATTAAATTCGCAGTTTTACGATGATCAATGATCGATGACCGTGTATATTATAGAGTATTTTAAAAGCCAGATTTATTATTATTATTATTACTAGAATCGACAATAATATTGTGTTCCGTGTTCGTCTGTCACTGGTTTCGCAACATTTATCGAATTGTATGTTTAAATATTGACGAAACTGTACGAATAATTAAAAAAAAAAAAAGACATAAATCTGTGTTAAAGGTATATTAATCTAACAATAGATATTAAAATATTCTTATCTCGTTGTCTATAGTATAGTATTTCAAAATAAATAAGTGTTGTGAAATAACGCAGACCAATATCAATAATATAATCGTCATTTGAGCTGCAGATATTTTTTATTGGTTGGTCAGAAAAATAACTGTTTTATACCAAAATGCGTATATTTCACGACCTAATATTAGTCTGCAATGTATGCGAGTTTATTTTGCATATATTTGCAAGTACTGGGTATTTCGAAATTTTTCTTACGGAATATTTTAGGATTTTGGACGGAAATTTTATCACATTAATGTAATGCTAAAGAAACGAACGTCAAAAAAAAAAATTGGTATAAATATTAAAGAATCTTAATATGATGACCGTAATTCGCTACGATAAAAGACATATTTTATACATTTGGAATTTACACACCAAATGTACTCGTCGTACGTATTATAACGGTAAAACGAATAGAAATTTTAATACAAGGTATCTGGTATACGAAAAAAAAAAACAAAACTAATTCGAATTGAAATCATCGCCTTGTAGACATTTATGGGCCACGTAACTCCCAGTATTATTTTTAAGTCACTTTATATTGTGTTTTCAAACGCTATGTGTTCACGTGTTGTCGCGCACACGACAGTCTTGTTCCTATTGTTACTTTGAGCTGTTGTAAAAAATTATCAGTATAACGCGCAGAAGAATAGAATAATAATAATAATAATAATAATATTGTGTCTATAGGTGTATATGCTGTGCACGCGAGTGAATCGAAATGAAGAATTTTTCTTCTTTGTAATGAAGAAAATAAAATCGGTTTATCATCTCACTTGATCTCATACACAGTTCATCTGCTGCGAACGCGTTCAAACGTCTACCATTCTTTGACTCGAAGAGCAATTATATATATATATATTATATAATGTGGTTTGTTTGAATGGTTTTACCTCCCGTCGCTATTATATATATATATAACTCATTCGCGTCTATACTTACATCAATAATAATAATAATAATAAAAAAATAATAAATATATTTTATTTTTAAATACACACACATGGTGCCGCTTAATTATGTCTTAATATACGTTGCGGAGACGAGCGGTCGTGTTTTTTACTGGTACTTTTCGGTCGCGTGGACCGCTGTTTCAAACATCCACCGTAATAATAATATATTAGGACTAATACATTATATATATATAGGTACATAGGTAAGCAGCGAGTAAATAATAATAACCGACACGTTGAAAGTCTTCTGAAATATATTAATAGTTCTACTTCTATACTGTATGAACACGCGCGGGACTTTGGTCTCGAACGGTTTCACATTTTTTTACCGCGTATGTAAACACATACCTACGTATAAATACACTCGTATTTAAATGAATAAATGCCCGACTTAGAGATATAGTAATATCCTGCTTTGTATATGACCTACATATATAATAATAATAATAATAATAATAAATAAAAATATTAATAATAGAGTATGTTAATATATATATATATATATTGTGTTGCGAATGATTTTATAATTTGAATTTTTTTCTGTTTTGAAAAATAATATATACCTATATTATTATTATTATTCAATGTAAACTAACGGTCAATTGGAAAAAAAATTGATTGTATGACTTCTTTACCAACTTTAATTTCCTCCCCCAAAAAAAAAGTAAAATAAATAAAAAATATTGCGAATCAAATATTTTCCAAAATACAGGGAAAATATATGTTTTTGAAATGACCAACTTTAAAATTAAACTAACTATATAAATACTTTTATAATTATTTTAAAATACGCGCCGCGTTGCTCTGTTAGATGGTCACGAGATCAGATGAAAATTGTATATTAGTTATAATACCGTCAAGTAATCAGACAATTTAACAGTGTTAAATTATTATGACTAATCGGATAATATTTTATACAGACATACGTATACAGTATGTACTCAGTTGTGAATATGCTATATACGAATTTGTTGATGACAATAATGTTATTAATTTCATACATTATATACCTTCTGAAATGCCACAAAAAAAAAAAAAGTGGAATTGTTAAAATTGTTTCCCAACTGGATAAAAACCGTGTAATTCGTTACTGCGATAAAAACGTGTTATTACTATATTTTCTAGATAAAAGTAATCGATGACACGTTAGTCTGAATCATACTATACACTCTGTATGTAGACACGCTTTTCACGTTTAATTTTAAAAGATATTAAATTATTTCTCCGCTCTAAACATAATCACCAGCTCGTATACTCCACCATCAATTATGTGTTCGTAGTGAACGTTGTTAAAAAAAAAAAAAAAAAAATTGAATTATTTTAATAAACGACAATTTCATTTTAGAATTTGAACAGTTCCAAGTAGTATTTTTGTAGAAATTACAACACGAGCCCACGGTGTATAGAGAAGACGATAGCCCGTCATGAAATGTGTTAAATTAAATTCGCAGTTTTACGATGATCAATGATCGATGACCGTGTATATTATAGAGTATTTTAAAAGCCAGATTTATTATTATTATTATTACTAGAATCGACAATAATATTGTGTTCCGTGTTCGTCTGTCACTGGTTTCGCAACATTTATCGAATTGTATGTTTAAATATTGACGAAACTGTACGAATAATTAAAAAAAAAAAAAGACATAAATCTGTGTTAAAGGTATATTAATCTAACAATAGATATTAAAATATTCTTATCTCGTTGTCTATAGTATAGTATTTCAAAATAAATAAGTGTTGTGAAATAACGCAGACCAATATCAATAATATAATCGTCATTTGAGCTGCAGATATTTTTTATTGGTTGGTCAGAAAAATAACTGTTTTATACCAAAATGCGTATATTTCACGACCTAATATTAGTCTGCAATGTATGCGAGTTTATTTTGCATATATTTGCAAGTACTGGGTATTTCGAAATTTTTCTTACGGAATATTTTAGGATTTTGGACGGAAATTTTATCACATTAATGTAATGCTAAAGAAACGAACGTCAAAAAAAAAAAAATTGGTATAAATATTAAAGAATCTTAATATGATGAAATATTGGTTCGAGATTCATATATTTATATTCAAATATTATCCGTTTCACTCGAATGGGTTGCAGTCATTTATTTTTCACACTATTATAATATAGTAAACGTATAAAAAAACATTGATTTCGAAATGAAATGTTGTGATACGGAATTTTTTTTTCTCTAAAAGAGTAAATTTTGATTATTTTTTAGTACACATTCGCACACATATTTAATCGCTTTTTCACACAGTGCTCGAATCGGGAAATATAACAAGTAGAGGGACGCAATAGTATAATATTAAACTTTCGCGTTTTAAAAACGTCTAATAAACTCGTGGACGGTTTCCTCTCACACCCAATACCGACACTATAATTTTCATAATATTATCTGCAAAGATTATCATTATTATTATTTTTCTAATTAAAAAAAAATATATATGTATGTATATTATATATATATATATATTTATATATTTTAATATGTCCAGTTGTTAATAAATGATTTTTCAGTCATTTTTCCTCGTTTATCCAAATGTATATTGGTCTGGCGTAAATAATAAACGGAAGGTTATTAAAACAAATATATGTGTAATGTGTTATGGTCCGAACTCTGAAGTTTGAACACTGTGTTAAGACACGATTACATATGTTCACGTGTTATAGACATATTAAAAATCGTTTTCGTTCCGACAACATGTTAAACAATTTTTTTTAATAGGTATATATATTTTTTTTGTTCGTATACGAGAAAATTATAAATATCAAAAGTGTAAAAACGAGTTCTTGGCCAGCGCGTTTCATTTTATAGGAAATTAGATGAAATATTTTTAAAAAAGAAGAGGAGGTCCTTTCACGTGCTTCAATTCAAGTACTGTAATCACGTATTATTCTCTACCGTAATCATCATCATCAATCATAAAAAAAGAGTGGCGAGCCGCGGGTGTTGTGGATGCCGCTTAAGTGAATTACTCGGATAAAGTTTTAGAATTTTGTTATTACCATAAATTTGAAAGCAATAATAAATCATAATAATAATAATAATAATAATAATAATAATAATAATAATAATAATAATAATAATAATAATAATAATAATAATAATAATAATAATAATAATAATAAATCATTGCATTCAATAAAACGATTCTGAGGGGAGCTCCAGCGTGTAATGCACACTGTCGAAAAATTTAAAATCGTAATAAAAAAAAAAAATTATGATTGGGATTTTTAAGATTTTTTTTCTAATATAGTTAAAAAACATAGGACGTGTGTTGCGTACAATTGTTAGCCGTTAAAACGATAAAAAAATAATTAATAATTGAATTCGAATAAAAATATTTTGTATAAAGATAGAAACGTACACGAATTGTACAACTATACGTTACATTTTTCAAACGATTTTATTCGCAATCTTAAAACATAATTATATTTGTTACAAATAATAATTTGAATTCCAGCGGTCATCGTGGTAACCGGCCATGAGTCATTGATGAACTGCTACTTAATTAATCATAAAATTCTCCATAATACACGCGTTCTATCCGCGACAGTGAAAACCGGAGTAAAATCTGTACGGTAATAGTCACTGAGAAAATCGTGCACAAAATTCGTACCGGGACAGACGGACACAGACGAGAATGCGAATTAATGAAAACGTATATAGTAAATAATAATATTTTTTTACAGAAATATTTTATTGTTTTTATAAACTAAAATTATTAAACTTGTCATCGTATTAAATTTCAGCTCCGTACGCGCACAATCAACAAAACGAGATTTCAAAATTTAATATAACAAGAATAAGGTTTTTTTTTTTTTTTTTTTAGGAGGAGACCACTTGCATACCCCCTCCTCCTGTATCTACGTCACTGATATCATCACGTGGGAAATATTAGATCTTAGACCCTCCACCCCCCTCCACACGTAATTCCTGGCTACGCCACCGTTGTACTTTGTACTAAAATTTTTAATAAAATCGTCTTGTACGCCAGGGCCGGACCGAGCAATAAATTACCCCTGGCAGATAAAGATTTTGCGCCCTTCCTCTAAAATTGAAATCTATCTATTTGTTAATTAGTTACTTAAAATTACAAATAAATTTAAAAAAAAAAAACGACTGAATGTGAGTATTATAGTTATAATTTATTTATTCAATTTTTAACAATTATTGTATTATAAACGACAATCTGTTATGGGCGGCGCAGTTTTGAGAATGCGTAGTTTCACACACTTTTCATCCAATACCATTGTGATACGTATAATATATAATATTATTAAAATTTATAAATATAGGAACAGTATAGCGTATCTAGGATTTTTCCACGGGAGGGGATATGCAAATTTTTACAGATATTTTTATTGTATTCATTATACACATAATATATTGGATATTATTAATATACGTGTTGTACGTTTGTCATTTGTGTACGACATTTGATTTATTTATTTATATTTTCAAAATTGAATTTAACATCATTCGTTTTCGTTCACGTACAATTATCAAAATATTATTTTAAATAACCTCCTGTGGGGGAGGAGGATATGACCCCCATACCCTCCCCCCCCCCGTAAATACGCCACTGAATAGGAATATAAAAATTTTTGCCCCTTGTATGACTTAATATTTTGCGTCCCCTCGATAGACCTAACCTTGCCAGGCTCTCGGTCCGGCCCTGTTGTACACCAAAATTACGATTTACGTTTTCAACGATCAAAGTTCGCGTTGAAAATTAGCCTTATCCTTCCCCCCCCCACTCCGTCCAACCACGACAAAATCATTTGACCGCCACTGTTTTGGTAGGACAGATTTACACCGATCCAGCCGGCTCCGACTGCCTACATATAAAATGTATATAATATTAATAATAAATAATTAATAAGTAATAAATAATAAATAACGTGACCTTATTGTTATTATGCGCTCTTATCCGGCACACATTTTATTTACTATACATACACTGCGCGTTTCCTTCGAATTACGCACTACCGTCACGACGTCATAGGTACATAATTCGTGCGCATCACTGCGTATAATATTGTACACGTCATGAAACGCGAAGCGTCGCGCACTACACTATGCCACTCTATAAATCTGTTACGGTGAATGGCTGCAGGAAGTCCGTCGTTGACGCGTTTGTGCATTACCGACGTCACTGTATTTTATACGGCGCGTATTAAATCGGCGTTTTCCCCCTTTTGTATAGGTATACCTACGAGAATTTTTCCGAAATAAAAATCAATAATCCCAGATTTTTCCTTCGTCTTTATCGCGGCTGGGAACGGTGGCGCCGATCGCCTACAATTTATCTATGACCATTGATTATAATATATTACTAGTAATAGTAGCATAGGCGCGCGCACAGGGTGTGCCGGGTGTGTCGTGGCACACCCCGTGGCCCGTGGCTTTTTGTATACAACTTTCATTCATTCGGGGACTTTGTTTGAATTTTAAGCTATAAATAATAAAAAATTAGAGAAAATAAATTAGGCGCTCTAGCAAAATTTTTTTAATATTCTAACGTAGGTTACTAACCACTAGGTATATAGGTATATACTATATTGTAAAAATATATCTAAACGTTGTGAAGCACAACATTTAATCAATAAGTTTTTATGAATTGATATTTTGCATTAAATTTATCCTTTTTTTAGGTCGAGAGTTAGGTTAGATTTGCTTAGGCTCATATAAGGGAAAGCGGCCCAATTTTCTTCATGGCACACCCCATACAAAATTCCTGCGCACGCCTATGAATATAGTAGTAATAGTAATACTAGTAATATACAATCAATGCTACGACATATTACGTCATATATATAGTACAGTGCAGGCGTAGCCAGGATTTTTATTTGCGGGGGGGGGGGAGGGGTCCCGGGGCCGATAATTAATTAATTTATACGTTAATAGCGCCCACAAAATCCAATCTTAAGTATAGGATTTAAATATTTGTTCGGCTAAAACGTTTAAAAAAAAAAATAAATGGCTTATACATTGCATTATGTGGACGATCTCGTTCGCGTCTATAGTTGTTAGATGGAGGAAAAAAAACCGGGATGGGGCCTCTTGATATATGACGTCATAGTATTTTTTTAAACAAATCCGCGCCTTTGTGGTGTTAGAAAAATAATACTACAGCGGCAGTTTTTTTTTTTATATATACATATATATATTAAACGACGTTTTCCAAAAGCGAAAACCACAAAAATAAAATAAAATCGAATTAGAGAATTTTTTTTTTTTTTTTTTTAACGATCTGTGTACAACCAAAACTAATTGTATCGTTGGAACACGACCAATAAATAACACGTTATTTTTATTTTTATTATTTTTTTTGGTCTTTGTCCTTTTTTTTTTTTTTTTTTGTATAAGTACAAACGAAATCAATACCACGTCGTATTATACGCGCACTTCGAAGGTTGTTGCCCTTTCGGCTATTTGGCCTACAAAAACTCGTACGAAAACCCGCGTACGCCTGTTATTCGTAACGAAAATTTTACGATTGTGTTGTATAAAAATTATATTAGCGGAAAAATAAAGGAATTCAAAAAAAAAAAAAGTTGGTTCGACAAAACGTTTTCCACGAGACGCGAAACGGTTGATGCGCTGCGCGCATAGCCGTCCCAAGGGGGGGAGGCAAATGGGGCAAGTGCCCCAGGGCGTTCAAAGTATTATGAATGCAGGGGGCGTCAAAAAAATGAATGACAAAAAGAAAAAATGTGTTGTTTTATTTTAGATATTATAATATCCCTTGTATCTATATGACGATTTCGAGGATGAGTGTATATTTACTATTAAAATATATAAAATTATGTAATTATAGATATTACGTTAGTTGTAAAAATTTTTTTTTGGGGGCGTCAAATATTATTGCCCTAGGGCGTTATTGGTTGTTAGGACGGCACTGGCTGCGCGCAACGAAAATATGACTCGATACGGTTGTCCATAATTAAAAATACTTGTCGATAATACACACAACACATAAATATTATACAATATACTAGCTGCCCGGCCCGTGCAATTCGTTGCCCATAAGAAAAAAAAAAAAGAAAACGCCACCTCTTACACCGTTCGAATTTTGTTCGATTCGTTATTCGATACGTTTCCTATTTTCGATTCCCATTTTTTTTTTTTGTAGCTCAGCTGAGATAACGTGTCGTCGATCTATGGCCGACGAACAAAACTTCTGCACCTATAGACTTTTTAAAACTTATTTCATCGTTGACACAACTGATATCGCGGACGTCGTCGGCCCCCGATCCACCGCGTCACATCGCTCGCGAGAAATCTTTTCTTCTTCTTCTTCTTCTGTTGCTCGGCTCCTATACAAGCGCGATGACTTTCCTCAAGAATTTGACTATCGACTACAAAAACGATTTTTCAAATCGGACTGGTAGATTATAGTTATTGCCTATACATTGAGCATCGATATTCGATATCGGCGGCGGCGACGGTTGAGAGTGGGGACGCTTGACAGTGGGAGAGCACACGTTTTTTTTTTGCCGCACTGCGCCGTAGCTGATGGGTATTGAAAAATAAACAATTATAAATAAATTAAAACAATTAACTTATAGAATTGAAACTGAGCCTAAAACCTGCTCCGCGACGTACTCTTTCATTAAAAAAAAATCAAGATAATCGGATGAGTAGTTTCAGAGAACGCTTAATTGCGTGACAAAGATTTCCGTTTTACATTTGTATATAATAATATAGACTAGCTGAATTAGCCGGCGTTGCCCGGGAAAATAATTGTGTGTTCAACTCCGTTTGGGTGTAAATCGCTGTGGAACCAATGCCTATTTAATCACCCGAAATAACGGTTAAAATATTTTTAATAATTCGTATTGTATTGTAAATAATTAAAAAATAGTCGCTAGACTTGGCGATTTGGGCTGTGTGTTGTTCGATACATCAAAATTTTAACCCATTTTTCGCCCTCTTTAGGGGTGGAATTTTTAAAAATCCTTTCTTAGTGCTCGCCTATTACGCAGAAGGAATTTGTTGTGTGCAAAATTTCAAGTGTCTAGACCCAGCGGATTAGGCCGTGCGTTGATGAATCAGTCAGTGAGGACAAGTTATATTTTATATATATATATATATAGATAGATAGATAATGACGTGTCCAATCTATATACCGGTTTCGTATTTAAAAATAACTAAATTTGAAAAAAAAAAACTAAATGCATTATACAGTCATTTTGAAGTATTCGTTTAAGAACGACACCGCGGATGCTTGCACGGTATTTCGATTTTAAATTCTTCGAGTATTTATATATACACGTACAAAAACGTTAATACCGTCGTGTGTACAACAGCGAAGCGTGTAACGGTCGTACTAATCATGCGTTTTTAAACTGGGGTTGAACGGACCAGCTCTTTTTGTCTCGCTTCTGACTTCGGCCACCTCCTTTATCACTGTCCTGTTCCTCTAATTAACGAAAGGGGCCTATACAGGATATTTGCTCCTCCTTTCAAATTAATACGACGTATCCTAATTTATTATTATCCCCCGTAATGTCATTATTATTATTATTATTATTATTATTGGAGCCGTGATTAAATTTTGTTTCGGCCTCCGCATAAAAATCAGAATATTTTGTATATATATACATATAAAAAATAAAATAAAATAATAAATTTCATTTAACACGCTTCTGTTTTTTTTTCTTTCTTATTTCAGTCTTGGTTTTATCAATAGTATTATTTAATTTTTGGCTTTCGACGTGAATATCTACTGTAATCATTACGTTACGTAGTAACAGTCGTGATATATCATCACGCAATTCGTGGTCAAAATTTCGTAGATAAAAATTAAAAATAAAGAGTAACGAGGAGACGCGGACGATGTCGCTTTTAAACGAATTACGCACAGATAATGTTTTAGGGATTGGTTATTACTAGATGAGCTAGGATTTATATGCACGGGAATATATTTTTTTTTGCAACTTCTGATTACTGCTTTTGTTTGAAATGTCCACGGACTACGTCACGATGAAGCGAATGGCGGTTATTTTATTTTGCATATTTTTGCAAATATTTTTGCAATAAAACGCATGTTCAACAATGAACACCTAAAATATCATTTGTATAATACATATCTAATACATCATTGTAAAATCAATAAGTTCCTGACTTGGTTCAGAGTGTTTTTTTTTACTTTATTATCGCGTCGTTCGTACAATATACGATATACTGAAAAGATTTTCGTGTATATGAAATTCGTCGAATAAAATATAATAACAACAGGCGGTAAACGTTTTTGTAATTTTTTTTTTATAATATTATACGTCGCGAGCTTTTTGTTTTCTACGCATATATTATATTTGTCAAGAACGCCACGCAATTGATCGGTTCAAAACAATTAATCGTTGGACGCTTTACGCTCGGTCACGCCCGTTGTAGTCTTTTGAAAACACCATTTATTATTTTACGGCGTTTTGCTGGTGGTACGCTTATATTATAATATATAATATGTTGTGTCTCTCGGGAAACGAATGGTTAACAGACACGCGTTTTTCGGATAAACCGTGGTGATGGTCGCGTGTGTTTTTTTTAAACGAAACAATTTTTTTTTTGTTTTCTGTTCATCACAACTCGTGTGTATTATGGCTTTCTATATATATAGACCAGCTATATGATTTTTTAATCGACTCCAAAAAAAAAAAAAGGGAATCGGTTCTCAATTAGGTTGTATTTTTTTTTTTTTTTAATGTTTGTTACCTCGTAACTCCGTAATTTATAAACCGATTTGGATGAATTTTTTTCTTTATATACGCGAAAGAGTAGATCGCCTCTCGGTGGTCCCGTACCAAATTTTGTAAATATTGGCCCGGTATTCGGCCAGTAATTTAGTTTTTTTTTTTTTTCATATTTTCCGATTTCATATAAGGATTTTGGTCTATATAGTATCCTATATCTATGACCTCCCAGTCAGATGTAGGAACATATGACTACTATAACTATACTATGCGAATAAAAAGGACGAAATAAAAATAGGTTTTTTAGAAGAAAAAAAAAGGAAACCGACATCAAAAAAAAAAAAATGCATTAAATAACCTAATTGAAATCGGCAAAACAACGTATTACATCGCGCACAAAACGCGTTTTATTAATATATATTAATTCGTCGCAATGTATAATCTACGTTAGATTAATAAAATGCGCGTTTCTGCGATGTAATTTTGTTTTGCCGATTTCAAAAAGTTTATTTCATTTTTTTTTTTTTTTTTGAAGTCGGTTTCTTTTTTTTTTTTGTAAAAAATATTTTCACGCTAATTCACGACACAAAAATACGGCAATAACGCGAATTCGTTCGCAACACAACCGACAAAATAAACTCGATGAAATTCGGTGCTTTAAAATTGTCGCGTTACAACTTTTACCTTTCCAGTTTAAACGTTAAAACAAAAAAAAAAAAAACACTTAAAACAAAAATTTTTTTTCTACCATAACTGAATAATAAACAATAATACGTTATGTAAACGTAAAACTTTTCGTTTTTTTTCCCACTTCCGACAAAATAAAACGCTTCCGGAACAACGGAAAAATTACAATTATTATTTATAAAAATATGATTTCAACAAGCACATTCCATTTTCGTGTCGCCTGAAACTCTGCAAAACGTCCTGCAGTACGCTTCATTTTCAACAAAGTCATGATATATATATTTGATGCATAAATGAATACAAACCTTTATTTTTACTATACGCTTTCACGGTTTAATAAAAAAAAAAACAGCGCCTATATATAATCTTGTGCAGGATAAACGTTATTAATTATTATTATTATATAGAGAATAAGTTTTAGTTTACGAGGTCAGAAATTTGTAAAACGCGCGGCTTTTCACGGTCCTGCACTGTATATATTATATTGACCTTGACAAAGAAAAACTCCCTAATCAATTATTCATATGTATATATATTATAATATGTACATATATATATAATACTCGTACGTGCTTTTAAAAAGGCAATATAAAAACACGTACTCCTTTCTAGACGACGCATAGAACGTCGTTAGATCAAAATGAAAATAAAAAAAAAAAACGTTTTAAAATATCGAATTATATATAGTTCACGTTGCTATTTTTGTTGCGGAAAAATTTCTAAAAAAATGTCTAAATTTATTTCAAACATTTTTTTACCGGACATCCGTTATTACGACTGTTCGTAGACGATTTATACGAATTATTTGGTTTGCAGTGATATAGTTTTTTGATTTTTTTCCGATTAAGAGGATTGAAAGCGGGTATTTTCTCTCTTTGTCTTACACACATGAAACACATAGCAAAATAGACGTTTCGTACTTCCAACGTACCACCGATCGATCTATTGGTGCGATAAGAAATTTGAAAACAGATTTGAATTCCTCGTGAATTTTACTACAAAACGACTTTCCCAATTTTTCGTTTTTTTTTCATAAACCCTTAAAAAAATTAACCGAACAAATTAAAAAAAAAAAAAAAATTGTTAGTAATTCATTTTTGAAGGTCTTAAAAAAAAGAAATAAAAAAAATGGGAAAGTCGTTTTGTAGTAAAATCCACGAGGAATTCAAATCTGTTTTCAAATTTCTTATCGCACCAATAGATCGATCGGTGGTACGTTGGAAGTACGAAACGTCTATTTTGCTATGTGTTTCATGTGTGTAAGACAAAGAGAGAAAATACCCGCTTTCAATCCCCTTAAAACCGACGCGTAAACGTATATAGGTATACATAAAATGAAAACACGCCAAAACGCAAAAAAAAAAAAAAAAAATTCATAAAAGAAATTTTTATATATATATATACGATTATTATATAATCGGATTACGAAAGAAAAAAAAAACAAATTATAATACGGACAAAAAAAAAATACAATATATAAACCGAATTCCGTTCTAAATTTGGACAAACTATACGATAATTAATTAATTTTTTTTTTTTAATCTTTTATTCATATTAATAACATCGAGGACAGCAACGGCCATTAGTATATAGGTACGTTATGAACACATTTGTAGGATTTTTAACTCGTCGAAATTTTACATTTCGGTTAATTTTTATTATATTAATAATTGCGTAGACGATATTGGATTTTTTTTTTTAAGAACTTTGAGATTTGGTGTCTGCAGTGTTTGGTCCTGGTTAATATTATTATTGCGTATAAGCGCGCGCACGCGTATTACAAATGTCGCCAACGCATTCAAACCACGATTATAAACGTTATAATAATAAATTAAATATGTATTAAAAAAAAAAAAAAAAGAATTCCGCACGATTCTGCACTTACCCGACAGTAGTAACACGACGTCCAGGAACAAGACCCAATATTTTTGTTTGAACATTTTCTAATCGATATCGTATATATATTACAGACGTGTTCGGTGGACGAGGAAAAACGAGTATACTGTTCAACCGCGATAATATGTTTTTTTTTTATTATTATTTAAATTGTACCGCAATAATATTGTATAATAATGAAAACGGTAATTTTTCTATTTCGAAATGTGCGAAAACATCAAAAAAAATAAAATAATGTGAAAAACAAAATCCGGTCGTATATTCCGAACACTGCTGCCGCGTGCAACGAGCGGGCCACGTGACGACGCGTTTGTAACGACGAGGCGAGTACGCACTTGTCCGACGACGACAGTGCGATTCAACGGTTCCCCAGAGAATGGGTGGGTGCCCCGTGCGATTGTTTTATATATTGTGCGTTAGGTGTGCACGCCGTTTTTACACCGTATATACGCGGCAGAGCATTACCGCGACGACGACGGCTGTAATACGCGTTATTAATAATAATAATAATAATAATTGGTTTTGTATATTATTATTATATATAATGACGTAGACTGTTTCATTATCGTATAGTACGGTTTGTTTTTTTTTTTATAATATTCCTGTGTACGTTTCTTCTTCTTTTTCTAATCTCCGTGAAACGCACGCGCGCGCGTGTGTTTAGATCAGTGGTTCTTAATATATATTTTTTTTTTTTTGTGATTAGCGCGTCAACCACGTCCGAACGAGGAATCCGACACTGTACCGAACCGACGTAGCGGTTTTCTTGGTCGTATATAGGTTTTAGAATAAAAACGATTTTCGTTTTATTTAGAAATAATAAAAAAAAAAATACTAAATAACGAACGGGAAACACTTGCGGTTTTTATGAATTCACAACATATACGTATATGCGATACGGATTAAAATACGATATAAATAATAAATAAAAAAAAATAAAAACGAGACGGCTGTAGTACCTATATATAGGTACCTACTCGAGATATTGCAGATGTGTAAATAACGTCGCGTGAGCGGTAAAAATTGAACCGGAATTATTGCGATACGCGGTATCTTTATTCAGAGTGTAATGTCGATACAATAGATATTATTATCAGTCGTCATGACACATTACACATTAATTAACATTATTATCAGTTGTCGCACAGGAGCGTATTTAGAAATTTTTTTTTTTTTTGGGGGGCTGAGGCATTGAGTAATTATATCATTGTCGAATTATTTCTAAATTCTAATGCAAGACTAAATCTTAAAAATAGGACAAATTCTCAACATTTTAAAAACAACTACATATTATAGGAATTTATTAAAAATATTACATCTTATATCTATAGGGCATAGGAATTAGTAAAGAAAGTTCCTGAAATTTCGGGGGGGGGGGGAGGGGCTGGAGCCCCATCAGACTCGGATTACTCGGACAGAGATTTTACAGTGTATCGTTATCGCTATATAAATTCGAAAGCAACGGTAAATCATTGCGATTCTGAGCGGAGCTTCGGTGTTATATATTTGAGGCGTATAACAAAAACTAATTTTTTTTTTTTTACGAATTGAATACCTCAAAACCTATAACGGCTGTATATCAAAAAATTAATAGAAATGTTTTGAGAATTTTTTTCCTTAATATAATAAACAGTTACGTATTTGATGAATGTTTCATATTTCTGTACCCAATGGTTTTAAAATTATGAAGAAATAACGGTACAATATAATCGATTTTGAGAAAATCGGGTTTTTACCTTTTTTTTTTTTATGTACCTAATTTTTCGGTAGTCTTTTAGTTCTTTTTTGAGAAAATCAAAAAATTACCTCTCTAAAGTATCAATTAAATGCAATTTGCTACCGGTAACAAACTGCAGTGACTGTAAAGATCGGAGCACTCATTCCGGTAGAATTTTCGGGTAAGGGCATAGAAAA
The DNA here is from genome assembly GCA_032441835.1 of Slavum lentiscoides. NCBI lineage: Eukaryota > Metazoa > Arthropoda > Insecta > Hemiptera > Aphididae > Slavum > Slavum lentiscoides. The sequence goes on from CM063718.1 coordinate 13,239,816, forward strand.
AAAAAAAAAACACAAGTTTTGTAAAACCAATAGATTCCTCATCGTTCTGCTCTCAGAATCTAAAATACAGTACGGGGGGAGGGGGGGGGGGAAACACGCCACGCGTTTTATTTTTGAGTAGTTGTATAGAGTCGAACGGATATTGACGTTTTTACGAATCAAAACGAAAACGTTGAAAAAAACCATAACGAATATCGTAAAAAAGCCGAAAAATTGATTTGCAAAAATGTTTGACTCTGGCGGTTATAGTACGGAGTTTGAAGAATTCGCAATGGTGGAAAGAGCTGCTATTTCCGTGAGTGAAATTACAATATTTTAATATCGGCAGCGGTGTTGCCGAAGAGTGAGCGGCTGCAGCACAGTGGGAATATTGCGTTGTCCTGACGGCGCGGTGCCGTTACACTCGACGGCCTCAGCAGTAATACGTTTTTATTCGGAAAAATTGAGAAAAAAATTTTTTTCTTTTCCCCGGATTTCGGATTTCGTGTCACTGGGTCCGCGTCACCCCGGTTGACAACCGCTGGTATAAAATATAATCAAACGATTTAAAAAGGAGGAGAAAAAAACGCCACGCTCGACAGACTATCTCTGTTTATATCAATATTGTGCGGGCGAATTTCAAAAGATAAAGCGTATATAATATGTAATCTTATAATATACGGCCATCGCCGTAGCTGCTGCTGCTGTTGCTATATTTATTGGTTTATAATATTGTAATACAAAACTTCTAAAAAAAAAAAATATTATAATAATTTGCGTCCTATATTTATTCGTTATAAAATAATATAAAGACGTTCGCGAAACACACATCAGCTGCCTAGCTGCGTAGTGCGCATATAGTGTTTGAAGTTTGGAGGGGGGGGGGTTAGAAGTCTAAATCCATCCCAAACGCTCTTTAGATTTTTATATCAAATCAAAATTTTCAAAAAATATTTGGGGCTATACAGAATTAAGGGGGGCTTGGCTCCCTCACTATTTGCGCCTATGGCGTGGTGTATTATAAAAAAAAACGAGTCTGCTAGTACTCGAGACATTGATGTGTAAACGTCGCGTGAACGGTAAAAATGAAACGGAATTGTGATTGGGATTTGTGAATATATATTGGTGTCTATTTATTCAAAGTAATTTCGATAATAAATATTATTATAATATTTGTCATGACAACAGCTTACACGTTGCACGCAATTTACAATTGCGTGTAAATTAATTAATATTAATAAATATTATTATTATTATTAGTTGTCATGACAACGGCTTACACATTTCCGTCCCGTTTCCCGAGATTTCCATACCCTCATACCGCCGTAATAGATATGTTTACACATCAAAAACTTGTCGGTTTCTCGCGTCGACTCATTGTTACTATTGTTGTTAAGTGCGCGAAAAAAACGTCTCTTGTAAAAACGAATGCAAATTTTAAACGCATTTTTTGTCCGAACACAAATCCCCAGTGGCGAGTTTTCTGACCTTCCCCCAGTACAAAAAAAAAAACGTCATAAAAATTTCAATTTCAACGTTTTTCTACGAAAAAAAAAACTGTCACGAACATGACCAAAATCTCGTGTTATTAACCTGCAGAAGTATACTTTAATAATTTATAGTGTTTTAAACAAAGGTTTTATATTGTATTTTTTTATACTCGTAATGTAATCGCATTTAATAAAAAAAATAGATTATACGTTATTTAATACAATAATATTATATAGAAATAAATGTTTTCGAATTACATATTGATAGTATATTATATTTTAATTGTATACTATATTAATATATGTGTATTCGTTTTGATTTAGTTGGAACGTGTAAAATAAAGCGATATTACGTATTTATTAAGTTTTTATTTATTTTATAATACCACAATATTTTATTGTATGGATCATAACGAATTCAGTCGATTGCGGTACGCCTCTTAAGAAAATTATGTTTTTTAAATTTAATTTTAACCGCGGCTAACAACCTCTTCTTGTTTAAGAAAAAAAAAATGGAAATTCGCCACCGCAAATTCTAATAAATCAATTTTCAATTCATTCGGATATTTTATTTATTCAAACGTTTCGTTTATACTCGGACATGTTAATTATTATATATGATTTTTTTTTGTATTATTCAAAATAATCTGATGAACTCTGAATTTTGACGCACAAACTTCAAACTCCGACGGAAAATTACTATACATAATATATATGAGTAGATAAGTATATAATCATAAATTAAAGGGGAGGTCTGGGGCGGTTTAAAACCTATAAATTGACATAAACACTTAATAGGATAAAAATGATTACGCTTTTTTCATTAGATAAAATTTACTAATTTTCTAAAACACAAATAACAGACATTTATAAAAAGAAAAAAAAACGGAATTTTTTCTACTAATTACATATGTATATACTGCAAATTATAGTGTATCAAATATTATAAATATTTAATTGCAAATTTCATAAGAGTGTTCGTTAAACATTAAACTATTTTTTTTTCTTGCGTCTCAAAATGTCAGTTCGGAAATAATTAATAATCCTTCACGTTGATGTTATAACATATAATACTACACTACGCGAGTATATCTACTTGACATTTGTATATATAAGACACATACCTATTATATAAAGTTTAAAGAACACGGCTATATACGCGCATGCACGAGCTTCTTATCGGATCAGCCATTCGGAATATTTATTGAACCAATAAAAAAAATAGGTAAAATATTGATTTTTATAATAGTCAAACCTTATACGTAACTGTTAAATTCAAGAAAACATAAGTTTTATAATCGCCTTTTGATGTTGCGCAGTACTTTAAAAATTCTTATTCCAAGGCGCTCATACTCTCAGTGGGTATGCTTGAACCTATATGAGTCTCTCCCATTCCCAAGCCTTCTACTACAATACACGTATGATTGTTTTTCTTTTTTTAAACATTGAAATTTATTACAATATAAGTCATATATTCATTTCACGATATATACAGTTAGAATTTTAACAAGTTTTTTTGTGCAATTTTTCGTTTATACACTTACTCAAATAAAAGGATTTTTTTTTCGATTTTAAAAGTAATTTTTGCAATTTTTTTTTACAAATTATACGGTCATTATCATGAATCGGTTTTATACGGTAAGACGATGCGAAAATACCGATTTTTTTTTTCTACGGCAGGTGGAACACGGTTGACGAATGTTCATAACGGTCTCTTGAAGAAAATATTCTCCTAGTGTATGTATAAAATGAGTATAACAAATAGATTTAGGTGAATGTATTTATTCTACCGTGTATTTATTACCGTTCAAATATAATCGTATAGTTAATTCAAAATACGTCATATTAATTATTTACTTATGTCTGGGAGGACCGGTAGAATAACGTGTAAAAGATTTCAGATTTATACGATATATTTTTAATAATTATTACGATGTGAACTATTGTTTATCAAAATTGTTCATTCTTTTTTTAATATCATTTACCGTAGACATGTTTAAAGTAATTTTAGTATTTTATTCAAATTTACTTTTAACAAAATCAATGTAAACAATACATTAACGAATTCTTTTTTTTTATAATGCATTTTTTTAGGAAGATTTAACGCAATAAAACAAGCCTATTTTGATTTATTTCGAGTACAAGAAAGGTCGAGCTCTATAGTCACAACAGATAAATGTTATCGTCATAAATCGAGAAAATTACTAAAAATTAAATATTAAAAAAAAAACGATATCTTTTAATTAGGGATTGTTTTAATATTTTATCTTTACCCACGCGTTAATATTACGTATTTGTGTTATAAAATACATGTAAAAAAAATAAAGTACAAAATACAAAAAAATATAAAATTTATAAAATATAAAATACATGTAAAATGTCCGTGTCCTACTCACGCACACAATAAAACGAGGTTTTGCGCTCGTTATATCGATCGATTTTCTTTTGTAGGTACATAATAGGTACATTATACATATTTATATAAAATGACGGGTTGGTATTTATAATAATGAATTTAATATTAGTTTATATATATATATATTTTTTTTTTAATCGTTTTATTCAATCGATCGCCTTTAAGTTTTTATAAGACAATATATAGGTACGTATTCTAGTGTGAAGCCCTGCTGTTTTCACTTAATATAATATTATATTAGTTCAATAGTGTTATATATATATATATATATTGTATTGTAATTATATTATTCTTGCAACAAATTATTATTTATTTATTATATAGAATATATAGTTACGCATAATGTGTATGTATAGTAATTTATTACACTTAGGTAAGAATATTGATTTATATTTCAAATTCATTTTAATATTATGGTCGTGAAATACCTTCACTGAAAGCAATAGACACGAGCAGCGCCGTGTAACCATATACCGTTCGTAGCGTCCTTGGCGAATTTTTCACATATTGCGCCTATTTTTATTGTAATATTATTGCATTATTACACGCTAGCTAAAAATCATCGCTGTATACTTACTTGAGTCATATAGTCGAGTTCGTAACACTAAAACAAAATTTATATCTATGTTTTAAAGTAATTAGAAATAAAAAATAAACAATATCGTATTATAAATTCCTTTACTAAAAAAAAAAAAACGTAAACGATTTTTATTAATAAAATATAGAAATAAAAAAAAAATAAATAAAAATACAACAACCTTATATATTTTTCTTTTATTATACGTAATGCTCTTTGGCAATATTGTATATTTAAGTATACATTTATTTATATATATGTATATTTATTGTTATATATATATATACAGATTTTTTTGATTTTTATTAATTTGCTGAAATTTCGTTTACAAGACGTCACAAAAATTATCAGTGTTATTTCGAGGTTGAAGAGTGAATATATTTTAAATCAAATGTAATGTATTATATACGCGTTGTGCATATTCAACGGAGAAGCTGTCTTTCAATCCTAAAATACTTTCGATGCGAAACATGTTAATTCTAAAAATAACTCTGATCCATCTGAAACATTCGAATAGTGTTTATTCGTAAATCATTTGCATGATTTTTATCTGATTGACGGTATACGGGAAATGGCCACCTAAACGTTCATAATCAGATACCACTTTGTCCATTTTCTTACACCTGCAGCATTCTAATTATTCAACAGTCAGTACACTGCAGTAATAAATTCTTTTTCGAACTCTTGTGGACGACCCTCGTCCTACGCAAGTCCTGATATTATAAATGCTCGTTTTTTTTAATCTTACATTTTTCGGAGAAAAACCTGTTTCATCAAAACTTGTTCTATATAGTTATCACTATTACACCAACGCATATAAAACGCTTTTGCTTTATACCATTATTCCGCAAACGTATTTTATCGTGTTTAATAAATCCTTTTTAAATTTTTAATATCGTCGAACCGTCGTCATCCATAACGTAATTTGTATATACATTATACGCGTTTGATTTTATTAAAAATTAAAATATTTTTTTCAGAACAATAATTATAGGAATCGTTTTACTTATTAAAATGTAAAATTACCAAAGAAAAATTTAACCCAATTATAATTTATTCTATTTATTCAATTAACTTAAGTGCGCCTCTGATTTCGTTGGCGCCCACTGCTCATCTGGCCTGCGATCTCTGGCACACGAATTCATAAATCTAAACGAACATGTTGCTAATGAAAAATCGATTGGATTTCCTTTAATACCTGTCCAATATCTAAATATAGATATAAAAATACCTATTATAATTTATACGATTGTGATATATACTTATATAAAAAAAAAAAAATTGTCGAAATTTATTGCCATAGAAATCGATGACATACAATTTTTACGCGTAGTGAATTTTTTTAAATCTGAGTCGCTATATAGTACACATACGTATAAGAGTCAATAATAAAACGCGCAGGGCGGAGGGGTATATCAATAATTATTTTCAATAGAATCAATAACCCAATTCCTAACTAATCGTGGACCATATATACGCAGCGATGAGTACGGTTATTAATTGTTTTCAATAAAACGTTTAACGGCGTATACCGAAGACGTCGAATATAATACACTTTCGTTTTTGTTTTAGTAATAATTTGTATTCGATTGTATAAGAAGCCGGTCAACCTTTCTTATTTTCCCCCCGATTTATCGCGTACTTAATGATGAGTATTGTTATACGACGTTGGACTCGGATTTAAATGCTGTAAAAATATCGACAAATGTCCTTTCAAAAAATGCATTTATGACCTGGAAACTTTGAGACAATGCCGTTAAAAAATGTTTTTGTAAAAAATGTTCAAACACTATTTCAAGTTAAATAATTCATTTTTTTTATTTTCGATGAACAAAAAAAATTGATAAATATTAATATTTTATGAGAAAAATGTGTTTGGCACGTAGTTTTACTACGTAATTTCATTATTATTGAATATTAAAAAAAAAAAAATGTGCGAAAACGATGAGACAAAAATTAAAACGTATTCACGCATATTATGGCCACACGTTCTACGGATACAATATATTATCGCACGATAAGAAAATACTACGACAAAAAGTATACGTATAATTGGTCGGTGTGAGTGCGTGTGACATAAAGATAAATTTGAGTCTTCTTTAATTTATAACCAGATAACCTGATATTGTTATACCCATAGTAGAAAATTAATTGAAAATATTAATGTTTATATTTTAAACTTGAATCGATTTTTTTTACCACATTATATACTAGGTTAAAAATTTTAAAATGCCGTAATATCATTCAAAAACACCCTTTAAAATTAAAATAAACCGTTAAAAACGCAAAAATTGCTCTGAAAAAATGTTGTCTATAGAAAACTGTGTACTCGAAAAGCATTTGTAACATGGAAAGCATCGTGTCAAGCATTCAAAAAAACATGCAAACGCATTGAAATTCCAGACCTAGTTATAAATTTAATAAATCATATATTGGTATCCGTCTATAAACAGGGTTACGATAAAATGATTAAAAAGAAAAGAAAAACCATAAATTAATGATTGGAAATATTTTCTAGCTCTGACCCAGAATATTTACTTTGATTTTTGAACGTCCTGTTATTAGAATATCAAAAAAAAAACCGTAAAAGGTCAAAAAACGTTTACAACGTGATTGATTTTGTGTTACGACGTACAAGTGCGACTTAACCGTGCAATAACCATTTGTTTGAAAAATGTAAATTCCTTCACTTTATAGTAATTATAATAATACGTACAATACAATGTGATTGTGTGCTTTTTTTCATTTGATTTTCTCGACGCTAACTGTGCTAAAAGGCTTCGATCATATAGGTTAATGGAATATTATAAATATATATATAAAATACGGCTATTTAAATATAATTTTACTTTATTAATACATATATATATAATATATTATATTTTACTCGACATTATGTACCAGTGGCGCATCCAGGATTTTCAATAGGGAAGGAGAAGGAGGCACACGCGCTATTTAAGTTACTATGTACCACGCACATTAGCAATACGAATAATTAGTATATATAACTAAATATTTTAAATTCAATTTCAATCATATCAGTAATTGAATAAAATATAATATTAATTTTTTAATTTTATTCTAATTGTTTTAAATATATAATAATTAAAAATATGCGCGTATACAAAAAAAAATATATATATATATATAAACACTGTAATATGAAATTCTTGTATGTTTTTTATATGTTCATAGATAGTTCATACATTTTACATCTGGGTTTTATACAATATTATGCAATATGTACACGACCAAATAAAAATTATTAACATAACTAAAATTTTTACTGTTGATTTACAACTATTTTACTACTCATATATTTGTCATAAAATGAAAAAATATGTCATTTGTTTTTGCAGTACAAGAGTTAATAAAATACACAATAGTATAAATTATAATACATTAATTAGGTTAAAAAGTGTAAAAAAAAAAAAAATGGCGGTGAGTGGTTATTTAAACACAAAATCCCCGTTAGCTATGCCACTGTTTGGCGATTACATGATGGGGGAATAATAGAAAATTTTTCGTTACCTACCCCACTATAATAAATCGTCGGCCTGTATTTTTATACGGTAAAATGTTCAGCAGCACGTGTATAACATAAAACACGAGTACCGACGAAATATCGAATAAGTATAATTAAACAAGCGTTCTGCAGTGTTAGGTATGACATCAAGCGTGTGCGTTTTATTGTTTAACACTTGTATATAATTTATTGAACACAATAATGTTTTCCAACACAATATACAATTAATTTTATTATTGTGTGCAATACTAGTGTGGCAAGGTACTTATAAAAAAATTACTGAGTTATAAAAGATAGATTACTTTTATTCAAGTACTAAGACAAACGCGCGTTTAATTACTATATATAATTGTTTTATTCAAAATTATATAAACGCTTTTAAACCTTTTAAACGTTAGTAAAAACAAAAGTAATAAAGTAAATAAAACGTCAAGCTGTACACTAATATTTTAATTTCAATTATTATTCGTTTGCAAATAAAAATAATTGTATAGGTACGTAACGTTTATTAATTTGATTTTATAATATTAAATGTATACAACGAAACGCGTTCAACGTTTTGTCCTTTTTTTTTTTTTTGATAAAAATATCCCTTGCTACACGCTAAAAAGTCCGACAGAACTACAGATCTAGAGCGTCTATCCGTCCAAGCTTTATGTCACAAACATCATCAGACACTAAACGAATCTGCTTCAGACCGATTTATTAAAAAGCGTAGCATTTAGTGAAAGAGAGAGAGAGAGAGAGAGAATTGTAAAGTAAGCCATTTTTAGAGTAAAATACAATATTGTATTATACGTTTCTATACTTGAGACTTGGTCATTGTACGCCGTTTAGTTGAAATATTTTTAGAAGGCAGAATTTGAAAAAATAAAATAAAATGAAAAGATAAAATTTCAAAATTTTTTACCTATACTTAATTGGTACGTTATTTGGATCTTTTTATAAGAATTTTTTTCGTTTATCTAAAAAAAAATGCGTTAGATACAAATTCACAGCCTAACAGGCTCGTGCCCAAGAGGGGAGGGGGTTGGGTTCTTTGTTTGTTTTTGTAAAACTCAATTCAAATATTAAATTTATACATTTATTAAGTTATTAAAATTATGACTTATGAGTAAACACTATATGAAGTAAATATTTAATTTATGTTTAATTATTACAAAAATAAGAAATAAATATCAACAAGTAAATATTCAATAAAATGTTCGAGAAATCAACAGAAGAAATCCTGCGCACAACCATGCAGTCTAATAATATACCATCAGTTCTATTGATCGAGATATTTGTTGGGCAATTAATACTCGTTTTAATGGGAATATTTAAAATTCACGAAAAACATTAATTTAATTGGAATACTATTAAAACGTGTATTATTTAGTAAAAAAAAAAAAAAAAAAAATGAATAAAAAATTGTAAACGTATTGGACAAACGGGTTTTATGATTATATACAGACGTATTTTATGACTGTTGAAGTATTTAAAAAACGATTAATTAATATTATAATTTATAAGTGATATATTTGTCGAACATTTATAAATAAATATAAAGGTTGGTACCTACGTTATGGTTAATGATAAAAAAAAATGCGTATTTTCGTATACCTTACGCGAGTTTATTCACAGTTTAGACATTTGCATTTTCTTGAATAATTTATTTTACAGTGAACGTTACAATCAATTTTTACTATAGGCAATGAATAATATTAAAATTTTTTTTTTGTAAAATGTTCTTTTAATAATTTACTTCAGCGTATTGACTGATTCCTATTACCTGATATTGCTTGACTATTTATCGATTGATTTACTTATTCCTCTGAAATTATTGAGCGATCAATATCACCAGGAAAAAAACGAATTATTGTAACCTTTTACATTATTAACAATTTGTGCCGTTTTGATTTTATGTGCTGACCATATATATTCGACACGCGACATCTAGTAAACTGCTGTAGGTTTAAACGTTTGCGAGTTAAACACAAGAGACCTTGTAGATTGACGAACAAAAGTAAAAAAAAATACCGACATCGATGTTATTGCAATAAAATATTTTTTAATATTATATATTTATGATGCCGGATCGACTTTACCCTAAAATATAAAATAATGATTTCTTTTTTTTTAATAGTATGCATCGATCGATTTTTTTTTTCTGTTCGATTCTTATATTTATTATTATGAGATCGAAACACGGGTACATTTCGACAATATCCAGAAAGCTTCGGATATCATGAGAGAATTCTCGACTCCTTTATGCATTACTATAGGTAATTTAATCTTCTTAGCACTACGACAAACATATTCGTACACGAAATTATATTTCTGACGTCTTTTCTTTATATTTATATATATTAATTAGTATAGCATCCGTTAAAATAACATTTTTTAACGATTTTTTTTTTATACGTTACAACCGCGGACCAGTGACTGCGTCTTCAATAATCAAGTCAATGTAGTATTTCGATCAGTACAAGATTAAAAACTTGAAAGCTTATTGGACATTCCGACGTGTTTCTTTACGAAGGTTTCCAATGCGGTTTCACGAAAAATTGTATATATCCTATTTACATACACTTGTATACTTTGAAACGAGTATAATCGTTGAGAATTCTCACACTTGGTGTAAAAATAGGAAAATCGCATGGACAACGTGCGAGTGAAATATAATGTGTATATATGATAAGGTGAAATAAAAAAAAAAAAAAAATAGAAAGATAAGAAATGTAATGTAATAAAAAAAAAAATAAAAAATATAAAACAATGTCGATAAAAAATATTTCAGTCCATGTTTTCATTAAAACATTGTAGTCTAACACGTTAACTTAAAATCCTAAAATTGCCGCCTTAATTAGTCTGTTAAACTTCCATAATTTTAGCTTGAGAAAGTCGTCTGGGTCTCCAATGGACGGTATGTCGTCTCTCTTCCTGTTGTCCGTTGGATCCGAATCGATTGGGACCGACACGACTAAAACCACCGCGAGCAATAAACAACAAAAAATCTGCAATGAAATAAAAAAAAAATTCGTTTTCTTTATCGAAACGTACGTAACGTTAAAGCACAGTTGCAGTTAAGCTAAACTAATAAACAGAAATAAATAATAAATATAAAATTCCGATTTGTATACAGAATATTATATGGGGAAAAGAAGAAATTAAATATGAATGCGCTAGGTAGATGTACACGAAATCGGATCAGTTAGGTATATCGTACCTGCAGAAGAAGGAATTGAACAAACTGATATACTTTGTTTTTAATATACTTGGAATGGGGGCAATATTAACTGTAAACTTATATACAAACAAAATAATTATACATACTTATAAAATATATGTATATTATATATTCCGAGACATCACACACACACACACACATATATATATATATATATTTAATAGATTATTGTTGGTATAGCTAATATGGTTTTTATAAAGTACTACAACGAAATTTGTTGAAAAACACTAAAACGTATGTTTTTAGTAAACGATAAAGCGAGTGTTGAGCTGTATGTAGTAGGTCTTGAAAAATTCGATTACCCGTAGGTTGGTAGGTGTATTGGGTAGGCTATATATTGGAAACCATAGAAACGAATGATTAAATGCCAATTATTTAAAGTTCGTTTAGAAAGTTCATAAAGAAAATGCATTGTATTATTATTGTCGTTATATAAATATGAAGGCAGAGGCGTATTTATGAGTTTTCAAAACGGGGGATAAGATAGTTTTTCAATGTCTGAATCGTAGACGGAATTTCGCCCGTCTGTTTTATAATCGTATTAAAAAAAAAAAATTTTTTTATCAAAAGATATTGCAAGAGTTTTTTTTTTTATCAGAATTCTTTAGAATCGTGTAGTTATATAAATATCTAACATAACGAAATTTATTACGAAATTTATATTCATCACATTACAAAATCTAGTCGACAAAGATAATTCATCGATTATTCCATCGATGTCGACAGTGTTATGTGTTCCGACGAATGGACAATACAGTGTCTGGCCGTTTTTTAGCCTTTCCTGTGTGTTTCGTTGGCCGTCTGGTGTATATTCTTATTCGGTACACAGTATAGAAACGATACGCGTATTATCATATTTGTTCTTCGTTTACATTGCTCGCGCCGCCCGCACTGACCTACCATAAAACGGTATTACTACGCAAAATAATTGTTATTATATAAATATGTGATGTCACAGAACATACTCTTTGCGTATAGTCCAAACAGTAAAAAAAAAAAAACGGTCGTTTAACATTTTTTTTTTTTTTAGGTCGTGGAAGAGTTCAAACCCCTCCTTATAAATACGCCTCTGAGTGAAGTGTTAACTGTAATAAATTAGGTAGGTATTCGTTTGGTAATGCAATTGACAAATCACTTGTGCCAATTAAAAGTAGAAACGCAAAAACTGTAATTTTTATGAATAAACCGTTATACCTACATAAATTAAATAATATGTAGGAAGCGTTCGGGTTTGTAATTTTCTGACTCTACGTAATAATAATTTATGTTGATTATTGATTAAAAGTCATCGCGTGAGTTGTCATTGAACACTATGTGTATTGCGAGTTGTGGATTACGAATAAGAGACGTTAACATTATTTTTAAATCGTACATTTATTTATAATCGTTACACCACCCGTATTGAAAACGAAATAATAAAAACATTTTTTTTTTTTGCGAATTAAAAAATATAACAAGAATATAAGATTATCATTTGTTTTAGGAGAAAATGATAACATTATGCGATAAAAACGTTAAATATTATACGAGTATAATATATCGTTTATTATTGAAAATTAAAACGTCCAATCAGTCGACTCGTGTAACAATTTGTTAATATTTATAATAAAATAATTGAATAGCGCGTAATACAAACAATCAAATGTACTTTCAACGTTCCTATACGTATTACGTTAAAATGAATTATTCGTGTATTTTTTTTTGCGATTGATTAAATTTTTTTTAAATGTCAACGATATTCCACATTTGATCGAATTGTACTATTGAACACTGAACTCTTTCCGAAACTGAAATGGATTCTATTGCAGAGTGCTTGTTAAAATTAAATTAGAGTAAGAGATTATTACATCCTCGTTACGTTATTCATGTGTTATATTGAAACGCACATAATATGATTGTTTTTATCGACTCCGCGGTTGAAGTGCGAGTAAATGACGGTGAAATAAATTTAAATGTCCACTCAAATTTTTAGTTTTTTTTTTATATACATACATTACAGAAGTGTTGAAACCGCTCTACGTATTCCCGTTCACGGTACATTTACCTAACCTAACCCAAATATATATATATATATGCCGAATACGTAATGCCAACAGAAGCTGTTCCAAAAAGAAACTATTTATGTCTTAGATGTGCCTTAACAAGGTTTTTTTTAAATGTATACAATTAAAAAAAAGAAAAAAAGTACGAGTAAATAAAAATATGATGAATATCGTTTGCAACGGTTTTTTTTGTTCAATTTAACACGATATTTTATACTTTAATGGGCATCATATTCATATTGTGTGTAATACGTTTATCGTTTACAATATAAGTAGCGTTTTAATTGTATACCTACTTTAACAGAAGTAGACGCGAGTAATTCGTAAACCACCCGGTTATTTCATATAAAATAACGGTTTTCAACACTTTGACAATACTAGTTTTCGATATAGGTTAAACATTTACGATTTAAAAAAAAAAAAATCATTTTCATTAGCTAACGTTTCGATTATTATATAAGTAGGTGTCTGTTTTGAAAATCGAGTTTTTTTCCCTCCCATTAAACGCCTCTCGTTTTTATAAATTAATAACAATTCACAACCCGCGGGTCTGCAACGAAACATAATCGAGCAACACGTATTCGGCGTTTAACTGAATTTCCCACTCGTCCACTCCGTTTGTTATACGGTGTGTTTTTTCATTCGTTTTTACCCGTTTACGATTGCTGTTATGGCACTGACGTGTACGCTTGTGACTATTGTTATAACGTCTGTAATACAATAATTTACTATTATTATCTATCGCGCATAGAACATTCTATCTATAGAACACAATTAACGGGTATAAAAAATATTTTTTAAAATTTGTACTACATACGGTTGCTTTACAGTATAGCGTTTAAACGAATTTTGAATTTCTTCACAAGCGTATATTTTTTTACTCGCTAAAAATGATCTATAAAGGTTGTGTATTATACCCAGTGCCGTCCTAACCACAAATAATGCACTAAGTTCCCAAACTTTTTAGACTCGCGGCGCCCTTTTCAAACTGAGGTTTTCTCACGGCGCCCTAGATAAAATTGATGAGTTTTTAAAATTTGTTTTTAGATAAAAATAAATAAAACTAAAAAAAAAAAAATGTGGATAATACGTAAATATTTATATTATTATAAATTCTTATAATTATTAAAATTTATAAATATATTTTACATTAAAAAAAAAAAGATTATAAAATTTAGCGCCACCGACTGTTATCTGGCCTAAAAGTAAATTTTTTGATTTCAATAAAAGACGAATATTCCCTTTTTCAAGTGATAAGGTTTCACGTGTTTTAATTCCGTTTTCAAGACCAGCAGACGGTCGGCGCCGCGGCGCACACTTTGGGAACCGCTGCCCTAGGCCAATAATATTTGACGTCCCCCCCCCCTGAAAAAAATGTACAACTAACGTAATATCTAATCACACAATTTTATATATTTTAATAGTATATATACACTCATCCTCGAGATCATCATATATATGGTAGATACAAGGGAAATTAATATCTAAAATAAAACAACAAACTTTTTCTTTTTGTCATTCATTTTTTTTTGACGCTCCCTGCATTCATAATACTTTGGACGCCCCAGGGCCCCCCTTGGGACGGCTATGAATTTATACCGAAAGGAGTGCACGATTAATATGATTACAAATTATTGTTTTCGAAATAACCGTGTTTTAATATAATATGGAAAATAACGTTGTTAGTGCGCAAGCACCGGCGCTGTTATTATTCTATTGAATAATAAAATATAGACAAAATAAAAAAAAAAAAAAAAAAATAAATAAAAAAAATTAATAAAAAAAAATTAAAAGGATATGTAAAAAAAAAAAAATTAAAATTAAAATTAATACTCGTGAATAATAAAAAATCTGTATATGTATATAATATTATATTAGTTACTATATTATTAGTTTTAGTAATAAACTTCTTTATACAACAACTTTATATTTTTTTTTATTTCATTTTTTACGTAATACTCATTGGCAGTATAGTATATTTAAGTATACATTTATTTATATGTATGTATATTTATTGTTTATATATATACATATATACAGATTTTTTATTATTCTATTGAATAAATATTGTGACAAGGGGACTTGTAAAAAGTCCCGATTGATTCGATTGTTTCCGTCGATAAAATTATCCGTTTTGTTTTCGTTGACTTTATGCGCAACACTCCCGCAACTTACTGTGCGTTAAAAAAAAAAATCATTCCGTTCTCGGCCCGTCTACACGCACGCGATTTTTAGATATTATTGTTGGTAAAAAAGGTATAATGATAAATATTACAATAAAAACTGTTTATTTTATTTTACGTACGTTTATAAACACACAAAAAAAAAAATATATATTTTCGAAAAAAACGCCTACGATTACTTACAAAAAAAAAAAAAAAAATCGAACTATTTAATCGTACATATTCTTGGACGAAAATGTACACACGAAATCGGTAAATTGTGTAATAAAATGTTGTAAACGATTATGAATTGTCAAATTAAAATTGAGTGTGACTACGCCGCGTATTCCATTGCAGTAAGTCAATACAGAGGTATTTTTTCACATAACATGTTCACATCATTTACGCGGAAAAAATTATAATTAGCCGAGGTTATATCGTATATTATAATAAAATCGACCGAACTGGGTAAATATTTAAAAAAAAAAATAGAATAATTATACGAGTATATAATATATTTTATCGTTATTGAACGTTTGCTGTACTGATGATAATCGTTTTATAGCGGTTTTACGCAAATATCCGACGTTTAACATTAATATATACGTATAATGTCATAAAAAAAATTATAAAATTATAAAAGAAGAAATCATCCAGCACACTTATTATTCATGTAAACGTTTATTGCGCACACTCTGAAATCATTATTAATTATATTACCGTTCGGTATTATTTTCCAAACGAAAAGTGTATTATATTATATATACGTATATAAATTCTTTTTAGGAACGGAAAGTGTAAAATAATTTTTGTAAGATTCCTTCAAAGCGCGTGGAAACTACCGCGTGTTTTTTTTTCTTATTTAATTCTATTAGAAATATATACTTGTAAGCAGGGCTGTGAATTTAATTCATTTACGTGTTTTTTTTTTTAATATTTCTTATATGTGAAAACGAGTTCGGCACAAATTTGTTTCACATTATGTTACTGCGTGAATACATATACGAAAATTTATATTGTATATTTGAAGGGTTAGAGCGTATATAAATGCATATTTGAACGTTTAGAGTATATTATAAATGCATATTTTCTTATTTTAATTTCTTGTAATCTTTAATATTTTTGTTGTTTTTTTTTATGAATTATTTGGAAAATTTGACAGTCGCGTTAAATTTTTTCGAGTAAAATTTAATGTTATTATTATTTCGAACTCGTCAATAGTGAATTGGACACGGAACGAATGCGCGCGTTTAGTATCAAATACCGTATATAGGATAAACTTTAAGGGAAATTATTATATTATTTAATAGAAAGATGAAAAAATTCTCAGATTAGCCCGAATAATATACTCGTATATTCGCGTATTCCAAGTTTTTAAGTGCATATTTTTACATTTTTAAGGTTTTTTTTTTTGGTGCATATCGTGCCATTTATTAATGCATAAATGCATGCATATTTGGTAATTTTTTTAGTGCGTTAAATTCACAGCCCTGCTTATAAGTGTATGTAAAAAAAGTTACTGCACTACGTCGGCCAACTATATATTTTACATTCTATTTAAACACTTCACTGTAATATCTTATTATCGTTTTTTTAAACGGAAGATCGGTTTTTAGACAATTTTTTTTTTTATAATACGTTTAATTATTATTTTTTTTTTTTGCACGTTTCGTAGAATATAAAGAGTTACAATAGGTCACAAGTGTATTCCATTAGAAACAAAAAAAATAAAAAAATCGTATTTACCAACTATATTGACCACCAACAAGCCCTACTACTTTTAGTCGTGGATATACGATATATACGGGCCGTGGATATCGCGTAGCTTAAATCTCCTATAAATCCGCGAAGGCTATATAGACTCATAGAAATTTATTTTTATTTTTACGCATATACCTGATTGTATAGAGAATATATTTTTTTTTTAATTTCGTACATTCGACTCAATACCTTTCACACTGTGTTTACAGTATATTTACGATTTTACATTTTTACATGTGTTATTCTTTCGCGTAAATTATTCAATTTTTATTTTTATTACTGTAACATCGACACGTGAAAAAAAGGAGAAATAAGTTAAAAAAAAAAAAAATGAAAAATATACTCACTATAGTTTTGTACGACATATCGGCAATGAATTTATCTCGTCTTTTGAAAGAAATAGGTACAACGCGTAAACTCTGTTCGGACAACCGCAGCAGACGGAGAAAGAAGCTATGGTGAAGTCACGATAAAACGATTGACCGCACCGCTTTTATACGAGTTCTCGAAACACAGAGACATACGCAGTGGTCAAAGTGGATCAAAATAAGTGGGGAGATGGATGTCATCATTTCAAGTTTTGAAAGGGGGAGGCAGAGTTGTAAACGGTCCGTATTGTTGAAAAATAAGGAAAAAAAAAATCTTTTTTAACGATAAAAGCCTCCGACTGCACCGGCCCTACAAACCTATTGATGGTGAACTGTATTGTTTATGATTGTGATTAAGCTATGACGTTTAGATCTACTGAATGTTAAAATTTTAGAAAACCAAAATAGTTCTTACAAAGAAAAAAAAAATGATTAAAAGATATTTTTCTAAAAAAAAATTAGGTAACAACTACAAATTGTAAAAAAAAAAAAATTGTTTTTAATTCCAAGAGGGATGAATAATTTTAAACAGAGTAATTGAGGGGATGAAATATGTTAACTAAAAGAATCGGAGAGATGGCATCCCCCATATCCCACCACATGAATCACTGGACATACCTATATACATAACACACTATCACCACTATTACAACAATTCGACCTATTTACTTTATATAGATCATCCGTCCAGCCTCTTTCATCTGAATATTGTCTACAGCGTATTTCAAACGCGCGGTGTACGTATATAGTTCATTGATCGTTTGGCGTAAGTAAACAAAATTAAAGACGAAAAACGTGATACTGTGTCGCATATAAAAAAAACACTAATGAATCAATTAAGAAGTTACGATTACGGCTACCTACATTGTAGTGATTTCGTTCAACTATTCTTTTTTTTTTTTTTAAAGGTAGCGAACCGCGGATGTTATGGATGTATAAGTGATTTATTTAGATACAAAGATTTTAGAATTTTTTTTTTTTATTACAATAAATGTGAAAGCAATAATTTATAGTAATAATATTAATAAATCTTTGTATTAAATAAAACGATTCCGAGCGGAGCTTCGGTATATAATACGCTTTATCGAAAAATTTAATGGAAAACTATAAACAAAAAATTAAAAAAAAAAAAATTTGATTTTTAATATATAGTCGGAGTAAGCTGTGTTGTATACAATTTTTAACACGCTTTTATTAGCTTCACCTGTATGTGAGCTTGTTTGTATGTAACTCTCCTTTGCGCGCCTGCTGCCTTCCTTGGCCCTGCAGCAGGTAGCTGATTCTCAGGCTCCCTCTCTAGAATCGAACCCTGATTCCCCGTTACCCGTTACAACTACGGTCGGTAAAGAAACTACCATCAAATAGTTGATAATCCACAGAAAAAAATTTAGTTAAAAAAAAAAAAACTAAAGAATACGCTTTCATAGCATATTAAACTAAAAAGCGAAAAATAAATATAGTTTAAAAAAACTAAAAAACACGCTTTTAAATAATATTATCGGACTAAAGAGTTCAAAATAATTTTTAAAATAAGCTTATTAAAGCAATAACGAACAAAAATACTAGTATTATTGTGAAAAAAGCGTGGGCGCTTTGTGCCATATTTTTCGTATACCGAGCGCCCGACGCTTTTTTTCACAATAACACTAGTATTTTTGTTCATTATTGCTTTAAGCTTATTTTAAAATTTATTTTGAACTTTTTAGTCCGATATTATTTAAAAGCGTGTTTTTTTTTAGTTTTTTTTAACTATATTTTTAGTCCTTTACGCCAAAACTTACCTTTTTTGGTGACTTTAAGCAAAGCACCGTGTAAGCAAACAGAAGAAACGTCGGTTATATTTATTAAATGCGCATTCGCTGCACCGTACGTATATTTTTTTAATGCGTTTTCAATTATTTTGTTAATATTTGATTTATTGAAGAGAAAATTCACTCGACCGTATTATATAATATTCGAAGAGCATACGTCGTTTACCGCAAAAACATAAAATATTGTATTTTTTTTTTTTCTTTAACGCGAGTATTTCACAGGACTTTTAATACCCTTTGGTAATGTGTGCGGTATATAATAATAATATCTACACGCTGCAGCTGACTTTAATATACAAACGCACGTTTATGTAACGATTTTTTATGATGAAAATATGAATGTACGAGTATACGTGCCGTGTGTGTGTAAAGATCGTACGATTTGCCAAGACAAGTAATTTATTATTTAAAAAAAAATTTTTTCTCGAAATCACGACATGTTTCGTATTTCGCAACGACTTTATACACAAGCGTGTTATGTATTTAACTGATAATTGCAGGCGAATATGACCAGTTTTTTTTTTTTTGCTACCATTGAAATCCCATTACAATACGTTATATCTAAAGCTAGGGACTTTATGCCCTAAAAAAACCTTAAAATATGCATGCATTTATGCCCTTTAAAAATCACCACATATATACTATTGGAATATGCATTTTTAAAAAAAAAAAAATGGTAACGAGCCGCGGGGTGTTGTGGATGTCTTGGTATCAAGTAAGTGAATTATACTTGGATAAAGATAACGTGCAAGGATATATTTGAGTATATGCGAGAGGAACTTTTTTCCGACTTTAAGGCCGTTTATGGTAAATCAATGCGGCCATCCCGTCTTTGAATGGTTTGCACGTTTTCTCTGTTGGTCGTGAGTCAATTGAAGAAAGATCCAGTACCACCGGGTCGTCCTTTTTCTTGTTCGAAACGTACGAAGAAACTGTTGGTAACATTAATAAAGAGAAAATTCGTGAAATAATAATAAAAAGTTTAGACGAGAGAAAACTGTGTTCATTCCACGCAGTTTGACTCCAGAGCAAAAACAAAAAAAAAGCAGGATCGCGATTTTCTTCAAAACGACATAGTGTCGATCCGAACTTTTTCAGCCAGCACATTGTTACAGGATATAAAATCTGGTGCTCGAGTCAGAAAAAGCTTCTATTGCATTTTTACCTGACTCGAATTTGAAATTTGATCACCACGCGTATTGTTTCGTTTAAAAAATATTGACAACACGTCTTATTTGTACGGAAATATATAATATCGACCGCTGAATATATTACGTTATTCCCCGAATAAAACAGGAAAAATTCAGTCTATTTAATTGTCATACTGTGTATTATACTTGTACCCCGTCGTTGGCCGTTCTCCGACACATTGATAAGAATGAGCTGTTAGGTTTCAGACCTAACCTCACATTGCTTTCAATACCAACAGAAATCTTTTAAAAATATGCAGAAAGAAATTTCGTAATGTATATTATAAATCCCTGATGTAGTATTCGTCTGTCCGGACTTTTTTTAATAAACTTTAAAATGTCCTTTTTTCCTATATATTATTATATCATGATAGAAACTACAAATATGTCTGTGATACAAACAGAAGTTCCAGATGATAAGAGGTAGTTAGGTTTATGATTTTTAGTTAGATTTTGAATTATTCGTTGAGAATACTTTTTGTTCTCATTGTTGGTAGCACTAAATGCTTATCTACACCATGTTCTTATCAATGTGTCGGAGAACGGCCCCCATCCCACTTGTACCACAGATAAGATATGATTTTATCTCATCTGTGCTTATACCATGTAAAATCGTAGAATATATCGACTCTTAAAGAATTGGATTTATCAATGATAAATGACTTGTCACGATCAATGATATAGATACGACATATTGTTACTATTAACGTCGTACAAGTACAGCGCCCTAATTATACGTTTCGTTTATGTAAATAAGCTATACAGTTTGTAGTAATTACGCATATTAACATAACAGCTACTAATGGGTTTATAATATATAAACGTATATATATATATATATATATGTATGAAATTTGTATATATATAAAAAAATTTACATACATATATGTAAATACACAATCAGCCGAAGAGTATTATGTAAAATAAAGAAAAATATAAGAGTTGTTGTATTAAATTTAAATTTGTTTATTTACTACCGGTTTCGACCGAAAGTCATCGTCGGGTATTAGGTTTGGCTGATTGTATTTGTATATTCACATGATTTTATATTCTATTTCTTTCACATGTCATTTTTATTCTTTTATATATTACACTTTTTTGTTTTTGTTTTTACTATATTTATTTTTTTTATTTTTATATAATTTTAATGTCAAATATTTGCAGGTCATATTAGTCATATAATTAGGGCTCGGATTTCAATGCATTTGCATTTTTTTTTTTTTGGAACGTCTTACACGATGCTTTCCAAGCTACAAATGTGTTTCAAGTACTCCATGTTGTAACTACAAATTTTTTTTGGGGGTATTTTTGACGTTTTCAATGCATTTTTTAATTTTTAAAAACATTTTCGACCTATTTCTCGTATTATGACTAAAAAATTGACTTCATTGAAATATAAACAATTTGTCAAATTTAATTTTTTACACATTTTTTTCATATTTTACATGTTAAACAAATATTTTTTTTTCTGAATTTTAATATTTATTTATTTCATTAATACAAAAATAAAATGATTTAACGTAAATTTATGTTTAAATTAATTTTTTGAAAGGTTATTTTTTCAGAGTTTTTAGGTCATAAATGCATTTTTTGATAGGGCATTTAAATCCGAGCCACAGTTATAATATAATACTAAACAGACTATATAATCATAGTAATTGCATACAATTACATATACAGGTATATAAAATGATTTTCATTGTATATATATAGTTATTGTGCATAATAGCACAAAAGTATATTATTAATTACGTATAGGTATTTGCAGTATTTGTATTAAATCTCGAATATCATAAATATAATAATAATTATGTAAATATTATAAAGACGTGTTGACGCACTAAATATAGTTATGCAAATGATTATATTTTTCTATTTATACTGATTTCTTAATCCTAAAACAATTAAATACCATACGATTATTTTAAACATTTTAATGTTACTTTATATATATATATATATATATATATAAAAGCAATAAAATTAATAATATTAAACGACTAAAATCTTTATCAAGCACTTGAATATTGTAATGGACACTGCAGGATGTAAAAATGTACTATATACGTTATACGTGTACGTATTTTAAGATAAATAAATTTTATTCGTAAATAAACCACTTCGAAGATAAGTTTCATACGTATTATAATATACTATATTATATATGTCTTTTAAACAAATTTATTTTCAAATAATGATAACTAATAATGACACTGGGAGAAAATAAAACCATTTTTAACCTAACTTCTCAGAGACACAATCATAAAAATATTTCTGAACGAGCCGTGGCTGCACATTTATTTATTTTCATGGCGCATTTCACTTTAATACAATTTCGGTGTTACATACTCGTTTCTTACAAAAATTACGCGACGTCCACGATAATGCGTCCAACAAATACATATATGTAATATTATGTTTTGGCGTAAATATACAATTTTAATTTTTTTTTAATTTAAGTAAACGATTATTTTGTGTAATTGGTGACGACAGCGAAAGCGGTCAAACCTGCAGCAGCGATTTAAAAAAATAATAATAATAATAATAAAAATACAATTTTTAAATATACGCGCAATTAACGTATATATATATTATATGATATATACATTGCGCTCGTGTCCTTGACACTGCAAGCGTGTATACGGTCATTCAAGTTCACGGAGCGCGCGTTGGACCTGGTGAAACACAGCAGAACAGCTATATATAGAGCGCGTATAACGTAAAAGCAAACGTTTTTTACCAATTCGGAATAGAGTTTTTAGGTAAAAAAATAAATATGTAATAAATATCGTATGTGTGTGTGTGTGTGTGAGCAGTGGCGTAATTACTAATTATGGTTAGGTCATGGGGGGGAGGGAGGGATCAGTATTTTTTTATAAGAACAAATAGAAAATTGTTTTTAAAGTAGGTACATTTGTGTTCATTTAATAAATACAAAAAATGTGTAGCTCATATTTCAGATCTATTATTCTAGGCTTCAGAACCATTTCGTTGAGTATTCCCTCGAAACGTACAGGGTGGTATTATGGAGTCCATATTCAGGTCCATATTTCATGCATTATTCGTGCACTGTAAAAACGAGTTGGGAATTCATGACAGTTTTTACAGAAGAACAGGGGCGTAATTAAGGGGGGGGATGAGGGGGATAGATCCCCCCCAGAGCCTTTTTTTTAATCATGTATAAAAAAAATAACTGAAAACTGTCATCATCTATTGTAGAGTCAAAATTTTTCTTATTTTTTCCTATTTTTATACTTTACTTAAAATCGCTTTTTTATTATAATGTTTAAGTTTCAGTTTAGTATAAGTTTCCCATTGCACTGTAATGAAAAACGAGGGAAAAAAGTCATCCCCCAGAACAAATTTCTAATTACTCCACTGATATGGACGGCGAAAGCTATGGGCGACCCGGGCGATCGCCCGATCACAAATAAGGGGCGCTACACTGACAAGAATGAGATTTTGATATTTTTTAAAATTATTATTATTTAACTTTGCTCGCGCTGTAATTGATTTCAAACACATAACAATACGTTCATATATTTTTGTCATTTCGTAGAATAACTAAATTACTCCCGACGACCTTGGTTCGACAATCTTAATTTATCTAGAGCATACATAATATTACTCGGTTTACAGAGCCTTCGTCTCGGTCACAATCGTCTTCCTTCGCGTTCTTTTAAGTCGGGTTCGAACAACTCTCCTTTACGCCCCCGACACGAGGAAGAACAAATTTGCAATCTTTTCCATTTAATTTTCGACTGCCCTGCCTTGATCAATCTTATTGCTCGTGCGATTACGTTCCCTTGGGGTTCCTTTGTCAACCGTTAATGTTTTAAGTTCCATCTCTCCGCAGGTTGTACATATAATTATTCGGTTTATTACGTTAGCTGGTTTTTTGGTTTAATCTTGTAGCTTATATTAATGACTCAATATATTTTACTGATATAATTTATTTGTTAGTCTAGTTGTTTGTATTGTATTGTTGTTGTATGTATTATTTAGTTTGTAGATTTAGACAATTGTTGAAATTTAATGTGGTATCACAGAATTTTTTTTAAATAAAAATAAAAAACTAAATCACTTTTTTTTTCTTAATTTAAATTGTTTATTTTCGTAAAGGAAATTTGTACAATTAAAATTATACAAATATACAATTCGTTTTAAACGAAAGACGATTGAAAATATGTATACAATTCAAATTCGTCTACTTTCGTTAAGTGGATAACTCGATTGAACAATTCGTTTCGCGAAAATGGATAATAATAGCAGTTCCATCATATCGCACTCAGCTGTTTAATGAAATATTAATGACTTCGGTCGTTGCTGTATAACGCTTACATAAACGTATTAAACTCTGCTTTACATAAACGAAAGCGCCGAAAAACAATAGATATTTATCCGTTACGGGCATGACATTCGGGGAAAATTGTGAAGTATAGGTAACGTATCTCGGAGAAAATTATCTGCAATTCCCAAGACATCGTTTTCAAAATTTCTTCCAACAACTCTTTGAAATTTAACATTTCATAGGCGACACTCGTTCCGACACGTGGTTCTGTACTGCAGTCCATCGTCGTATTCCGAAGTCTGTTTACCTATCCACGTTCTTCGCGACCGGCTTGACGGACATTTCGGTGGACGACACACTAAGCACGGAGACGTAACGGATTCAGTTTTATGATAACGGAATGACGTTAGTTATTCTATGGTCATTCTTCTCCTCCTCCTTTGAAGCGTTTCGATTGGAATTCCGTTTTGAAATTCTAAACCTTCCTCGGCCGTTAACCGTTTTAACCGCGACATCATCGCCGTCAACTGAAGTTTAACGGATCATTGTAGATAATCTGATATCGTTTGAACTTCTAAGCTATAAAATATTGTTTACAGTTATGAAATATTTACCAATATCGAGTAGCCGAATCATTGAAATCATTATTTTGAAACTTCATGAATATAATATTGATAATGTTATTATTATCATTATTATTATCGATACGATTCTCGTCCAATACAAATCAGTGCACGTGTATTCTATTTGCAATTCAGGAAGTTCATCATTTTTTCTACATTCGTTTTCATTTAATTTCAACACACCGCGGTTGACGTTATTTGGCGTATTAGAACCGACCACGTACTCGCGGGCATTCTGCAAATAGTTACAAATACATTTATTATTTAGGCTGCATATTGTTGAGTTCTTTATGAACTGTAAATACTTTTTCTAGTGTAGGACGACCACTTCGTTTACGACGTACGGGCACATCCACCCAAACACCGGACCGTTTCATTTTATCACTGTGTAGCGCCGCTGTGTATGACGCATTTTCACAAACTCCTTGTTGGAGAGGACCTGGAAATTGTACGTATTTCGTCTTACTTTCACCGTCACGACAACCTCTTAGCTAAATACTATTCACTTTTAAAAATATAATCGTTGGAATCATTATTTTCGGTCTTCAATGCATTACCATCCGATAAATCTTTTCGCGTTTCAAAATTCACCACGTCATCGTAGACTTCCTGTAAACCGACTCAAAATGCATTATATACTGCATGAATTAACACAAGTGAATCGTAAAACCATATACTTCTTTCAGTGCAGAACGACGACCTCGCTTACGAGGTACGGACACATCCGATCGAAGGCCGGACCGTTTCCTTTTACTACTGAAAAGTAACGTACTGTTTTTCCCAGGCTCTTCACTACATAAAGTATTTTCAAAAACTCCTTGTTGAGGAAGGCCTGGAAATTGTACGTCTTTCTTCTGAATATCGCGGCCGCTGTTCTCGTTAAACCATTCATCGGTAAACTTTCGTTTTTTTGTCGGCCGCGCAGATTTCCTTACTGATGTAGACGTATTGCCTGCAACATCATTAGTTATCGGTGTTGCAGAAGAGATTTCACGATCGTGATCCATGGCTGACGAATAATTGATATCTGACACTCGCAAAGTATCGGAGACGATTAATTAATCGCACAGAACAAAAGAAAAAACGCGTCACTAAGATTCAGTATAATACTCTATACTCGTCTAAAACATTTATTTCGGTCGAGTTTGTTATATTTGCTTAGTGACGAAAATATATTATTTGTTGTATGATCCTAGTTGTAACAACGATTGTTTATTTGCAGGCCATATTATATAATTTTCGTTATTAAATTTCAAAATGATTTATATATATTATCTAATCCTCGAATTCGTGCGACGACACATTTTATTTTATTTCAATCAAATATCTATTACAATACGTTTTAATAAGGGTATCTATAAAAGAAAAAATTTTTGTTATGTAAATCAATAATAAATTGAAAATAAAAACAGGATTCGCCGTTTGAAGCCTAAAGAATTTTTAGGATAAAAATATTACATCATACACATACGATCGTTATAAATAATTGCGTAAACGATAATGTAAACATACGAAATTTCATTAAAATAAAACGAGTATTTCATTGATCTGCGAAAAAACTGAAATTTTCTTTTTGCCATGTACAATTTAAATTAGACCAGGTTTAATAAAATGTCAAACATTTTTCTACGTAAAGAAACGCTCAAGCTCAAGAACATAATAAAAATAAATGAACTTGCCGAATACGAACACGTCTCCCTGTCTCATGCAACTGTTGAAGAAGTCTAACAATATCGGATTTAAGTATACACTATAGCTTTTATTCATTTTTCGAAACGCCGTCCAAACGAAAAAACGTCTTATACAAGTGTCCTACTGCCCTAGTTATAGGCGTCCATTGTTTCCGACATTCGAGACACGGTTATAAAACAATTTTTGCAGCGAAATTGGTTTTCAAGTACGCTGCACACCTCAGGTATCTACTACCTCTTACAATTATACTTGAATTGCGTTCAACTTCACTCCTAGAATGAGGTGAATGCGTAGCGAATTTTTCAATTTTTATTCCAACCCATTTCGAGAATAACATTATTTGCCATTGAAATCATTTAGGTTTCTTACCATATGTATGCGACCATTTATATGCGTATTTGGCGTGGTTATAAATATTATTTGTAGACAAAAATAATAATAATAATTCGTCGTAAGAAATCATTTTATCCTGAACAGTGTTGTAATTTTTTACAAAAAATAATAAATAATAATAATAAAATAGAAATATTTTGACTTCTATTTAAGCATTCCTGCATGTCAATTATGAACGAATCACACTTACCGAATTGTTTTTTTTTTTAATTTCGTTAAATTCGTCTGTTGTTAAAATTAAATTTCTTTGATATTTATTTTAAAAAATGTTTCGATAAAATTCATACTTTCAAAAATTCATAACGAGTATGTTGAGAACCTGATTGTAATATTTATTTTATTTTTATATTATTATTATCATTATTAGCAGTGGAATTTTCATAATGAAATAGGACATTCTTCAGACATCTTTTCTTATGATCATCCCTCACAGATAATGTCAAATATTTTTTTATTAAAAAATTATATACTCTGTTCATCAATTTTTTTCGCTTTAAAATAAAGTATTTTTCACAAATAATTAGTATCGTGACTATATATATATATATAACTATAAATGAGGTATTAATACAAATTGATTCGTCTCTTAATTCGAATCACAAAATTTATTCTCAGACGTTGAAGGTCTTGAAAGATTGAAATAGATATTTGAAGACATAAGGAGCCCAACCAAACGTCTAACTGCCAGACTCTTTTAACCATCATTCTTAGATATACAATGTATAATACATTCGTACATCCTGGTATTGTAATTTAATCGTGGACTTCTCGGTAGAAAAAAGGGAATAAAAACCAAATCGTCTTTGTCAATTTCTCTAAGTTTCTCTCTGTTATAACGTATATGAATTATACTTCCTCAGTACTGTATGTTCAAGTATTTTCCTTTAAAAAGCATCAAAGGTGCAGAATACTTGTTATAAACCACTTTAAAAAAGATACATTTCTGCTTTTTAAAATATAAACGTATTTATGTATGTGTTAATGTTCGTAGATCTCATTATTAATACAGTGATTCGGTAATATTAATTCAAATAGAATAGTGATTAATTTGGTCTTGTAAACATTTTTAGAAATTAATAGTCATAATATTCTATGAAATTTGCAAAACATTTTATATATCTAAAACGAAGATAAAAAACACACACGCATATAATACTTGTTTCTAGAAAAATTACTGGCCTGGGTACTGTAATCATGACGTGTTTATTGTAAGCAAACAAACACATATTAAGTATGCATTCATATAATTCCTTTCAATTATATTTTATGTAAACATTCAACACAATTAGTTCTACGAATATCCATATTGAACTGTAATGTTCCAAAGAATTAAAATTTTATTTAAAAATTCAATATTATCGTAATATACAATATAATATTCAGAACACATTTCGAATAAACCTTTCTGTTTCCTGTGGTAAGATAATAAATAACCTTCATATTACACATTTTTATACATATATATTGCTGCACGTTCGGGTATCTCCATGATGGTTGGATTGGAGTTTGAAACACCCCCCCCCACCACCGTAACCCAATCTATAATATTAAAATATTGACTGTAGTTCAATATTAAGAACTTAAAAAATAAATGTACTGTCCCGAAAATAGTCAATTGTTCACTACAGACAGGGCCGGATTGGTCCATCGGGATACCGGGAAATTTCCGGTGGGCCGGTATCCGTGAAGGCTGTTATGGCCGCAAACAATTTTTAATTTTGCTACAAATTATCATGAATTTTTAAATTTTAAATTATATTGATACAGAAGGAATCATTGATAAGTTAAAAAATAAAAGTGCATTACTCAGTAAAGAACTCTCATATTAAATTGTTTTGCTATATTATTTACGTGCAAATTTTATTTTAATAAATATAAAAATCAGTAAACAAAATTGGATATGGGGGGATTGAACCGCAAATTGCCTTAAAAAACACGAGTAATATTTGCTTTTATGTATAATATCAGATATTATAATATAGAGGGCTGGTCTAAATAATTTTCCCGGGCCGAAAAATTCCGCCAATCCGTCCTTGACTACAGACACTATAAAATGTACACATTGCGTAATACTGAAGTGTATTCATTACTTATAGGTACATAATATTAGTCACGTCTAATACCTCTTAACTGTATATATATATATATATATATATATACCCTTTATAATATATATATATACGCGTCAATCGTCATGTCTTGTTTTACTCAATCCAGGAATCGTGCGCATGTTATTACATAATTATACACACTTATTACGGTCTTTATATACGATTATTGCTACCATAAACGCAGGCAAGTATTGAATAATATATAAATATATATATATATATATATAGGTATCTCAATATTTATAATAATATTCAGATATCTTACGGACTAGCATAAAATTTTTATGCTATAATTTAAAAAAAAAAATATATATATATATATATATTTATGATTTTATTACTATAATGTAATTCGATAACGTGTTAACAATTTAATTCGATAAGAGCTTCTTATCAAAATTTTAAAAATGTATCGAATTCTGTTATGGACATCGTGATTCTGTAAATGACTCTATTCATACCTATTGCGCTTACAAAGTGTATGTCCACCAAAATGATAAGAAATCGATAGCTAAAGACAATTTTCTGGGAGGTTATAAATCGTTTCGATAGCTTAACGAACCGAAAGTTGTCGTTAACAGGTCTTATCGAGTTACAGAATAGAGGTACAGGTATCGTACAGACAAAAAAAAACGCTAATAAATGCATATGCTATTCAAAAATACCTTAATACACATAATTTAAATTGATTACACTACTATTCTAAATAAAACGTAAGTAATTTCAGAACAAATTATACGAGTTATGAAAAAAATCGTCTTATTACGTATTCAATAACAATTATTCTCAGCCAAAATACAAACTAAATACGCGCGGGTTTGCAAACAAAACCAAATTTTTATCACGTTCGATAATTAATATTTTGTTATATAATAATTTACCAAACCGTTAAAATGTGTTTAAACAAAAGTAAAACGTTAAACCGATTTCAACTAAACAAATTACGTTCTCTCTCTTTTTTTTTAAATTTTATTACTACTTTAGTAATTTATATTTTGTGTATTTGCATTGACAGATTGTACGTGCCGACATTGTTGTGTTATAGGTACGCGTAACGTTTTAACTAAAAACAATATACTATTATTAGTTATTTCGCGCGTAAACGAGTGAGAAGAGGTACGATTTGAGTGATATCCATTATATTGTACTGGGTAATTATTTTAACGTACTACAATATTGATTTATCTAACAATTTTTTCAAATTTGTTTTTTTTTCAATAAAATATTAAATGAGATGATACATATAACAGCGCATTTCTATAATTGAATTATATTTTCTACTATTTAAACTAACAGATTTTTATTTACTTTTGCGACACGTATATTTAATGATTTTAAAATTTAAAATTTTGGTTCACTGGTTTTCGTGATATATCTGAAATTGACTGTTTACGAACTAATAACTAATATAGGAGCTACTTTTTATTGCGATTCATACTTATATGCATATAATTCATAATATATAGGCAAATACCATTGATAAAATTTAGGATCTAATCTAAAGTACGAGTAACGTATATGCGAATAAATTGTGATTCAACAATAGCTGTTAATAAATATTAGTTTTATTATGGACGACAATTTATGTGTTTAACGTTTTCACAAAGAAATACATTTTACTTAAAATTTATAAAATTATAATATAAATATTATAATCTTCAACACTGTATATTGAAATGACTATATATTATATGATGAAAATTTGCCTAATTAAACAATTTTAAAGGCCAATATTTTTTATTTTTTTTTTATACATTATGATGAAAAAAATAAGACAAGTATAAAAATAATGATAATAAAATCTGGATTTAAAAAATTTAATTTTATTACACAATTGCTGTTATATGTTTTCTAAAAATTTTACTAAAAAAAAAAAAAAATTTAAAAATTCGAAAAATTGACAGAGGCATTACAATAATAGTATATATCGCACAGTTTCTGCTTGTATTTTTCATATCTTGTTCATTTTTATGGATTAGCATTGGTATTATAGCGTTGGTATTTTTCGCTTTTTGTTTTAACTCTTCTAAACACTGTTCACACACAGTTATCGCCACGTCAGGAGCATAAAGTAATTACACGCAAAAATATAATAAAATTAATTCCTGAAAAATATGTACAACCAGGAAGTTACGAAAAAAAAAATAAAACAAGTCTACGAGAACAGAATCTGGGGCAAACGACATCTATAAACCTAAATTACATTGGTTAATGGTTCTCGTACGCAGACCGCGGTTTTTTAAGAAAACACGTTGAACTTAATACGGAGGACTCGGTGAAATTTGGTTAGTTGATTTTGGTAATTAAAATTTTATAGGCTATATAAATAATATTGTTTAGTTTAGGATAACGTAATTATGTTACGAGTACATACGAAATATAAACTATTTAAACTGTTAAACAAAGCGTCAGGGGCGTATCTAAAGCTCAGTCTAGGGGGCAGGGTGATTTAAAAACTGTAACGTACCTACCTGTATGCCTACAATATATACCCTAACCCCCCAAATAAAATATCTTTTTTTTTTTTATTATAATTTTCGTTTTAAATTTAATATAGTATACATAAATATTATAAATACGAAAAAAAGTTAATAAAGATTAAAATAGTAGGTATTGATATTTTCTTTCCTTTGCAAATCGGTCTATGATTCCTTGAACATCCACTTCAATATCTCTGAGTATATTAAATAAAGCCATTATTATTAAAACACTCTTTTATAATAAATTATCTATGAAGTCATAGAAAATTATACCGCAAAAATCCTAGGGCAATGCACCCATCACTTCCCCCTCCCCTCATATACGCCACTATAAAACGTTTTGCTTTTTAATCTTAATCTTTTGATCATTTAAATTTACTCTTATTTCTGCTTTAAATTAATTTTTTTTTTACCGCTTAATAGGCCTTTATAAAGCCCTTTGCAAATCTGTCACAATAATCGTTGTCATTTCTACCGTTATCAACTATCATCCACTTCTTTTGCGTCTGTAACTACTCTGTAACCATCCATCGTTGACGGAGCCTCCCGTTCGGTCGCTTCCTGGTTGTGTTCCTAACAATTAGTGGGTACATTTCGAATAAGACTTCCGTCAACTCGCCAAACGCGTGACCAGTCCACTCCAATCGTTCCGCCTAAAGGCACTTTTTAACGTTCGGTTTATTGCGTACAGTTTTTCTAAATCCGTGATATTTTTTCTTCTTTCATATTTTCCATTTTGATTTCGTGTGCATCCGTGTATTTTCCGCAAAACTTTCCTTCGAAAGTCGCATGAAGCTCTTCTTCATCCTCTTGGAAATGCACGACCGAGTTTCGCACGCGTACAATGCGCTACCGGGCTCAGGTGACAACAGTTAAATTCCATATATTTCAACATATTTATTATTTTGATTTAAAATAATACGGAATTTTATAATGACTCGCGGAGTTATACAATTTAATTAGAAGATAATTTAAATGAATACAACATTGCTCAGTACGCAATTATAATCTTTATAACTAAACAAAATAAACATTAATATAGTTATAAAAACGTTTTTTTTTCTTCCGCGTTCCATTTTTTTTCTCTGTAAAATGTTCAGTTTTAGTTGAAAGATATTGAAATTGACGTATTGATTAAATATTTTTGCTTAGCTTACACACACATACCTGCAACCATAAAATGCCTGGTTAAAATATTAACGTTTTCGATTCGTGTACCCGTCGTTTTTTCATTACCATAAGAAAGTGATTTGGCTCGAATTTAGTCATGATAACTCACTCCATTCACGTACTTCAAGACGGCTGAAAAAATACGAAAGGCCAAAGAGAGTAGTTTTATTGTTTTTTTTTTTTGAATTTAATTGGAAACTTATAGCGTATAGTTTATTATAAAAATATATAAAACGTTAGTCATAGAACTAATAATACGTTATCTATAAGTGATAGATTGTTAAAGAATTTCTTGTAAATCCATGAAGTTTTATATTAGACACAAAACGATTTTGCAAAATACATTATTACGGTCGTTTAAATATATTTGACGAATTGTTGAAGATATGATCATAAAATATTTTATGTAAAAAGTATATTTTTTAATTAAATTTTTTTTAATTCTCAATACCTAATAAAAAGTATTTGTGTGACGATAAGTAATAATCACTTCTGGGAAATAAATATTGTAACAATAGTCAATAACTTACTCTAACGTTGTATAATAATATATCGGTGTAATTAAATTACCTAACACGAGAGTAGCCAAATAGCCAATACGTTTAGTTTTATCTTTTATGATTAAATATAATTATAAATAATATAAAATATATTAAAGTACTCGTATACCTACATAGAATATATACTTATACAAAACTATTTCAGTGTATTTAATAGTACACTTTTAATTATTTGTATTATGTAAATAACACGACAAGTATACTTGTATGCGTACACCTAATGCCCTAATTCATTGTATAATGGTAGTAACCAGCTAGTACTCAGATATAATGTATGTGACAAAACTAAAATTTTTTTATTAAAATTAACTCTTATAATGATAACTAATTCGACCTGTTTCAAACAATTTAGTTGGTTTTATTTTTTTTTTTTTTTAGTTTTAGACCACACATCGTTATAATTCGAAAATTATAATTAACTCTCTATTACATATAGAAATGCATATTATTATATACTGTCTTACAGTAAATATTAGTATTTTTTTTTTCTCGAAAAACGTGTTTTTTTTCCTTTAACAACTGGTCATATTTTCTGAACTATTGGTCCTATAAAAATATGAAAATTCCATTAAAAAGCTCATTGAATTTTCTTGGAGAAAACATGGCAAGCAAGATTCCAATATCATTTTCGCAAGCACAGGCACATTCCTAAAATTTTAAAATTCGAAAATGTTTAAATTTTAAGAAAATTGATTTATCTACCGATTCTTTTATTGTCACTCAGGGGTGTGAAAAAATTCACAAAAACTTCCTTTTTCAATAAACTTTCCGACGGTATACTAATTTTTTGGAAAATTCCGTCTCGGGGAGAACAATAATCGTATATTAAACATTAAAGAAAAACATAGCCCAGTTAGGAGTGGAAGAGAGGGCGCGGTGAAAGAAAAGCCGCGTAACAAGCAATAATTTAATTAAGATTTTTTTAAAAATCAATTACAAATTTTTTTCAAATTAAGGAGAATTATAATAAATTTGCAAATGAACAGTCTTTGGTCTTTGGTCGAGAATTCGCATTCAAAATGACGATCATTTTGTCTCGCACGCACTTGAGCTCTCCGTCTAACTTCTATTCCGGTGGCTCTATTATTGTCGTCGTGACTATAAATTATTATAGCTCACCCGGATTCATTTCATGGATGTATAGCGTGTGCTGTTTAACTTGCTGTTTTTTTACAGGCCGTGATTAAGAGGAACTTTTTTGTTGCATTTGAGGTGTACTATAACACCCTGGAGTTTGTACACTTTGCATCATCAATCACGCTGTATAATAATACATTTATTTTTTTTTTTTTTAGATAAACCGACAAATAATTTGAACACATTCCTAATTTACAGGACGAAAAAATATAAAGTGCAAGCGATTCGGCGGTACGACTTAATTACAAAGTTATAGCGATTATGAAGTTTACGGAATATTTAAGTAAACGTAGTATACGCAGCAGACTGTACGATATTAGAAGGTTAAAAATTCGTACTTTCATTTGTTTTAAAAATGTTTTTTACGTGCATTTTCTTTCCTGATTTTAGACGTTTATTTCAGTTTCATAATAATAATAATAATAGGGTAAAATAGAATATATGCTCACACGTCTACGGAAGTATGACAACAGTTAAAATCATACGGCGCTAGGCTGAGTTCTCGCAGCAATCGCCATCAAACGTACGATGGTATGGGTACGTGATATTATAATATTTGATAACGAATTGAAGACAAATCTGAAATGTTTATATTCGTGTGTCGTATTTAACACAATAATGGCACAACGACACCAGGAGCAATCGAATACTCGAATGATAAAATGCGATATAACGGTTCCAACGGAACTATGATCAATGTGTGTACAGGAAGAAAATACAAAATACAAAAAAAAAAGAACCGAGTGAAATAATGATATAATGTTTGTTTGGTTGTCTAACGGTTGCCCCTCGAGGTACAAAGAAAAAAAAAGAACAATTTATTTCGACGGAAAAGTGTAGATAATAAAAGTAGGGTACCGGTAATTAATCTCGTTAGCTCGAAAAAGCTGAGATATTAAATCTTCAAGATCATATTAAAGAGAAACGTATTTAATTATGTATTTTTTTTTTAATAAGAATTTAAAGAAATATTTTGAGTGGAAGGAGATGAGATCGATTTTTTTTCCTTTGTGCTGCGGTAGCGGAAACGTATGTATATAATTTACTGATTGTGCAGTATGGCGAAATTG
Source organism: Slavum lentiscoides (assembly GCA_032441835.1). Taxonomy (NCBI): domain Eukaryota; kingdom Metazoa; phylum Arthropoda; class Insecta; order Hemiptera; family Aphididae; genus Slavum; species Slavum lentiscoides. The sequence continues at coordinate 13,275,894 of CM063718.1, forward strand.
GCGTTGGTAACCTAACCTTTGGTTTGTAAAAAAAAAAAAAAAATTTAATTTTTTTTTTGTCGTTTCGTGGGTCAATACATATTAAGTACAGCTGTTGGTATGCTGCAGCATAGAATTTTCAACCTTTATTAATCAGTCGTAACTAAACAATTCACTGTGTGATTATTTGAGCACTGCAATTTTCACTTATATATTATAGTGCGTCCGACTATCTAATATTATATTATGCTGCGAGTGCGCGATGTAAAAAAAAAAAAATTGTTTTTTTATCAGATCATATTAACACGAGTGTTCTGATGCGAGAAGGTTAAAGCGTCACGTTATATTTCGCAAATAGATAAATACTGACGACGATGCACAAACATTTCGGCGTACACGATAAGCTGCGATTTCAATAAAACGTTAAATTTTTTTTAAATGATTTAGTAATAATATTGTTTAACTCTTTTTTTCTCAACAAACTCGTAATGTTTTTAGCTCGCGTTGTTACTTATAGATTATTTTTTAAAAAAATACACTTACCGCGAATAACGAATATTTGATCCGACGCGGTATTTAAATGTAAAGATTTTCAAACGATTATTTAAATTATTTTCGTTGTTATACCAATAACGTTCAACGACGCCTGAACTCTAATTGCGATACAACGAAATATACACACACGTGTAAACGAGATGTAGTAGTAGCATCCCTTAAACGGATCGGCACTACGGCAGCTGCTATTTTACGGAATGCAGTAATGTTAAAAATATGTTTTTATCAAATAGTACTATTTATACGCGGTACACTTTATTTGCACTATTTTACAGAATACTGCACCGGATAGATAACCTTACGCGAAAGCCGTTGAAAATTCCTTATGCACAGTGATTCTGTGTAATTATTCACTCGATATAATTAAGAAATATTTTTTTTTTTTTTTAGATGAGAACATTTTATACAACGGAAAAAACAAACGCGAATTTTTCGTAATTTATTGATATATATATATTTTTTTTATTATTATTATTATTCATCTGAATAACATCACGAATGTTCTACGTTTTAATTTCGAACGGCTGCTATAACAGAGTGAACTAATTTAACACAATAATATCGGTCTTTTAGCCGCATACGACTGTTGTTTCTCGATAATAATGCTAAACCGTTTTAGTCTATGTTTGGCCAATGGAATTAATCCGAAGTTATGTTTTTTTTATTGGTACGTTCCATTGTCGAAAAACTTCTTTCGGCCTCACCAGCTAGGAGTGTTAAGGGGATTGAAAGCGAGTATTTTCTCTCTTTGTCTTACACACATGAAACATAGCGAAATAGACGTTTCGTACTTCCCCAACGTACCGATCGATCTATTGGTGCGATAAGAAATTTGAAAACAGATTTGAAATCCTCGTGAATTTTACTACAAAACGATTTTCCCACTTTTTTTAATTTCTTTTTTTTAAGACCTTCAAAAATGAATTATTAACAATTTTTTTTTAAAAATTTGTTCGGTTAATTTTTTTAAGGATTTATGAAAAAAATTGAAAAAAGTGGGAAAGTCGTTTTGTAGTAAAATTCACGAGGAATTCAAATCTGTTTTCAAATTTCTTATCGCACCAATAGATCGATCGGTGGTACGTTGGAAGTACGAAACGTCTATTTTGCTATGTTTCATGTGTGCAAGACAAAGAGAGAAAATACCCGCTTTCAATCCCCTTAAGAAAATCCAAAATATACTATTAAAAACGTTTCGGAAAATGTTATTTTTGTTGCACTTGTCCAGGGCATTATATTGTATACGGGTAATCTATCTAAATTCGGATATTCATCCCATAACCGTGTCTCGGTTTTAAAAATCCTATGATCTACGTCGTCTGAACACAATATTCGCATAAATCATATTTTGAAGCGCGTGATTTATCACAATATTCTAAATTGGAATGAGGAAAAGTGAAGGCTGACTTGTAATATTTTTGTAATTGTGTGTTTTATAAACATTGTCAATTGTCATTGTTATACGTGTTACGTTAAAAATAAATGAACGCGTTTATTTCGAAAAATACTTCTGTGTCGTCTAATTGACAGTTATTAGTGTATTATAGATGACAGACAGGGGCGTATACAAGGGAGGGGGATGTGAGGGTCAGATCCCCCCCCCATGATCTTTTTTTTTATAAGGGTTTTTATAAGGTTCCTTATTAAGGCCCATAGGCATAATTCCGCCCATAGGCCACCACATACCTAAATCCGGCCCTGATTCCCCCCCTCCCTATTGAAAAATCATGTATACGCCACTGACGACAGATGTATACTTTTGTCGTCTAGTCATTCTATAGGAATATTCATTTCAAAATCCATTCACTTTGATCCGTTCTGTTAGTTCGTCAAAATAATATAATTCATATACTAATACGTAGTTGTTTTTAAAACGTTGAGAATTTGGTAATTTGTCCTATTTTTAAGATTTAGTTTTGGATTAGAATTTAGAAATAATTCAACAATGGTATTTACTCAATGCTTCAGCCCCCCACCAAAAAAAAAAATTTCTAAATACGCCCCTGCAGATATACAATATACATATGTACCGATGTATTTATGCGTGCAGTATGTAGATATTATATTAATTTTCATTAATAAGCGAGGCCAAAATATCATAAAAAAGCGCGATGCCTGGCGCTCCGCTGGCCGGCCCCTGCAGCCTAAGGCCGGCACTGTGCGCTAATATTATAGGTACTTTTAAATATTAATACAGTGGCGTATTTTCGGGGCGTGGGGGTTCCGGTCTCGACCCCCCGAAGAAAAAAAGGTTCAAAAGTCATAAACGACTTGCTATATATTATATTATAGGTACAGAGAAGGAGAACGTTAATTTATATAACGCGTGTTTTTAATGTTTGTATAAAGTATAAATAAATAACTTGGGTTTAATTTTTGGTCGCGTCGACGATAAAACGAAAAAAATTCAATTTGTATTTTATAATAATAATAATGAAATGACATTACAATTATTAATTCATCTCATATGTACCTATTTTTTATAATATTATAAACTTACCTACTTTTTAGACCACCCCCCCCCCAGAAAAAATTTGAAAATACGCCACTGTATATATATATTATGTTAAGGATGTTGGAGGCAGGGGCGTCTTCAGGTCAGTTTATTTATGGGGGGCGATTTTCTAGATGAAAGAATAAGTAAGTAGTTAGTAACCTTGTAAAACTAGTACATTTTAATAGTATTTTTCCTCATAGTGGTCGGTAAGCTCATGGGGGCGATCGCCCCACCCCCCTCAAGGACGCGCCTGGTTGGAGGGGGTGTTTATTAATTTTTTTTAGGATTTCGCGCATACCTACCCATGAATCATTTTACACCGCGCGTCGATTGAAAAAAAATATATAATTATATTAAAGGAGCGCGCACCGTACGCGTTACGCGCGGTACAATAGAGAGACGCACACGTGGCGGCGCGTTCAGTGCGATTCGTATTTGCCGCCGAACGGCGCGGCGGCGGTATCCGTTCGGTTCTCGCCGCCGCGGTGATCGTTGTTTGTTACTGTTTACGACCTCTTTGGCCGACGTACGCACGCATTTCCCACGAACGGGTCATCCTGGCCCGCCGCACGCCAACGTCGACCGGTGCGCGCGCGCACACACGCACACAAACGTACCGCATACAACGCGATATTGCGCGTATGTGCGAGTATACAGTTTTTTTTTTGTATTCTTCACCGAGTCTCGCCGCTCGGCGTTCACACCGCGTTATTACATACACGCGCTCCGCCGCCGCCGAGTTACTCGAATCCAGTGGAAATACGTGTGTCGCGTTCCGTCGGTGGTGTCGTATGCGACGACGACGTGAAAATCGAAAAGAACGTAGGGAAAAAAAAATTGTTTTTTAAAATTAAAACCCCCGTTTTTCCTTACACGCGGCACCGTTTTGTCCTCGTCCCGTCGGGGCGTCCGTTGACGATAACGAATCGGTAAAAATCCGTCAAAAAAAATTTTTTTTATTTTCTCAATCGCCAGCCGCCGCCGCCGCACACCGACACAAACGACACAACACACCGCGCCGCGGCGCGCGCGCACGCTACCGCCCCACCTCCACCGCCGCCGCCGCCGCCGCCGCCGCTACTGCCGCCGCCACGGCCACGGACCGCCTCGTACATAATATAAAATATTATTATCGTTGGAAAAAATTACTTTTTTGGCCACCGCCGCCGTACGCGGGACATGCTCTAACCGCTGTTTGCCCGAGAACGCACGACATCACGGCCCTCGTCGGAAAATGTTATAGCAGGTACGTGGGGTTTTTTTTTATTTTTTTTTTACTTAACGTTTTTTTCTTGTTTTCCGCGTTATCCGAAGAAAACGCGACACGCGCAAAACCGCGGCTGCCCCGACGCAGTAGTGGTGGTGGTGCAAAACACGACCCGACACTTCTCGGACGGGGTTTGTTTGTTTGTTGTATGTAGGCGCGCGTCATTGCCGCTTTTCCGTTCACGGCCAAACCGTAAAACGCGGCGATTTTCGATCCGTCGCCGCCTTCGTCCGTCCGACGGCACGCGTACGACCCCCCCCACCCCCCTCCCCCCCGGTGTACCGTTGATAATAACGGAATCGTCTTTGGTGTACGCCGTGTCCCTTGTGGTCGTCGCCCTTTCGCCGATCGCGTGGATACTCGCCGCCGCCGCCGTCATAACAAAGTCTTCTCGACCCGTCCGGTGCTTCGCGACCACCACCGCCACCACCACGCGTGCCCGCCGACAATATCCCGCGTCGGACTTGCATGCGTCTCTTCTTGCCCAGACGGTTCAGTAGTTTTACACGGACTCTCGGCCGCGTCGCGCGTCGTCGTCGTCGTCGTTCGAAGGTAAATTCGGGGAGGAAACAAAAAAAAAACGGGTCTCCCCCCCCCTCCCGGTGCCTCGGCACGCGGCGCAACGTACGCCGCTCGTATTTGTCCGTTTGTCCACACACCGTTAACCTAGAAAATCACGGTGTTTGATATCGAGAAAAAAAAAATAAATAGATGTGTCCGTTATTGCGAATCGTACACCGAGTGTGTGTGTGCGCTTGCGGCTCGTACGTCGACGCACCTAACAACCGCCTTTGACTCGTTCTCGTGTGTGTGTCGTCGGACGCGCGTATACTATGTCTTACGTGTATTGCTTTTGTTTTCTCGATCGTTGCTGTTGCCGCCACTCTCAGACACCGGCTGCGTGTTAAGTGCGACCGGAACGACGTTTCGGACAGTTGCTAACGATCAAACGCCCTCCGTCAGGTCCTTCAATCAAATGGCGTTACCCAGTCGAGCACGAGTGTACGCCGATGTCAATTCTCACAAACCCAGAGAGTACTGGGACTACGAATCGTACACTGTTGAATGGGGGTAAGTCGTCCGATATTCTACATTAACGCGTGCGTTACACGGCCGTAATGTCAAACCGTTCTTGCTTTCTACTTTAAATGCCGTAATTAATTAATTTGGGGGGTAGGTTCAAATGTTACAAGTGTAATGTACACGGACAAAAGTCTCGTCATCCGCGAACGAACCCGGCGATTTTATTCCGTTCTTCACAGCGTATATCGCAATTTCAAATTGCACGTATGCGTCTGTACGTAGTGTGGGGGTTACCAAAAAAGAAAAAAAAAAGTTGCGAAAATAATGTACGACATATTGTTGTAATAAGTACTTTCAGTGCATATCAAATAATAATGTTACCTTGCACGGATTTCTCGCGCTCGATTATTATTTTAAATAACTAAAACCAGACGCGTATTAATTCGTGATCGTATCATTTTATTGTTGAATATCTTCTACGTTTCATTTTTTTTTTTTTTTTTTTATGGTTTGGTTTTGATTGGTTTATACTGATATTTTGTCCTATCATTATATTAGTATTGGTATAAAAAAAAATCAATCAATCAATAAATTGTATTGTACGAATTATGATTTAAAATTAATTTTTGGTTGAAAAAAAGAAAGGATAGGTAAATAACCGAAATCAAATATGTGCAATGTATCGAGCATCCAGTTTTAAATTTTATTATTATTACAGATCTGTGAATTAATATAAATAACTTGTTATAACATTAAGAAAGTTACTAGAGATCGGAATCGCCTATAGGTACACGTAAAAACTAAAATAAAAAAATGTTTTGTGTGTTGTGATTACCTGTTGTTCATCAAAACACAACGCATTTGGTTTATGTAATTTAAAATTAAAACCTATTTTTAGTGTTTATGCTTCCTGAAAGGTGTTTAAAGTTTACAAAACTAATAAGTATGTAAAATGTATTCAAACCGAACATTGTATTGATATTCATTGAGTTCATAATTTGTGTCGTAAATGACTGAAAAATTCAGTCTAATGGAGAAGATTATTTTTTGAATAACTTGAAAACTCTGATCGAAAACTGCATTATGGTTAATGAAACTGTTCTGAATAAATCATTTGTGTAAAAAAATAATTGTAACCCAACAAATTGAATAAAATTATTATACTGCTGCCATAAGATAACATAAACCGGGGCGAAATAATCTGGGTAACTAGTGGAATAATTTTAGTTGTATTTTCTCGTGGTATGGAGTATAGTGATACATACGTAAAAATATTTAATGCTTTCAAAATAAAAATAATTTATATATTACGTATGTATTAAGTTGTTTAACTCATGTTTTAGGCAACAAGATGACTATCAGTTAGTACGAAAACTTGGTAGAGGTAAATACAGTGAAGTATTTGAAGCAATCGATGTAACCAGTAGTGAAAAATGTGTTGTGAAAATATTAAAAGTAAACAATTATTTTTGAATATGTGCAATTGTATATTTATTAAAATATTAAATACTAAAATTTGAATTTATTCATTAATGCAAATATTTTTTTATTTTACAGCCCGTGAAGAAAAAGAAAATCAAAAGAGAAATAAAAATTCTTGAAAATCTGAGAGGAGGTACCAATATTATATCGCTGCAAGCAGTGGTAAAAGACCCTGTATCCCGAACACCTGCTCTTATATTCGAGCATGTAAACAACATGGACTTTAAACAACTTTACCAGACATTGAATGATTATGATATTAGATTTTATCTTTACGAGTTGCTCAAGGTACTTAATTTTGTATTGACGTATTCAGTGTACATTATTTTCAGTAGTCATTGACAATATACAATTTAAAAAAAAAAAAAATTTATATTTTAATTCAATATATGACACTAAGCATTCAATAAAAGAGTATGGAGATTTTATTATCAAAACATTTACAGTTGGATAATTATTAATAATTCAGTAAATAAATAAATAGTAATTATAAAACAAGAAATATAATATAATTAAATGTAATAATAATAATAAGTATGTTATTTACAAAGTCAGTTTTGAGTTGAAAGTTATCGCTGAAAGAGAATAGAAATTTAAATGACGGTTTCATTATCGAGAGAACTTGATAACTATCCAGAGATATGAAAAAGATTGTTCTTTTGTGTAAGAAAAAAATGTTTGGGGAAATAGATACTCTAAAACCATGTGGCAAGGCATTAATTTAAATAATAAAAGGGTATTAATCAATATAATACATATAGAACAAATAAATTAATATAGTTTTATATTATAGGCATTGGACTACTGCCATAGTATGGGCATCATGCATCGTGATGTAAAACCACACAATGTTATGATTGACCACGAAAACAGAAAATTGCGTTTAATTGATTGGGGATTAGCGGAATTTTATCATCCTGGTCAAGAATACAATGTCCGAGTAGCCTCTAGATATTTCAAGGGTCCAGAGTTACTTGCCGACTATCAGGTTCTATATTTTAAAATATTTTTTTTTTTTTTTTGTAATTAAATTTATATTGTTATTTTATTGCAGATGTATGATTACTCATTAGACATGTGGTCGCTGGGCTGCATGTTGGCTAGCATGATATTTAGAAAAGAACCGTTCTTTCATGGACATGATAATTATGATCAACTTGTGCGTATTGCGAAGGTTCTAGGAACAGAAGAACTTTTTGAATATTTAGACAAGTATCATGTTGAATTGGATCCAAGATTCTCTGATATTTTAGGAAGGTAATATATTATATGCTTATATAACTATTTCATATTATGCAATTATATTTTGTTAATTATTAAATTGGGTGTGATTTATTTTAGACATTCGAGAAAACGATGGGAGCGTTTTGTGCATAGTGAAAATCAACACCTTGTAACACCAGAAGCTTTAGATTTCTTAGATAAACTTTTGCGTTATGATCATTTTGAACGATTGACAGCCAGAGAAGCAATGGATCATCCATATTTTTGTGAGTTTCATTGTTGTTTCCCTAATGATTTGTATGATGAGAATGATGACGATTTGTAAATAGATATTCTTAGTTATTTATAAACTATGGAATTCTAAAGTAATTTATGAGTTCCACGTGTTTGTAAATAAACAGAGAATAAATGATTTTGTTTAAAGTTTTCAATCTGACTCATTTAAAATATTTTGTTTTAGTTTTTATAAATAATGTTTCTATAAATTTCATTATTGTGAATTATGGCAATTTAGATTTTTTTTAATGTCTTCATTGTACAAAATGTATTGTTTATTCTCCTTGTATTATTATAATTTCAAAGACTAATTTTTTAAAAAATATTGCATGTAGGTCATATGCTTTCCTAATTACTAATGCTTTCATTTTTTTTTTTTTTTTTTAAATTGGAGTACTACATACTTAAATAAGTAACAAAATACTCTGTCACCTCATTTTATTTATATGTATATCGCTTTATAAGTAAACCGAGAATAAATGATTTTGTTTAAAGTTTTCAATCTTACTGATTTAAAATATTTTATTATTACATTTCTGGAATAAAAATCATTATTTTTTGCTATGGCTAGTGATATTTTGGTAGTTTGAGTTTTTATAAATTATGTTTCTAAAAGTTTTATACAGAATGTAATGGTTATTGTACTTTTCGGTTTTTTAATTTTCTCGTTGAATAACATTTAAAAAAATTTTGATATCCATTTAATACACTATGTGTTATTACTAATTTTTAAGACTAATTTTTTTTTTAAAAAAATTTGCATGTAGGTCACATACTTTCCTAATTACTAATGCCTTAGTTTTTCTTTTTTAATTAAAAGAATGTACTTCATACTTAGATAAGTAACAAAATACACTATCGCCTCATTTTATTTATATATCTCCTTATAAATTTATAAACAGAATAAATGATTTTTTTTAAAGTTTTCAAACTGACTTATTTAAAAATATTTTGTTACAGTTCGGGAATACTTACCATTTTTTACTGTAGAATGTTGTAGATGGTGATATTTTTTTAATGTCTTCATTGTACAAAATGTATTGTTTATTCTCTTTTTCGGTTTTAAAATTTTCTCGTTGATTAACGTTTTAAAATTGTTTTGATATCCGTTTTATACACTTCCATATTATTACTGATTTCAATTACAGTTTTTTTTTTTAAATTTTGCCTGTAGGTCACATGCCTTCATTTTTCTTTTTTTAACTAAAAGGATGTACTTCATACTTAAATAAATAAATAACAAAGTACACTATCACCTCGTTTTATTTATGTATCACCTAATAAACGAAACAAATGTTTAAAATTTTTCAATCTGATTCGTTTTAAATATTTTATTATTATACTTTTGGAATAAAAATCATTTTTTACTATGGATAGTGATATTTTGTTAGTTTTTATAAATTATGTTCCTAAAAACTTAATTATACAGAATGTATTGGTTATTCTCTTTTTTGGTTTTAAAGTTCTCATTTAATGAAATTTTTAAATAATTTCGATTTCTTTATACACTATGTATTACCAATTTCAAAAACTAATTTTTTTAAAATATTATTTGTAGGTCACATGCTTTGCTAATCCAATTTTTTTTCTTTATTAAAAAGAATGTACTATTTTATACATTCGCACTGTTCTAAATGAAAAATATAATATTAAAATAAATTTTACTATTTAAAAAGTAATAAAATACATTTATAGAAAGATTATAAATTACTGATGTTATTTATGGTCAGTACCCAACATATATCGCATACTTTTGATTGGCAATTTTACTAATATATTGACTAGTATGACGTTCCAAAATATATGATAGTTAAAATTTTTTTTTCTTGTCTGTGAAATTGTTTATCAAGGAGTTATTATTGTAGTTGAATATTGTGCAAATCCGGTCTAGAGAATTGGTAGTAGAGTATTTTGTTACTATTTGTCCGTTTAAAAATAAATGCCATCAAAGCAAAAAAAAAAACTCAAAAACCTAAATCAATAGCTAATAATAAAAATATGAGCTGTGATCTGGCTGACGCACCCTAGTTTGTATGAGATGCTCAGAATCTCTACAAAAGTTTTAGTAAATGACGTTCTTATTAATCTTGTATTTTGTGTAAACATAACGTGTGTATAACCATTAAATATAATAATATATAAATACTATTAACATGTTTGTTTTAATTTCAGTTCCAGTAGTAAAAGAGCAGTCTCGAATTAATTTGGCCGCGTCATCTGTTTCTCCGACACCAATTACAGGTACCTAACCATTCTAAACTAATTGTAGTATTCATTTTGTTATTATTTACCTAATTACCAATGATAACTTGTAAAATGTAAAATGTTCTATTATGTATATCATCATATATATGTTAGGTATAAAATTGTCCAATAATTGTTTTATATAGAAAGTTAAAACAACATTTTATACCAGTTTACTACTATTAATATTACTTATGAATGTGTATTTAATATATATTAAATAATTGATCTATTTTGTAAATTATAATTATAAACAATTAGGTATTTATAACCTAAGTTATTGAAAATAATAAATTACAAATTTTGGTTATCTGAATGTTTGAATAAAAAAAAATTGATTTTTACTCTGATTTTGGTAATTTTCCTCAACATGCAAATATCCTGTGTGCTTTGTGAGTATACAAATTTAAACAGTAATGCTTCAAATCTCAATAAATATTTTTTCCGAATTAATTTGTTATAGACAATCATAAGTTATTTATAATAATGTTTATTGAATCGTAAACTATAAATTTGGGCAGTAGTTTTAAACATGTGATATTTATACAAATTGTATCAATTTAAACTTGCGAGTAGCTATGTTTTATATTGAAAAAGAATTTGTTATGTTTTCAGTGTTTTAACTACTTAAAAGCGTTGTATGTTTCAAAAATTGTGCTTGTATTATAATTGATTTACCATATTCTGTATAGTCTATACTCTTCTATAATACATAAAAATGGTAATTTAATCTGTTGATGTTACAAACCAAATTTAAGCATAAAAAAAGTTAAGCAAATTATTATATTGTGTTGATAAACATAATCACACAAACTGTTTGCTTGAAATTGTTTATTTTTAATATTCTTCAATAAATTTGGTTTACATTTTATTTACTTTACTTTTTTTTCTTTTTTGTTAATTAAATGCTATGTTCAGTTTGATTTAAAAATCAAATGGTTCGTGACATTATCACCTACTTTTTTACTATAAACTAAATTATAAATGTCTACCATGAAATTAAAAAAAAAAAAGTCCTTTTTTATAATCGTTTATTTAATTATATAACTGTATAAATTTATACTATTTGTTTTACTTTTTTCTAAATGAATAAACTTAGGTGTTTTAGAAGGTAACTTATGTTTTTTTTACATAAAGAAATCGGGCATGATATAGTAGAAATTTAATAGTCTAAAAAGGGGAGTTTCTACCTAACCTAACCTAACCTAACATACAAAAATGCGAGATAAAGAAAGCTTATAATAATGACCAGACAAAATGTATAAAAACTTTTGTTGGTAATATAAATGTTTAAAAAATAATATTTAAAGAACTGAACATTTTAGCATCCCAACAGTCAGATGAGACAACCGGACAGACCGAAATACTTAGTTTTGGGATGTTTGGCCACCCTAAGTTTAAATAACTATAAAAATAATGTAATATTATTGTAAAAAGTAAATATTTAATTAAACAATAATATAAGTGAAATGTATACAGGTATGTAGGGGACTCTTGCGAGGAATTGAATTAATGGGAATAGTTGAAAGATTTCCGTTCATTATAAATGTTTCACATAGAGATTGTTTTGAGTGTTTTCTTTACTTTTAGGACTCTGGTGTCCATAAATAGAGGTTTCAACATATATATATATATATATATATATGTAATTTACTTCTAACAGCTAATGTAGGAATATAACGTTATGTATTCGTTACCGAATTTGAAGAGAAAAACATTTTATACTGTATTTATAAAATATTTTATCTGACAAATAAGCTAGTGGTTACACTCATTTAAAACTGTGTGACTTCTTTGTCAGACGATATCTTACAAAAATGCTGTGAAATACATTTGAAAATATTCTTCTTTTCAAATTTTCTATAATAATAAGTATTCAAACTGTTAAAATTCTGTGTGTTATAATTTTGTTGTATCGCCTGTTAGATAAATGGTGACAACAAAAAATATGGACGTAGCGTCCTCTTAAGAAATTATATGAAAAAGAAAATTGCTTGTTGAGTATCGAAAATTGACTTGTACAGCAAAAACAGAAACCATTTTAGTAATTTTAAAACACTGCATAAACTGCGGATGTGGCGTCTTTATGTCTAAATTACATGTAAAGAAAAAAAGAAATGACGTTTGTTGAGTGTCGAAAATTGACTTTGTACAGCAAAAACCGTGAACATTTTATAATAATTTGAAACGTAAAAATACCGCATGAAGTATATCTGAAGAAATACGAATAGAAATTGAAAAATTTTGCTAGAAAAGTCAAACACGTGTAACAACACTGAATTCAATATTTGAATAATAGCGAACGAACCGTTTGATTTTTCAAACGAATTTCATTATATATTTAATGTAATTATAATTATATTCTTCGTTTCTATTTTGAAAGTTAGTAGTTAGAACGAGAGTTTGCAACAATCTTTACGTTCTGTAGGTGGTAATCTGTGTACAATTGTTGCATACCTCAAAGTATTCACATAAAATGTTTGTGGTTATTGAAACAGTTTTATTTATTTATTTAACGCCTGGAAGGCCACTTTAAACGTACGACGTACATGAAAGATACGTTTTGGTAAAATGTATTTTTTAAAACACGTAATTTAATGTGTTTTTGAAATGTTGAATGAAAAAAGTTTGGTTTGGTGTATAAGATATTTTAATAATTGTTGCGTGCTTCTGCCGCGAAAATCGGGGTTCGTAACATTACTATTAAATAATACAATCGTACAATTTATTTCGTAAGGACTATCGGCACTATAATATACGTGTGTATAAACATATTGGGAGATCGTCTCGTGTAGATTGAAATAAAACGTTTTTTTTTTTTTCAGCCGGTGGGAATGGAATAACTTCTCCAAATGCTGTTGGTGTTCTACAGTGAGTTCCTCGATGAGACAATGAGCCGCTTCTTTGCTTTTGGACAACTTTTTAAATAAATAAAAACAAATAAATCAACACCATTTTTTCCTCAGCAATATAAACACTTGAAAACAATTTTGTTTTATTATTATATATATATATATTTTTTTTTTTTACTTGTATTATTTTTTTTTTTTTTTTTTTTTTGAAAAAAGTTTATTATTTAATGTTTAGGTTTTTTTTTTTGTATAAAACATTAATTTTTTTTTTTTTTTATACGTTGCAACTATACGAAAAACGTATTTGTTGTACGTAACCACACGTCTCTAAACAATTGAAACAGGAAAAAGAACTACTGACAGAAAATTTTTTCGAATTTCTCTTCATTTGAATTTGGAAGAGATTAACAACAATTCAGCAATCGGCTACTGCTCTTCTTTGTGTAATTTATATTTATATATAACACAGTGTGTTTGTTGCCTTGTTACATTAAAAATATATATATATATATTTATATATATTTTACAAAATAAATAATGTAAATAGCTATGATTATAACAATAAATTACGTTAAAAAAAAATATATATAAAAATCTAAAAATATTAATTTATTATTATTATTCATTTGGTTAATAGTTTTTTTTTTTTAAATTTTTAGATTTAAATTGTTCGTTCTGTATGAAAAGTTTTTGTATTGAAATAAAAACAAAATGCCGAATGTTTGTTGGTACTGGACATGAATTTATTTAACATTTAAAACTTTGGTTAATGGTTTTTCTATCGATTCTCCGAGATGTTTTTTTTTTTTTTTTTTTTTATGTTACATACAACCAATATTTATTATTATTTTCGGACTAACATTTTAAACGCCACACCCGACTCGATTGTTTTTAGTAATAAAGTAACCAAATATATTATGTTGTATAAATACTAATATTTGTATACATCCATGTGTTTTAATCGTCCTAAAACTAACACTTCTAGTTTGGTACTTTTAAACAATAAACGTGTTATAGTTATACGTTATGTTATTATTATTATTATTATTAACAACTCGTCACTGCTAATTGGAGTATTGTCCAGTATTTATTGTTGGCATTTTTGCCGAATACACGTATTAATTTGTTGTTAATAACGGAATTATTTCGATTTAAAGTAATTTTTCGGGCACAATAGTTTGAACGTTTTGAAATGATTTTTCAAAACTCGATTTATTATGTACATAATAATTAATAAAAATTACCGTTTACCAGTCGAGAGTTCTTTAGTATTTATTGTCACAGATTCGATGAACAACAAATGAATAGCTCGTAGGATATATTTGAAACAGTGTCGCCGAGTTTTGTACGAAATGAACTTGTGATTTTTTTTTTTATGTAAATTTCATGAGTTTTGTAAACTGACTAGGTGTTGTATAAAAAAAAAAAATCTGGACCGTATGCATTTGTAATTTCAAAATCCGTGAAACGCTTACATAGAAATTCCAGGGTGGTAGGTGGACGCGAGCAATCCCCTGGACTGTGGACAATTATCTTCGGATACTGTAAACGTAAGCATATTGGAACAACTCTGATCCTGGTTCGATTCCTGACGTGATTCAACCAACTTACAATAACAATTAAATTGGTAATTTTTCTCGAAAATTTGAAGATTTAATTTAAAAATGTGTTATTATAAAATTATTTAAACTCACTTTGCATACATACCTTCATTTTTTCATATCCGTTTAATATAATATTATTTGTAAATTTTGTTTAAACGTTTATAATAAAGTGCACGCTATTCGCGGCAATCCATAACTAAGTAATATATTATCAAAAATACGATATATTATAATCTGTTTTTCCGCTATTGTATTATTGTAATGACATTAAAAATTATCATTTTATCCGTTTTCATTTCTCGTTATAGGTGTAATAATATTGATTTCATTATAAATTATCTATTATAAAATTTTGATTTTTCGCCGCCTAAATCACGTCCCAGACCACTGTGCGCGACGGACCGTTTCCAGTGTATAAACAGGTTTATTTTAATGACGTGGGCCACATGCAAGCGGCGACACCGCGCGGTTACATGACTTTTTAATTTACTTTAATAGAGCTCGCGAAATTAAAAAAAAAATTATATTACAAGCGTGTTTTTGTTTTTTTTTTAAATAGTTTACAGTTCGACACGGCTCGTGCACGAGTAAACGAATCGTTTACACCAGAGGTTCTCAAAGTCAAATGAATCACGGACCCCTACCTAAAGACCTACGGTCTTCGAGGACCCCCCGGTTGGGTTGGGTTGGGTTCCAGGCGTAAATTTTTTGTTTTTTGCTCATCATTATTTTATTTTTCGGAAAACAAGCAAAAAAAAAAGTCTTCAAAAAAAAAAATGTACGCATGGAACTCAACCCAACGCATTATGCTAATTATTTTTAGTTTTGCCCATATCGTTATGTGTAAATATATAATTTTCTGTTTTTTATTTTTAATTTAATTTTGAATTTGATGAAACACCAGAGATAAAAAATATTTGTTTTGATTTGTTTTTGTATCGGGACTTGAAATTAAAAAAAATGGTTAATGTGTAGGTACTCAAATCAAATGTCGGGTTTGGGTTAGCTCCACGGACCCCCTGGTATTGGCTCGCGGACCACACTTTGAGAAACTTTGGTTTACACCACCGAGCCGATAATTATTGTCAACTGTCCACCACTTTCTGCGAAACGTTGACGAAAATACTTTACCGCCGTGTAAATATTATATTACGCGCGATTACAAGGCCTCCGGTACGTCGACGCGGTAGACCAGTGCTGCTCAACCTGGGGGCCGTGGCTGTATGACTGGGGGGCCTTGAAATATTTATTTCATTTAAAATAGACACGTATCTTTGTGAAACTGCATTTTCACAACTTCAAATCATTGATTATATATAGAATATTCCATAGGCGTGTTCAGACATTCATGGCTGCAGGGGAGGCCAGTTATAAAATTTAAATTTTTTACTTACTACAGCGATCTATATTCTATATCTATATTTGTGACTTTTTTTTTTTGTATGGCAATTACATAGCACCTAGAATTTTTTCACCTCGCAAAATTAAAGATTATCTTGATCTTAAAATTGGTTTCCTATGCTATTACAACTAATAAATAAGACCAACATCAACTAATGTGCCACTTGGTTATTTTTTATAAATATTTTATAGTTTCAACCAGGTAGATTATAAGCCAAGAGGCCGAGAATGAAGTCACTGGGGAGGCCGGTGCCCACCCTGCCTCCCCCTTAGACACGCCTAAGGAATATTCTATAATCGATGCTTCAAATTATAAAAAAACAAACATAGATCATGCATTTCACAACAGTCTTTAGAAGCAGACTTACGTATTTCAATTTCAAATATCACACCATGACATAAATAAGTTACGCGGAAATATGCAAGCCCAACCATCACATTTATTATTATTATTTCTAATTTGTTTATATATATGTTTTAATAGTTTTATATGACTATAAGATTGCACGTTTCAAAATATATATTAAAAAACATTTATTTTCTTTACATTTTAATAATTTATTTGTGTGAAATAGTGCATGTAAATTTGGTATATCATTAAGAAAAAATAATTAATGATTTTTATTGAGGGGGGCTTGACAGTATTACATTAAATTTAGGGGCCCTATAGCAAAAAAAAGGTTGAGAAGCACTGCGATAGACAGCGAAATATTCGTATTTATATAATAAATACGATAAATATTGCTATATATAATGTAATTATTAAGCAGCTGTTGCTGATTATACCCGCAAGTCGTATATTGGCCTATTATAAATATGAATATTATTATAAGGGGTTTAGGTTCAGTGGCGTATATAGAAATTAATTTCGGGGGGAGGGGGGAGGGCGTTGTATAAAAAAATTTATTTAATCAATATTATAAATTATAACTTTATTTTAATAATTACCGTATATCAACCATACGTTTCGGGGGGTTTGAACCCCCAAAAACCCTCCCCTATATAAATCAGGTTTAGTTACAAAAAAAAGTTAGGGTGATGGTTACAGTAATAAGGATTACAAATGATATTACATAATTTTGTATATTTTTTTTTTTTCGAAATCGAAAGTGGCAGGGCCAGGGCGACGTACCTTAACGAAAAATATCTCTCGGGCGAACGACCGCGACCGGTCGAACGGTTGACATTGTTCGCGGCCGTCCGAGAGCTATATATACGATCGTGTGTATCAGCGGCGGTTTTTAGCAATTTGCCGCCCACACAGTGGCGTATTTGAGGGGGGCGATAGGGGCAATCGCCCCCCAGAGATTTAAAAAAATTATATTATTTTATATTATATTGGCTGAGATCAAAAATGGGGCAAGATCGCCTAACGGGTTTGGCATTGCTTAATATTCACCATACTATAACGTTAAATGTAGATGATGTAATTGATACATTTGCTTATAGTAAAAAAAGAAATATAGACTTAGTTTTGTAAATTAAATAAATAAAATGATAATAAATAAAATGTGTTTTGTTCAATAATTATATTCCTACATATAATTTTTTTTATTGGTGGGAAGGGGGAGTTCTTTTACCATCGCCCCCCCCCCTGAGGTGAAGTCTCAAATACGCCACTGCGCCCACAAGCAGAAGGAAATTTGCCGCCCCTTCATTTTCATAAGCGTTTTTCTAACCAGCAACAATAGATGTATTTATTTAGCAAAATATATTATTAATTCAATTATTATATTTATTATTTAAAAATATATAAAACAGTTAGACGTCGAAACATAAATATATGAATATATTATTAAAAAAGTTTTCTTTGCCGCCCCTAAAATTTCGCCGCTCCAATCACCTGCTTGTTCTGCTTGTATATAGGGAAACCTGACGCTGGCGTGTGTATTATTATTATTGTTATTTTCGGTATTGACCATTTATATACTTGTATATTTCATTTCATTTTTAAAAATTGCAATACGAATAATAAATATAATCATATATAGTGTATAACATACACCGCCATATACTATCGACTTCTTGATTCGGCAAACGGACTCCGGTTGTGACTTCATCCCGCGATATTACCGTGACGAATTTTACGAACAAAGTATTAGCATTTTCATATAAATTTAAAAAAAAAATAGTTTTTCTTTTAGTCTGAAAAAAAAAAATTATTTTTTTTTTTGCCTTTCAACTATTGTCCGATAATGTATTATACGAATTACCGGTACCTATACATTATAATTTGTTATACTTATATAACTTGTTTGTTATACTTATGCTATTTCTCCATGGCACCACTGTTCAAGTCCAAATTACTTTCAAGGAAAACAAAAATTAGGCTATACAAAACTCTAGTCAGACCTATTGTATTGTATGCATGTGGGGCATGGGCGTCGATAAAGACAGACGAAAAGAAACTAATGATTTTTGAGAGGAAAATATTAAGGAGAATCTTCGGTCCAAAAAAGAATATGGAAAACAATGAATACGAAAGAAGAACAAACGCCGAATTAAAAGAACTGTTTAATGAAACCGACATAGTAGGTGTTCTAAAAAGCCGAAGACTTAGCTGGCCAGGACATGTATGGAGGCGAAGGATAAATTAATAAACGAGGTCACAATGTGGAAACCAGATCGAAAAAGACCAATAGGACGACCAAGACAGCGGTGGAGCGACCGTGTCATGGAAGATCTGAAATTCCTAGGAATCAGGGACGGAGAAACAAGAGCTTTGGATAGAGAGGCTTGGCGAGGCATAGTGGAAGCGGCGATGGGTCTAAACGGCCCCGAATAAGCCAAAAAAAAAAAAAAATACTTATATAAAAATCATGTTGATGTGTGAAAATTTTAAAATAAAATTTCAAATTCAAATTGTGTATTCACAAACTCCAAAAACGCGCTGAAAAATTAAGAAAATAACCTAAAAAATAAAAATTGTCGAAAAATGCAAAATAAATTTTCTTCTTCTCATTCAAAAGTACGTGTAACGGATTTGCGATCATACAAGCGTTGCACAGCAACCCTTGGAATAAAATGCAAAGTGCACTGAAATCCCAGCTCTAGTAATTAGTAATTACGAATCGGTATAAATACCTACATAACACGCACTAATATATACTATAATATAGGTACACTAAATATTAATATATTAATAATTCCAATTTTTTTACTATTGACCTGAATACGCTGAGTAGCTTAAAACTTACTACTAGAAATACTTTAACCAGAACTATTTTAACTACTAGAAGATTAATCTAAATTGAGAGCGCCGCGCGGTTACGCCATAGTGTGACCCGGGTCTTATACATATCTCTAGCAGATAATATTACCCCGGCGGACTTTCTGGCCAACGAGTGCGTTTTGTAATATTGTGTTCTTATATCTGCAGTTATACACACTGGTTTTAACTCGCGTATAGTCTTGTTTGACTTTGACGTAAATCGAGGGTGTACCCAAAAGAGGATTTCGGGCCCGAATGCCTCCCCCCATTGAAATTTCAACATTTAAAAATGTTTTCATATGATTCAAATTTAATCTAATAAAACTTTAATGAAAATTAAATAATATAATATATTAATTATAATTATAACCAATGTTTAATAAACATTGATTTATATTTACTCAAAAAACGTATTCAATTCATAATTAATTTAATGTTAACATTTTCAGTAGATTTAAACGTCACTTGATAGCAATCACGAAACGTATTGCAGTTCTTCATAGGATATATAAACTGTTAGACGAATTTACTTTAAAACAGGTCACGTAAAATTACCCGTGGGTGAAGCAATCGTTTCTCATATCTAGGCCGGCTACTTTTAACGTTTAACCATGAGCCTAATTAATGGTCATTACTCATTGCATAGCATAATTTCAAGATTGAAGATCTATAGATATATAAATGTAGGAGGGCGGTTCACTCTAGTGGGAACACCAGTGTTTAGAATACAAAGGTCATAACGAGCTATTTCTGAAAAAATAATATTACATCGAAAGTTAGAATAAGATGAGCCCCGTACAGGATGGTGTCCATTGAAGTCACCTACTATAATAGAATATTGCGTAATTAGATTAAAAATTTCAGAAAAGTTACGTTGAGGGGATTGGATGACGGTAGAATATAAATTGAACCATAAATGAAGAGATTGGTTGTTGGAATGAATGAATTCAACGCCAATTAAATCGATATTATATGAATTAAGTGATTATTTTAAATAATCATCAAGATTGATAGGTCTAAATTGGATTGAGTGATGTGCTAAAATTGCGACCCCGCCAAACCGTCAATTCGACCTGAAAGGATAATATTATAGTCAGGTAAAGAGAAAACTTTATTAGGAAGAACTGAAGAAGCCACCTTTCAGAAATTACAAATTTGACTAATAGTGTGATAATTATACAAATACGATTCTAAACGAAACTCTATATATATTATTAACCGAACACTCTCGTTGGCCAGAGAAGGTCTGCCGAGGAGTACCTGTTAGAGATATAAGAACCGCTGTATCCGAGACGGTTCAATAACGTCTTGTTACTCGTAAAGCGGACTGTCACGCCGAAGCGTCACTAACGTAGCCCGATTGTAAGCTATGCCTATGATCATGTTGGATTCAGCCCAGCATTCCTTTAAAATTGTACTTATACTCTTCTAGGTCGCAATGCACTTGTTCCAAACCACCGAGGATACGGAGGTTTTTGTCTACGCAGCCATTTTTACACTTTTTCGTAGCAGGCGGACAATTACTGTGATTAGATGGACAGCAATTTTTTGATTTCCATTCTTCGCGTGCTTTATCCCGTGAGCAATTCGACCCGCATTTAGTGGGCGCACAACAGTTGTTGTTATTGATTTTCGATTCGAGTTTTTTAACTTTCTTTTCTAGGCAGCTTATCTCACGTTTGCCAGCCTGGAAACTGTTGTTCAATTCGATTTCTTTGATTTTCACTCGCAGACAACACGTCTCTTGTACCAGGTCTTCGACATTTTTCTTTTTTTCCTGTACTTCACATTCCAACGTCGTCTTTTCTCGTTTCAGTTGATCTATCTGGTTCTCCTTGGTTTGTTCTAACATCTCTATTGCTTGTTTCATTTTTTCCAGCAAATTTTTCTTTCCGTTAAGCTGCGTTTTGAGTAAGCAGTTCTCCGACGAAATGCACTCATTTCGTTTCGTAAGTACAGAAATTTGGTTTTTCATTCGGCACGCATTTCCATCCTTTACGCTGTTATCATTTTTCAGATACTGTATCAGGGTATTCGCTTCGCAACGCTCCTTATCGTTAATCTCCCTCAAATTCATCACCTTCTTTTCCAAATTACGTACATTTGACTTTTCTTTATCTATGGTCTGCCTGGCCTCGTTGTATTCGACCTGCATGGTTCTCATCCTATGACACGAAGTCTCCAACTCATTACACAGTGTTTCCCGTTCCAGTCTCGATTTTTCCTCCATTGATGTTAGCTGAAATTTCGCATCTGTCAGTTTGGTATTCGTAGACTCTAATTTCTTCTCCAGATCTCTAAAAGTCTCGCTCTGTTCACACAATGCCGCTCGACATTCGTCCAGTTGTTTCTTTATGTCAAAATATTCCTCTTCTTTTGACTTCGATGCTTTGGTCAGCTTTTCAATCGCGCAGTCTTTTTCCTCTATTTGACCCTAAAACATGTTTACATAAAAATACATTGTTTTCTTAAAGCGTGTATATATGGAACACAAAGGTTACAAAACCGTTTTCGATTTAAAGTTTTAAATACACCGGAGTCACCAGAATCACCCTTTGAAACGAAGTAAAGTAATTTTGGAAATGGAAATTAGTGACGTAGGTATTTCAAAATAATTAAAATTAATTATATTTGTTTAAGAATTGAGTTCACAATACTATAAGAAACATGACAATTCACATTAATAATTATATACTTACCATAATATTACATAATTCATTTTGCATTTGTTTCTGATTCTTTTTTAATTCTTCCATCTCATTAAGAAGATTGCATTCGTTTTGTTTAAGTATATTTATTTGTTCAGTCTTACAATGAATTTGGTTAAGTAATCCTTTATTTTCAGTTTTCAAAATAGCTTCGGATTCTACAGCTTTTTTTAACTTCTTGTTCTGACAATTTAAATCATTTAAAAGATCATTCTTCATTTGATTCTCTTTAAAATTCATATTTTCTATCCATTCTTTTAAGCTTTTTAGCTGGCAACGTAAATCATCTCTCTCGGCGAGAATTTCCTCATATCTGATCAATTTTTCGTTTTGTTCACAAATTTCCTCTTCACAACAATTATTGTTGTCTTCTTCAAAATTCCGTGTTCGTTTTACACAGGACATCTTAAAATGTATCGAATTAATTAAATGTTAAGATACTGATTTTAAAAATCAGTTGACTGAATGAAAAAAAAATTTTCTTTCGTTTATTAGACGAAATTAATTTGTATTAAAAACTAATCGGATATTTAGAATTATTTTCGATCACTCTTATTTATATTTTAAATATTGATTCGTAACTAGTTGAATAATAATAGTATATTTTTATATTAGCTAATATTAAAAAAAAAAAACTAATATATATATATATATATATGTTTTTTTAATATAATTATTTACATGTGAATGTTTTACTATAAATTAATGATATCAACTTATATTATTTGTATTAATTGCGATTTTGCTGCTATTTAAGTAGATGCTATTATGCGAAAAAATGCTATTTATAAAAATAATCCAACCGCCCTTGATCCTTGTTTGTATATGATACATATATACATATGTTACATACATACACATATAATAATATATACGTACGTGTATATTTAAAAAAATGTAATAATGTGAATTTTATGTGGATTGCGAATTGATTTCCCGCGCTTTGCCTAAAGAAACAACCACAACGTAGTAACGTGTCTGCCAGTGTATAGTCCTGAGTAATATTATAAATTAAATATTTTTTTGCCGTTTCTCGACTGTGTATAAACACGTAGCGGCTTTCTAACAGATTTCAGTTAGGTCCTATACAAAATATATTATGTTCCGAGCAAATTGCGACCAACAAAGATCCAATAAGCAGTGATTGTGTACATTTTTATTCAAAAGTCTTAACAGCTGATTCTAGTAATGTTGAAGCTGAATTTTCAATATGGAAATCAAAGCGGTCAAAAGAATAATGACTGCCGTCGCAGGACTGGACAGTTGCAGTCCACGACTCGCGCTTTGAGTGTTTCTCCATGATCAATGTTTATTTCGTTCACCGTTTCGTGACGGTAAAATAATTGACTTTGTGTAATCCGTATCGACGTCTTCGCATCCAGTATCGAGAAATAGAATACGAGCGAATTGATCACTGACATGTCGACAAAACCAAAATTCGATCATAAAAACGATGAATCTGTGGAGAATATTATGTCCGCCGCACGGAAAATATGTATGACATCTCTTACAAAGCCGATGGTTTTTTTATTCGTAACGTCGTGCACCTATTATTCTGTACAGAGCTGGTTCTGTGGTACACACGCACAAATAAATCATATATTGAATATACGAATTGATATTTTGAATATATATATATATATACTTGTTTTCGAGTATTGTAATATATATATATATATTCCGAATACTTTTTTTTACCCGTTTATTAGAATAAGTATCTCGGATATACGAAAAAAATTATTCTTTATACACATTGCGTTAATATGTAAAATTTCGTACAAGGATCGAGTGAAACGTTTATAAATTTGATATCGACTATATGGTCGAGATCGCGTTTAGTTCGGTTTTTTTTTTTATGTCGTTTACACTCCTAATCTTATACGAAATTTGATACGCGTTAATAATTCAATAATAATTTTTTTCGTCTTAAACACGTCTTGTCGAAAAACGTTACATTTTCAGTTTTCTCGGTTTCGTTTTTGTATGCGCCTCGTCTGCCGTACAACAACCGTTATACAAGTGTGATGATACGCATGTATATCATTATTGTCCTTTATAACAGCGGTTCCTTAACCTTTGTGTGTTTGCGACCAAAAATATTTACCCAATTATTTTTCATGCGCGACCATTTTGAAAACAATGTTCAATGTGGACTATTTCGCCCAATTAAATTTTTCAATTACCAAAACTAAAAGAATGTGTTAGGTATTCTTAATTTTTTTTTTTTTTTCATATAAGAAGTCATAATATCAATTACATTTTATTAAAAAATGGACAATTTATTTTTACTTTAACAATATTATAATTGTATATTTAAATGGAATAAAAATGAAAATTTAATGACTTCTTTGGTCTTGACGTTTTTTCACCAACAAATCCCATTCTCGATCCTGTGGAGTTTGTAAATGAAACACGCGTTGTGGCTTCGACGTTAAGTTTATTTCTAGATATTTGGTTTTAATTGCTGTTAATGTCGAAAATTCGGATTCGCATAAATAAGTTGTTGCAAAAGCAACTAATTTTTTTAACGCTTCTTCGTAAATACGACGATATTCGTTGCGTATATATATATATATCTAAAATTGGCTCAAATGTTTAATTTCGAAACATTTTTTCAATAATGTACCGAATGAAGGTAACCGATAAAGTATCTAGCTGTATATAGCTTTGAAAGACCAACGTCCGAAATGATGAATTTTATACTATTGTTTAAGTCTGAAAATTATTTAGGCTTCAAACGGCGAACCCTATTTTTATTTTCAATTTATTATTGATTTACACATGTAAATAACAATTTTTTCTTTTATAGATATCCTTATTAAAACGTATTGTAATATATATTTTATTAAAATAAAATAAAATGTGCCGAATTCGAGGATTAGATAAAATATAACTCATTTTGAAATTTAATAACGAAAATAATATGATATGGCCTGCAAATAAACAATCGTCTTTAAGGCTAATCGTGTAGTAAATAATATATTTTCGTCACTAAGCGAATATAACAAACTCGGCCGAAAGAAATGTTTTAGACGATTATAGAGTATTATACTGAATCTTAGTGACGCGTTTTTTTCTTTTGTTCTGTGCGGTTAATTAATCGTCTCCGATACTTTGCGAGTGTCAGATATCAATTATTCGTCAGCCATGGATCACGATCGTGAAATCTCTTCTGCAACACCGATAACTAATGATGTTGCAGGCAATACGTCTACATCAGTAAGAAAATCTGCGCGGCCGACAAAAAAACGAAAGTTTAACGATGAATGGTTTAACGAGAACAGCGACCGCGATATTCAGAAGAAAGACGTACAATTTCCAGGCCTTCTTCAACAAGGAGTTTCTGAAAATACTTTATGTAGTGAAGAGCCTAGGAAAAACAGTACGTTACTTTTCAGTGGTAAAAGGAAACGGTCCGGCCTTCGATCGGATGTGTCCGTACCTCGTAAGCGAGGTCGTCGTTCTGCATTGAAAGAAGTATATGGTTTTACGATTCATTTGTGTTAATTCATGCAGTATTTTACGTCGGTTTACAGGAAATCTACGATAACGTGGTAGATTTTGAAACGCGGAAAGATTTATCGGATGGTAGTGTATTGAAGACCGAAAATAACGATTCCAACGATTATATTTTTAAAAGTGAATAGTATTTAGCTAAGAGGTTGTCGTGACGGTGAAAGTAAGACGAAATACGTACAATTTCCAGGTCCTCTCCAACAAGGAGTTTGTGAAAATGCGTCATACACAGCGGCGCTACACAGTGATAAAATGAAACGGTCCGGTGTTTGGGTGGATGTGCCCGTACGTCGTAAACGAAGTGGTCGTCCTACACTAGAAAAAGTATTTACAGTTCATAAAGAACTCAACAATATGCAGCCTAAATAATAAATGTATTTGTAACTATTTGCAGAATGCCCTCGAGTACGTGGTTGGTTCTAATACGCCAAATAACGTCAACCGCGGTGTGTTGAAATTAAATGAAAACGAATGTAGAAAAAATGATGAACTTCCTGAATTGCAAATAGAATACACGTGCACTGATTTGTATTGGACGAGAATCGTATCGATAATAATAATGATAATAATAACATTATCAATATTATATTCATGAAGTTTCAAAATAATGATTTCAATGATTCGGCTACTCGATATTGGTAAATATTTCATAACTGTAAACAATATTTTATAGCTTAGAAGTTCAAACGATATCAGATTATCTACAATGATCCGTTAAATTTCAGTTGACGGCGATGATGTCACGGTTAAAACGGTTAACGGCCGAGAAAGATTTAGAATTTCAATACGGAATTCCAAACGAAACGCTTCAAAGGAGGAGGAAGAGAATGACCATAGAATAACTTACGTCATTCCGTTATCATAAAACTGAATCCGTTACGTCTCCGTGCTTAGTGTGTCGTCCACCGAAATGTCCGTCAAGCCGGTCGCGAAGAACGTGGATAGGTAAACAGACTTCGGAATACGACGATGGACTGCAGTACAGAACCACGTGTCGGAACGAGTGTCGCCTATGAAATGTTAAATTTCAAAGAGTTGTTGGAAGAAATTTTGAAAACGATGTCTTGGGAATTGCAGATAATTTTCCTCCGAGATACGTTACCTATACTTCACAATTTTCCCCGAATGTCATGCCCGTAACGGATAAATATCTATTGTTTTTCGGCGCTTTCGTTTATGTAAAGCAGAGTTTAATACGTTTATGTAAGCGTTATACAGCAACGACCGAAGTCATCCATTAAACAGCTGAGTGCGATATGATGGAACTGCTATTACTGTGATTTTTGCGAAACGAATTGTTCATTCGAGTTATCCACTTAACGAAAGTAGACGAATTTAAATTGTATACATTTTTTTCAATCGTCTTTCGTTTAAAACGAATTGTATATTTGTATGATTTTAATTGTACAAATTTCAATATAATGTAATATATATTACATAATATTAATAATATATATATATATATATTTCAATATATGTATAATTTTAATTGTTTCTGTTTGACATTGTATATGAGTACATAATATTTTTCATCAAAACGTGTTTCTTTATTAACATATATTATAAAAACTGTAAAATTGTTATTTATTTTCAGTAATAATAATATATGTATATATAATATACTATAATAGTATTGTTGTAAAATGAAATGAATAATCAAATCGATAGAAAGTGCTGAATTTACTGATATCATAGACACTCCAAGAGTCCTAGAAACATAAATATTATATATTTATACATATATATATATATATAATTCAAATACCACTCAAATTACTATCGTTAATTTAAATACTTGAATTACGCAGTGTGAATCAAATTATAAGTATTAATTTAATTTGTACTTTCATGGAATTCGACGATAGGTTTGTGCACAGAAAAGTAAAGAAACGTAAGCTATTCGTCGTAATATTGTTTGGCTTTCGATTCATTAACCGTTAAACATGACGTCTTTTTGCTGTTAGCATTGAACTCGGTATAACGTATTTCACGTTTTAACGACGATTTAAAAACGATTAAACAGTTCTGTTATCAATTTTGGAGACATGTTTACTAAAAAAATGTTTTATTCAATTACACGATGAGTAATAATATTCAATATTTTATTTGTATATTTAGATAAATAACTCTCTTCTTGTCTGTGCGCACATCATGCAAAATCTACTGAAAACGCCGAGGTGCGGTTTGTTTTTAATCTGTTTATAATAGTTTGATGATTATTTTGTGTTCTGTTTAATGACAATATGAACACGGGAATTTACTCACCGCTGCAATGCTGGTAGGTCGTTTAGCATGTTTGCGGTGTGGAAAGAGGAATACGAATTAGTCGCGCATAATTCCGATTCCGATTATTTCGATTATTATTAAAATCGACATTTGTAATAGATTACGCGCATATTTAAAAAAAAAAAAACAAAACAAGCCCATAGCCTGAATTCTATACAGTTTTCTAATTACCCAGAAACAACCAAAAGTGTCTTTTATTAGTTTTCTTATGATTATTTGTAAATTTTTTTTTCAAATTTTCGGTATAATTTGAAAAATATCCGCGCAGGGGGTTGAGAGTGACAAAAATATTTCAAAGGAGAAAATGCATTAGGCCCATTGCCGCAACAACCACTTGCCTCCACCTGTCTCTGTATCTCTTGCCAGTTCTTCCCCATTCTCTATTCCTTGACCACTCTATCCTTCCATCTTTGTCTAGGACGTCCTCCAGGCCTTTTTGTATTTGGCTTCCATTTCGTAACTTGTCCAATTGGCTCCTCCGATCTCCACACGTGTCCGGCCCAGCTCGGCCTACTACTTTTTAAAATTCCGATGATATTCGCTTCTCCATATAAGTCTTGGATCTCCTGGTTTGTCCTTATTGTCCTTCGTTGTTTATTTTTGGTCCATAGATTCTCCTTAATATCTTCCGCTCGAAGGTGGCCAGTTTAAGTTCATCCGACTTTGTAGTGGCCCACGTCCCGCATGCATACAATTACTATTACCATATAATTACTATATATAATCAATGCTATTTACATATGTTCATTCCGAATTATTTTATCTAACGGCTAGTACATTCCACAACACATCCGTAATCCAAACATTCTCGTTTCTGCAGTTCACTGCTAATATTTTATTTATTATTTAATGCACGACACTCAGTTCCACACATTATCGCAGGCCTTACCACGGTTTTATGTTCTTTGACACGTTTATTCCGGCCCCGTCTGTCGTAACGTAAAAAAGAAAAAAATTATATTTGATTAGCCAAACAAAATAATAATATATAATAATAATAATAATAATAATAATAATAATAATAATAATAATAATAATAATAATAATAATAATAATAATAATTATATAGCCGATTGAAAATTTGTTTTCTTGGGAGCCAATTCAATGGTCTATATGAGGTCCTTTACCCGATATTGATGATGGTCGCCGTATACAGATACACCGTCAAAAGGGTAATAACACGTCCGTAAATTTAAAAAAAAATTTTTTTTTTTTTTGCAAGAAAAAATTCTTCTAAAAACTCGCGACCAAATACGTTTCCTATACCGTAATCCGACAGCCGATCACAATGAATTTTTTTTTTTTTCTGTTGTCTGTTAACAACACAACGCGCGTATTACCGGCGGCGGCCGCGCACCGTCTCATTGTCGTCGGAGAGACGCGTGCGACGTCCCGCCGAGAGGGCGGCCCACGGCTGTCGACGGTGATGCGTTCCCTATATATACGCGTTATCGCGACGGCAGGACCGACGGGCCCGCGCGGACGACGACGTGTTGTGCGCGCGTTCAATAAGGTTTTGCGGCCCACGCGCCGTAGGTGACCTACCGCGTACGCGGAGGCGGCTGTCAAAAGCACAACAACACGCAATGTTACGTACGCGTTGGGGGTCGCGCGACCGGCCTGGTCAAATCCGGTAAAATCCGGAGCGCTGCGGAAAACGAACGAATTTGTTACGCTGCGTCTGCAGGTCATATTGTTTCGCGTGTCGTGCAAAAGACGAAAACCGGGCAGGAGCAGCTGCTGTTGCTTTTGCTGCTGTTGCTGTTGTAGTATCGTTTTGTGGATTCTCTTGAGAATCAAATTTCGAAAAATTGTCGTCGGTAAAAAAGAAGGACTTCCTACTGGCACAGGCGAAAATCTATTAAATTTTCTGGGCGGGAGGGGGCTAATATTTTTAACATCACTCATAATCAGTCAAATATCCAAAATACATATACAAATTATAAAATATTTGGGGTGGGGGCTTAGCCCCCTAAGACTCCCCCCCATTTCCGCCTATGCCTACTGGACGCATTCGACTTGGATTTTGAAAATTTTATTTCTAAATATAATAACGAGACTTTTGAATCGGCGCTCGCAAACGTTATAATAACGTTTCGATTATATAACGTTAATAGCAGGCACGTAGGTACACAAAATAAAATTTCGGGGGGGGGGAGTTTACAAAATATAGCAATACAAATCGTACAGCAACATAATAAAACAATTTCTTCCTCCTTACTCATTATTTTTTAATGTGACAAGAAATTATTTCGGGGGGTTGAACCCCAAACTCCCCCTGTATACGTGCCTGGTTAATAGTGTCAGCAGCTGGCACAACAAAGGCCCCTGGATCTTTTTATTCTGGGGCCCCCCCGCCTCTTGGTTTAATATGAAGTTAAAGAATACATATCAGTAAAAAAAAACAATTCGTTATATATAGGATGTCCCAGATCCAAGGGCGGACTATAAAATTCTTACCGGGCAAATAAGATTTTTCCGGGCCACTTATATACAAAAAAAAAAAATTGATTTTTTTTTTAGACTAACGCCTTCTGATTCCAAATAGAGTTAATACGAGTTAATGAAACAGTCTATGGTGAAGTTAGAATTTGGTGGTCGGATTTAATTTTTAAGTTACAGCAATTTGAAATTTGACAATTTTAACGTGTTTCTTAAATAGGTTTATTTTTTCCATTTTTCGCCTCGTACTATAATAGTCCAATGGATAATTACCACGATTTGACGTGTACGGTTCGGCGGGGTTCGAACCTCTCTGTTCTCAAATCAATTTTTGCATTATTTTTATACATTATAATAATAATACGAGGCAAAGATTTCAAAACTGGTGGAGACACGGCGTTCAAAAATATTGGTATAAAAAAAAAAAGATGGGGCCCCGGCCGACCCTGAACGTTATAATTGCAATATGTATATCAATTGAAACGAACATCAAAAAACGTAACGGAAAACAATAAACACTAATTTTAAACTATCACAAATCAAAACGTATCATTAAACGAAATAATGTATTAACGTTATACATCAAAATATCAAAAAACGAAAAATACAATTACCGTTATTTTAATATTTTTTTTCCAATTTACTACGGAAAATATAAGCCTACGGTGTAGGTTTATTATAGTTCTATGATAAGGCTGGGTTCACGCGGCGTCAGCTAGACGCGTGTATTGAGATACACGGTTTCCTATACGTCTTTCGCGGAAATTCTCTTTCTGCGTGTGATATCGCGAACTGAAATACTGTTTATTGTTATTGGACCTTTCAGATTATTTTCGTTTACTTGATGGTAAAAATTGTTCGAAGATACGTGTCTGAGAAGATGTCGGCTAGTCAGAAAAGTTTCTATTGGTAATATAATCAACATTTTAAGAAAAATATTCTGCATTGGAATATTAAGTCAAAAATAAACCAAGGTTCTCACTGAAAAAAATGTATGAAATCAAAAAATTAAGGATAAAAAATTAGGACTATTGTGATGAATGAAGTTTAACGAAGTACATTACGTTTATGGGATTTGAAAACGTGCTATAGTCTATGGAATACGAATGGATTTATTTATTTGGAAAAAAAAAAATCGATATTAAACCAAATAACGTTAAAATACCGATAAACGTAAAACGTAAATATTATATAACGATAAAACCTTCTTTAACGTTAAACACAAATAATCCATAACGCTAAAACGTACCATAAATAGATAAACGCAAAAGGTAAATAACGATAAAAAACGTTAAACACTTTTTTTTTTTTTCAAATGATAGCCCTGCTTTGAACAATTTTTACAATATATTTTTAAAATAATTTTTTATTAAGATAATCTAAAATCAAAGTCCAACGCGCCCGCCCGCAGGAAGTCTTCCGTTTTCCGAACAACAACAATACCAGCGAAATCCGCGGACGACTCTAGGACAGTGGCGTCATTTCTGTTTTCGAATGGGAGAGGCAAAAGATTTAACAGGCCCATTTAATTATTTTCCACTTAAATTTAGATCAATATACGATTTTTGTTTTACATAATTTTGATATTTTCGTTATCATAATGGGCACGAATCGCCCGACATTTTATTTTATTTTGGGAGGGGGATGGAGGAAAGTTGACTCGCGACACGAGCGTTTTCGTGATAACTGTCCGACGTTTGAAATTCCTTTTCATCGTACATCCTACGGTCATAATAATCCACTTGACCGTATAGCCAGAGAATGTAATAAGTCAATAAATTTCGATTTGTTTAATATAAGGAATTTATATCCATCTAACCCTTGTTTTTCAGCTGTTTAATGTACTCATAAATGATCATATTACTGTTTTTAAGCATCTAGGTCCTATTTATATATCTATATTTCGTTTATTCTACTTGACGTAACTTCTATTATTGTATATAAATGCGAATCGCGTTGTGTATTAAGTATTTTATATTGTATAATGTTATGTTATTACTTATTGTACTCGAGCCCACACGGGCGTTTATGCAAAATAAAATAAAAATAATTTAATCGCCGTACAGACGGAAATATCCTTTTAAGGGACATTTTTTTTTTTTTTTTGCATAAATTGTAAAATTAAAGAAAAAAAATCCGTTTACCTACGTAATATGTATAATATATATGCGTAACACGCAGCCGCGCGTCATTTCGGTTTTCAAAACGGAGGAGGCGAAAAGATTTAACCGCGGTCCGTTTAACTACATCACTGCACTTACGCGTTTATTTATATAGCTCGACGAATTTTATACCGATTTTGATAGTTTTGTTATCCTATGGACCTATTTCTTTTTTTTACAATCTATTTTCAATATTATGTAAACAAAATTTTCAACCCCTCCCCCCCCACATTGAAAATTCCCGAGTACGCCTCTGGCTGCGAGTGTATACGCTGCGCGTGTCGCTTCTGCGGGCGAAGCCATGGCCTGCAGCAGAGAAGGAGTTTTACGATTCAGACCCCGGTCCCCAACCGAAATTTTTTCTTAAAATAAAATTTAATGATTCATATTCTATTATTAGTTTATTATTTTAATTTATTTTACTTTCAGCCCCCTTACTTACAAAAAAAATTTTTTTTTTTTTTTACTGGCTACGGTCTTGTCCGCAGTCGAATCCGCAGCACCCGGCGACCGTATCGGAATTAAGATCGTATTAGAGAAATACATGGAACGGAGCGACGGATAAATTCAACAAAAGGTTTTATAAATATAATTTAATTCGATTTACAGACAGAAAAAACGACGCCAAACTACTCTACTACGCGCAACAGCGAACGAAATCGCGCTACGAATGGAAACAACGACACGCGTAATTATTTTTTCCTTTGTGTATTGCGAATTAAAAGGGGAATTAATAAATCCGTCCTCGAGGCTGATCGTATACAATATCATATGATATTATATATATGGTTTGAAAGCTGTGCACGACGACATAATAGTTATACGCATTATTATTATGTTAAATCGGAGCTGTCGGCGAGAATCGCTCGGCACCAGTCTGCGGCGAAAACATCAGAATTCCGCGAGTAATTCCATTTCGGGTCCCCCGGAACAAATCGAATCAGACCTTTAAGTAATTTCGCGATTGAACCGGAATAACTCTTTTGTCCCGCCCCCCCCCTCTCTCGACCCTTTCCACAAACCACTCGCGACGCTATACGCCGCGTGCTGTTAAACATTATACAGGGTGCGGGACAGGAAAAACTGCGAGTTGTTTTCAAAAACGACTGCTCGTCGTCGAAGTCACATAAAAAAAAAAAATGTCGTTTCCTCTTAACAGGACGACTGCCACTCTGAAAATACGAGACTTACCGCTGTGTGCAGGGATCTAATTAGATACAATATATACTTTTACCATACCAGGCTTTTTGGGGTCTTCAAACCCTACTGCAGGTCAACTCCGTTTCTGCGCTCCGTATAGGGTACCGTCATGACGCGCGGTTTTATACGAAAAAACTATATTTTCTCATGACCTACTGCAAAATTCTGTTTAACGGTTTCGAGATAAACGTCTCCTTATGAAATCGCTCTACGAAATTTCGTAGCAAAATCGATGTTTTCAATGTAAAAACAAAAATCGAATTGCAATAATTCGTGAAATAGATAGCAATGGTTCTCTTGTCAAAATGACTGTAGGATCGATTCGCCCCACCCGGCAGTCAAAATTATCGCGAATCCATCGCCGTGGGGGTGGGGGAGTGCTATAGCCCCGACTCCGGAGTGTTCCAAAGATAAAAATAAGAATTCGCTTGTAGCCAATTTTCCGTGATAAATGTAAGAAAAACGAAATAACATACATATATTGTGATAAACGCGTTTTTAAGCATCGTTCTGCGATAAAAAAAAAAATGCCCCGATTTTCGAACGGATTCGGTATGAATTTCGACGGTCCAAAAGTTTTAACGGGCTAAGCCCAGTGCCAGGATTCACGTCTGAAAGGGCGGCGGTGCTGCTACGGATTTTAAACTCTTATAGGTACCTATATTTACTTCAAAAATTGTGTAGGTACTCTTTAAGTGTACTTGTTTATTAAACGAATTTTAATTACATGTTATATAGCTATGTATAAGTGTAATTAAGGATATAAACGATTCATTAAAGTAAACTTTTTAACTTTTCATTCTAAATTAAATGTACCTATTCAAAATATAATTTGTCAAACGTTGTTTCGTATTTTGACCGCTAAAACTTCTACTGTTATCTTAATATGTTAATAATTGATATGGATTATTTATCTGCACGGCATTTAATGTGTTTTCTGATAGTGAACACGGTGTAGTATTTTCAATCGTGTATTTATTATTCAATATTTTTAATTCATATTTTATGTAGCTAAAAAAACCAAACGTATACTGAAGTCGGCGTCGCATCACGAGTTTTCCACGTAAACCTAACCTCACCTAACCTAACCTAACCCGTGCGAAATCCGAAACGTACAAGACCGAATTCGAACATTCGTTGACAATTCACGCGTTTTCCCGTATAGTGTTTTCTCGTTCGAACCCGAGGTGAAAAAACCATAGACAATACATAATGGATGGGCCATATTCGTTATCAGACGTTCTCGAATCGTCTGTGTCACTCGGCAAATATTTGGATTACCGATACTTCGATAACAGAATACACCATTTTTCAATTATTATTCCATGGAACGAATTATTATTTCATGGAACAAAAAATAATTTCTTGCTGAGTAGGATAGAAGATACGGTTTTAATATTGCTATCTCTCTTCTTTATTCAGGAACGCTGCCCGCTACACATATTGTATACACATGGCCTATC
The DNA here is from genome assembly GCA_032441835.1 of Slavum lentiscoides. NCBI lineage: Eukaryota > Metazoa > Arthropoda > Insecta > Hemiptera > Aphididae > Slavum > Slavum lentiscoides. Next base: position 13,311,286 of record CM063718.1, read on the forward strand.
CATTATGTGTTACATCTATGGAAAAAACGCGCAGAAAATTCACGCTGGATTCGCTGTAGTACCTAAAGCGCAGTACGATCGGCAAAAATGATTGCCATCCCGTTTAATGGTCGTGCACAGATTCAGGGAGGAAACAGGGGCACGTGCCCCCGCCCTGTCAATTTTTTCTCGACAAATTTTTTTTGAATAACCTTTATTCAATGAGACATTATAAAAACGGATTTGCTTAAACTGTGTTTAATGATGATTGATGTTACACATAAATAAAGGTATTACAATAAAACCAGAAGAAATGCGCTAGACGCGTTCGGTAAAAAAAACATCAACGAAAACTTCGGTTCGAATTATAAAGTATGAGAATCTATAAATATAATTTTTTTTCTAAATTACTACGACGACTTACCTACCTATTATTGTGGTGTGTGGTGTATTATATTGAATAGGTAATTTTTTTATTGTATTTACAATAATACATTATATTAAATGTATTACCGACGTTGTTTGAAAATGATAGTATACGCGTTATTTATATTATTATTCAAATTATATACAGTTCATATGTGCCCCCTCCCTATAACAAAATATCCAAAATCCGCCACTGGCCGCGCACATAACGTCAAATCGAATTTTTTAGTTTTATTATTTGAACAATTTTCTTATTTCTCATTACAATTATAGACAATTATTTGGGAAAAAAAAAATGTTTTTCCCCGTTTTCTCTGTCCACCCTGTATGTATAATATATGCAGTACAACGGTAGTCACTTGTATATTATTGTACGTACTCGCAATTCAATTTCCAGCGCTCGCGCGTTCCCTTCGCCGCACCACACGACGTCAACTCTCCCGAACACAACGAAGCCGTCTATATATACGTGTACACTCGTACGTGGTCTATCGATGTGTTCCGAGCGGGTGTTAACGAACGAGAACGACGTGTCTCGAATCGCAACGTGAAGTAGTAGGCGCGTGCGGTGAAGTAGGAGGAGGCGGATGCCTCCGAATTAGGGATCCCGGACGTCCCGGGATTTTAATAAAGCGTCCCGCGGTGTCCCGACAAAACGTTGGAAACGTCGCACTTTTGTCCCGCAAAATACCGCGTGTGTCCCTTGAAATTCTTAAACATCAATATGCGGATCATTCTCTGTTATTCGTTCGATTTTTTTACCAATGGAATGATCGGTGCTCGAAATAATAGGTGGTGCTAATGACGGGTCGTTCGCGAACGATTCGTTCAAAATTAACGAATCATTTCAGTGAACGAATTGATTCAGATTCAGATGAAAAGCGAACGATTCGTTCGACAATTACTTGGATAACGATTTTAGAGTTTTGTTTTTATTATAAATTTAAAAGCAATGATAAAAATCATTACATTCGATAAAACGTTTCTGAGCGGAGCATCGGTGTAATACAATTTGTCTATTTTTTTTGTATGATATACAGTATTTATAGCAGAAGCAGCAGCAGGTATTTCAAATAACATTAATTATTTTATCGATAATCTTTTTATATACTTGTTGTTCGTCGGACCCAGCGTCGTTCAATTAATCGAGTAATATTTGATTACTCTTTATGTCATTATAATGTTGTGTTATATTTTATAACTAATCGGTATTATTAATTTACTTATTAGTTATCGTGTCAATTTATATACATAGAATTAAAAAAAAAAATATTAAACACCCATATACATATTTATGACTGTTTATATATATATATTCGATTGAATAATAATATATAGTTACTGTATAATTTAATATTCGTATTTACAAAATGAAAAAAAAAAAGTAATACAGCGAGACCTCTATATTGTAGTGGACAGCCATGGGGAAATAAAAAATGTCCGCTATAGGGAGTTGTCCACTATTGAGAAAACCTCATATTTTCTATATTTTCTATATTTTCTCATATTATATTTATATATAATTATATTATAGGGAGGCGCTATAGAGAATTGGTTATACGTAAACACAATATACATATTAAAATTGGTATTATTTAATCGATAGATTTAATGTACATATTTATTATAATTTATAAACAATTGATTATTATTTACTGTACTCTAATACATATTAACTGTTTATTAGAATATGATTTATATTAATTTGAATTTAAATTTATTATTTATTATATGTACAATTGAAAAAATCTGTTATCTTTTTTTGTGTAAATTTTTTCTGTTCTTCACAAAGGATTTGCAATTTGGCTACCATTGACAATCCGATTTCATATTCTTTATTTTTAATATATGTTTTTAAATTATTTATTGTTTTCGATATGTACATACATGTGTTGTGTCCATTTATGAGAGGTGATTTTTAATTTTGGTACAAATTTTTAGTGTCCACGTCCACTATTAAGAGGTTATAACCCCTATTATGTACGTACATTTTTGCCGGGGAATTTAAAAGTGTCCGCTATTGGGAAGGGTCCACTATTGAGAGGTGTCCGTTAATAGAGGTTTCACTGTACTAAAAGTATTTGAAATACTTTTTATGAAATAATCGAAATACTTAGGGAATACAATAATTGTCCAGCAGTATTCGAATATACATACATTCTGAATACTTGCCCCCCCAAATTATTCGCAATACGTGTTCCGAATACGTTTAAAAAGTGTTTTACCCAAGTCCGAATATTTTATTTCGTCCATTTATTCGAACAAGTGCGGTGTACTTTCCGAATATAATATTTAGTATATAATATTAAAGTATATCCCTTTACGAGTCCGGTCATTCTATCCGAACGAACGCGGAAATTTATTGCGAAAAAATTCGAATGTCTTTGCTACGGTAGTCTGTTACCGTACGGTTTACCGTGCATTAATAATAATTTTCACTCGCTTCGCATTTTGCATAACGCGCGCAATACAAATATGTATTAATATTACAAATTATTATATAATATTATAAATTTATTATAAAAACGCGGTATATACATATATAATAATATTATTATAACGGCCGGCTTATTATTTATAAACGAGACACCATACATTATAATATATACAGTTTAACTCGTATTCGAGTACATAATAATACAATATACGCGCCGTGTGTATATGTTATATATAAATACGTTGCAGGGCAGAACGTGACTATTATCCCTTTCGGAGGGACCGTAACACGCGTTATTACGTAATTGGTTTTGCCGCGTGGGGAGTGCGCTGTGAAAGAAGAACAAGAAGAAGGGCGAGGCGTTTGCTGGTTTTAAACCAGGAAAACCGCTTAAGTTAAATTAAAAGTTCTCGCGCAGCTCTACGAATGCGTTTTTTTTTTTTATTATTATTTATTTATGTCCGGAATATAATTGTGATTAAATTTGAATAATCTCTGCACGACCGGCGATAAATATTCAAAGTTAACGGTATCGCGATCGAATGTATTGCGCAATGACCGTACGCGTTGCGCAAAACTGAAATCAATACGAAAACCAATAATTTTGTAGTAGAAAAAAACAGGAGTGTCTCTACACTGCATGCAGATACATCGGTACATGATGTATATGTCTTGTATATATCTCATTTATTTTTTACACGTGACAAAAAGTTACCTACAGCTTAGTCCTCGTCTCCTCGTATCTATATCTATATACCTATATATATATATATGTATCTATCAGGGTCGGCCTGGCCATGGCCGCTAGGCCGCGAATGCGGCCGGGGCCCCATCTTTTTTTTTTATACCAATATTTTTGAACGCTATGTCTCCACCAGTTTTGAAATCTTTGCCTTGTATTATTATAATGTATAAAAAATAATGCAAATATTGATTTGAGAACAGAGGTTCGAACACCGAATCGTACACGTCAAATCGTGGTATTTATCTATTGGACTATTATAGTATGAGCTGAACAGTGGAAAAAATAAACCTATTAAAGAAACACGGTAAAATTGTCAAAATTCAAATTGCTATAACTTAAAAATTAAATCCGACCACCAAATTCTAACTTCACCATAGATTCTTTTATTAACCTGTATTAACTCTATATGGAAAAAGAAGGCGCTAGTCTAAAAAAAAAAAAATCAATTTTTTTTAAAAATGGCCCGGAAAAATCTTATTTGCCCAGTAAGAATTTTAGAGTCACTCCGCCCTTGGATCTGGGACACCCTATATAATGAATTGTTTTTTATCGATATGTATTTTTTAACTTCATATTAAATCAAGGGGCAGGGGGCCCCAGAATAAAAAGATCCAGGGGCCTTTGTTGTGCCAGGCCGACACTGGTATCTATATATATATATATATATATATATAGATCGCGCTGCCATCGCCGTTCCAATGTAACTGGCAACGACGGTATAGAAGTGCGGGGATAGATCCGGGTTCATGACGTCATGGTAACGCTCTCGGTGTCGCACAAATTTATAGAATGTCTCCAGCCATAAGACATAAACATGTCAAAAAAAAAAAAAAGTGACGAACCGCGGGATGACGCTCAAGTGAATCACTCGGGTAAAGATTTTAGACTTTTGTTATTACTATAAATTTGTGAGCAACGATGATAAATCGTTGCGTTCGATAAAACGATTCTGAGCGGAGCTACCTCGTAATACGAGTTGTCGAAAAATTTTAAATGGTTATAAAAAAAAATTGCGACTTAACGATTTTCAAGATTTACGTGTAGCACTGTTTTCCGGTTGAAAATTACATATCTAGTTGGTACTTTGGAGAGGTCATTTATCAGCTTCACTTTCAGCAGACAATTCACAATAATTTTTAATTAGAAAATTTATGAAGCAATTCTATAAAACAGAAACCGAATATACGATAAAAAACGATATTTCTTTAGCCCTATTTATGAAAATATTTATTATCTAATTATATATATAGCCATTTTTATTAGTCGTTTAGTCAATTCGTTTTGATTAGGTATCCGATGACTAATAATTTCGAATTAGCCCTCGGTTCCCGTTTTATTATTACTTTTTTCTTCTAAAACTCGAATCGCACTAACATATATATATATATAATTAGTTAAATTGTTCTTCGATTGACGAAAAAATGTCATCGCTCTCGCAATCGTCAGAAGACGATCATTTAAATCAAACTGATTATACGGACACCATTAGCAAAAAAATTGCTGCCATCAAATCCAGACAGAAACGAATACGAATTTCTATAAATCTATTTATAATTTACTAAAAGAATTTATATTGAAAAATATCGTGTACATTTTTAAAAAATTACATACTGTTCAACGTATCGCCCTTTTTTTATATCCGTTTTTTTTTTTTTTTTTTGGTTTTAGTTAACGAATGTTTTCGAGGGCGGCATATTTTAAATTGCCCCGGGGCGATGAAATAGCTTAAGGCGGGCGGCGACACCGTATGATACATTCGTTCGTGCAGCGGCAATCGATTGCTTTAATTCGATCAAATAGTGTATAGTACTCTATTAAATGAGTGTGTTTCTTATTGGCCCCAATATATATATATATATGTACATATTTTATTGTATACTAAAATTCTATCGCCTATATTAACGATAATATTATTATTATTATTATTCAAATCGAATTTACAAAGGGCTATTGCGGCGCGTGGAACGTGTGACAAATGGTTAAAGCCATGACTTAAAAAGGGTTTATAATAATTTATATAATGCACACGCACGCGCAATGTCTATAATAAATACGTTTTAAATTCATTGCAGTCGATTGCGCTTAGTTTATCTAATTTTCACCAACGTATGTACAATAGTGTGCACGAATATTATTATTAGAATATTTCTTGCGCGATTTACTCAAACGCTTATAGTGTTTATATTGTACGTTCACTGATTTACGTGTGTATTAGGTTGGTACTCGTATTTTTTTGTTAAGAAAATTGATGGCAGCCGGTTCTGAATTTTGTTCAGTGTAATAAAAAAAAAAATAAAGCATTGCAGTGCACACCACTGTAATATTGTTAATAATAGCGATACGGCGTTATAAAATGATTTCATAGATTACAAATGAAATTGTTTTTGAAGAGAAACTAGAGGTGTGTTATGAGGAAACGCAGAACAAAAACTATAAAAGATGATGCTGACGTTTCACAAACAAATTGTACAATAATTTCAAATCATTTAGACGTCTTAAATAAGGAATTCAAGAGGTGATTTCGCGGTTTACAATGTATAAGTAATTGTTTTTATGCAAAACTTATTGATTACCTACTATGTTGTGTTAAAAAAACAATACAAATTCGGTGATATTTTTTAAAGAAAAGAGAGAACAAAAGGAATATAATATCGAATTTTAAAATGTAATTTTTAAAAATACAAAACTGTTTTTTTATATTAAATCATTTGTTACGTATTGATATAATTATGGTTAGATAAGTAAATCATTGTCTAAATAAAGATAATACATAATTAAAATTTATCTCAGCGGTTTTTATCTAGACCAGTTATCTACGAGTATACGTATTATATAGTGAGGAACCAGTACTCCGGGACCAGTGTCGGCTTGATCCGATCGGCTAACCAACGTTTTCCGTCGGTCCCAACGATTTAGGGGCTCGTAATCAAATATGAAATTGAAATTAAAATATATCTGCAAGTAAAACAATGAAAATAATAAAGCAGAATCGTCTTTAGACGTGGAAGAATAGAAAGACGAACCTAATTATCCAAAGTATTTCTAGTAGTTATTGTACGAATAGACTTCAAAATCTGGCTTATTTAATTCAATTTGTGTAGCAATGATACATATATGTTTTAACACTTGCTTGTGTACAAGTTTCATACGAACATGTGTATTTTCTAAGGTGAAGATTTTAAAAACGAAATTTAGATTCTCAATTAACCCGAATACATCTTATCTGCAGTCTTCATATGAGGAAGAAAACTAAATTCGGTTAGTTAATAAAGAATAAATAATTGACAAGTCTTCGAATCGAGAATTGAAAGACTACCGTTTTGATATAAAAACGTATTTTTACAATAATTTTTAAAATTTACAAGTATATTGCGAATTATATTAATTATAAAGTTTTGTACAAATTAAAAAGATCGTTTTTTTTTTTTAATGTAATTCGATTTGTTTAGAGTTTAGGTAAATATGTCAAGTGGTTTTTTCATTTTTCTACTCGTATACGTATATACAACCTTTTGAAAATCATTCGCACACAAACTCTCCGGGTACGACGAGTCTAAAAATTATTTCTTTAACGTTATAACGTTACTGTGAAATGAAAACAGGGGCCCCGTTAAAAATTTTCACCCGAGGATTTTGCCCAATCATAGGACACTGCCCTGGATCTGCCACCGTGAATACGCCACTGTTTGCAACGATTTGTATGCGCGCAGACGTTTCCCGTTCGAGGGTATATGTCTTATAAGGGTCAGTTTGTTTTAAGTATGAAATGTATGAACTGTGTACATGGTTTATCGGGTAGGCTTAACTTGGATTTATGGACCGAGGGGAAAAACGGCGTGCGAAGAGAAGGAAACTCTTTCTCTCTCTGTCTCTCCCGCACGGTACCACCGCGATATACTCTGCTTCGATCCACCCCCAACACTCGCATATATACAGTGTGTTTGTAAAACAACTCCCTATTTTCGATAAATACTGTAATGAAATCTATGTTTAGCGTTTCTTTATTTTAGTATTTGCAGTAACGCGTTCGAATTGTACGCACGGGAATTTATTCACCACTGCAGTAATAGAAAATAGAAATTAAATAATGCATTACAGTTTGTAGCTGCGTTGACTTTGCAGTGGACAGAATTGACGAGGATAACCGTTTTGTTTTTTTTTTTTGTAAGCGTTAACGTTTCGTGTTAAAACGGCATTTAACGTAGGTATAAAACTGAATCCGGAGAACTTAGGCCACACTCTATACAGTACACGACTTTTAGCACCGTCAACTAGACTCCCTAAAAGTCAACGTTTGCAGCTAAGCTGCGGTTTGACGGAAGACTGCGCGAATTGTGTTTTAGTCCTTTCATCATCTTCCCGTATAAACAGCGACGTCTACTGCGTGACACTTTGGAACAGTGTCTTTCGCCAGATGGAAACTGTATCAAGATATCATCGAAGCGAAAAAAGGACTTGTGATATTTCGACAATTCGACGTTACAGCAACCGTGTGCGTTGGACACGCTGGTTTTCCGACGGACGGTCCCGATCTCTCGGCCACCGCGATGATCCTGTTGACTTTTTCTTTCGAGGGACACGTAAAAACTTTGGCGAAAAGATCGCCATCGTTTCACGTCAAATCAATCGTCGTAGTAGTTGCGTCAGTCATCACACTTGACTGCGTGTTTGTGAATACCCGCGGATGAAATGTATTTGAATGTATTGTGTAGTCTCGGCGTGTGACAAATGGAATCCAGCGGCGTAGGCAATCCTAGGGCAAAGGGAGGTCCTCTGTCAATTCTAAAATTAATCTTGAACAATTCTGATGTAACACAATTTTTTTTTTTGAACGCAATTTTTTAAGTAATTTATTTAAACTACTGTAGTATACACGTATATTATACGTAGCGATCCATCCTCTCCCAGTTCTACCTGAATTAACCGAGACTGTTCGCCAATTACGTATAGAAATTATAACCAGATATGACGTGCTGCTTGTATGTGATGTTACAGATGTGTGCGTTTGATGTAACTTCCGCAGGAGCTGAAAGACTCTTCGGCAGACCGAAAATATTATTGAAAGCTATTTAAGATATAATACCGGACAAGAACAAACGCTTGTTTAAAAAGTTAAGTAATAGATAGATTTGCGCAAATATTAAAGCACGTAAAATATTGTACGTTTTAATATTATAGAAACGTGTGAATTGTGATACCTGCGTCTCATTTCCGTACATAGTAATAATTAAATTGTATGGAACTTTTCCCAATCTAATTTTCCCAATTTCATTTTTTCCCGAAAATAATACTTCCAATTTAATTTTAAATTAAACACAGTACTCCAACAGTCCAACGTTCAGCAAGGACTAATAATAATTTATCAGAAGGCTGGCATAATCGGTACCAAGTGGTTGTGGGACGACACCATCTTAGTCTATATTTTTTAAACTGAATTTGGAAAGGAACAAGCTCACACTGAGTGCATGTTGCGAGGGCAGCTCAGTCTAGGACAAAAAAATAAGTGTTTTAATAAGGTACTAAGACTAAGACTGGAAGAACGATTATACAATATTGTTTCCAGATATGAAGAATTTGTTCATAACAATGACATAACTGCATACCTTACGGCTATTGGTCATAATTTACATTCATAATTTTTATCTTTTATGATACATTTTTTTTCATATATATTCGTATTTTAATAATAATAATAATAATAATATATAATAATAATAATAATATTTTGTTTTATTTTAAAATTTATTTATAAAATTGTTTTTTTTATACATAATAAATAATAATATATTTATAATATATGTAATATGAAAAAAAAAATCAAACATTTTTTTTGCTTTTTTAACCTGTTAGATACGCCTAAGTGGACTTTTGGAGAAAATAATTATTGAGAAAAACAGATCGGGAGTAGTCAGTAGTGTCTACCTAATAATTACTTTAACATTATACTTTGACTGCGTATATTAATTTAATTGTATTTACGGTTTCACGTATAGTAAGTATGCAAAAAAAAAAACAACGCTATACGTGTATATTTTAATTTTTATAAAAAAAATTAATACTGTTTAATTCGATTGACGGCGCCGTTTCCCGTCTAACTACGCGACTGGCCACACGGTTCGAGTTTATTGCCAAGACCGGGGGGGGGGAGGAGGGGGGAACCAAAAATTTATGAGAATAAACTTCGTTGTGCAAGTATAACGAGTTTTCCATACGTTTTATCGTTTTTTTTTAAAATTTTAAATCGTTCGCGGAATCACACGGAGTTTTCGAATGCCCTGTATACGCGCCGAAAACGGATATACGCGCCGGTCAAACGAACGGGAGCTTTGGTGGACCGATGACGCTGCTGCTGCTGCAGAGAGAGAGAGAGAGAGAGAGATAGAGAAAGAGGGGAGTGTTTGATCGCGCGTTGCCTCCGCTACCGGGCCCCGGTCGATTGTCGGAAAACGGAAGTTAAAGGGGACGCTGTGGGCTGTGGCCCCGGAAATATCCGGGAGAGCATCGCACGCGTACACACATGCGCGATTGCGACGGCGGCGGCGGTGGGGCGCCAATCGGCGAGTGATGGAAATATTTATATACACTCGTTCGTCGTTCCTGCACTCTGTCTCTACAGCTGCTGCGGCCGTTTTTATGGTACGGCGACGGGGTTCCCAGGCGATTCGTAACGTTTAATATTTATCGATTTTCTCTTTTTTCCTCCTCGAACGCCCGGCACCGAAGCCGACAAAAACCGACCGTTACCGCGCCAATAGAGTAATTATTTTATATCGTGTTAGGCTGCAGTACACTGGAATACAATAGATTAACATAGAATAGGACTTAGGTAAAAATTAAAAATTAGGTGAAATAAAACAAATAAAACTATAATATTATAGGTATGTACGGACTGTAGCCAGGGGTCGGCAAGTAATTTCTATTGGAGTCCTAAAGATTAAAATAATAAATCAATGAGGTCCAGTGTTAAAAATCTTTGTCCGATCTATTTTTATAAGATAACATATATGCGTGGAGATTATTTTTACGCACTTCACTGCCTGGAGGAAATTTTATATGAAAATCTTTATGAGTACAGTTTCATAATGCCGTTATAAATTTCCACTTTTAACAATAGCGACAGTTGAACTGCAAATTAAGCGGACTGGAATGGCTCCAACCCTTTCAGGTAATACAAAACAATATAGTTCTGTCCACTCATTCAAAAACTTTCTGTTTTCGCTGTCAATTTTACGTTTTTTACTGAACATTTTTAACGAATAATACGAAGAAATATTATTATAAAACGAAACACGCACTGTATCCACCGGCGAATGTACACGAACTAATATATTATGTACTATATATTATTAAAGTAAATAACATAATCAAGTACAATGTGTTGAGGGGGTCCAGAGTTATGCCTTCCGCGGTCCGGATCCGGACCGCGGTCCGCCAGTTGCCGACCCATTGGCTATAGAATAATAAATAGGCCGTTTATTGGTAACTTCTTTGGTAATTTGAGTCTCCGCTATCTAAAATTTGTCATATATCGTTTGACCAGTACTTGGCCGTGTCTATTGCCTTCTGGTTTGCCGCCGTGAGGTCCTTTTCACTGCAGGTAATTGGGCATTCACAGCATTCCAGTAAGTGGTCCATTGTCTGTTCCTCGCCGCGCTCACATAACGTCGATGAGTCTTTTATAGATAACCCCATTTTTTCAGATTGGCTTAAAAAAAAAATAGGTAGCGAAACCGAATAGAGTAATAATAATATGCGTTTTGACGCCGTTGCAGGCGCGTGCACCTATCCCGGTACCCCGGCCACAGGTGGAGTCAGTGGCGCATTAGGGGGGCAAAGGGTGCATTTGCCCCGGGCGGCAATTTTTAGAGGGTGGCACACCGATCATGGACATTTGGAATTATGTTTTAGTCTGTTGGAATTTTAATCTGTACTGTAAATTTAGGGGCGACAAATTATATTTGCCCCCCTCCCAGCCCTAAATATTTAATCTTAATGCGCCCCTGCAGGTGGGGTACGAAGTACGAAGTCTTATTGCGAAAACAAAGCGAATGTCCGCAGACAATTTTCTGGAAAGCGACGACGGGTTGTAACGCTGCAGCGCGTCTCTCTCTATATATATATATGGAGTTAATAATCGGTGACGTTACGAACCCAGATTTTTTTTTCCGGGTCGGACCCTAAACTAACGGTCAAATCCTAACGAACCCGAACGGAACCGAACGTCGAAAAAAGTTCAAGATATTTGAATTTTAAATTAATTTTAAAATATTTCGAAAAAAAAGAACTAAGTGGGTACTCAATATTTAAAAGCAAATAGTTAATAATTAATTCGTAAAATAAATAAATAATAACAATAATATTTAGGTATTTAGGTAATTATAGTGTCTATTAGGTATATTTCATTATATTTATACAGGGTCGGCCTGGCCATGGCCAATGGGCCGCGAATACGGCCGGGGCCCCATCTTTTTTTTTTTTTATATATACCAATATTTTTGAACGCTATGTCTCCATCAGTTCTGAAATCTTCGCCTTGTGTTATTATAACGTATAAAAAAAAAATAATGCGAAAATTGATTTGAGAACAGAGGTTTGAACTCCGAACCGTACACGTCAAATCGTGGTATTTATCCGTTGGACTATTATAGTACGAAGCGAAGAGCGAAAAAATAAACCCATTAAAGAAACACGGTAAAATTGTCAAATTTCAAATTGCTTTTTAATTGATTTTTCAAATTTAATATTTTTACGCTCTACTCAGTTTACTACAATATATTGATATACTACAATTATTGGCTGCCCTATGGCGGACGTCATAGTCGAAAAATATTACGCTCAGTTTTTTCTTTTTTAATTTTTATACCGAACTTTGAAAGTATGTGTATTTTTTGTTGTGATTGCGGTATTAGACAGTATCTCCGATTTGAAATAATTAACAATAGAAATGATCTGAAATCCTAACACATGTTTAGCGTAGATTTTGAAAACTCGCACCAAATAATAATTATTTATATAAATATTTTTTTTTACATCAAAATGTATAGTATTATATTCAAAGTAAATTACCAGTGATATTTTGTTCTTTAAAAATTGACGGATTTGAAAATAACAAACAATATTATAATTACGCGTTTCACTATATTTTTTTTTTAAATATATATATGTAAATAAACGTAATTGTTTTTGCTTTACAGACGATTTTCGCAGCGTATCTATGTACCAAAGACGTCCAGCGTTCTCGGTGTTCTGCGTCTTCAGATACTCGCTCCTTCTTTTAATCCTTGCGGTCTTTCATTCGCGGTCGGTAGTTTTTTTATTTTGGCTGGCTAATCGGTCCAGTCCATTCCGACGTCTTTCCTCAATACATTCTTAGCCCTGTTCAGGCGTCCTCGCACAGCGGCAAGTGAATTGACTCCAAATATCGGGTAAAGGACCTCATCGACCATTTGAATTGGCTCCCAAGAAAAGTAACACTGAATCGAATCCCGATAACGTTTTCAACAAGTGGTTCTTAAAACGTGAAAGTTGACAAAGTATGTTTACATTGTGTAAGCTATAATATTTTTAGCTACGCAGTGCCAGATCACTGCCTGAAATTGTCCAGTCGTTAAGCCGATAACTCGATAAGAGTATATTCCTCTGATATCGTACTACACGGTAATCGCAGTTCGTTGTTTGTATTCGTACGTATTGTTTTTTTCTTCTTATTATTGAGCGCTTAAAATGAATTCGGTCGAAAAAATGCAAAAACGAAAAGGGAGAATTAATTTTAATAGTAAATACAAGTATAAATTTAGCTATCATAAACAGGGCTCGCAAACGTTATAATAACGTTTTGATTATAACGTTATAATTGCAAAATATCAATTGAAACGAATATCAAAAAACGTAACAGAAAACAATTAACACTAATTTTAAACTATCACAAATCAAAACGTATCATTAAACGAAATAATGTATTAACGTTAAGGCTGGGTTCACATGGACGCGTACACGCGCGTCAGCTAGACACGTGTATTGAGATACACGGTTTCCTATATGTCTTTCGCGGAAATTTTCTTTCTGCGTGTGATACCGCGAATTGAAATACTGTTTATTGTTATTGGACCTTTCAGATTATTTTCGTTTACTTGATGGTAAAAATTATTCGAAGATACGTGTCTGAGAAGATGTCGGCTAGTCAGAAAAGTTTCTGTTGGTAATATAATCAACATTTTAAGAAAAATATTCCGCATTGGAATATAAAGTCAAAAATAAACCAAGGTTTTCGCTGAAAAAATTAGGACTTTTATAACCAATGAAGTTTAATGAAGTACATTACGTTTATGATATTTGAAAACGTGCTATAGTCTACGGAATACGAATGAATTTATTTATCTGGAAAAAAAAAATCGATATTAAATCAAATAACGTTAAAATACCGATAAACGTAAAACGTAAATATTGTATAACGATAAAACTTTCTTTAACGTTAAACACAAGTAATCCATAACGCTAAAATATACCATAACGATAAACGCAAAAGGTAAATAACGATAAAAAACGTTAAACATTTTTTTTTTTTCAAATGTGAGCCCTGATCATAAACCTCTCCGAAATAATATTATATTACGATTTATTTTTTTTTTATTATTATTATTATTTCGACCGCGTGTTTTACTTGATGAACGATTACACGACTATTTTGATAACCACGTGTATAAATGTTGAGGGGGCCAATTCTACCTAACCTCGGCCAAATTTCAGGAGCCAATTCAATGGGTAAAAAAAAATATGGACTACCTATAATAGTTTGGGAGCCAATTCAATAACGCCCGCCTCTTTCTCCGCTCTTTTACGGTTTTATAACACATCTATTTTCTTTTTCAAAAGGGCTGTAGTTACGACGGCCTCGCACGGTAGACGACGTGTTCGCACACAGACCGCGATGACTGAGATACATATATTTTTTTAATTTTCTATCCCACTACAGTACACGTTTTAAAACGAACGCGTGTATAAGGTTTCTTATGAAATGAAACGATATCCTATACGTATATTGTACGTTAAAACACCCGTTCGTAAGTATTCGTGTACGTTTCTTGTAATTGTGTAATACTCAGTGGCGTACATACGGGGGGTTTCGGGTTCAAACCCCCAGGACCAAAAAAAAAAATTGTGATATTATTATAAGGCCCGTTGCGCGTTATAACATGTTTTAATTTTTACACTCTACAACGGTGCACAGGTATTGTGTGCACTATCGGCTCCTACTCATAAATTCCTTCATGCGCCGTTTAAAGGGATGGTTTTAGTGTTGGTTACTGTTTACTCCAGAAACTGGTTGGCTCTCAATGGGGCGCAGACCCTCGTGTCCTAAGAACGACAGCCTTATCACTATGTTACTCGACGGGTGAATATGCATGTGCTGCATGGAAAAACTCAGCACATGCCAAAAAGGTAGATGTGGCCCTAAATGTAACAAACAGATTAATTACGGGGTGCTTGAGACCAACCCCAATTCAGAAAGTACAAGTACTATGCGGGATAGCACCTCCTAACATAAGGCGAGAGGTGGCAGCAAGAGTGGAGAAAACAAAACAAGAATCGGACGTAAGACATCCTTTATATGGAGGTAAATTCACAGGGAGTCGACTTAAATCGAGGAAAAACTTTTTAAAGACAACAATTAGCCTATCACAAACACCTGAAGCGACGAGAATATACCTATGGAAAGAGGAAATGAAAGGATATAAATCACAGCTATGGAAGGACCCGAAGGAAAGATTACCAACCGGAAGTCATCTACCATGGTCGACATGGAAGACACTAAACAGACTACGAACCGAAACTGGAAGGACAGCGAGTAATATGGAAAAATGGGGAATAAAAGAGGATGGAAAATGCGAATGCGGTGGAGAGCAGAATACAGACCATTTGTTTGCATGTCCATTATTACCGATTAAGTGTAAAAAGGAAGAATTTTTGACACATGAAATTTCAGACAACGTAATACAAATTGCGGCTTATTGGGAAGGGAAAGGAATATGAAGACCGACACGACAAGAAGAAGAAGTGTTGGTTATTTTTTAAACCCCCAGAACAAATTTGAATGTACGCCACTGGTGGTAATACTTATATTGTTTAACGTTTCACGTCATATTGTACGCGTTTGTCCACATTATAATTCCGTACACAGCGGGTACACGCGTATACAGCAGGTATACGCGGAAAACTCGACTGTTTTTAATTTTCCACTCGAATACGCCTCGTCCGGGGTTGCACGCGTATATTTGCATGAAAACCGATGGTCTGCTAAAACCGTTTTGACAGTCCGTTGTTCACGGTCCGTATGATTTCCATTGTTGTCGGTTTTCGTTTAGAACACTTATACCTGTTGTACACAGCGTAGTTATTGTACACTTACGGACAGAACAATGTAATAAATAATTATAATATTATACTCTCCGAAGCGGTTGCGTCTGTTTTTGACACGTTTTTTTTTTCCTCGAAAGTTGAAACGGCGTGTGCGTCGCGCGAGCACGTCGAAATGAAAACGTAGAACGTTTTGAAAACGAAATGTTTTTATTATTATAAATGTACGCTTACCTAATTTTTTTTTTTTTTTTTACAACGTTTTTATCAGATTTCATAATACGCCATATATATATATATATTTTTTTTCCGTCTTGAACGTACAAAAATCAATAATATTATATATTATACACATATAAATATTGAAAATACACGAGCAGCGTTGTAAAAAATACTGTACTTAAATACTTTTAAAAAAGTGTTCGCATAAAAATACGTACAAATACTAGTATTTAGGCTACCATTGAATTGGCTCCCAATTTTGGGTAAATATAAATTCGATCCTTGAATTGGCTCCTGAAAAATGTATATTTGAATTGGCTCCTTAAATTGTTAAATATTATTTTGTAACCAGGGGTTCTCGTACTATAGGTGTTTACTTTTACGACGTCAACCTAATATAGCCTGGCAGTTTGATACTGGTGTAAGTTCGAGGTTTCAATACATAAAAATATTGGCCAATAAGTATAGACCACTAAAAATAGTCTAATATAATATTTTTATTTAACTTATTAATTTGTATGTATAAATTTTATAATGACGCACTTTGGTAAAATATTGTCTGTTTTTTTAATTTTTTAATTTAATTTTGTGTAACGATGTAAAATATACAAATTACGTACTTTAAATTATTAACATTTTGGTAACCAATACATTTTGAAAAAAAACGGTAAGGAGCCAATTCAACAGTAAATTTTTGGGAGCCAATTCAAAGGTACTTATTAAGGGTAAAATATTGACTACCTGCGTATTGGGAAGCCAATTCAATTGCACCGAGTATTTAAATACAAAGTTTTTTTTTTTTTTTACAAGAATGCGTACACGAGTATATATCTCTCTAATCGATTGTTATCGTATTTATTACATTTATTTTGCGACAGTGGCGTGCCCGGGGGGGGGGTCGATAGGGATCAACCCCCCCATAATAATATTTATAGTATTTGATATTAATTATTATACGTCATAATCAACATTCGTAGTTGATAATAATTTGTTTTATAGGTATATAGTCAACACGGTAAATGAAACTCTGAAACACCGCCCCCTCCAATTTCAAAATCCTGGGCACGCCACTGTTTTGCGATATGAGTCGCAAATGAATAATATAAAATATAAAAGAAAAAACGAGTCTGCTAGTACTCGAGACATTGATGTGCAACAACGTCGCGTGAGCGGTAAAAACGGAACGGAATATTGTGACTGGGATTTGTGAATATTATATATAGATATGTTTATTCAAAGTAATTTCGATAGTAAATATTATTATTAGTCGCCATGACAACAGTTTACGCGTTACACGCAATTTATAATTGCGCAAGGCCGTAGCCAGCCAAAATTTTTTTTTTTTGGGGGGTTGAGAATATAAATTTTTTTTGATTGAAAAATTTAAAAAAATATTCTCAATATAGTATGAATTTATGAAATTATTATTTAAATTAAGTACATGGCATTTTTTTTTATTTAGGTAGTTACATTATTTTACATTTTTACACTCAATTTTAAACTTTATGTACATTAATATATACAAGCTAAATATTTTTATTAGGGTGTCCGTTATTTATACACATATAAGAAAAATTTTTTTGTTAAATATTAAGGAGAATTAAATTTATTAAAATACACTTAAAAATATGGTTAGTAAAATTTGAAGTCGAGAAATCTACACGTGTACAAATTTCAAATTTAATAGATGTTTAAAATAATTAGATTTTATTTAAAAAAAATTTTCGGGGGTTTGAACCCGAAACCCCCCCCCTCTGGCTACGGCCTTGTAATTGCGTGTAAATTAATTAATATTATTAAATATTATTATTAGTTGCCGTGACAACAGCTCACACATTTCCGTCCCGTTTCCCGAGATTTACCCTCGTACCGCCGTAACAGATATTTACACGTCAACAATAATATTGTAAGTTTTCTTGGTACGTTAAACGCGCGAAATATATTATTTATACATACATATATATATCGACAAACGCAATTCGAACGAAACAAAGTAAATAATAATACGGATTATTTTTTTTCTCATAATTTTTCGTTTGTTTGCTCGTTCTACTAACCCGATTATTGTGGAATAATACTTAATATGTAATTATTTCCTAATGTTTTACGATAGCGCAACATAATTTAAAACCGTAAAAATTAAAATTAAAACTATGTATAAAATACGTTCTATTATACGCGTTTGTATTATTATTTAATTAGTATATAATATTAAAAAAAAAAAAAAATGTATTTTTCTCTCGACAAACCGAGTTCGCCTTGAGAGTATATAATGACGCGTGAGATCCGTTTTTCGTTCCAATGAACTTCCCTTAAATTATTATTATTTATACGTCATAATATAATAATACGCGGTGTTCGAAATTACGGTGTTATTTTTTCTTCTTTTTTTTTCTTTTCCCCTGGTTTCTGTGATCATTCGGTGACGTCGTAGACCGGACAACTGTTTTTCAGTCTTCTGTTGAACGATATGGCGCACGGGATCAAGTAAAGCGTTCCGAGAACGATATACAGACTACCGAAGAATAAAACCTGAAAATCACGATTGTTATTCGTCAGTCAATGCGTATAACACAGTTTACCCAATTCGACTTGTTATATACGGTTTTTTATTTTTCGCGTAATTATAATTGTAGAAAAAAAAAAAATGTATATTATATAAAGATCGTGGCTGGTACGAAACACAGTACCTGTTCGGGAACGTCGACGACAAACATATTGCCACGGACGAAAAATTCTTTGTAGCACAGTAACAGCACGGAAGACACGAACGTATTGAAACACAACACGAGCGCGTAACATTTATTTTTCAATTGTTTCGCTATTTCGGACCTGTTCGAAATAAAAAAATCGTCCAATGAGTGACTTGGGGTGTGGGGAGTAATTCTTTTTTTTTTTTTTTACATTTTTTAAAATTATTAATATCTTAAAACATTCTCTTGATAATTATATATATATATATGTATATAATTATCTAACTCGGTGTTGTAAAAAAAAAAAACACTTTCTACTGCATAACGTTCGGACACTTGAATAAAATTTGACATTTATTTTATTACGAAAATTCGATTACGTCGTTTTCGGTGTCTCTACGAATATATTTAATTATCCGCGCGCTTATAGAAATTTTTTTTTTTCTAATAATTTATTTAAAACGTATTCGAAACGTTTAACGGTCTTATTAGAATACCGCGCGAGTATTTACGTTCCGTATAATATCCGGCTGCAGAGATTTATATAAACACAATTATTGTGCACTTTACAACACCGAATTCCGACTGCTGCAGACGTCATGCGCACGTCGTGTGTAAACTGAAAACGATATTTTGTATTATTTTTTTTTTAAAAAATGAATCAATTTTACTAACAACGATATGACGAACATGGCTTGGATTAGTGTACCGAATAGTATGTACGACAGCTGGGCGGACAGTATTTGCTGGTGAAAGTAACAGAACAACACGCACACGCCGAGAATCAATGAACCCGATCCTATGAACGCGTTGCCTTTTGATTCCCAGTTCACGCGTTTCACGCAAATTTTGTACGAACTCACTGCGCCTGTACGTGAAAATATCATTTTTTTTTTATTTCTACATGGGTTGAGTTTTGTGCGAGTCGATTATTCGGACTTGGCTGTGGGGGGTAGTATTCGAATAATTCTTAAACATCAAAACACACGTTTTAAATTTTACCCGGGTACATCAGATAAATGACTTGTTACCTAAACGTAAAAAGCAATAATTTCGGCTTTTTTTTGGGCGGGGGAATGAGTATATAGCAATTAACAGCAGTAGATATTTAAAACGACATCAAATTATTATTTTATCAATAATCTTGACGCGTTCGGCGTATGAACGCAGCCTTATTAAAATAATCAAGTATTACAAACATATTTTATTACTGTAAAATTATTGGTGTTATTGATTTGCTCATTAGTTATTGTGTTAATTTATAAACGCGGAATTAAAAAAAAAAATTATTAAACACCCTAATTATAATATATTGACGAATGTTTGTATTCGATTAAATAATAATAATAATAATTACTGTATTCGATTATCTTATTACTGAAAATTAGTAAAAAAAAAAAAATTATTGTAAAAGTATTCGGAATATTTTTTTTTTTTTTTTTAAATATTCAAAACACGAAATATTCGAATACACGTTTACCCAAGTCTGTCGGTTACACGTTCTTATGTATTTATTATACATTATCGATACAATTATATGCGTGTTAGGCTTATATTGATACGTGTTTTGCTTATCGAATAACATTTAATATTGTCTGCGGTGCCTATACTGTTTACTCGTTTAATATCAAAACGGGTGATGAGTCGTACGGAATTGCGTTATAATAAAATACGAATTGGTAAAAAATGAGTGCAAGCGACTTAAAAATAATAATGTGTACCAAGAGCGTATTTAGAAATTTTTTTTGGGGGGGGCTGAGGCATTGAGTAAATATCATTGTTGAATTATTTTTAAATTCTAATGCAAATGAAATTTCGGGGGGGGGGAACTGGAGCCCCATCAGCCCCCCCCATAAATACGCCCCTGATGTGTACATAAGTAATAATTGAAATTAAATGCCCGAAAAATTTTTTTTGATTTTATTTTGTACATAATCGTCTAATACGTTGTACCCGATTTGTTTGATGAAAATTAAATTTTATACAGAAAAATGAATTTTCATTACTGTATTATCTGTAACTGTAGAATAATTACACGAGTGCGGGGGGGCCTCTGGGCTGCATCCCGCTCGGCTCTCCCCTAAATGCGGCCCTGGTGTTAGGAGTTGGTTGGGGACAAAGTTTAAAATGAATATTTTACATAAAACGACATATGTAGGTAGGTATAGTGTATTTTCAATACCTGTGTGACATAACACGAACGCGTAAATACAAGTTTCGTTCACGTGTAGGTTTACAAACATATTTATAATACTATGTAGACCGGCGAAATATATTATAAAAATAATTAACCTTCACCCGATGACGAATATTTCTCAAATGTTATTTTCAATATTTAAATGTATATATACATTCACTTACCGAGCAGTATAGTCAAGGCCTCGATTACTCCATTCGTTTGCTCGTTTTCGCGTAACTTGTGAGTTAAATACGATATTTTTATCTGAAATCAAACATTTTTTTTTTTTTTTATACTTTATACGATTATTATTATTGTTGTTTGTACGCGTATACTATCAAAAAAAAAAAAAGATATTTCTCAAATACACGGTTTTCAAAATACTTCGACGAAAGAGTTGTATATTAACCGAGAGTGAATATAATTTCCAAAAAAAAAAAAGTATTTAAAATACGAATAGATAGACAAACAAATCGTTTCGAAACCCGAAGAAGAAGGCCGCGATCAGTCCGCATGCACGTACATTTTATTTATCAATAATAATTCGTCGTAATTTTTGAATGAAAAATATATATTTTTTTTTAGATGAAATGTAATCTAATGATTTGAAAACGAGTTTGATTACAATAAATTGGGAAAGGAATCAGGAGCGTATTTAGAAATTTTTTTTTGGAGGGGGGGCTGAGGCATTGAGTAAATGTCATTGTTGAATTATTTCTAAATTCTAACGCAAGACTAAATCTTAAAAATAGGACAAATTACCGAATTCTCAACATTTTAAAAACAACTACCTATTAGGAATTTAATAAAAAAATATTACATTCTATAGCTATAGGGCAGTGGTTCCCAACCTCTTCTATCCTACGCCCCTTTGTAGATTTTCAAAAATCTCGCGCCCCCTCCTATAAATTGATTTTTACATTGTATATACAATCTATACATTGTAAGATTAAAATAATTTAATAAATACAATTTTACTTCATAATGACTGCTTACGCGCCTCCCCAGCAATGTTTACACGCCCCCAGTTTGGGAAACACTGCTATAGGGCATAGGAATTAGTAAAGAAAGTTCCTGAAATTTCGGGGGGGGGGGCATCATCAGCCATAAATACGCCCCTGAAAGGAATATTCTCGTGTTGTAATACACTCGACCGTCATCGCGCGGTGTAAATATATATTATAATAATATACTTACCGTCGTGTAACCGACTAATCCCAAACAATACCAAACGGACCATTTTAAAACGATCACGTTTGAGAACGATTCTTTCAAGTCGTTCCACATTCGTTTCGGGACGAATTCCGCCGATGACGACGATTCAGACCGATAGTTTTTGTTCTGCAATATCATAATATCATAATGTCGATCGTAACGTATAAATTTGAATTTTTTTTTTAAATCACACGCTTATATATATATAAGCTTTGTATTGATGTCGACGATTCGTTGCGTGTGAATCGAGCGTATAAAAGAAAAATAATGTTTTGAACGCATTCAACAACGGCTTACCAACATTTTAGGTTGTTCATTGTTATTGTGCACCATGAGTTCCGTGATGACGTCGTCGTTGTAATGATGACGTCTTACCGGCGGTAAAAACGATGCCCAAACAAACGCGAACACCACACCTGAACAAAATATTATTGTAATCGTACAATATTCGAGTGAAAACGTTAAAAAACCCCCTAACCTACATCGTACGAAATCATAACGAATTTCCTACTATACGTAAACCGCCGCGATATTCGAAAATTATTCAACCCAACGCCCGAATAATTTGATGAATTTTCAAATCTTATCCGTTTGAAACGCCGAACGAGATCATGCGTATCGGAACGCATACACGTTATGATATCATTACGAGTCGCCTTTATTACACCTGTCTGTTCAGCGACCTGCAGTATGAAAGGTCTTTGTACGACAAAAAAAAAAAAAACTAAATAATTAAAAAAAATTGGCTCCGGAAAGTTCAAACTCGTCGCTTGTGGAAACGTTGAGATTTAACGAATAGACTCGAGGTGCCCGCGTCAGACCTGTATGGCTGTATTTTAGCTGAAATACATAAGTTACTGGAAAAACTCTCACGCTTTGCAGAGTGATCCGATAAAAGATATTTTTTTTTTTGGAAAAAGGAGAACATTTTGCAGGGCGCAATGGACTTGGATTCTCGAAATTTTATTTTACACGCGTTTTCCTTTTTCCAACAAGAAAAAAAATAATATCGGAATCCGATTACTCTACAAGGCGTGAGAGATTTTCCAGTAACGTATGAATTTCAGCTACTATAAAATATAAATCGAACGCAGGCCCGTTAAAAACGAAAACGTTAGGAATTAAATTTGCAGCTAACCATTTATTATTTTTTTATCATTATTATTATTAATATCAATATTATTAATGTCAAGTATTTACCGCGGATAACGTATGGTTTTTATGTCATTGAATGTATTAAGCTTTGATCGACTTTTTAAACGATTGTTATTAGGCGGTACTTTTCCCCCGTAGGTTTTCGCTCGCAATATTATTTGCCGTCACTTATGACTTGTTCGGTAATTTTTTTTATTATTATTATTAAAATCGTTGTTGGCAGTGTGGGAGCAAAGCGTTGCATAATAATAATTTCAAAACTCCAAAAAAAAAAAAAATTGACGTCCACTCGCGCCTACGAATACATATTTAATTATCGAATAAACGGTCCAGGTGACGTCGCAGCGAGTTCTCTTCGCTCGTTATTTAATGTATTAAAATGATTTCGAGTACCGTCTTATGACATTGCGACAAAAACATTTTATTATTTTACGCGTATCAAATAACATATTATACTCACTGCCTAACGTGTAACACGGTAACTCTTTGACATAACCCATTCCGTTGACAAACACTAACGTCTGAGCGAGTACAGACGAGCCGAATTTGCCCAACAGCATAGCGGTCCTGGCCAATCCCGAAGTCGCTTGATAGTATCTCTTGTCGTGGACTCTCGCGAATAAATAACTGAAGTACACGACCTCGTAAGATTTGAAAAACGCCGCGCAAACCTCGGCCACCTGTAGAATAGAATAAGACACATTATCGTATACATAATATGTGGTTATTCACAGTCGTTAGTTTTAAGTTATAATGTCGAACGAAACCATTCGGAAATGTCGAATTATCGTTGAACGTCGTTTTATTTACCGTGCAGTGGCGGATTTTATTTTTTTCAGATTTTATTTGCGTTCAGAAAACGTCGAATAAAACAGCGTTAACCGTAGTGGTATGGAAAAACGTCATCAATTTTCTAAACGAATGAATTATAGAATTTCTGTATTCATTCGCCGTTATTTGACGATTAGAAACAATATTTTTGACTCGCAAAGAAATTTCCGAAAATGAATTTCGAATTCGTATTTAATTGTTCGTTTTTTTAAAAATTATTTTTCCTTATCGTTAATCCCCACTGTCGGAATAACGATAATTCCGACATTTATTACTGTTTAATACGTCTTCAGTATATAAATGACAATATTACAACAGCTGCGCGGAAAAATTTAAATCGCGTGCGAGTATAACAAAACTATTTAAGAATCGGATTCTTCGACCGAGACGCATTTTATTCGTGCGCTTTTATTATACGATAGGTCAATATTTTTCATGATATTCATAAAATATTACTCCGAATTGTTTGGCCTTTTTAAACTGAAGTTTGTGTACCGTTACGCCGGGAAAAAAATTATTCCACATCAAAAAAAAAAGCCAATTGAAACTAATTCTATAGAAATTCTACGGGCCGCGAACGAGAAATAAGTTTTAATATTCAGGTGTCTGACGGTTAGGTTAAGAAATTCCTGGATCCGCCACTGCGTTTAGATACACTGCACTGCATCGTATAATAATGAGTTGCGCGTTTAACGTGCATTTATCGTACAGCGAATGTTGAAATATCATTTCGGTATATCTTGCATACGCGTGTACTCATATTGTTGTTGTTCGTTCGAATACACAAATAATTAACTTACTTTTAATCGAATGAAATCGGGTAACACTACCAGATTGGTGTAGACGAGAATACCGCAGAAGACATTGAATAGCATAACCGGTTTATAGAGAAAATAGTCGGTGGTCAACATTATTACGAAAATAGCCAAGATGCTGGAATAGTCTCCGAGCCGTGTCAATTCGTCAGTTGCCTGTGTGTGTGTGTAATAACATATATATATATATATTAATAAATATTCATTTATTTAATATTTCGTAATATAATATGTAAAAAAATACGATTTTTATAAATAACTTTAGTTTTCGGATTAAAAATTATTATTTAAACGCATTAGAATAAATAGTGAATAATATATACACATTGCGCGGCGTTAATTTATAAAATCATCATGTTTATTTATATTTCGTACGTTTAACGAGAAATCGAATTGAATCACCAATAAAACGCTAATATGTGACTGTAGCGAAAACACGTTTTTTTTTTTTCTGTTTTGGAGCAAAATAATAATCATAACAGGCTATGAAGAAAAATCGTAAACATCCGATCGGTGCGCAACAGTGTAAGCGTTTTTAGAGTTGGCAGGCAGATCGTACGCAGTCGGATTATTATTGTTGATTCCCAAATTGAACCAATACGTCTTTTTTGCTAGTTGAAATATTCAATAACTGTATAGAGGTGTTTCGCAGTAGCAATTTCCAGATTATAATACACCAACACGAATTCACTACACTTTGTCTCATTATTATTAAAAAAAAACACATAAAAGATAGGTCGTTTTAATTGATGTGTTAGCGGGTATACCGCTACTTCGAATCAAAAATCGACGAGTCGACACTTTTCTTAACGATATTTCCATAGCGCGCGCTATAGTTTTTCTTTTTCTTTTTTTTATTTACCTGAAGTCACGACGACGAATGGAACCTAATTTGACGATTCGTTTCATTTTATTTTATTATTTTAACGGCCAATGTTTGACCATTTTTTTCTTCTCTTTACAAGTATATATTATGTATTTACCGGCTACGGATAAGTGAGACGCTATATGATCTCAACTTCTTGGACGTGTTGTTTTTAATTCGTGACAATAAACGTGGAACGCGGTTTTGTCGAAATCAAGAATTACCTACTGTATACAGTGTTGCGAGACTTATCTAGATAATATTTTTTTATCTTTTATCTCGTCTAGATGAATTTTTTTTTTTTTACTTATCTGAATGTTACCTTCGATAAAAAATCATTATCTTTCTTGTAATTATCTAGATAAAAAATTTTAAGCAATTTACTTATTTTTTTTTAGTATTTTTACAATAAATGAGAAAAAATGAACTGGGAATGTTTCCAGGAGACTTGGACACACACACACACACACACACGCATAATTTATATGCATATAAATATATGTGTGTGTAATAATGTATACCTGCATATTATACCCCTTGTAATAACTAATAACACGATTTTTCAAATAATTCATAATTTTTATCTAGATAAATTTCACCACTCATCTATTACCTTATCTAAGATGATTTAAGTATATGTCATCTTTGTCTGTATCCAGACGATTTTTAGCAAACAATCTTTTATCTTTATCTAGATAAATTTTCACTTATCTTGTCTCAACACTGACTGTATATTAGATATAGACGCGCAAAAAAAAAAAAAGGAATTAATAGAAATTTACATAACGGTGGAAGAAAAAAATCTCTCCTTTATGTATATAGCTATACATATTAGGCACACGCACGCGCACACACACCTCAAAACAGTTTAATACTATTATTATTGAAAGATTTTCGCATTTTCGTTCTCAAATACAATAATAATAATAATAAAAATATTTTATAGACAATTTTTTTTCTCGATACATGTATAGGTATACAGTCGTTTTGCTCACCTGATGTACGGTGATGTTCACTCGTGGACCGGTGAGGTACGTGGTCATAAAATGGTCCAAGGGTCGGAACTCCACGGCGAATGCGAACACTACCACAAGGGCGATTATTGTTGTCCAACTGTGCATTTTGTAAATTTAATCAATCGCATTTATTTCAATCTTTTTATATAATATATATATTTTTTTATTAATAATAAAAATAACGTTGAAAAAAAAAACAAGAGCGCCGCCGGTTCAAGCCATTGAGTTTGAATGGTATTGAAAAAAATTGCGCGCGCGTGTACTGCTGCAGTGATTGCGGTACAGTAATAGTGCACGCGAAACGAGACGATCGTGTAACGCCATTTACTTTCGCGCTCGTTTCAACAACGCGTAGAAAGAACATAATAATAGTAATAATATACATACGCAATAGCAAACAGGTTCGTAAAACTAGTATACAGAATTATGTTATTACACATAATAAAATATGATCCTTATAATATATTATGAGCACGACCGTTGAATAATAAAAAAAAAACGATTTATTATATACCGTACCGTATAATAATATGGTTAAATATATTATATTTTTACACTTCTGAACACCGCGGCGGTCGTTGGCTTAGCTTTTTTTTTTCATTTTAAACGCAATAATAAAATGGTCGTCATCATTTCGATACAATACCATGGTATACCAGAAAAAAAAAATAAAAATTTTAACTAGTCTTTATTTTTTATTTTTTGGTACACCATCTGTACAGTATAAATGAGCAGAATACGTTATTCTATATTTACAAGACGGACGTTCAGAAATTCGAAAGGAAAAAAATCAGCACTCAGCGCGACATACTATATAGGTATCGACTGAGTTATTCGAATGTTTTTTTTTTTAAATTTTAGACAACAACAGAGATATCCAGTCGGCATACGCACGGGCGTATCGAGGAGAGGAGGGGCAATTGCTCCCCCTGGATTTTGACAGATTATTTGGGAAATCGTTTTATTTACAATTTTAAAATAAATTTGTTACACACAAAAGCTTATTTTATCGGTCGGTACTCTCGAGTAATTGTATATTATATTCGCCAGTCGAACCGTGATTATATTAGACAGGTATTTGATACGAACTTAACAATACACTGACGATAAACGATCAAACTAATAACCGAAACGCGTGCAAACTAATTGATATAGTCTGTTAACTTTCACAGTACCGCACGTATTGCGGATAAATCAATAATATATATTAATTATTTTTCATTATTACGTTTTCGTGTTCCCGTTTACCGTTTTCGTGCAATAAAACGTACAAATCTTTACGAGATAAAATCAGCTCTTATTTAATAATATTACGGACATTATGGAACTCTTTTCAAAAAAACGTGAATTTGACGTCAGTCTTAACAGACAAACGGTATACAATCTAACGAAGTAAATACAGCGTGAAAAAGAGCTAAGCTGGACGTAGTCCGACTAGTTCGACCAGTACAGTTAATATTACGGATTCGAGCCAAGTTGACACTATATTATGGAACATTTGTCATTTATTTTAAATTTATTTATAAAAGTTTGCAGGCGTCTATGGGTATACGTATTGTGCGTGCGATTCTTTTACGAGTGGTTTTTTTTTAAACGTTTGTAAATTATAGTGTTTTGCAGCTTCTGATCGAAAAGATCCGCGTATATAAAAAATTAGACATTTTCCCGAGACCAATATTCTGAATACCTTATATTATTGCAGAATTGGGTAAAATATTTTTCCAAAAGTATTTGGAATACAATTCAATAATAATAATTGCACAGTAATAACATTCAACGCGTAGAATAATGTCAAACGCCAAACATTCCCGTTTACTATACAGAAAAAATATTCCATACGTTTTATAGGTGTTTTTTTTTATCGTTTTACCCGAAAAATTATGAAAAGAGGACTTGTCCCCTTTCTGAAGTCAGCGATTCACATATTCCGAATATTTCGAAAAAAAATTATTCAAAATATGTATTCGAATACTTCGCGACAATATTATTCCCTAAGTGTTTTGAATACTTCACAAAAAGTATTCCAAATACTTTTAGAATACGTTTTTTCCACTATTTTTCAGCAATACGAATATCAAATATAATAATTGATAATTATATTATTATTATTTCATAAAATACAAACAGTCTTCAATATGTATTTACAGTGTTTAATTTTAATTTTTTTTTTTAAATTAGAAATTTTCCCGAGAACAATGTTCTGAAGCTGTTGCGTATTTTATTAGTGTGCTTTTAAATTTATGATCCAACTGCCATCTTAAACCTGTCATTCCCCCCTCCCCTCACCAGTACATTTTCAATTTTTGTTTTCATAATTTTACCGATTAAAGTTATAGTATTTTTCTGGCATTTTCAAATAATCGCTTATACGACCCACGTTTTTCAAATACAATAATATTGTGGCATAAAACTGAAATGTGGAAAAAATTGTTATTCAACAATAATTAATTAATACATGACAATATAATGTAGTTTTTTGAAGTACAATTTTTTTTTTTTTTTTTAAATGCAAATATGACAAATATTTTATATTTTATATTCCAACTATTCGGAGACGGCCACCTTTGTCCTAAACCTCCACTTGACGCGATCAGATACCTAACCGTTCTTACCGCTTCCGAATCTTCATAACATGACGAAAACCACCAAAGTCTATTCTCTCACATCTTCTCCGCGATCGACGTTACTCCTATACGCTTCCTCACACGTATTCATTTCTTATCCCGTCATCTCTCGTCACCCCAGACATCCGTCTAAGCGTTCTCATCTCTGCTACACTAATTCTCTGCTCTATTTCCTTGTCCACCGCCCAACACTCTGAACCATACGATATTATAGATGACCGCATTATACACTCTTATAGAACTTACCTTTCGGCCTCATTGGAATTCTCGTATCGCACAGAAGAACACCAGGTACGCTTTTCTCCACTTGATCCACTCGCGCGCTTAATCCTATGTTTCGCATCCTCGTCAAAATCCCCGTTATTTTACACAAAGGACCACGAATAATTATAATCTATAAATAGACGAAAATTGGAAGACATTTTTTTCCCCAAATTATTAAATTCAAAATGACGTAAAAAAAAAAAAAAAAAATAGAAAAACAATCGATTTCGAAGGAATCGCGCGCGTTTTTACGCAATATAATTTCGATAGTTTTTAGGGTTTTTTTTGTAGGCGCTTTTGAGACGTTCGAAAAATGATCTCTCTATAAAATGCCACCGCGACTAGATGACGCGATTTTCTGTACCGGGAAACCGCGGGTATGAGACAGTGTGTGTGAAGATCGGAGCACTAGAATTTTTTGGCTATATACAGACATCGGGAGAGAGGGGAGGATATCGTATAATATAACCGCGCAATACATTCGTGGCTCCGTTCAGAATATAAAATAACGAGTCCCGGATCTCCTGCCGCGCGCCAAACGTCTCGTGCGCAAAGACTGGGTGCTGCGAGCCCATCAGGGCCGAATCGACCTAGGTATATAAAAAGAAATAAAGGAGCGCGCTATTTGCTCCGGGTGCGGCGAATTTCGAGTCACGCGACAAAAATAAATAAATATATATAAATAAATTATTTTCTCGGTCTCTTATATTAAAAATAACCTTATATTTCCAGGGACGAGGGGTGGGGAAGGGGAGAAGGACGGTAAAAATTATTTGCTCCGAGACGGCATTGCAGGTCCCCTTAAATTCCGCACCGGCTCTATACAATAACGCGTTAATATATACACGCGTGTTGCACACATTGAGAGAGATAGAGCTGTGCTGTATATAAATATATATACGAGTATAAAAGGACGAGTATAAAAGGACGAAGGGGCAGAAGACGTCGGGGGCAAGCACTACTGCAGCAGAAGCGGCGACGGCTATATATATTTGCAGTAATACAAAGCGCAGGAATAGTCGGAGCGAGGGAAGGACGATCGACAGGATGGTGCGGAAAAGGAGGGCGCGGGCGGTAAAGGCCGGTATACGGGCGCCGCCGCCGCCGCCGCCGCCGCCGGTTCAATACTCGGTAATCAAATTGTCGTGCGCCCGCGAGCGGGGGCGCCGTGTCGGAGAGCTTAACTATTAACCCGGCGCGGCGTCGGGCCGCTAAACAATAAACATGGCGACCGCGCTCGCGGTGCGGCGGGCCCGTCGCGCGTTTTGCGCACGCGCCCCGCGCACTATTTCATTTCTAACTCTTTCCGGTTGGTCCCGGCCGCACACCGCCCCCGGACCGCACCCGCCGCGGCCACCGCCCCCCGGGGCCCGGTGGGACGGTGCGCGTGACACGGCAGCCGCCGGTTATGTACGCCGAGATTAAGCCTCTCTCTCTCTCTCTCTCTCTCTAGCGCTCTCGCTCCCGCCGGGTCGAATCTCAACCCCCCGGCGCGGCGCCGGCCTGCAGCCGCACGGCGGACCGCGCCCGCGTCCCTGCGCGCACCGCGCGCGAACGGACGACGCGGGTGGTGACGGAGACGGCGGCGACGGCCCGCACCGCCGCCGCCGCCGCCGCCGCGACTTTTACCGCGCGCGGCCGACGAGTTAAGCTCCCCGAGAGTCCCGGGGCATAAGCCAAACGCGAACCGGATACGTCACTCGTACAATACTCGCGCGCGCGTGGGGCAACAGCAGTACCTCTTCTATATATATATATATATATAGGCGCGTATAATATTCGATTTTAACGCGCGTCCCCCCCACCTCGTCATAGAAAAAAAAATTTTTTTTTAAAACGATTTTCTCGAGGTTTTTTTGTAATTTTATTTTTAATAGTATTTAATTTTATTTTTCGATCGGTTTATAAATCAATATTTTTTTTATTATTTCGTTTACAAAAAGACCGCGTTTCGATCCCGTCACGAAAGAATATTTCACGAATCACACGCGCGTTTCGATTTTCTTATATATTATATATATATATATATATATATATAAGAGATATTGTCACCGCACGAATTAACCGCGTTTTTTTTATTATTATTATTGCTGAGCAGTCGGAATAAAAATATTTCTATACGCGACCGACTGAGTATATATATAGGTATAAGAAAAATTATACCAGGTGAGTACTTTCTGAAAAGTTATTATTACTAATTATTACTTATTATTAATAATAATAATATATATATACATTTAATTATATATAATAATAATTACTATTATTTTTTTTTTAAATTTATTTGAAAATTTGTTTAAAAAAATTATTATTATTATTATTGTCGGTGGCGCCGAACTGTTTTTGAACCCCTGGGGTAAAATATTTTTATAAATACCCACCTATACCTACCCCATGGTGTTCTAAAAATCAACTATTATTTTATAATATTACGTGTAATTATATTCAATATAAATATTTCTTTCCTACTATATGTCTTCGTAGACACCCACCCGCCCACCCGTATAATACCCCACTTAACACTCATGTCCGGTGCCACTGATTATTATTACAATATATTGTTACGAAAAAAAATAATAATAATAAGATTTTTCTTCGGGAATATTGAAATTATAGATTTTTTTTTTTTTGTAGTAAATCGATTTTTGACCGAATTAAAAAAAAAATTTAATAATATCGATCTCGTCTGTAATATTAATTTAGAGAATACACAATCTCAATTCTCTTTTTTAAAACGGATTAAGAGCGATGTATAACCGATTTCGTAAAATTGATTTTTTCCCTCACTTATATTACAAACACTGTTATTGTCGTATAATGTCTATATATTATATACGTTACGTTATATTGCCAAACGCAAAAATTATACAAATAGCGTATGGAAGAGTTACATTTTTTTTTATTATATATTTTATTGAGTTTCTTTTCTCGGGACCGAAAAAAAATAACGTGCTTTTTGAATATACAATTTTTCAATCCATTAATTTATCGATTGATAATTTCGCTACGATTAATTGTGAATTTCATCAGAACTCATCGTTTCACCATATGATTTTTAAGTGTTTATTTTATTACGGGCGGTGGGGTGGGGGAGATTAAGGAATTATTAAAATAATATAAAACTCCATAAAATAACAAATTTTTAAGTATACATTTAAACGAAACACATATGTATAATAACGCTTGAAATATACTTATTTACTTGTTAGTGGTCCTTATTTTTCAAAATCTGTATTTTCTACGGGACGCCCTAAAAATGTGTTCATCGCCTCAAAAAAAAAAAAAAATATTTACCAACATTTGGAAATATATATTTCAACTTTAACCCGTGCCTCCAGAGGATTGAAATTTGAAAAAAGCGGTGACTTTTATGTAAATTTTATATAAACTGCTGTATATTACGCATTAATGATCGATTTTATGGAAAAAGAATATAAGACAAAAAATACAGACAATATATAATTGTCTAGAAAAATTATATCTTGTAAAATAGTTCTATATTACAAGTTATTTCACACATAATAAATACAAAAACTCCACATTTTTACGTTTCTATTTTAATAATTGTTTTTTTTTTTTTTACGTTTCTTATTGAATATAACTTGTTTACACACTGCAGTTATATACTCGTTTAAATCAAAGCAGACACCAAATCCGGCCGTTACCACAACAATCGGTTCGTATTTTTTTTAAAATTACGAAATATATAATAATTATATTTTAATTATACTTGATTACCCAATTAACGACAAGTATTAAATAGTTGTGATTATATGAAAATACTTGCTTTTGCGTTATTTATACATATGCGTATACTTAAATTTATTTTAACGATTTTTATTTACAATAAAAACGAACGTTTATACGACACTTGAGTTGTTTGGAATCGGTCGATTATTTTTTTTTTTTGTAAATAAATATACAAAAATATTATTATAACTACTTGACTCTTAACGCGTGTTCAATTTAATAATTTGTTTCTGAATTCGTCCGTTTCAATTATATTATATTGTTAGATTATATTGTTTAACTATAGTTTAACTAGGAAATCAGTAAACTGAAAACAGTATATATATAACATGTATGTTTATATAGTTAGTGCGGAAAATCATTTACCAGCTAGTTCCCACCAATTCTGTCAATTTATTTCTATAAAACGAAAATAAATATTGCGCGACGTTAGAAAACAGCGCATATTGGATTTCCTATTTTTTTTTTAAAGCGATAACTAACAATTTTTTAAATATTTTGATATTGAATCTTGTGTATGAAAGATTTATTTATTTAAGTTTAAAACTACACGAAATAAAATATTACAAGAAAAAAATAGGGCGTCGATAAAACAACGTAAATTATATTGAATTCCATATACATTATATTTAATATATGTTCGTATAAAATACTAAAATAATATTTTAATTCTCACCGATATATAGGATCAGATTAATATTTTAAAAATTATTGCAACAAAATTAGTAAAAAAGATTTTTTTTTTTTTAATCGTTTGCCGTAAATTTCACTGTAGGGCAAATAAAATTCGAAAAAAAAAAGAAACAATTTTTGTGTAAATACTAGCCGTGTCTGATTCGGAGAGTGTGTATTTCTTTGAGAATTTTTAACCTCATCTCATGCAAGTAATACTACACGGACTAAACGAAGGTATATTCGATGAATGTCTATGAATTGCGAATAATCGCTAATATATAATCATAATCGAGCAATGTATTTCCCTGCGTTTTTCTGTGTAAAGTACGCACGCGGTATTATTGAAACGCAAACAATTTCGCAATGTTAATAATTTCGTACGTAATAACGATGAGATTTTTTAAAAATATATATACATATTATATATATATATTTAATGTACATATATATTTAAAAGATGAGTTTTTATAACGAATTTTCGTCGTGTTCTATTATAATATTTTAATATTTATATACAACGCAGTAGTTATAACTATATACAACGTAGTTTTATTGTATTTTTTCATTTTAATTATACGGGATTTGACGGCAACAGTACAACAATAACAACAACAACAAAAAAACTGTATGCATAATATATAAACGCCCATTCATTTTTTACGCACGTGACCGAGCCCCCGGCCACAAAAAAAAAACAACCCTAATTTTCGACACCATAACATACAGGGAAACAAAGAGATATTTTTTCATAACGACTATTACTGAACATTTTGTTTTTTTTTTATTAAGTTGACTTCGGTGTACTACATAATAACGATAATAATAATAATAATAATAATAATATAATAATAATAATAATAATAATAATAATAATAATAATAATAATAATAATAATAATAATAATAATATAATATAATAATAATAATAATAATAATAATAATAATAATAATAATAATAATAATAATAATAATAATAGTATTGTATTGTATAAAAGCGTTTATTGGAATTAGGATGTATTCGTATTTACTGCAGGTATATGTAATACAAACGGTAATTTGAAAAAAAAAATTCGGCTAGAGGACATTACATATTTTAAGTTTCTATAGATTAAATTAAATTATAATATTTTCCAAAGAAAACGCAAAAAAAAAAAATTCTACCTGCAATAGTCTGCGAAAAACGGAGAAAATTACAATTTTACCGAAACCAACGCGTTTGTTATATTTTTTTTGTACTCAAATTAAAACGTTTATTGACGCTTAACGCGCAGTCTACAATATTAATTTTAATAATATATTACACAATTTACAGACGAGTTCCATTTTTTTTTTCTGCAAAAATTATACAATTTTGAAAACACTGGTTCTTTACTGGAAGTTTTGTAATTTTATTATTGTTAATATTGAAAAAAATATATATATATGTGAATAATGTAATATGATTTTAAACATAACGCGTACGCATCGTATGTGATCGTATTTTACTAAATATAAATATGTAATTGATTTCAGGTTATAAAAATGAACTTGACCACCACTGATGCTGATAGATCATTCATTTCAATTCAACAGTCTGCACAACCTATTTTCTCATTGGCAGATCCGAGAATGGGAAGTCTTCGTTTGAATAACGACAGCGAAAATCGAGGTAAAATCGACGTTTTACACTACAAAAAAAAAAAAAAAAATCGAATAATCTTATTGTAGTTATAGAGAATACTTCATTTAAACCGATTACATAATATATTTTCATATAAAAATCGAAATTTAAACGTTTCCATTAATACATTAGGTACGTCTTCTTATTATGTTACACATATTATAATCCATTCTTTTTTTCGGAATATGAATTATATATATATATTCAATAATAGATTTAAAAATTAAAAATATGTTGAATTCGGGGGAGATTTAAAATATATTCATACTATAAAATCATCGATATAAGAATTCAACGAATGTTTAATGAATATTTGAGAACATCCGTATTTTAAAATGTATTATATACAAAAGCGGTGGTATTAGTTTTTTAAGAGAACGCCACGCGTCATTTCATGTTCCTAATCGAATATGTTTACTATAGAAAGATTATAGACATAGGTATAACAATATTTTATCCGTCTATTTGAATCATTTGCAGTGTTCAATATTGTCGCATAAATAATTGTCGTTTATTGTTTTATTTGAAATGGTGGTCTCTTGAAATGTGTCTGTAACGCGTGTAAGCGGTTCTTTAACCGCGAAAAACGATTGATTTGTGTACACATTGTGAATTTCTATTTATGATGTACGAGAAATCTTTAAAATTCAAAACAATTACGTTTTTACGAAGTTTACTTGCAGAAAGTTACGTTAAAGGTTTACTTCTTGTAGGTACCTATTTTTACAGACATGTAATAATTGTATTTAAATACTTTTTTTTTGTATTCGAATACTACATTTTGAATACTTTTCAAAAAAAAATATATATATATATATATTCGTATTCCGAATACTTTTACTGGTGAAGTATTTGTATTCGCCAAGAAATACTAGTTTTTTTTTCGTCGACCACGAATGAAAATCGTCGATTTGTGGAAATACGTTTTTCTTGTTTTGTCCGACTGCAGTATTATAACGAGACAAATTTTTAATTTAAACGTATATTTATATCGCTATACACAAAGTGAATATACGGAATACGGCAGATCAACCAAGTGGATCGACGAATCAATAGATCGATCTTTGCTAATCGTTACGGTGCCGCTGAAGAGATTGGCCGCGTAATTTTTGTTGAAAAAAAATTGCTTTTATAAAAACGGAGAAGGATCAAGGAGAAAAGAAACCGAGAGTATTGGGTGCGTCCCGTCTACTGCAGTGCGATACATTGAAAACTCGTAATAGCGAATTGAAGCTATAAATAATCGGCAAGGTGTGCGCCTATCAGTGTTATTTATCGGCCGATATTAAATCGTTATTAATGTGCGCACTTGCATACGTCTTCGTACCGATTAAGGACCCGACCGAACAAAATCGGCCCGACAAAAAGTCTGAAGTCAGCGGTGGTCCTTATACAAATTTAAAAATTTTTTTTTTAAATCCAGGAGGGATGAACGATTTCAAACGAAATAAGTGTGAGGACGGAATGTGCTGACTAAAAGGAGTGGAGAGATGGCACCCCCCCACCACCACCACTTTGACTACTGAGTAGGTACGTCGGGAAAAAAAAAATCATGAGAAATATTTAAATCGTAACGCTTTGAGAGGCTTTGCGGAGAACGGTCCACGGCCCGTATTTATACGTATATATATTAAGTAATATTATTATTATTGTGATACGTTAAACGAGAGCGACGGAAACGGCAGAAGAAACTTTAAATAATATATAAGATTGGAATAAATGAGCGCGTTGTCCTCGGGCCCCGGTGCACCGGCGTGCGCGTATTCCCCCGGAGCTTAAAAACTCCCGGCGGCGGAATAAATCTGTTGCTGAACGGGGAATACTCGGCGGCGGCGGCGGCGTCCCTGCGGGTGCGACGGACGGCGGCGCGCGCTATTACAACACGCGCGTAACCGTGTCGCGCGGCGCTCGTCCCTCGCGCGCCGCCAGAGTCAAGATTTCAGCGCGCTGCCGTCTGAAGAGCAGGAGACGGGAAACGAACGGGACCGCTTTGGCAGGGACGGGTGTATCCCTCGGAATACACACATATATATATATATATATAGTTTTGCAATTTGTCTGATTTCATTAGCATTTCCAACGGGACACGAGCGGAGGGCGGCGACGGCGACGACGAAAAAGAACGGCGCAAAATCCACCTCCGCAGCTCTTACTGCACTCTCCACCCGGTTTCCGTATACACTTATACAATCAGACTCGGCCGACGATTCTCCTTCCACACGCCCCACTTAGGCCACTTTTTTTTTTTTTTATTATTATTTTATTTACACGCAAATGCGACTACTACTTTGCAGAGTTGTTCGGGAGAGGGGGAGGATGTTTTCGCGTACCGTATATTGTTCGCGACCCCTTTCTGCAGCTCCGTATTTTAAATAACGCGACTCGAGTTCCTCTCGAATTCCGACGACTATACCTACCTACCACTACCCGACCACCGCCAAAACGTATGTATACGGTCCGTTGCGGGTAGAGCGACGCGAAATCGCGGTTATTATAACTTTTTGCTTTATTAAACAATTTTTTTTTTTTATTCTGAACGGAATCTATTGGTTTTACAAAGCCGTGTTTTTTTTTTTTTTTTAATTATCGATTTATGAATTAGAATACATATCAGACGGGCCAAAGACTCGGTGCAGGCGTAGCGCGGGTTTCAATAATATGCTGTACGCGCTGAAAATTTTCAATACCCGAATTCTCGGGGGCTCTACCCTCCTTACCATTCTGTTTTAAAAAAAAAAATTGTATTTCCAAAATAATCTCACTCGTGTCGCATTAAAACAAACGGAAATGTTTTTAATATTATTATTCGCGTATAATATTTTAATCTAACTAAATAATATTGCGTAACGCGTAATGCCGGGTATCCCAATATTACATTAGAAATACAATCGCCAGGGCTGTGAATTTAATGCAGTAAAAAAACCTTAAAAAAAATGCGTTTAAAACGTCAACAAATGTAATAAAAATGCACTTAAAATGCCAACAAATTGTAGTGTAAAATACACTTAAAATCGTTTTTAAATGCACTGAAAATTTGTATTTTATATTCATATTAATATTTATATTACAAACACAAAAATTTAATTTTTGATTTAATTTGAATTCGAATTTGGAAGTTAATTGATTCTCTCGTCTGTTACAGTACTACCTATCGTCTGGAACATTTTTTTTTTCTTAAATTTTTGTAAGTATTTGTTTTGTTAAAAGAATAACATAAATTTCTACGTATGCGTTTGTGGTACATATACCTTATTCGTTTTAGCGTCTTATAGCGTGAAGATGTTAATTGACGGAATTTGATAAAAAAAAAATACCGAAAAAAGCAAAAAAATGACCCAAAAAATTAAAAACGCCAAAAAATACAAAATAAAAGTTTCGTAAATTACTTTGTTGTCACGTTATTCAAATTTTGTACTTAGAAAGCTATGTTTCACAATGAGCTAAAAAAAATGCACTTTCCTACAAATTCATAGCCCTAATAATTACTATATAACGGCTTGGATTTATACGAGTTGAAAAACAATCAAAAAAAAAAAAACATCAATTATGCCGTACACGCGTGTTTATAAATAAGAAAAAACAGTAATAATAATAATAATAATAATAATAATAATAATAATAATGATAGTTTTGTATTCGTTTTATTTTCTAGGCCATAATAAAAAAAAAAAAAAAAAACGTTAACGCGCACGTTAAATACGCGTAAATAAATAATTAATAAAATACGAAACCGACGTACAAAACATAATATTATATTTTCAATTGTATAAAACGATTAAAATTCAATTTTCAAACAAAAACCTCAAGTGCGAAATAATTATTCCTTTATTATAAATGATAAATGCAATTAACGCCTATGCGTTTCGTTTTATCGTGTACAATAATTATACCATTGCAGTATACACTCGATCGCGAATTCTCTCGCACCGCGCACGTGCTTCAAATCCCTGGATAATAATTTTCGAGAAAACCGAGGGTACATTTACACATCCGGGAACCCTTATACATTTTTATGCGTAAAACAATGTTTCGGCGTCTGAAAATGTCGTGTGTTTTTGTCCCTTGTGCGTGCAGCGCAGTATTCATTGAACAAATAATATTTATCTCGATCTGCGCACTATTGTAATGAAATTTACTTTCTCAAATTTTTTCGGTGGCTTACAAGTGGCGTAAGTGAGAAAAATTTCCCGTGTACGTAATACGAGTCGATAGTCTCAGTGTGTGAAAACACGGTTTTAATTTGATTTAATTTAATTTGCAAAAATACGGGATATTTTTTTTTGTAAACTTTTAATAAATATACATAAAACATGTAATACCTAAATAAATTAAAATTTTAATATTAAAATTAATTACATAAAGCATGAACAATACGTAAAATTTAATATTATTTTAAACCGACTTTCCTTCGTGTACTTGTAACGATACAATTTCACTGAATCGTCATCGTATTTTTACCATAGTAGGCAAAAACACAGTGGCGCGAGCACGAGACCATACGCTTTCGTTTAATATATTTTTAATTTTTAATCAGTTCGAGTTCGAGTGTGACAGAGCTAGCAGAAATATCTAGTCTCTTAACAATAATAATTTATTTATATTTTTACGTATTAATTTAAACGTGTAACTATAAGTGAAAAACCACACTTAATAGTACCTATACCGTTGTATTTTGTCAATTTATTATATAACCGACCGCTAGGACTCGCGCTCCGCTTCACCTGTGGAAAGAGTTACCAATCAACGTCGTACTACTCAGGCGATAGTGTATATTTATATATTGTTTATTTATTTAATTTGTTCGAATAAACTATTTCGTTGTTAACACCGTGTTTGCTACTGTGTAGACGGAGACAAACGCAGGTCATAGTTTCTAGGACCTGTTAAATATAAATTAGAAAACTTTATTTATATCGTTCCAACGACCCGGTTCAAAAGACCGGTTAGTGTAGTAGGAATAATAGCCAATCGACAAATCCTTAACTTGATAGGAATAGGTATGCGATTTTTATAATTTAATAGATTCCTGCCGACAAATACTGTAACAGGATCATATTATGTATACCAGAGTGTAAATGAAATTTATTTATATAAATAATCGTGTATTAATTGTTCTGTGTTTATATGTTATTGTGTTTTTAAAAAATATTGTATTGAGTTTTGATTATTGATAATCGATGTAAAAATAATTATGTAATGTAACACTTTGTGGAATATCGTTCAAAATTGGATACGACGATACCGAAACGGTCGTGGGTTACACTGCTGTTGCATAAAAGTATTTTGACACTACCGTTTACACACGAGCGATTTTGTACGAATTCGAAAATACGTTGTAAACGCGGTATACATAATAATTTTGATCTGATATACATATTTTTGTAAATCAATTTTTTCGCCACGTCACACCGATTGGTTTATAAATAATATTGATTATCGTCTTATAACAATCGAAAACGAATTCCCGCAATGGATTTGAGTCTTGTTAATAAAAACGAAAGAGAGATTATTACTTTAAAAATGGACGTATATATATAAGACAAGTAGTCGTCAGTCGTGTATATATGAATCGTACTTTATTATTTCGGTGTTTTTTTTCAGCGAATAATGTCGCGTATTTTTGAAATACGAACCCTATAATATATTCTCCTCGGTTTGATATGAAATATGGGTTTTTGAAAAATCCCTCGAGACTAGAAACGTTTCCGCGGGCTTCCTAAATCGCCCCGTTTTCTAGCAATCAGTTTTTATTCACATCTAACATCTACTGCAGATCACTTTCCGGCCTTCTATATATATATATATATACGGTTTTCGGTTTATAAACAAATATGTAAAAAAAAAAAACTAGTCTGTCAGTACTCCAGACGTTGATGTGTAAACGACGCGTGAGCGGTAAAAAAGGAACGGGATAATTGTGATTGGGATCTGTGAATATTGGTACTTTTATTCAAAGTAATTTCGATAATAAATATTATTATTAGTTGTCATGACAACAGCTTACACATTATACGCAATTTATAATTGCGTGTAAATCAATTAATACTATTAATATTGCTTGTAAATTAATTAATATTGTTAATATGATTAATATTAATAAATATTATTATTAGTTGTCATGACAACAGCTTACACATTTCCGTCCCATTTCCCGAGATTTACCCTCATACCGCGCCGTAATAGATGTTTAAGCATCAAAAAAAAAAACTAATATTCAATCGTAATAATGATTTATCGCGAAAACAATAACTTTTATACGCTTTCAAGCCCCCGTTTATCGATTTTTGTTTTTATTTGTTTGTAGAAAATATAATTCGAAATTCTATACGAGAAAATTCGACAATTTTCGAAACTGAGTCGATCACTACATCTCTTGAGAAAAATTTACTCTTCATATTATATAATAACCGTATACAATATAACGATTAACGCGGAAAAAGTTTTAAATATACCTCTGTTGTATACAACATTCAGCAGAGTTGACTTTGTTTTGTAGTTGTAGGATTATTTCATTAAAAATCGTTTAATAAATACAAATTTAATAAAAAATATTTTAATTGTTTTTAGAAAGTTCCTTTGACCAAGTTTCAGCAGAAAAAAATCGTATTTACGGCACCGTTTAAAGGCGTTCAACTTTCTTAATATTACGGATATAATTTGTTGTTATTAATAGCCGCTGTTCGGTGTACCCGGCATTGTCCACATTAAGACGCACACGATACAAATAATCCCAAGTATTATGACTAATACTGTATTATACAATGATGTATACTGAATTATTATTGTTTTTTAACAAATGGTTTTTGCAATATTCCTATACGGGCTGTGGGTGTGTGGGCATAGTCCTCAGTCTTTTTTTTTTTATATATATACCGAATCGTACTGAGAAAAAAAAATATTCTACAACAATAATTCTTACAACCCGCAAGATTAGTAACCGTGGAAATCAATATACGACACTGATTTCCTGGTAACCCGCCGGGTAACCAACGCGAGAACCTTAAAATTTAGGTTTCGCGTCTGTATATACTTGATCGATGCCCGTGCGTCTTTCGGATGCCTTTTTCCGTTTTCAGAAACAAATAATTGCACACAGCCGGGTGAATTGCAGTAAACTGTCCGTTGAGGGCAGTTTCCTGCAATTCCGAGTGACAGCAATATTTTCTCCTCGTCATTAATTTTCACCGGCATACCGGGTTTATGTTTACACATTGAAAGTGTTGAAATTTTTAAAAAAAATAGGGTAGCGAGCCGCGGTGTGTCGTGAATGTCGATCAAACGAATAACTCGGATAAACATTTTTTAGAGTGTATTTTTATCGCTATACATTTGAAAGCAACGGTAAATCATTGCGTTGGATAAAACGATTCTGAGCGGAGTTTCGGCGTAACGCGCACTTTGTCGAAAAATTTGAAACATTTATAAAAAGAAATTGTGACTCAAAACGATTTTCAAGGTTTTTTTTTTTGAATACACAAACATATTTACCGCCGAGCGTTATCAATAAAACGACGAAATAATCTATTTTTGAATCGTAATGCTACGAAAATCGGTACACGAATGACGTGTGTATTTTAAATTTCCGAGTAGCTCGATTTCACTGCGGATTGAGGGGGAAAAAATTACTTTCCGTCCTAAAAACTATTTCGTTCGTTTAAACCTTTATTGATTTGTACGAAAAATTT
This sequence comes from Slavum lentiscoides, assembly GCA_032441835.1. Lineage (NCBI taxonomy): Eukaryota > Metazoa > Arthropoda > Insecta > Hemiptera > Aphididae > Slavum > Slavum lentiscoides. The sequence goes on from CM063718.1 coordinate 13,354,875, forward strand.
AGTTTGCATTTCGTCGTATTCTAAAGGTTTAGAATTTCGTATTGTAAATTATTAATTGTAGGTGTTATTATAATTATTTATTTTAATGTTATAATTAAATGACGAGTGTTATTGTTTAACGCGTTGTTTTTCGTAACGCACTTGATTTCTGACGCGAAAATATTTATTTAAAAAAAATAATAATAATAATACAAATTTTTGTGTTTTTTTAGTTGATTCTACGTGCTCTCCATAAAATTTTTTTTTTTTTTTTGTAAATAGGTATAAGACAATTTTTTTTTTTTTTTTGTAAAATCAGGGCCCTCCGGATTGAGTCAGCCCGGGGCCACTTGTATTCCATTAATCCGGCTCTGGTTGTGACTATATAATAATAACGCGTGTTTCCCGCACCGTGAAAAATATTTTCAACACTCGTAAACTGCAGTATAATATTTTGCGTGTAATCGAAAGTAGAGGCGGACTGGTTTTTTTTTGTTTACGCTAGGAGAGGCCCGCCGTCTCTGCAGCGGGTATAAAGCACCTTTACAAAAAAAAAAATAATAATAATAAAAAACCACCGACGGTATATGTTATTATACCACAAAATACGTGTTGTTTCTCGGTACGCTGCTTCTGTTGCTCGTGTAAAAAAAAAAAAAGTAAAAAACACCGGAGAAATTTAAACGCGGTGTAGTTTAGCGCGGCGGCGGCTAAAAAAAAAATGATTTTTAAGAGTCGCGCGGTGCGCGGGGCGGCTTACTACTACTACTATACTATATATACACACTGCGGTAAGCGACGATTCATTCGGTACCGCCCGGGACGTCGCGGCGCGCCAGATGTGTCCGCCGAGCACCGGCGGCTGCTGCTGCTGCTGCTGCCCGTTCACCCACCGCCACCGCTAACCGCCTCCCCTCGTGGCGTTAAGCCCCGGCCGGTTTTCTCGGCGCACACGCCCTGCCCGCCGCGCCCCCTGGGGGATAATCAATCGTCGACGCGCCCGCTATGCCGGTCCGCGCGCGCGGTGCCCGGTCGCGCGGAATACGCCACACGCCGCCGCCGCCGCCGCCGCCGCGGTATACGCTGTATTTAAGCCGAATTTAATGATTCCCAGAGCTCACTGCCACGCCACGCTGCCGCGCGGACTCGACGAAACGAGTTTTTCTAACGCTTACGATTTTGTGCATTTTCTCTCTATAACAGCGTTTACCGACACGAGGGGCGCGCCCACCCAGGATGAAAAAATTGAACGCGTTGCTGAGAAGGCGCGAGCGGTCATCGCGAAGTAAAATTTGTATTTATTCAATTACAGAGCGTTCGACCGTTCAACGGCTAAACACACTCGTAATCTATAAAGTATACCCAAAAAAAAAAAAAAGGTGATCAATTTTTTTCCAATTCATATAGGAGAGCGGCGTTTTTTTAATCTACAACGGGGGCGTAGAACAGAAGAGCTCGGGGAACCGCCGCTCTACGAGTTACGGAACGTAAATGATCTCGGAAGTCCGATCGGGACGGGGCCAGCGAGTTGGGAATAAAAACGCGAACGACTCGGACAGAAACGAGAACGTATATCGAAGACGCGTAGATTTAAAAACCGTACGGGAGAGTGAGACCTGGACCGCGGCGGGAAAAACGTAAGAGAAGAGACTATATATTGGCTTTTGAAACGCGGTGTCGGAGAAAGTCCTGTTGAGTAGTAGCGATGGAGTTATTCATTTAAGAAATTATTCTTAATATTGTAATATTCATAGAATTCCTCTTGAGGGACTGTTTAAAAAAAAATGTACCCAATGCATAAAATTTTTTTTAAATTCACTTTCTCGCGCATTATATAGCTACAAAGTCCCACAAACTTTGAACGTTTAATCGGTAAAAATAATACATGAATATCAGTAAATCTTACAAAGTTTGCATGTAGAAACTGAAAATGAATTTATATGATTTTAACAAATCTCCTCTTCGAGCATGGGATCCAAGACCAGCTATACAAAAACATAATATATGGTTAAAACAAAACGAACGGCGTGTCAATGTCACGCCTAAGGCGAAAGAACAAGTACGGTTTTGGTGGTATACTTGCGGAAGCGTCAAAAAATAAATTCTGGAATAGAAAAAAAATGTCAATCGTATTGCTTTCTTTTGTAAAAAAAAACCAATATTATTATAACTTTGAACGAGATAAAAGTATATATATATATATATATATATATATATATACATATATTAATAATAAATATTTATAGTATGCCTACATTTATTTATTGTATTTATACTATTATTATTCCAAAAATCTAGTTTTATTAAATCACACGACATTAATTATATTATTACCTCTCACTGATCATCTTATTCACGAATTTTCGACACCGTTATACATAATATGAAATCGGAACCTCCTTCCCCACCATATCACCTCTCTCCGCGATAAATTCGTATAAATGCGCAGTTGAGATTTAGAACAAGCCCTGATAAATATACAAAACACAAATAACAATTAAAACGTGATAACGCGTGTTATTAGTTGTTATAGTTAGTAATATAATCGTACATTATAATATATTTGGTTCGCGTTTTAGAAAGTCAATGGTTTTACAATCTTTTTTTTTTTTAAAAACTCCAATTTTAGACCGTTGAGTTTTATATAAAAAAAAATACCATTTTTAAAATAATGGAAATCTTCAAACATTATTTCATATGTAAAAACGTGCCTAAAAATAAACATTAAATAATTTCTAATATTATAATTTGTGTTTTAGAACAACAATTTTTTTTTTTTTTTATGTGTTAACATCTATTACAGCGGTATGCGGGTAAATCTCGGGAAACGGGACGGAAATGTATAAGCTGTTGTCATGACGACTAATAATAATATTTATTATCGAAATTACTTTGAATAAAGATACCAATATTCACAAATCCCAATCACAATTCCGTTCCATTTTTACCGCTCACGCGGCGTTTACACATCAATGTCTCAAGTGATATAGCAGACTCGTTTTTTTTTACATTGTAATATAATAATACCCAAAAATTAAAGTAATTTAGATTTTCAACAATGCGTTTTACAAATATATTTTAATAAGTATTTCGTTGTACTATTATTATTTTTTTTTTTTTGTTTTTAGAATTTTATTTGAAATTATCGATTTGATCGTGATGGCTGTCTTATGTTGTTCTTGTTGTATTTTTCAATGAACACAATAAGAATACACCGAGATGCATAAATATAATAATAATCTATTCATTTTGTTATGCCAACCTTCTGTTGCGTTGAAAATTCTTTGGCACTTCATTAATATCATTGTAGTCGGTTACGGAATACTGACCACACATATCATATGTATTGGTAAACCGCGGTTTTTTTGACAATCGCGTTGTAGCTAAACGCTAGTGAGTATTTTGGCATAAACTCTGAAACTTCTTGTTTTGTCTAAAACGGGTCCTTTTTTTTTTACTCTCTAAAACATGCACCCGGAACAATATAAATGCCTAATAGCTAATGTTACTATATCATAAATCAATGGTATCATAACTAATAAACAGGTGCGTAAGAAACCGCAGCTATTATTTCTGGTGTTAGAAACAAGGCCATATATTCTATAATGAAAGAAAAATTCTCGGACGTTGAAGGACTCGACGATAATGTAATGTAATATACTTTGGATCGCTAATATACTATACGGAAAGGGGAGAAAAAATTAAATACCGCTTAAAACATCGTGGATAGAATTTCGAAAATATTTTATATTAAATTTTTTTTATCAATAATGACATATTCGAATTGAATAAGAAACGAGTACCACGAATTTTTTTCAATTTTATGTCAATGACACCTGTCTTCCGTCTGCGGCCCAAAATGCAGTAGGTAAATCCGTACAGAATAAAGATGTAAAAACCGTGTCGAATTTTGTAAAAATTACGGTAAAGCGTATTATACATGACTCTATACTAATCTTCTATGTCTCCATTAAAATTGATAATAATATTATATGAATACAGAAGTTAACCAGTTTTGCAGTAAACGGTATTTTTCGCGTACTATTTTTAGTCGTTTATAATATAATATTGGCGACAATGACACAGGTACTATAATGTATAGACATTAGGTTTTTTGTCGTTAGTAATTTGAGAGCCGTCAAAATACTGTGAAGACACGTGGAACGAAAATGTTACTCGTACCACAGCTGGTTTAGACCACCAGGATTTATCTCTCCTTTCTGCTGTAGACGATATATTATATATGTACGCGCATATGTCTTTCAGCACACAAATACAATAAAATCGAAATTGTTAAACGTAAACTTAACCCGTTTCTGTAGTCAGCGATTCACATCCCTATGTATAAATGTATAGATCTATGTGTGAAGATCTATATAGAGATATGTGTGAGTGGAGATGTACATAGAGATCTATGTGTGGAGATCAATCAGCGCGCGTTGATGTTACATTAAATATACAATTTTTTTTATTATTACTAGGTGAACGGACAGACGTTGTCCTGTCCAAATTTCAATAAATTTGTTTTCTGATCATTTTGTGCATTTTTGAAAACCTATTGGAAACGTGTAAACAAAGTAAAAAGTTTCTCAGTATCTATTGACTATTGTTGTTTAAACGATTAATCGATTAACTGGAACCACCGCGGTAATCGGAAATTTTCCTCGTGTGTTAAAAATATCCTTCCGAGTTCGTTACCAGACGGATATTTTGCAAACCGTGCCTACAGTGCCTTCTGCGCAGATTACTCTAAAAATCCAAATTAAACCGCATAATGACGATTGGTGATGTGTAAGTACTTCCTGGTATTATCCGTTATCAATAAAACTTTGCCAACGGGCAACTTTACCAGATTTTTCTTTCCCCCTGAAAACCTCGTTCGGAAGTTATTACGAAGAACATTGAAAAAAATAATAAATAAATAAAATCAGTCCAGCCGTTCGCTCGAGTGACGCGCGCGGTTACCAACGAACAGCGTTTAATTTCTAAGCTCGGCGTCGTGTTTCGTTCCAGACACGGAGTCGAGTTATTCGATGAGGGACAGACCGTTGTCGCTGTGCATGTCGGCCGCGTGTGCCGCCCAACAGGTCGTGCCGGTGTCCGCGTCCAGAACGCCGCCGACCTCGGTCGCCACGACCGTTGCACATTACGCAGCGGCGGCAGCTGCCGCGGCAGTGGTGGCGGCCGGCGGCCAATCCGTGGTGGCCAAGACCAAGACACTCGGGCTCACGTGCGTCGTGTGCGGCGACACGTCCAGCGGCAAGCACTACGGCATATTGGCGTGCAACGGGTGTAGCGGGTTCTTCAAGCGGAGCGTCCGTCGCAAACTCATCTACAGGTCAGTAGTAATAATATTATTGTAGCGGTAATATAATAGTAAACGGATTGGGAGGAAAGGATCCAGGATCGTGATTATTGGAGGTCGGCGACAGTGGCACATACAAAACAGACACAGACAGGTGGACCGTTGCAGGCACGTACACAAAATAAAATTTCGGGGGGGGGGGTTACAAAATATAGCAATACAAATTGTACAGCAACATAATAAAACAATTTCTTCCTCCTTACTCATTATTTTTTAATGTGACAAGAAATTATTTCGGGGGGTTGAACCCCAAACCCCCTCCCCTGTATACGTGCCTGGACCGTTGTATAATAAGGCGCGTTGTGTTCAGGCCAAAGCATATTAGATTGCGAGCATCCGTGTGAATCATAGGCGCAGTCAGGTGGGGGCTAAGGGGTGCTTTGCATCCCCAAATATCATTTTAGCACCCTCAAATTATTTGATTGATTTTTTTTTTTTATTGTTGTGCGTTCATTTTTGTGGTTCGTGCTAATCCGTTTCATAAAAATATTCGTTTTTTTCTTATCAGTTTTGAAAGAAAAACGTAATGTACAGTCCATAGTCCATATAGACGACGTTTATTATTAGTAAAATACAAGAGAAGTTGCGGCGTTCCGTTGTGCCATTGAACTGTGGAAGAGTTTTTAAAGTGTGGCCCTTTGAAAAACGAATCACGGTGTGTTTCGTCAACACAACACTACCACGAGACGATGAGGCCGATTTTTCTCAGCATGAACTTTGTTCATTGAAAACAGTAGTCCATAATTTGAGGACATATTTTTAGGCGGGTGTGAAAATAATTTTGTCCCGCTCGGTAAGAGAGCTCTGCACGCCGCTGGTTGCGGATGTCGCTTAAGTGAATTACGGTCAGGAATCGACCTAACCTGGGTAAATAATCTAAATAACCTACGCCCCCGCCTCATATATACGAAATAAAAGCGTAAATTATATACACATATATACGTACGTCGCGTATAATATGATCGAGAAAATAATGATTTTTTTTTTTTTAATAAAACGTTTGGATGTACGTCAAAATATGGTGAAATCACGGAAATTATTGTTAATTCCGAATAATAATAATAATAATAATCGTATCGCGATACAATGCGCGTAACGCGCCGCCAAACGTCCTTTATTGTATATACACTCGAAACGGAAATGATATTTTTTTTTTGATCGCCGTATTAGCGCTGCACCGCGCAGATATTGGCATTTATGTAAAAACGTATTACGGAAAATGTGAATGCGTTTTAGAGCGAAAACTGGGTACAACCTTGATTTCACCCTCGTATATTCGTTATTATAATATGTCACGGAGGGTGGCAATCTATTCAAACGCGCGCGCGTGTGTGTGTGTAATTCGACATGCAAATTAATTCGGAAAAAAATTTAATGTGTACATTTTCTGGTGGAAACGTTTGAAACGTCGAGCGCACACAAAAAACACACATTATATTTTTATCGTGAAAACTCTTGCGGTAAATAAAGTAATGTAAGTACAGGGGCGGATGTACGGGAGGAGGGAGACTGGAGGAAATTCCCCCCCGCCCAAAAAAAATTAAAGTAGAAAAAAAATTTAATAATACGAAAAAAAAAATAGTCATCGACTTTTTCTGTATTTCGCCGACAAACCTAAAATGTCTAACGACTAAATGGCCGATTGACATTGATATTTGCCTGGTTCACTGAAAACAAATTTAAGAAGAAAAAAAATTGGTCATCCCCCTTATTAGTGTAGGAATTCAGTAAACTTTTTATCGCTATTACTCTGTGGCGATACCGAGGAAAAAGCTTTTCAGTTACGCTTTAACCTACCCGATCGTTGATTAATTATCCATACAGTCTGATAATATCGATTGTTTTTTTGCCAATTTTTTTTTTTTTTTTTTTATTTTATTTATCTATTAAGTGTTTGAAGCGTCTGATTCGTTTCCCGACTACAAGAAAACACGTAAGTACACGTGTAAATGCGTGTGAAATTTTGTAATTCATAAAAAATAGTAATACCATAAAGGTAACTAAAAATATGATTTTTAAATCTATAATTTGTGGAACAACTTTTGAAAATAATTTCCTCTCCCCCCCTCCCAGAATCGACTCTTAGATCCGTCGCTAAGTATATTACAACAACTCGTAAGAAAAAAATGTATAATAGAATATTTAAAGTCGTCGTGTAACGGATTCGGTTGAAAATCGTTTCCGTTTAATTAATAAAACGGTAAGTGGTAAAACGATAGAAATAAAGTTACGCGAAAATAGTAAAAAAAAAATGATTCTAAGCATTGATGGCATGACGATTGTACACGTCATCATCGATCTCGGTCTCTGTGAGTGATCTGAAAAACTTATCCTTCGGCGGTAAATCGGTATCGTTGAGCGCTTGGACCAAGAATTACGATATTCATATAAGGAAAAATAAGTACCTAAAATATTTATCTAGATAAAATCTTAATTATCTTTTTATCTTTATCTAGACATTTTCAAATTTTTTTTTATCTCTTATCAGTAGCTGGACAATTTTTGCGTTATCTAGTCCCAACACTGCAGACGATACCACAGAACACGCGATTAAAAATTAAACGATAAATGTTAGTAGTAATTTTTTTCTTTTTTTAATATACATACGTTATATATTTATAATTTCGCGTTGAAATATAATTTTTTTTTTTGCAATAATTAGCGCGTTAATATAATATTATCGAACGATTTGGTCACAAGCGCCGCGATGGTCCTAAAGGCGACGGCCCGTCGAGACCAGCCAGTGGCGGCGTCAGAAATTTTGCAGGAGGTGGGCCAGGCTGAGGCCAACCAGTTTTAAAGGGAGGCCATTATTTTTACTCACAATCAAATTATGGGGAGCTACCTATGCCCCACACCCCAAAAATTAGATCCAATATCATAAACACACCATAAATTGTTGTATTATATAACATAACTATACTCAGGTACTTTTCAATACGTATTTAAACCTCTGTTGACGCATATTACATATAATTCAAATACCTTATGTTACGACTTTTTTAGTATTTTTAAAATAATTTTTAATGACCGATTAGGATTAACTTAAAACCCATACGAATATTGGTTACGAGTCTTTATATAATTTACATCAATTTTAGAGTGGGCCGTAGGGGTCGGGGGCAAGAATTTTTGGGGTTGACCACTGAGACCAGCCATCGGACCCCGCTGCGCCCCCGCAATCAGATGCCGACATCCGTTTCATTCGTTCACAGGAGTGAACATCCGCGGTCTTTGATAGACACCTTTATAGCGTCGTCTCGGGTTTCGGCTATCTTCCCTGAAATATCATCTTAAAAAAAAAAAATAATTCACACGTCCTCTTCGTTACGATGCGTCCGATCTTACTTTTTTTTTGTTCGTTTACGTCACGCAGTAGGATATTAAAAGGAAAAACGTTTTTTTTTTTTTTGTCGTTTTGCAACGAAAACAGCGTTTTCTTTAACCCAATTATTTGAGAACCGCAGCCGGCGGCTGTGCTGTAAATACAATCGATTTCTCATCGTAATAAATATTGTTTTTGCATGCGATTTTTCCCCGCGATCGCAGCGTTTTATTCGTTTGAAGCCCCCCGCCCCACGCCCCATTCCCTACCGGTACGAATATAATACCCCTTATACGTATCGCTTTTTCCGTTCTTTACCACCCTCCCCCTCTCCAAAATCGCAACTTATTTTATTTCACTTTTTTCCTTTTTCCTTTTCAATTTCGTGTCTCTAATACTCTCTCTCTCTCTCTCTGTCGCAAACGGTTATAAATAAATGTGATTCGGTACCGGTAGCGAAAGAGGGTTTGACGTTTTATAACAGCTCCTCGGGATTACCGCGGACGGCGGCGCGCGGGGACGCGGAGCCCCGTCCTGTGTGCGTGCGTGTTATACACTTTGAAAAGCCGAGAGCGGCAAAAAAGATTCAATTATATATATCTCTAAAGTAATACTATATATATATAGATACACGGGAACGGAGCCGCGGGCCGGCCAAAAGCCTCATTTCTTCTCTCTGCTCTTCTGCAACAGCAGCAGCAGCAGCAGCAGCAGCAGCTCGTCGTCGCATCGCCACCCCGCCGCCGCAGCCATCACGCGTATATCCTCGGGAATCGATCGCGTCGCTCTTCTCTCCTTTCCCGTTAAGGCTCACACACACACACATATATATATATATACGTACACTTTTTGATTGGTTTTCGACTAGAACCGTTACGCGCGAGACGACGTTTTTCTCCTGGCGCGCGGCGTCGCACGCCGCCCGCAGGTGGACCAGGTGGCGGACGACCCGCGAACGCGTCTCCGCGCCGACGCTTGCACAAAGCGTCTCGAAAGAAATTTTACGTTTTGATGTGACAATCACAGGCGCGACCAGCGCTCGAATATTGTGCGTGCTGAATTTACGTAATGCCCCCAGACACCGTTCTTCGGTTAATTAAATACAATAAACTACCGACTAGAGCAAAAAAAAATCTTTGGGATGCTAATATTTTTTGGGACATTTTTCAATACATGTGCGGGGGGATTACATCCCCAATAATATTGCAAAATGAATCCGCAAACAGTATGTGTCTCCATCACAGTACGGCGTATAGCCCGGTCCGCGCGCTCTAAATAATATAATATATATTTATTCAGTCTGCACAGATGCGCGGCATTGGCGCGTATCTGACTTAACTCTATTGTGGGGAGGGAGGGGCGAACCAAGGGTCGCTCAAGAAGGCTGGGGGGAGGGGTGTTATAGGGCTCAAGCGCCCCGAATGATTTACACACATTGTTTATTTCGATATACCGGTATTTTTGTTCCAATTAATATTGCGACGTCTCGGTCCACTTTGATCGTATGAACCTGTGGTCCAGAGGAGTAAGGGAGGGGGAGCCAAACATTGCCCACTTTCAGTAACATTAATTTGTTTAACGACAAAGTTAAGAAGACCCCCTGAAACGAAGCTCGCACACCAGCTGCGCAACGTTGCGGTACTGATTCGGTTAGTCTTATTCGTATACCGTCGACATTTATTTCACTTGAAAAATCGCTATGGAATAATTAATAAAAACGAGTTTACAGTCAAATAATGCATTGTACGACGATACGCCTCGTATATTGACCGTTGTCACACGCGTACGTATACGATATGTAAATGTCACGCGCACACTAATATTCGACACGCAAACATTTCGTTAAGTAAATTGTTATAATAATATATTCCGCACGTGTCTCCACGCGCGACGATATGACACCTGGTATTTGGTAAAAAAAAAAAAAAACAAATATAGGTACGATACACTTTAATGTCCGATGGCCAACGGTGTACTACGCATGGTTTTGACTGAAACGAAAACGATTTGAAACGTAAAAAAATCGAAGGGAGAAGGGGGGAACCTCGTTTGACGTTTTTTTTTTTATTTGCATTCTAATTTCGCTCGTCATCGCGTGTCATATTTTCGAATCTCGTGACAACGAGCAGTGGCGTTCCCGTAGCAGGCGTAGATATCACAACCAGTCCCACGACGCTTTTACTATCCCGGCTTAAAATAGACCGAATTATTTTTTTTTTAAACTAGTATAAGGGGCGGGCAAATTGCACACTTGCCTACCCACAAATTTTGTCTCGCACCGGCCCTGCAGCGAGTTGAAAATCCCATATTACGTTATTAATAATAATAATACGCTGCGATAACGCACCGACATCACAAACGTCATGGAACACATAATATAAATTCCGGATTTATACACTTTCTTGCGCTCGACGGTATTTTCGATTTACATACGCAGGTGCCGAACACAGAATGCGCCCCCCCCCCACCCCCCGGGTGCGATATAAGAAACCCTAGACACCACAGAGCGGGCGTCTAATGCGACACCCTTATTGGTCGGCTGATTGTTATCAATTATGCCAAACCGTTATCGCTCATTGGTTATCATTTTTATTGTTACGAACGAACGGTTTTTTTGTAAATATATAAATCTAATTTTATTACAAATACAGAACACGATGTTAACATATTCTTTGCTCTAGTCAAAGAAAAAAAAAGTTTCACTGATCGATTGTTACAATCATTTTATTCTTTATATTATACTCGAAAATATCTAGTACTGCGTAAAATTAGAAATTCGGAAAAGAAAACGAAAATATATTTAGAATTTTTTTTATATAATTTATTGAATCCTTCAATTTAATAATTATAAGTTATAACGTAATAATTACAAACAAATGTTTTAATTGTCCCTGAACAATCCAATTAGTGCACTTTTTTCTTTGAATAGAACAAAGGATGTGTTAACATCGTCTTCTGTATTGAAATTACAACGTATCACTTCCACGTTACTCTTAATATCTACTAATTCGCAACGCAGATTGCTATTACCAGAGCCCAACTTGGGGGCTAGGGGGGCTGCAGCCCCGGGCCCCGATATTAATTAATGTCGATAATTATTAGTGGCACTGTGAAATGTTAAACGGATTACACACACGATTTGGTCGGCCCGACAGTCGGGTTGGTTGTATTATCAGGTCGTGTGTATAGATGTGTCGTATTATATATAGACTATTATAGTACAATTTATTTATAATCTTAAAAAAAAAAAATTAAATATAAAAACTCAATATAGCAAAAAAAACTGAATTTATAATTTAAGGGCCCCATCAAAAAATTAGACCCGGGCCCCAAAATTCCCAAGTCGGGCTCTGGCTATTACAAATATTTATTTCATCTATGATATTGATATTTTTAACATACACATTTAGTGTGTTTATGTTAATAAAATGATAAAATTAGATTCATATATTTACAAAAAAAAAAAAACCGATCGTACATAATAATAAAAATGATAACTAATGAGTGACAACGGTTTGGCATAATTGATAACGATAAGCCGACCAATAAGGGTGTCGCATTAGACGCCCGCTCTGTGGCGTCTAGGGTTTCTTATATCGCCCCCCGGGCAGTGGCGTCATTTCAGTTTTCGAAAGGGGGAGGCAAAAGGTTTAACCGGCCCATTTAACTACTATTTTCCACTTACATTTAGCTCAATACGATTTCTGTTTTACATAATTTTGATATTTTCGTTATCATGGGCACGAATCACCCGATATTTTTTATTATTTATTTGGGGTGGGGGGGGGAGGAAATTCATTACTTTGTCAGCTATATTAAACGTATCATAAAAAACTATATATAGTACATATGAGATTCAGGTTTTGAAGTTTCCCTTGTCGTGACATTAAACACGTTAGTAATGACGTTTTGTGACCAGTTCTGAGCATCTTATTTAGTTTCTTCCTATCTTTCTCGCCGCCTTGGTCATACAACCTTTAGCTACAGATTTGGTTAGAATAACTATTATTTAACATCATCTCGGCAAAAATCATGTCGGCCCACTGTTAACAAGAGGGGGGGGCAAATGCCCACCCTGCCCCCCACCAAATGACGCCACTGCCCCCGGGTCCCCCGTGACCCGACCGACTGCCGCGCGTGTTCCGTAACGAATTCGGCGCAATAGGATTTCATGATATTCGTATACGCGCGAAAAATAACGGCACAAATAATAATTATTCCTGCGCGGAGCAAACGAAAATGAAATTACGGAAATACGAAAAAAAAAAAGTGAGAGAGAGAGAGAGAGAAATGGTGTGTGCGCGCGGGCGGAATTAAAACGCGGTAAACTCATTCGGACGAGGGTTATTATTATTATCCGCGCGCCGCTCTTTGACCGTGACCCGCTAACAGGTTTACACTTGTGACGACCCCCTCCCCTGCCCTGCCCTCCCCTCCCCACCACCCCTCACACGCGAACGATTATACCGGCTCTTCCGCGAGCGCGCACACACCGCGGACACTGCACGCACTGCACGCCGTGCGGTGTATACGTATTTTATACACGCGCTCGCAGTAATAGTAATTTCCACCCTTATTCGCGAAAACACATCGGGCCACCCTTCAGCCGCCGCCGCCGCCGCCGCCGCGCAACACACGTTATTAGTGCAAATCCCATGGCCACATATATATATATATATAATAGGAAGCTGCAACAGAAGCGGCCGCTGCAGCAGAAAGACGAGCATTAACGATAAATTGATTTGTTTAAAGAGTGTATACGCGCCACCCGCCACCGTCTGTCCGGTGGTACTCATCCACGCGCGCACGCACTCGATTCGATCGACGGAATTAAATCTCGGACCCGATCGCACCCCTGGGATCGTGCACGTCTCGCCACCACCACGGCACCACTGTACGAAACGAATATAGGGTCAAAGTCGTTGGCTCGAACTTTATAAGTCGTCGTAGTAGGGTAGTGGGTAGTAGTAGGGCGGTGCGAGGGGTTTCCGTCCCCACAAATAGTAAAAAAAAAAAACTCGTTCGTGTAGTTTTGAAATATTTAGAAATTTCAATAATTTCACCGAGCCGAGCCGAAGAAATTTAATTACTAACAAACGTCTATTGCGTGTGTATTCTGTATAAAATATATAAACCAATTAAATTACCCGGTAGAACACGAGAATATTGTTAATTTTTTTTTTTTTTTAAAGTCTCTTTGAAAACCGCTCTCCTCTAAGAAAAAAGAAATCGTATCTACTGTTTATCGTTCGTTTTCACGGTAAATCTATTCGAGTCTTGACGTTTTTATTTTTTTTTTTTTTTAACGTACCGAACGTTAATCGAGAATAATCTATCGTCTCGAAAAAGAATACCCACGCGAGTAACAAGTTAAATTACAAAATTTTTTTTTAACGTGTATATTATGTCTTATGGCTGGCGTCATCCTATAAATTTGTGCGACACCGCGAGAGCGTTACCGTGACGTCATGAATCCGGCTCTACTCACCACCCGACCAGGTCCCCCCACTTGTATACCGCCGTTGCCCAGTTACGTCGGAACGGCGATGGCAGCGCGATCTGTATAGTGATATATTCCCGTCTTGAAATTAGTTTGAAATAACCTTCTTTACAGTATAACACGTATTTCGATCGAAAGTACTGTTCCACGTTATCTATGACTTCTCCGTCGTTTTCCGAATGATTACCCCTAAATGTCGTTTCAACAGACGAACGAATTTTAAAAATCCGACGGAGTAAGATCTGGACTACGAGCTGGATGCTTCTAAACTTCCCGTTCATTTTTTAAAGCACGGGGTCAGTGGCGTAACTACGGGATGGCAAGGCACGGCAATGCCCCGGGCCCTGGACTTGAAGGGGCCCTTGACCATCGTAAATAGGTGCATAAAAAAAAATTACATACTAATACTAATACTAAAAAAAAAAACACTTGATACTGCCCCGGGGACTCAAATTTATAGTTACGCCACTGCACGGGTGTTGCATTGTTACGGAGAAGTGTGATCGATTTGTTTCGAAGACGACTTTAATTCCTGCGTTTATTGCGAATTAAAATTTTTCCAAAGTCTCAACATACCGGCCGGAATCAATCGTTTATGAGGAAAATCAAAATGCGTAGATTTTTATTTAAAAAAAATATATGAAATAAAACAACGATACTGGAACGTCGGCAATGTTGTAATTCTTGGCCTCGTGGGGATTACGGCAACAGGTGTATTTCCAAATATCAAAAATCACTCTTGCGCGTGCGTCCAAAATAAATATAAGGGGCGTGCAATGGGAGTTCCTCCGCCATTGTCGGCCGGGCAAAACAAATGTCTTAAACGTTAAAATACATTCGTAAATACAAAAGGCGGCGCACGCCGCTACAGAAGTCAAACTACACCAAAAACAAAAGGATATATATATATTTTTTATACGGCGCACATCTTCTTATGTGTATTGTAATAATAATATTATAATATTATGATATCCGTAATTTGTTTGTGTAAAATCTGTTTTGCATATTATCAGGTGTCAAGCGGGTACCGGGAGCTGTGTAGTGGACAAGGCGCATCGAAACCAGTGTCAGGCATGCAGACTGAAGAAATGCCTCAATATGGGAATGAATAAAGACGGTGAGACACATTACACTTTGTCCTATATTTACCTGCAGTGTAATATTTATAATATAAATATTAAAATAAATACTTTAGGAATTCATTTCTTAAAAAAAAAAAAAATGGTGTCATAAAAATGTGTAAAATTTTTGTATACTAAAATATTATTATTATTATTCGTATTGTTGCAGCAGATTGTACATATGTTATTACGTATAATTCCGCGCGAAATATTGTTGTACACGATAACGCTGTATAGGACGTGTGTGCACGCGTGCGGTTCAAGGCGCGGACGGCCCTCGTTAAAAAAAAAAAAAAGATAAAAAGAATTACATATATATAAAATACCACCCCCTCCGTACCGGTAAACGTATTTTAGAACAAACGAAAAAAAAAAAAAAAAGCGCGGAGAGTTTTAACCGGCCGGGTGAAACGTTTTTCACGCTCATTTAAATAAATATAAAAAAAAAAAGGACCGAGGCGCCAAACGATGTTAAAAAACCGCGACGCGTTATAATACGTATATATACGACTGCATATAATAATACACATAAAATGTCACCGCCGCCTCCGTATTATAATATTATATAATATTATACGCCTGCACACACACCGTCGCCGTTACAATAATATTTTATATTTTAATGAGCATCCGCCGCGCCGAAGAGTAATAATACACGTGCGAGACGGCATCTTTTTTTCTCTCTCTCGCGCGCGCGCGCGCGCCGTTTCCAGCCTCCGGGGCAACACGTCACACTGTTCGCACGCGCGCGTCGCCCCGCGCCGCGGCGAACCGCACCGCAGGAACGTGTAAAAAGAAATGTACTTATTTTTATTATTTTTTTCTCTCTCTCTCTCTCTCTCCGTGCCACGCGTGTGCATAATATTTTATAATCGTCTGCGCTGCGCGATTCGTCGCACACGTTTGTCACACGCGTTTAAAATAATAACGTGTCGGTGGTTTTGTGGTTTTGGCCCCCGCCCCCGGGGCAGTGTTGTCATTAAAACGCTTACGCTCGACGACAATATAACGCCTCGAGATTTTCAACTGTTCTCCGCCGACGACGACGACGACGACGACGACGACGACGAAATCAAAGGGATTCCTCGGGCGATGTTGTTGCGGCAATAATAATAATAATAATAATAATAAAAAAAAGATACCAAAAATCCGGGTAACGAGCGCAGCGGCTTACGGTGTTTTGTGAAGCGAATCACTTGTGCACGCAGTGATGTACAGTGGAAGGGTATGGGCCGCACACCCGCTCGCCAAAATTTAAAGAAATGCGCGTACCCAGCGATCGAAGTGGTGGAGGGGATATGGAGCGGATCATAGCCGTCCCAAAGGGGGTTGGGGCAAATGGGGCAAGTGCCCTAGGGCGTCCAAAGTATTATGAATGCGGGGGGCGTCAAAAAAAATGAATGACAAAAAGAAAAAAAATGTATTGTTTTATTTTAGATATTAATTTCCCTCGTATAGTTGTATCTATATGATGATTTCGAGGACGAGTGTATTTACTATTTTAAATATATAAAATTATGTGATTAGATATTACGTTAGTTGTAAATTTTTTTTGGGGGAGGGCGTCAAATATTATTGCCCTAGGGCGTTATTGGTAGTTAGGACGGCACTGGAGCGGATAGAGTCGAAACCAGTGGCGCGCTCAGGGGGGGGAGGTTAGGGTTATATCCCCTCCCCCCATTGTCTTTTTTGCCGACCTACAGAAAACAACTTATTAGTTATAAGAGCTGCAGTTTTAGAGTCATTACTTAATACTTTTCATTAGTTATTAGCAGAAAATTATTACTTGTGACAATAAACATTCACTATATAAAACATAATATGTTATATTAATTGAACGACTTGGTATTAGTGTGTTATAATTTAAATTAATTTTAATTATAGAACAATTTACAAATGTACACAATTATAAGTTAGAAACGATTTTGAAGAGCTTGAAACATAAACATTTGAGTTTTTGATATTACCATGACAATTCATTAAAATTTAAAATGTATTATTACTATTTACTTATAACATCCCCCCCCCATTGAAAATTCCTGGGCACGCCACTGGTCGAAACGTCTGTGTTTAAACGAGTATGGACACCTCCCCCCAACCCCGTTGAAAAAATTCTCTGTTGCGCCGCTGAGCATTTTAATGCGATGCCCGTTTACTGTAACGAATAACTGAATCGATGATTGCAGAAACGTCACGAGTGAAATATTTTATGAAACTGAGGTATTAGTAAAAACGTATACTATAGTCATGTGTTTCTACGCGTAGTTGAGTGTAAAAACGTGTTTAGAGTTATACTTTTTTTTACCTATAAAATTACAACCGAAAAATCTGGTTGAGAGCGAAAACGTCTTTAGTCAATGACTTGCGTGTCGTTCCAAAAGTTCCTATCCAAAAGTTTTAAATAATTGAACTCGTGACGTTTTTGCAATCATCGATTCGACTGTTGTCAATACCTAAACGAAAAAAAATCGACTCTTTATAGTATTTCGAATATTTAGTTTTTTTAAGTATTACAAATATACGTGTATTCCGAGTACGCAAAAAGATTATTATTTACAAGTCGGCGAACAATGACAATATTCATTGGGATTAATTTCAAAGGAAATTTTCACGGGGGAAACGGTCGGCGAAAAACGATAATTCGCATTTTCAAAAGTAAAAGTGTTGTTCAAGTGCACCAACACGTTATTACGTTCTTTGGATACGATGTTATATAATATTGAATCCGGTGTTCTGTTGTTCTATGCTGTAGCCGTCCAAAACGAACGGCAGCCCAGAAACACGGCAACGATACGACCGGAGAATTTGGCTGACATGGACCACGAACGAGTGATTCGAGAAGCGGCAGTGGCAGTCGG
The DNA here is from genome assembly GCA_032441835.1 of Slavum lentiscoides. Lineage (NCBI taxonomy): Eukaryota > Metazoa > Arthropoda > Insecta > Hemiptera > Aphididae > Slavum > Slavum lentiscoides. The sequence continues at coordinate 13,373,023 of CM063718.1, forward strand.
AGTTTTCGGGTATGAAAATATTGTATACGTTTTGTTTTTTTTTTTTAACGTTTAAATAATATTGTCAACGACCGCGCGGATAGCAAATAATAACATTGAAAAAAAATCATTTAATCCGCTTATATACATATATATATATATGTATAATAATATCATACGATCGATCGATGGCGGCGGATCGATGATCGATTGCCATTTCGCGGTCTGACAGAATTTTATCGCTACAGCAACTATAACAACTGTAGCACCAGCTACAGGGGTGATCGTATAATAGAATTTCAAAAAAAAAAAGAGAAACAAATGGAATTTTAACAACAACCACGCACCAGTGACGTACAAAGGATATATTTTTTTTTTTAATGGGGTTAGGGTGTTAATTGAATTAAATCTGTAAAAAGTTGTCATTTATATTATATTACAATTAATATCCGATTTCCTCCCTCCTCTCCGTCGTATTTCGTCAATGACCACTTCGGCCGTTAAAAGTATACCATACGGTGGGTATAGTTCTGTATAAACGAAATAGATTTTTAATTATTAAACATAATGTTAAACGTTTTTTTTTTTTTTTACTTCTTTCGTCGTGTTCCCAAAATAGGCTTTCACTCTTTTCAAATATATATTTGAAAAACGTTCTTTCAGCGATTATACGGTTACTGCAGCGCAGTACCGCGCGGGAGTGCGTACGCAGTATCTTCTAAATTTTCAAAATATTTTTGATCCGAAACAGTTAAAATGACATTGAGTTTCTTTGTTTTTCGTATTTTGATTATTCAAAAAAATATTCGAGAAAAACAAATTTTCGAATAAATTCAAAAGCAAATAACTTTAAAAAAAAAAATAATAAAATAAAAAAATCAAAGTATCTACACTGCGTGCACGGTACATGGAGGATGTGTCTTGTGGCTACTGAATTTATAGTAGGACATAGTAGGAATGTCAAAAAAATTAAAAAATAATCGATTACTTTACCCGCGTGAAAACCAATAAGCATATTATAATGCGTAAAAAGCTTGAGAATATGAGAAATGCGGCAAAAAAAAAAAATAAGAAGAAAAGCGTACAATATTTACGTTTATATATTTGAAACTTTTGTACGAGCATAAAGCTCTAAAAAAAAAAAAAAATTGAATTATATTTTAAATAAGTGGAAACCGGCAATTTCAATTGAGTTTATAGAAAACACAGCATTTCCTAGATTGATATCGTCAACTCCTATTCTCTATCAACACTACGGACCGTTACCGAATCGGGCCGACCGGCACCGCGTTGAAAGTAAGGGGTGCGACCGCACAACCCGCCCCGGGCTTGCCCTAGCTCACCACTGCGGCGGTGCGGAAAGGAACTCGTTCGGTTTTTTTTTTTTTGACTTTTCCACATTAAAAATCGATTTTTTTCACTCGCTTCCCTCGATAAAAACAATATTGGGATTTCAGCGTTCGGTATACGCGCTATAATTTTTTTTTTCAAATATCAATTTACGACGCCGGCAAGTGCAGCAGGCGCGGTATTCGCACAAAGCCAAAACACACGCACGCGCCCTATTTTTAAAAAACGCTCGGGTCGCTTGTAACGGGTAACGCGCGCCCTAAAACGCGCACCAGTTTGATTAATGGCTCGTGTAAATCTCCAGGGCGCGCGCGTTTTACGCACGCGAAAAAAGAACAACGCGCGCATAAAAAAAAAAAAAAATTGAGGGGAGCTCAGGTGTCGCGCGAGCATTTAATAGCATTTTAATCGTTCGCTTTTCGCGTTCGGAGGGATCCGTTTCACTCTTTTCGTACACTATACAGTGGCGCGGCTTATATATTATATATATATATATATATATAGACAAAAGTCACGCCTTTGCTTTTGTTGTCGCTTTCGGTTCGGTTTTTTTTTCTATACGCTACGCCCCCAAAATTATTTTTAGCCCCCCCAAAAAAAAAAAAAATTTATGACATTTGAATAGGTACACACAAAAAAAAAAAAAATTAATATTTATTGTCATTGCGTTGTATATTATCTAGATAAATTATCTAGATTCTGAGCGGACCGAGGGATCTATAGTGGTTTTACAATGACGTTTACTTCTTTTTTTTCTCTTCTATCCTGCGTACAGATTTTCGACCACAAGGAGTGTTCCGATCTCGTCGGTCACGCAGTTTGTTTCCGGCAACAATTATTCGCGTCTAGCAAAGGTACTTTGCGGAGGTCATTTTATTCGATTTTCTCAATGGTTTTTTTTTAACGCGACGCGATAAATTACCGAAAAATTACGAAAAACCGCTAAAAAATAGGATTCCGTCAATATCGCGTATAGTTTTTTCGCTGTGATTTCGAAAACAATCATTCTATTGTCTTGAAATTTTCAACGGAATTGCATCGTTGCAAAATTTGGACCGTACTACTTCAAAAAAAAAAAAAAATGTTCAAAAAGTTTCATTCAATTTTAGGCTATTTATAGCTATTTTAAGATTTTGCTGTCTTTTTTCGTTCGTAAAACAGTTAATTTCGAGTTTTTTTTTTTACTTGAAATTTGGACACAACGTCAGACGTATATTACTTGAATTTCGTACAAAAGATTTTGAAAATCGGACGTTTTTCTTAGTTAACCGATAGTCGTTTTAAGATTTTTGATGGCATGTAATATTTCGTCGACGTCGGAAATGGTTATTTCTCCGTATTTATGTCTGTACTCAGCAACTCTACCAGAAGGAGTGCTCCGATTTTTAGCACCTTTTCTGATTGCAAATTGTATCTAGTTTGTACTTTTTCGATTTTTCGATTTTCTCAATACTTTTTTTCAAAAGTCAGGAAAAACTACCAAAAATTGCATAAAAACGGTAAAACTGCAATTTCGTTTTAATCGATTGTCGTTTATTTATCACACCGAAGCTCCGCTCAGAACCGTTTTATCGAATGCAATGATTTATCGTTGCTTTCAAAGTTATAATAAAAACGAAACTCTAAAATCTTTATCCGAGTAATTCGCTTAAGCGACCATCCACAATACCCCGCGGCTCGCTACCTTTTTTTATCTTTTATCTTATATAGATGGTAATTGAAAATGAGCTATCTGAGTGTCTCAGATTAATTTCTAAGTCGTCTAGATAAAATAAATTTAATCAGTGCTTGTTTGTGCACACAACTAAATTTTTACCTGAAAATTTAGAGAACATTTGAGTACGTACGTTTGGGTTTAACATTTTTTTTTCCGCTTTACACGTTTGGGTAAAAATTAATAAAACGTTTGGGCGCATCGTGTTTGTAATTAGAAAATAATACGTTCGGGTACGTCACATTTTCTAACACACTTTTCCAATTTTAATTTTTTGCAACACTGACGCGCTGTTTAGGGAAAATAAATCGAACCGAACCGAATGGTTAAATGATAAAATATCTCTTTAAAATTTCAACTGTCTACAAATTGTGATTGACGTTTCGACAAATTTATGATCGGACAAAGATTATAGATTTCTAGTCAATGACGCATTTTATCTGTATTCAATTAAATTTTTTGAAATATATATGTATACCCAATCGTTTTGTAAATTCCCAGTTATACATTTCGGACGTATCCAGACGTGTCGCCGTTACTCGATGTACCCGGACGTTGTGTATATTCGAACCCGAACGCGTTGCATTTTTGGGTAAATTATTCGCCCAAACGTGGTTCACCCATATTTACAACGTCTTTTCCACATAATCCTCGATCCTTGTATACGTTTTCGTTTTATAGACAAACGATAAAAACTGCAAGTATTTGGGAAAACATATTTTTATACGTCTATATCAGTGGCGGCGGCCAAAAATTCTTGGCCCCACCCGTGGCCCACCCTAAAATTTATGTAAATTACGTAAAGACTCATAATCGTACGTAATTGGTCGTTAAAAATTATCTTAGAAATATTTAAAAAAATTGTAACATAACGTATACAGGTATTTCAATATTGTAATACATGTTAACAGAAGTTCAACCGTATCGAAAAGTATTCAACCATGACAAATAGACGAGTAAAAATATTGGCTCCCCTCTAAAATTGGTCGGCCTCAGCAGTGGCCCGCCTTCTGCAAAAGTTCTGGCGCCGCCACTGACGTCTATACTTATCAAAATGAATATTAAAAAATGTTAGCCCTCTACACCCCGGAAAAAAAAGAAATTTTTTTTCTCCTATTTGCTCGATTACACGACGCGACAATTTTTATTTTTCCGCCGTACGAAATTTCTAATATTTGCCGACGACGCTGCTACTGTGCGCGTTATTACAGTTGTTTACCCAAGTGCGACCGCGAACAGGCGTGTTTCGCGCCCAACAATATCGTCGCTGTATTATTATTTTTTATATACGTGGGACGACAATGCAAAACGTACTATTTGTGTTTTACCAATTTTTCAGGAGAGCTATAATTTTCCGCTGTGCGTTGAATATTTGACATACGATTGCCATGAAAATAATAAAAAAAAAAAATCTATTAAGGGGATTGGAAGTGGTATTTTCTCTCTTTGTCATACACACATGAAACATAGCGAAATAGACGTTTCGTACTTCCCCAACGTACCGATCGATCTATTGGTGCGATAAGAAATTTGAAAATAGATTTGAATTCCTCTTGAATTTTACTACAAAACGACTTTCCCACTTTTTTTATTTATTTATTTTTTTTTAAGACCTTCAAAAATGAATTATTAACCATTTTTTTTTTTTTTTTAATTTTTTCCGTTAATTTTTTTAAGGGTTTATGAAAAAAAAAAATGAAAAAAGTGGGAAAGTCGTTTTGTAGTAAAATTCACGAGGAATTCAAATCTGTTTTTAAATTTCTTATCGCACCAATAGATCGATCGGTATACGTTGGGGAAGTACGAAACGTCTGTTTTGCTATGTTTCGTGTGTGTAAGACAAAGAGAGAAAATACCCTTAAACTAAGTTTAGTAGGCAAAAGTGTTTTGGATTCTGAGCGGAACGAGGGATCCAGTGGTTTTACGATGACGTTTACTTTTTTTTTTCTTCTATCCTGCGTACAGATTTTTCGACCAGAAGGAGTGCTCCGATCTCGTCGGAGATTCCGACAACAATTCGCATCTATAGTTGGTATTTTAATGAGATCATTTTCGATTTTCTCAATACCGACGACGCCATAAACTACCGAAAAATTACGAAAAACCGCTAAAAAAAAATGGGATTCCGTCAATATCGCGTATAGTTTTTTCGCTGTGATTTCGAAAACAATCGTTCTATTGTCTTGAAATTTTCAACGAAATTGCATCTGTTTGTACCGTACGACTTCAAAAAAAATGTTCAAAAAGTTTCATTCAATTTGTACGTCTGCCTGCATTTAAATACAATTTTAAAAGTATTTTTTTACAAGAACGGTTTTCCGAGTGTATAACACAATATTGACAAAAACGTAAATAGTACTTTTTGCATTGTCGCCGCCCCGCATACACGAAACGGCGAGGAACCGGCGGCGGCGGCGGCGGCTTTTTTTTTTTAGTAATTATAACAACAAAAAAAACGTTTAAAAACGGACGCGCGTCGTTACATAACACCGCGACGACCACGCGCGCACGCACAATTAATGACAAAAACGTTCGGTGGTGGTATAAGAACAGCACGGACACCACGTTATTGTATTTAATCAATTGTTATTTGTCATGCAAATCGTACGGGATGGGGAAAAAATAAATAAAACGTTTCTCGCATGTTATTATTTTTTGTGTGTGTGTTGACACGGCGTGTTTGCCAAAAACAATAAATACACAGTAGTTATATAGCGTGTCGCGGAGGAGGGTATAGTGAACAAACGCTAAACGCGCGCGCGTCGTCGTTTCACCGTGCACCTGCACAGTCATCACACATATCGGTTTTCTATATAATTTTTGGTTTTTATTTGTTTTGACCCATACATAATATAATGGATAGGCCATGTGTATACCGTGACGAAATAACATGGTAGGTACGCCAGCAACGGAATTCTGCGCATGGTCCGCTTATCATAATTATGTGTTATCTTTTATTTATTTTTTGATTCTTTATAATCATAGACATAATATAATATATAGACCGCGCATTACACTCATATTACATATAAATCATTGAAGCCAGGGGCGCATTAAGAATCAATATTTAGGGATGGGGGGGGGCAAATATAATTTGCCGCCCCTAAATTTACAGTACAGATTAAAATTCCAACAGACAAAAACATATAATTCCAAATGTCCATGATCAGTGTACCGCCCTCTAAAAATTGCCGCCCGGGTCAAACGCACCCTTTGCCCCCCACTTAATGCGCCCCTGATTGAAGCCAACATATTATGTGCGTGAGAGACAGCCTCTGAATTGACTTTTCCAAAGAAATCATATATAACAATCTTTGACAATAATATGTTATTGTGATAATAATTGAATACCGATTCCTATAAAAAAATTTATATATATATATATTTATATTTTTTTTTTATAATATAACCTATAGTATTGAAATGAGTGTAATAAATTTTAAATAATAAAATATTATAACAAAAAAATGTTTTATTTCTTAATTACCAGTTAGTATTTGGGTAACAATAATAAAATGTACCTACATACAATTATTTCATGTCAGTTAACAATTGTTTCCTTATAATAACTATTAAATATTGTGACCTGTGTCCCACTTTAAAACAGAGTGGGTATAGTAACTTGGGTGGGTAGTAGGATACAGTAAGTGCGGCCAGAGAACAGTATTGGACATATAGGGATATGGTTGTGATATATAAAATAATCCATGTAAGGAGTATCTATACCCGTGATTCTTGTAAATCGTTATATCAAAAACACACGCGATAAACAGGTATACTAGTAATTAGTAACTAAGATATTAGGATACAGTAAGTACGGTGAAAGAACATATTATTGGTACAGTGTACGGTAAATTTATTAAAAATAAGTTATTTCAAGGGGGCGGGTAGATGTGAAAATAATTTTGCCCCACTTGGTAAGAGAGCTCTGCACGCCACTGCTTGGATATTTTCCAGACATACGACATGCGATTGAACAGACCACGAGTACATTAAATGAACAATCCAGAAATGTTGAAAAAATATATTTTGAAAGCGACTAATAATTTTATAGAACGGGCTGATGAGACTTAGAAAGCACAACACATTAAATAATATTATGTATTCCCAAAATATTTATAAAGCGTAGAATTTAAAAAAAACAATTCGATAAATTATTTAAAAAATGTATATGATATAACATTTTAATAATATTATGGTAAATTATGTATTGGAAAAACGTTTCATATTCCCGCGGTTCGATAGCTGTACGGTTGATGGATGTTCGGTATATCGTATTGTTATATAAAATAATGTTTAAATTTGAATACAGTAAAAATAGATATTTTGTTTTTTCTACACAAACGATACGATTTAGTAATATTTATATAACAACGCATTATAAATAGGTATGATATTATTAATTGTTTTATGAACGATAATATTTGATTAAATATTTGTAATAATCTGCAGGCGGCGGTTAAAATTACTTCCTCGTACAAATTTTCAATAAAATAGTAAAAACAAAAACAGAACATTTAATAAATAAAAAAAAATCTAAAAGGATATGTAAAGGAAATAAAAATAAAAACTACAAATATCTCGTAAATAATAAATTTGTATAATATAATGTGTATATGCGAATATACAATCAATCGGCCCAGGAGTATTAAGTAAAATAAGGAAAAACATAAGAGTTTTTTCGTTAGCAAGGGCGTAGCCAGGGGGCTATAGCAGCCCTCCCAATTGCCCGTGGTTTCTTTTTTGTTTTTGGCTATTTATGCTATATACTGATTGTAATTATTCAGCGATTAGTTCTAGAAATACTCCTAGAAGAGACTGCAATCGGCATATCGGAGATCCTAATATGTTGAAATAAAATTTATACATTATAAAAAAAAATATGTAAAAATAAAGTATGCCTAGTGTATTCACAAAATGTTCATATAAAAGTAACAACTAATTTCGCCCCCGAAGAAATCATCATTACTTCACTTACCGTCATTGCCTTAATTTATCGAGTTGTAACCTATAATGATAATAATAAATAATGATAATGACAACAAATCAATAGTCGAAACTAGTTGTTACCTTTATGTAAACACAGGGGCGTATTTCAGGAACTTTCTTCACTAATTCCTATGCCCTATAGATATAGGATGTAATATTTTTAATAAATTCCTAATATGTAGTTGTTTTTAAAATGTTGAGAATTTGGTAATTTGTCCTATTTTTAAGATTTAGTCTTGTATTAGAATTTAGAAATAATTCAACAATGATATTTACTCAATGCCTCAGACCCCCCCAAAAAAATTTTCTAAATACGCTCCTGTGTAAACATTTTGCGAACACTCTACGCGTATTTTCTTTTTATATATTTTTTTTTATAATACACGCGTAAATTAATTTTATATTATATATATATATATATATATATATAGGCATATTGTTATTTTTATAATTATATGTTTTTATTTTTTAATTTATCCCTAAATATTATAAAAATTTTGTATTATCTGACATTACACCAATATACTTTTTTGACACTTTAAAAAAAATTTGTTATTATATCTACATAGGTGATATGAGATCATAGCCCCCCCAATACGAAATTTCTGGCTAAGCCACTGCTTGCATATACATTTTATGCGCATACAAATTTAATAATTATTAATTCGATCAAAAATGTTTTGGTTTTGGGTATAAAATGCGTAAATGCGCGTAAACGTCCGTGCTGTGTGTGTGTGTGTGATGTGTATTCGTATAGCCTTTTTTTTTTTTTTTTTTGATAATAAACTTTTTCGGTATATATAACGTGTTGAAATTGATTTCCCTACTACTGGTGTATTTGATTAAGTGTATCCCGGTGTATACGGTATGAATTTAAGAACATATATCAATTTATATATATATGTATGAGGACGGGATTAAGCTGCGTACACAATAAAACGATTTAATCCCACCACCGAATTACAAATTAAATGATGTCTCGGTCCGGCTGCAAATAATACGCGTACGGCAGATTCCCGCGTTTTATTATAACGGCCATATGGTGTGGGGGGAGGGGGGAATATATACACATTTTTTTTTCCATACGAATATATAATACGCCTTTTTCAACGTCATTCTCCTGCGCCAGAACTTAGGGATTATCCGTCAAAGGCACTTGTGGGCGATGGTCCTAAAATAATTCACGTGTGTGTGTGGGGGGGGAGAGAAAAGGGAACAATGTCATTTGACTAATGTTAATTTGATGTGCGCATTTTGCGCAGTGTTATTACGTTCGCGTATGTGTATATATATATATATATATCATATAACCCCACCGAGTCCGAAAGATTGTAAAATAGGGTCGCATTATATCGACGTGTATTGTTATATAAACACAAATGGGATTTATTTTTGAATACTAATTCGTCTATATATGTCCCATTATTTGATTGAACGCATGGTATATATATACAAATGGAATTTTACAATAAACGTGAACACTATATACACGCGTTAAACACATAATTCTTTTTTTTTTTTTTTTTTTTTTAGTATATAAAGTCAACTAAATTCGCGTTAGGATTACATGGGTACGTTACACGATGTATAGCACATAATAATAATAATATATAATAATAATAATAATAATAATAATAATCATAGGCGTGCGCACTGGGTGTGCCTGCAGGTGTGCCGCCGTGGCGCGGCACACCCCGTGGCCCGACGGGTTTTTTTGTACGACTTTTATGTTTAACTGTTTCAGCTACAAAATACGCTATAACCAGTGGCGGATTTGAGGGCAGGACGGGAGATAGGGCGATCGCCCGCTCCTCTTTGGGTCGTGCTTTTCTCGTATTCCTCCGTTTACAAAATTTCGGAAAATACGTAAAATAACAAATTTTGTTAGATAAAGACGGTAATATTAATTATAATAGAACCACAGAATAGGTGAAATCCGAATGGAAACCTTTTTGTAAACGAAAAACGGCCGCCATTTTCTCAGTGACCCCATCTGTTATCATTTCGTATGCGTTATCATAGTATTATTGAGATCGTTGTTTTCGTGATTAAATGTTTGTTCATTTTTATTAATATGACTAGGTGTGCCTCGCTTTTTGGTAGCAAACAAGTAACAGTCGCTGTAAGTTAGGTCGTTGCTGTAGGTGTGCACTGTGCAGTCTCCTAAATCGGTGATCGTCTATAGATATACATATAGGGTCTTCTGAAATAGATCGCCTGGTCCCTTAATAGCGGGCGTCTAGGAGTCGGTTTTTTAAGTCGTTCACTTTACTTTATTTAAAAATGGGACGAGTCGGGTATTCGTGTATTGTTCGCACTTGTAATAATAATAATTATTATTGTTTTAGTGTTTGAGAAAAATTAATAAAACAATATTATACATTTGAATGCATGATAAGTGAACAGCTGTTTTCGGAGTCACTGAGAAAATGGCCGAAGGTCATAGGCAATGCGTCCTATACTACCCATGTTAAATTATCAATGTTTCCATTCTGATTTCACCTATTCTGTGATAGAACGTTGAGGAATGTTTTTATCCTCCATGACCGCAGTCCGTATTGCCCGTTCATTCGACGACCGTTTTTACGTCTCGTCTGCTCGACTCCAACGGACGAAAAGTCAAAAATAGGGCCTTAGCTTTGGCGCGGGTTGGGGTCGGTCTTCGCTGAGCTGCCACCGTCGTATTTTCTGTTCCAAGCCGTTATCTTTTCTTATCGTCTTTACACGCGCCGAACCTGCATAGAGTGATCGAAGTGGGGGGGATACGGGGGATGCCGTCCCCCCACCACTTATTTTGTTTAAAATTATTCGTCCTCTAAGATTTTTAAAAATCTATTTTTTTTTTTTTAATTTGTAGTTGTTATTTATTGGCTTTTTGTTTAAAAAAATACTTTGTTTATGACCGTTCACGACTTTGTCCCCCCTTTCAAAATTTAAAATGATGACACTGCTTCCATCCCCCCCCTTCTTGTTTTGAGCCACTTCGAACACTGGGTACCCGTGTAGCGCCGATTCCAGAGTATATTTTGTCAACTGGTTCAAATATCCAAAATAAATTATTTCTACCATTTCTATTTTTAATCAGACTGGCTGGTTTATAATGCCTTTTACTTGTACTGTCTAATAATTGCGCTTTATTTTATTTTATGCGTATATTCCTTTGTATTTTTAATCATCGTAACTAATTGTATGTTCAAATTTTAAAAAAAATTAATTAATAATAAAAAAAAATTTGGAAACAATACGGACGGATTTGATATACAGTCATTTATTACTGTCAAACGCGAAATTAATTTACACGCATTTGTTTAAGCCTCGACGATAAAAATAAATATATTATTACATATTATTAGGCGTGCACTAATTAAATGTTAAAATCCACTGTACAGGACACCATTAAATATCGTATACCAGTATTTAATTCAGTGGGGTACTTTCAATTTCTCTCTGTTTGGTTGGGAGAGGGGTTAAAATAAAACGTATAGAAAATTCGTCCTCGCTGTAAACGATTTTTTATGATATTTTTAATTTAAGACGTATTTTATTTTTTTTTATATATAAATAAAACAGATTTAATAAGTAATAGAAATACTGGTTATTCGCGATATTGCGATATATTTTTTAGAATTTAGAAAACAGAACATTTTAATAAACGTTACAAACGTTTGTTTTTACTGTAGATTTCAGTGAGAACTTCTTCAGGTTTTTTTACTGCGTTCTTTCCGCGCAAACTGTGAGCATAGCTCTAAAGCATTAAGTCATCGTCCCTGCTGTTAAAAACAATTTTAAATTAACGTTTTATTTAATAAAAATGAATATTAACTATATATATGTATATCAATACCTCTGATGTATGAGTAGAATTTCTCACATAAGTCTTTCAAATTCCCTCCTGATCTTCACTATATGTTCTTATTTGACATCGATAAAACCTTCGTCACTGCCGTTTTGACTTTAAATAGAGAATTAGAGTAACGCGTGTTCGTTGTCGACTGCAGTAACGTTAAATTTCTGAGTTTACAGATTATTTCTTCAAATATTTGATGGGGAAAAAAGGCAAACAAAAAAAAATAAGAAAAGTCAACAAATTCAACTAAAAAAAACTTTTATTGAGCGTTCACAACATCGTCGATATAAAACTGAAAATGTATTTACAAAGTCGGATTATCTGGAAACATCTTAGAGGAAAAAAAAACTCAAAAAATATATTACACTCAGTATAAACTTTATATTTTATGATGATAGTATACTATACAGAATATTTCTAAATAGACTACCTATATGTTATTCTTTTGGTTAGGTTTATGTATAAATCATTTGCTGAGCTAACTCGAGAGCACGCAACACAAAATTGGGATTTGCATTGTCAGTGCCTATAGCACTTTTCAACGTTCGGCTTTTTCGAATTTAAATTTCGTTTTTAACAGAGTGTATCCACAAATCACGCGCTTAAACCTTCAATATTTAAAATTGTTCGATCTTGTGCATAATTTCCGTCGGTTCCGGTATACGAGAACCGACCTTTATAATATATATTATAACAAACAATAATTTAAATTCGGACGGGCATAAGTTCAAATGTTCAACGCTTAGAATCAGGCGAGTTTTAAAACTATCAAAAAAAAAAGAAAAACGTACATAATCGGCTCTTCTGAAAAAACGTCATTTTTGTGATTTGCGTTACTATTATTACTTCTCAAAACCGAGAATATATATTATACGTATACCAGCTAATAAATAACTATTGCACCTCTTGTTATACTATTATATTGTAATTATATCAACGAAAATTCTCAACAGGCCGTGTCTTTACAGACCTCCGGTTTCCGTGGCGTTAGCGTTGTCTCCGTTGAGGTATCACCCCAACGGTCCCATGGCGCCGCCGAGCATACAGCAACGACCAGCGGACCCGTCGCCGACCGCTTCTTCGTCACCGAAACAAGAATCGCACCACGACGACCAAGACGACGACGGTGAGAACGAATGACTACCTCCGTATACGTAACAAACACTATACTTGTTGACTGTCGACAAATGAAAAAATAAATAAATAAATAATCGGCCTATTTTAAAGTAGAAGCGCCACAAAAAATTTTTTTTTAAATTGATTTTGTTTAAAAACTTGTATAACTCTATACAACTCTATATCGGTGGCGTAGCGTACATTTAAGCCGCGAGTTTCCATAATACATAGTTCAAAAAAATAATTAATTTTAATTGTTTCAAAGTATCAGCACATAATATAATCTTATATGGGATACGAGGGAAAATATAATTAATAATTATACTCTATTCAGTTTAAGAGTATACCGGAACGCGCACTTTGAATGAAAGCCGGAGCGATGCTAGACCCCCTCCCAGGCGGCTAATAGCTGCTCTGTCATTGGCTGTTGCCCCCCGCGCCTCTCAGGCAGCTAATAGCTGCTCTGTCATTAGCTGTTGCTGTCGGCAACAGTCGGCACACGACGGTTTCCGACAATCAGAATACCGATAGAATCTCGCCTGCGCGAACACGAACCAATTTTCGTCCGCTGCCCGGTATACTCTTAAACTGAATAGCACATAAATATAATTAACGTATGGCGCAAACTTTCCAAAAAACATTAATGTAAATAATAAAAGTGATTTTTTTTTTTATATATTCAATGAATATAATCAGTAAATCAGTTCAATCATAAATCTGAAAATTTTAATTTTTTTTTTTTATAATATTCTACCGAATATAATATACATTTCGTTTTAAACAATAAGAGTTTGATGTTTATACGTTTTTTATGGGCCTCCTCCTGGAACCCCCATCCCCAAATCCACCGTAGAGGCGCGAAATCAACCCTACTGGCGACAAACTACTTAATCAATAATCAGGCACTGCATATACATATAAGCCATACGTTTCCGTACCAATACAAGCCCTGCGTTTCGATTTACTTTGCTTGTAAAATGCTGCGCGTCGTCCGAAGAGATAGTTTTTTTTAATTCCCTTCTTTCCACAAAGGTGGATTCGAAAATTTCCTCAACACTTTCCTTCCCGACCATATTATTCTTCCATTCATTCACGAATCGGTTTGCTCAATTTCATTTCTATGTGTGTGTATATATATAGTTACGTTTTTCCTTTCTCTAAACAAATTTCGAAATTCGAGAGAAAATTGTTAAGGGGTGCGTATGGTTTGAAAAAGTTCTTCGTCGAGGGTCCGGCGTACTAAAAAAGTATAAGAACCACTGCAGGTCTATAGGTTTACAAGTTTCGTTTGTTTTACATTTTTTTTTAACTGTTTTACAATTTATCCACACGATATTAATTATACGGCAAATTAATTTTGACGCTTCAGATTATTTCTGATGTATTTAAGACTTGTGATCCACCTGAAGTGGTTATTCATAACGAATCGAGGGTTATTTTTACCGATATTCGAGTACCGACACAAGCTCGCGAGTAAAGGTGTCTGAGTGAACGGTAACGATCGAGGACTTGAGCAAGTTGAAAGTTGAAACGCGTAAAATACGTCCTCTGAAATTCGAACGGGTTTTTGTAAAAATTACGTGCAATTTATTTTGACGGGAATTTAAAAAAAATCAACCAATCGTATAGCGTATATTATATGGTATACATTAATGATGCCATTTTTCGATTTTCTCGGTAGGTATAACCCAGTAAAATTGGCATTTTAGTAATGAGAAAATAACAGTTTTTTTTATGTGTAAAGAAAAACTACTTTTAACTATAAAATTATTATAACAATAAAAATTGTTTGCAACAGTTCGTTTCAGCACATTTCTTCAATAATCTACTTCTATTTTATATTGCAATACTGTGTCTTGATCAACACGCCCTTTTTTTCTAATGAACGTTTAGACAAAGTACAAACTGCTTTCCTGTGATTAATTAAACGTTCATGTCCGGTAAGACGTTGTGAAATATGTCTCCAATCATCAAAACCATCTTTACGTAACTGATCATCATCAGGGTGAAAGAGTTTACAAACGTACAGAATCCGATATTATGTCTTAATACGATATTGGTCCATTAATTGTAATAAATATAATGCATCAAAATGAGGCTTCCATTTTTGAGATTTTTGAGACTAGTCGCCTAGGTACTCGTCTAAATCAGGCCCTAGTCTTCCCCCCCCCCATTGAAGTGGTGTTTGACCACACGCGATTATTATTATTACTATCACTATCACAATCACAATCACTATTATTATTATTATTATTATTATTATTATTACCGCAGACGACAGTATAGACGTGACCAACGAGGAACCGGACACTTCGGACAACAACAAACGGGCGTCTTCGTCACCGCCAACGGTTCCGATACCGCTGACCCAACACCATTCCATGTACGACCATCATCCATCGTTCTACCCGGGTCTCCATGAAAACGTTTACGAGACGTCCGCCCGTCTGCTGTTCATGGCCGTCAAGTGGGCGAAAAACTTACCGTCTTTCGCGTCACTTCCGTTCAGAGACCAGGTGCGCGGACAATATTATCAACAATTTACATTATTATTATTATTATGTTGATGTTGATGCCACAGAAAACCCTAAAAAAATGCATTAATGACTTAAAAACAAACAACAAATTGCCCTTTAGAAAATTTGTTATCCAAAAACGTAAAAAAAAAAACCTTTAAAATTATTTAAATTATTTATTTATTTACTTTTTTTTTGGTTATTATTTTATTAATTAGTAATTACAATGAATATGGGTACTTGCTTGTTAAACAACTAATATGATTGTCTTACATTTATATGACGTATTTTATATTTTTTATTTGCAATTTTTCTCGACTTTTTACGGTTTTTTTTTAAACTAAAATTTATGAACAAATTTTAAATTATAAGTGAAAATAAATATTACGTAAAATGATAAAATAATAATAATAATAATAATAATAATATTAAACTCGTGATTTTTCTGTCCATTATTGAAAAATAGTTTAAAAATGATCTTAAAATGTCCTAAAAAATAAAAAAGCCAAATAATGTTAAAAAAAATTTTAAAAATTCTCTATTTAGATTCGTATGTTACTGAATCACATTTTTAACTAGGAAAACGTCACCTAAGACGTTCTAAAAAAAAAAAAAAATGCAAGTCATGAACATCCGTGCCCTAATTAATGTTTATTACGAGTATCACACGCGCGAACGTATTGTGTGATGACGAATTTTTAGGTGTCGCGTGGCGAAAATGATAACAACAGTTTATATACGTGTTTTGTAGCAAATAAAAGAATAATAATTCCTTAAATAATACAAAAATATTAAACGAATACGACGGTTTTCCGTAGGCGAGGGTGTTTGGGCGTAGCGAGTGAGTGTGTAAAAAGCGACGAAGGAACACAACGCGATCAGGCAGGGGCATGCTCAGCTATTTGAAAAGGGGGGTATACGAATTTTCTACAGATCACAGACTCGTGGGAAAGGGATAGCTTAATTCTTTTTATTTATATACCTACTAACTTATATATATATATATATATATATTAAACGAGTATGACATTAATATATTCATTTAAATAATGTGAAATTAAATGAGAATTTCTAGTCTTCTCGGTTTTTTTTTTTTTTGCCATCTCATCCAACACCTCATCTGGTATCACTGTCACGTCTCTATGGACTACCAACATAGACCAGTTTAACGATCCTAAAACTTGTATATAATATGGATCAACGAAAAATGGTCGGTGAATGAAATGTCAAAAAAAAAAACTTTTATTTAACGATAAAGTATACAGTATTTTCTGTATTAATAAAAGAAAATCAGTAGAACAATAAAAAAAGCCAAAGGGGATATATGATACCCTCATCATCCCCTTCGCCCCCCGTGATCATGCCAATGCGACAAGGTATGTACAGTATGCACTGTGGTCGTCGTTTTATCGCTAACCAAACGTACAGACAAGATAACAATATAAACAACAGTAATATTCTGTGGTAATAACAACGAACTATAATAATAACCAGGGCTCTCATTTGAAAAATTAATAATGTTTAACGTTTTAACGTTTTTTATTGTTATTTATCTTTTGCGTTTATTGTTATGGATTATTTGTGTTTAACGTTAAAGAAAGTTTTATCGTTATATAATATTTACGTTTTACGTTTATCGATATCTTAACGTTATTTGGTTTAATATCGATTTTTTTTCCAAATTAATAAATCCATTCATATTTCATAGACTATAGCACGTTTTCAAATCTCATAAACGTAATGTACTTCATTAAACTTCATTGATTATAAAAGTCCTAACTTTTATCCTCAATTTTTTGATTTTATACACTTTTTCAGTGAGAACCTTGGTTTATTTTTTACTTTATATTCCGATGCAGAATATTTTTCTTAAAATGTTGATTATATTACCAATAGAAACTTTTCTGACTAGCTGACATCTTCTCAGACACGTATCTTTGAATAATTTTTACTATCAAGTAAACAAAAATAATCTGAAAGGTCCAGTAACAATAAACAGTATTTCAATTCGCGATATCACACCGTAGAAAGAGAATTTCCGCAAAAGACATATCGGAAACCGTATAATATCTCAATACACGTGTCTAGCTGACGCGCGTATACGCGTCCATGTGAACCCAGCCTTATTATAGAACTATAATAAACCTACACCATAGGCTTATATTTTCCATAGTAAATTGGAAAAAAAATATTAAAATAACGGTAATTCTATTTTTTGTTTTTTGATATTTTGATATATAACGTTAATACATTATTTTGTTTAATGATATGTTTTAATTTGTGATAGTTTAAAATTAGTGTTTATTGTTTTCCGTTACGTTTTTTGATATTCGTTTCAATTGATATTTTGCAATTATAACGTTATAATCAAAACGTTATTATAACGTTTGCGAGCCCTGATAATAACAATAAAATATACGAGTACAATAATAGTAATCGTGTATCCGCCACATCATAATATAATAATACACGTTATACAATTCGAATAACAATGCGGTTCGCTATGAAATTACCGCAACATGATTAATAAAATTGACTGTAAAAATTGTCTATACATTTTTTATAATTTGGGCTTTTAGGATATTTTAAAATGGAATATGTTATGGTGTACCATTTTTTTCTCTACAATGCCGACGACGAAACCAAAGAAAAATTCTCTAATACTTCAAAACGAATTACTTATACTTATTACTTATGAATTACCTACTTATAGGAACGTCATTTTCAAATGAATCGTATACACTTTAGTAGTCCATTAATTTAGGTAACAATAAAATCATTCCAAAACCTACGCAACAAATGTCTTTTTTTAATAATAATAATAATGTTTTGTTGAAAGTTATCCTTACACTAACGTATGGCTCTAAAAATGCTTCCCGTAACACGTGTTCAACTGAACATCAATCATTCTCCTCCCATCAGTCAGCTTTACGTATTAATAAGAATTTTTTTTTTATATCTACCACGGCCACAGGTGATACTGTTGGAGGAATGCTGGTCGGAACTGTTCTTGTTGAACGCGGTCCAGTGGTGTCTGCCACTAGAAAACAACCCTCTGTTCAACCCTTCCGATCACGTAGCGGCCATACCGAACGGCAAGGCCAGCCAAGTGGCGGCCGACATACGCGTGCTGAACGAAACACTGCGCAGGTTCCGGACCATCAGCGTCGACCCGGCCGAGTTCGCGTGCATGAAGGCCATCGTGTTGTTCAGAGCCGGTAACGACCAATATTGATTTAAATATAACGACATAATACAACTTACAAGTCTCAATGTTATATTTTCGTCGGAATGTGTTCGTTAATCAAATTTATTATTTATTTATATTACGTAAAAACTTTTGAAAGCTTTGCTTCCAGCCGACTGGACTGAACTGTCTCGCGGTTCATCTTAATTCTTCTTCGAAACAGTCAACTATGTTAGATTTCTATCCTAAACCCGCAATAGTCGATCAGACTAATGACCTCGTTATCGGGTACCTAATTTTAAAAGATCCTTCTTCTCGCATTCTCCATCCACCGTATTGCACTGCATCCTGACGTATAGGTCGTCTTAGACCTTAATGGCTTAGTATGTCCTCGCGCATTTGCATTCATTATTCTGTCCCGTTTACCATCGCGCGCCATGTTTTTCTTTGCCTACCCTCAAACGGTTTACAGTCTTCCAAAGTACAAAATTCCATGAGGTACGTTCTTTGTTGTTCTTGACCGTATTGGTGCTTCGACTTTACATCCTTTTTCTCCTTCTCTCAGCTCGTGGGGTTTCGATAATAAGGTTCCTGTTGTGTAGTGAAAGAAACTGTGCCTCCACATCAACCGATTGTATCAAGGTACCTATGTATCCATAAACTGGGTGTCTTTCATCGGAATTACACTTTTTCCTTCCTTGTGCTCTGATCACTTCTCGACACGATGTGCCTGGCGCAGCTATACCACATTATAGTGTGCGTATAATCTATTTCACTATTTGTGACGAGAAATAATAATAATAAACCGCATTTAACCATTCTCTGTATTTGTTCTCTTTATAAATAAAACGTATTATTAGTAAAATGTATCCCACTTACAACACCCTCAGCCCCCCCAGATGGGAATAGCCGTAATTGCAGTTATTTTAGTTGTAGTGGAAAAAATAAATTCCAAGAAAAACATTTTGTATTAAATCATTTTAATTTAATTTTTTTTTACTTTATTTTTTCATAATTCTTAATTATATATATATTTATATCAGTTCAAAATTATAGAAGCTATATGAATAGCTTCAAAACGAATCAACGAAAACATTACTTTATCGCATAATCATAGAAAACGATTTACGCTCAAGTTCTGTCGATGCAGAAACAGTGTTCCACATTTACTTGGTTCCATGATGGTGACCAGTTACATTGGAGAAATATCGTTCTCAATAATGAAACTCATCAAAAACAAATTCCGCACGTGTACAGGACAAGATCGTCTTACTACTGGTTTTGAATACTGAAAGCGATATTCTTCAAAGTTTATCTTTTGACGAGTTCGCTTCTAAAAATCACAAGAAATTCCCTCGTCTAGAATATAATATTTAACTAAGAAACACATTTATACCTTTAGTTAAATATATTATCACTTGTTCCTTAATGTTAAAAAAGGCTTCTATAAATGTAAAACCCTATCGCCTAATGTCTCCCAAAAATGTTCGACACTTTATGATATTTATGATATCCTGACAATATTTCAAAAATCGTGTCACAATTTTTTTTTCTGCATAACAACATAGCTACTCCAGAATTATTAAAAATCACAACAATAAACTTTTTTTTTTATAAGCGTATAAAATTTCATTTGCATAGAAATTCGTGAAATTTTATGACGTATTCCATTGACATTCTACTTATAATAATAACGTTTAATAACATCTCTTTCTAATATTTTAACTCGGAAATTATATATAAGATTGATATAACATTATCATCGTGTAAAGTATAAAATCTGTAACTATTCTGATTGGATTATTTGCACACATACATATTGTACACATTTTATATATATATAAAAAAAATCCATCTATACCTGTAATTTAAAAGTTTACATTGAAATGTTAAACTAACCGTATTTTCATACGATCGTTGCAGATACCAGAGGTTTAAAAGATCCGATACAGGTGGAAAACTTACAGGACCAAGCACACGTCATGCTCGGCCAACACACTAGAAACCAACATCCCGGACAACCGGTCAGGTTCGGCCGACTATTACTGATGTTGCCTCTTTTAAAAAATGTACCTGCCACACGGATAGAGGCGATATTTTTCCAGAGGACCATCGGCAATATACCGATGGAGAAAGTGCTGTGCGATATGTACAAAAATTGATGTCGACAATGATAATATTATAGCAATATCTGGAATAATTATTAGTGTTTTGATGACAGTTGTTTTTATTTTAGTGTTTAGATTTTGTACAAATATTCTATAGTGGAATACCTTAATCGCTTTAATCGTGTACTGTGTATATTACGATTTTTGTTTTCAAATGCGTTTTGAACGAGCTGTAAAAAAAAAAAAAAAACTAAGCTTTGTTGTTGATATTGTTGCTGCTACCAAGTACGACAAATAATATTTTTAATTAGTCACCATATTATACAATACATTTTACACCTTATCGTCTTTCTTTCCACTTTGTCTTTTCTTTAATACGAAATAAGGAAAAATAGTTACACATTATATAGATTTAATATTATTACATGTTTAATGTTTGCTTTTAATAATAAAAACGTAATTAAAATATCGTGTAGTTTTAACTTGTACACTGATAAAAATGTACGGCATTACAATTTATCTGTATAAATATAATTAAACGCGAATACAATTGTTTTTTTTAAGTTTTTTTTTTTTTTTTTTATTGCGTTACAAATGAAAAGCCGAATTTTACAGAAATTCAGCGTTTCATTAAAACAATTATTTAAACAGATTTCATATTTACAATAATTGTATTTACACGTCGTCACTGATCTTACACTGCCGTTTCTAGTGAATATCCAATTTTTGTTTTTTAGGTAACGAACCGAACGCGGAGATAACCGTCCCCTTTGTACCTGTTGCCGACGCGGTCAAGTCCCATTTACTTTTCTTGTCGTCTGATTTATGGGCCGTCGCGTTCGAAACACTGGCTTTTTTCGTACCAGACACGACTTCGACCTAGAATAATTGTTTTCTACGCATTAGGCTACATCTCAATAAGGAACGCGCGCACAAACGCAAACTCACTTTGGTTTTTTCCTTCCTTTCTTTCTGCCTCTTTTCCATGTCTTCTTTCTGCAAACGTCCCAATTCTTCGTAAAACGATTCATTACCCCATCTAAGCGGATCGTACAAATGCGGCGGATAGTTTGTGCCCGACTCGTTGATATTGCAAAATTGTAAGAGCTTTTCGTATATGCTGGGGTTTCGAAAGTCTTTACGCTTCTGTATCAAAACGTTCATGTCCAGACCGTCCTTTTCCACTTTTTCGTGCAGTCGCGCGATTTTGTCCTGCAACTCTTTGGAACACCTGCCTTGCGGTTCCGACGGCAGAATATCTTCTTCGTCCACATCCGACCGTCTATCCATATCCTCGTCCGACATAACAATGTCGTGATCTTCAAAATACGACACCAGATTAGTTTTCTTGTCGTCTTCGACGGCCGGAGCGGAATTCGGTATTTGCAGTTGCGAAGTGAACATCTGTTCCTGCGGTGTCGTCGATTCTTCCGAAATGGACATTTCTTCGGCGGAATATTTGTGTTGGCCGGGTGTTGTACCTTCGTCTTCGGAGTCCGTATAGTTGGCGGTCAACGACGCTAAGCCCGACATATTTGAAAAACTTCGTATAAAACGAGAGAAAAAAAAAAAGAAAAGGAAATTTACTTTTTTTTTTATAGTTAATTATTATTCGTATGGAAATATTCGGGCACCTAACACGGCGATTTTTTTACACACGAAATACGGGGACGCGGTGGAAAACAATAACAACGCGAGTAATCGAGTGGAACGAAAAAAAACGAAAGCAAAAAAACCTCGACGCGAATTATCATTTATTCGGCGACTGATAACGATAAGATTATTGTTATGACGCGCACTGAAAGTGTGACGTGTCCAATTCGCATGACATCAGATAACGTTATCCCGCCTTTTTCTACGCGTTTATTAATTTAAAAAGATACATATATTACTCGGAATTTATTCGAATATTTGCTCGTTCGCGTCGACTATTCGACGATTATTAAAATACAAGACGTTATATGTGGTACGGTATAATAATATTTTGTCGATTAAACGTATAAAATCGCTCGCGGAGTAAAAACATTGTCGAATATTACTAAAAAGTAATACGCAATGAACTTTTTTTTTTCTTTTTTTATTAGCTTTTAGTCGAAACTATATTTTAGCCCAACAATCATAGCCGTCCCACGGGGGGAGGGAGAGGGGGGCAAATGGGGCAAGTGCCCTAGGGCGTCCAAAGTGTTATGAATGCAGGTGGCGTCGTAAAAATGAATGACAAAAAGAAAAAAAAAAACGTGTTGTTTTATTTTAGATATTAATTATTTCCCTATTGTATCCATATGATGATTTCGAAGACGAGTGTATTGGCTATTAAAATATATAAAATTATGTGATTAGATATTACGTTAGTTATTACGTTTTTTTTGGGGGAGAGGGCGTCAAATATTATTGGCGTTATTGGGGTGGTAAGGACGGCACTGCCAACAATATATATTAACGAATTACAAATGGTATGTCCTTTAAAGACTCGAAATTAAAATTAATTGTCCTAAATACATAATACAGAAGCGCCCCGCTATAAATAATTATGTTACAATGAAACAATATTTAAAAGCCTCTTCTGGAGTCGTAAATTACGAATTTAGACTTATTATTAATAGTTTATGATACACATGTTAATAATAATATTGATAATTATATAGAATATAATATTTGAAATAGATTGTGTAGGTAGGTCCTGCACGAACTACCCGTATAGTGTTTGAAAAATCTTAGTATAATAGTAGGTATACAATAAGAAATTACTTTTGTCTTTTAAATACATTTTGGTGACAATATAGGTTCTGTCTTTGAAGTTCTTATAACAAATCAGTTGTTTAAAAGTGTTTTTTTTTATATCAAAATAAATGAAAATTAGTAGTAATCAAACGAAAACCCGCGGCGCTATATATATTTCCTTGTAATAGTTGTAAGTATTAGATACTTATAGACTTCTAGTACATATATTTTATTGTTATTTATAATTTTTAAAGTCGTGTTAAAAAAAATTTAACTTTAGAAATGTGTAATGTTTTCACTTAGTATTTTGTGAATTGGGGCCCTTCTAATATGATTTGCCCCGGGCCCCGCAAAACCTAGCTGAATACACACCATAGGCGGAAATAGGGGGGGCTAAGCCCCCCAAATATCTTATAATTTATATGTATTTTGGATATTTAACTGATTATGATTGATGTTAAAAATGTTAGCCCCCCCAGAAAATTTAATAGATTTCCGCCTATGATACACACACATACATAATATATTATATATAATATACATACGACCATAGGCGCAAATAGGGGGACTAAGCCTCCTGACGTTCCGGAGCCGTTGCAGTTTCCATCTTCAAAAGTTATAGTTCACTGCTGACTGCTAAGACTATACTCGAAGTATACTGTAATAGATCATTTTGGTTCGAAATTTCGATAATCAAAAGTCAAAGAACCATAATATTATAATATATTCCACAGAATATTTCGTGGTAGGTATTACTCAACTATAAGGACTCATTGGATTAGGTCGGCGTCAAACACAAGTAATTTATATAAGTAACCGTGTTCATAATCTAAATTTTAAGTATTTTTATATATTTTATAATACATAAAACCAACAATTTAATATTTTTTATAATATAGATTTTTAAATTTACCAAAAACGTTGTTTTATGCAAAATTTTTTTTGGAAGTTTTAAACATAACAATCCTGATAGTGGCTGAAATAATAAGTGTTCTCATATTTCATGCACATTATAGAGCTCACAATTCACAATTTGTATTAATTAAAATATAATATTTATCTAAATATTAAAGATGGGCGTGTTTTTGGGCGCTCAAATCAATCTACAAAAAATATAAATACGATAATAATAAATTACTTCTTCTATATTATGTTGTAAATTATATTATAACAAAAAATATGATTTTTGTCCTTGTTTTTCTAAAATTCAATGAAAAGGTATCACAAACAAATACATACAACCGATATAAATGTGTAGCTATATTTTATTTCGTTAAAACATATTTCACAATATAACCGTGTAATTTCCTATAATTCCAAAGAAAAAAAAAAAAAGGATAATTCATTTAAAAAACGAGTTTTTCAAAACAGTAAATATTTAATGAAGTTCTGGTTGTCTGTTCAACCATATATGCATACAAATCTCGCTACAAAATTACATTTGTACACATGATTTACTATTAACACAAACATTCATAGTGGTCATATTTGACCAATTTTTATTATCAAACAGAACGTCATAACACCAATTTGGATAATAAAAAAACAGATATAAATCCACTGCACCGTACACTCGTCAACGAATACATTTGTGCGTAACTAAAATCGGTTACTACATCGGTAAACAGAAGAGAAGAATTGTTTGATTCTTACAACAAATGCTTTGAAAGCCGCAAGCAACTGCAACAATATTCTGCGACGAGCTGATCACTTTTAATATGGGACAGGTAAAATTATAATTTTAGGTAAAGGTATGAAGCTAGGTTAGGCTACCGTCTTAGACAATCACCTAAACTTTTTATTTATAAGTTTTGGATGTTCACTGTGAGTTTTTATTGATAATGCTTGACGTTCATCTTGACGAAAAACTTCAAAACCAATTCTTATCCAAAATTCTTCTTTTTACTTTTTTTCATCGCCTTACGCTTCAAACTAAAATGGATCGGCCAAAATGCTTGCCCTAAATTTAAAATAATAATAATAATAATAATTAAATTCAATAAAAAATTATTTTAACTGAAAAAACTGCATTTAAATTACATCATTAATACAAAATAATAATAAATAAATGAAAAATTGCAAAAAAATTAGTTACATTTTTATAATAGCAAAATTTTGATAAGACAAAGTTTGAATGAAGAAGGAATAACATAATCCAAAACATATATACTAGAAAATATATGACTAGAAAGTTTAGAAGTGATAACCAGAATTTTTGGTTTTGAATATTTTTAGAGAATGTATGCAGTTGTACAAGGGTAAAAATGAACACTATACTGATCATAAAACTAATAGGAAGTTTATTTTGTATATTTGCGTATATCTCAGAGGTCAGAGGTTAGTGTAAAATACAGTAGCTCACTGATCAGGACTTGATGGGACCAAACTCTACCCAAATATCTGGATTAAACGGAATGACGTTTAAAATAGCTGTAAAACGAGGTTTAGGTGGGTACTTCTTCAGTTGCAATACTATATTATTTGTCTAATTGTTCATTTTACGAATTAATATTTTATAGAAAATACGAGTAACACCTTATTTATAGAAATTCAAAATGTATTTATGTATTTATTTTGCATTATACATATGCATTATATAAATACAACAACTATACAGAAAAAAAAAATTAAGCCTTTGAACTCACTTGAAAAACAATATAAATAATTAATTGTCTGGACTAGCGAAGACTACTGTATATCATTTTTACATACGTTCTTGAAATCTAATTTTATTTTTACGCTATTTATATATAACAAATATTGTATGATAAAAAGTATTCAATTTCTTGTTATTTGTTGTAATTAAATTGGTTGTTTATCACTCAATTTAAGCCTACTTAAGTGGATGGGGGAGGAGAATTATTCAAACTACAATTGCCAAAGAAATAATTTACAATAGATTTTTTTTATCAACATTTTGTGTAACTTGTTTTATTAAATATAAATGAATTAGCTTTAAGAGACTGTTTTGAAATATTTTTTAATGTAAGTAGGCAGTAAACATAGTTAAGAGTAGCACATCCTCATAAGCGCATGTTTTTCGTTTACTCCACGAGTACAAAATAGGTTTGAAGGTTAGTAGATGAAAAATCGACTTTAATTAACGTTAGAAATTACTGAATGAATCAAGAAACTAAATAAAACCTACAAGTACGTAACAACATTAAAAATAAAATGTAATGGAAATATTACCTTTGTCATTCATATACTTGATAAGTGGCCATTCCTACTTCGTAATCAAGAATTGACCTTCTCAATATGTGCAACCACTATATTCGTTTATAATTTGGCAGAGTGCTGTATCAGTTTGAAAGAAAGGCACTTCAAAAAAAAATTCAGATTAGAATCGAAAAAAAAACTATAAAAAATGGTATTAAGAAATATAACTATAAAGTAGTATTTCATTGTTTATAATAATTACCGGAAAATATTTCATCGGCCGACCCCAAATAAGAGAGAGAGAGAGAGGCGAAAAAAAAAGATGAGCCAATATTTCAATTTCCAATACTTTTCGCACTCGGCATATCCAATGGCTCCTTGCATAAACTGTATAGCCTGTTGAAAATAAAATCAAGTAAAAATTATATAATTTGAATAACGAATTAGATACGTTACTTACGGCCATCAAATGGCTTTTGTTCGCCTTCATTGCTGCGGCAACAACCATGTCCTCATTGAAACGAACACGGAGGATCACCGTAATAATATACAGTCTTGGGCACGTTACTTTTTATATATTATACATATATGTATGTAATTAATAAAAAAAATATATATATCTTTTAATATATTATATATATATATATATATATAATATACATATATCTATTAGGATAATAGGTTTAAAATATGGGGATTTTATAATACTAATAGTTTTTAGTTTATCTGATTAGTGATTATAATATTATATTATTTTCTCAGATATGGAAATATCAATGATATATATATATATACATATATAGATCAATAGGTACACATCAAATATTAATGTCATTTTTTTCCAAAGTAACGCGTTACAATTATTAAAATTACTTTTTAAAAGTAATGAAATTACTTATAAAATTACGTAATTTCGTTACAGTAAAGTAATTTCGTTACAGTAACGAGTAATTTCAATTACTTTACTGCCCAAGACTGATAATATATATTACCAGACATCTATAATAAAAAAAAAAAAAAACCACATCATTGTAAAACCAATACATTCCTCGCTCCGTTCAGAATCTAAATGGAAATAAATTGTCATTTTCTTATACGTTCTTTAAAGTGTTAAGAAAAATTTGTTTTTTATATTATATATACAACGTTCACGTGAACAGTCACCGATCCGAATGAAATCCTCTTTTTATACAGTTTATTAGATAAAATATCGAAATTACACTTCCAATATTTTCTACAGCAAAAAACGGTATTTTTCTGATGAAAATTTTACTGTAATAACCGCATCAGTCAGTGTGCAAGCGACAAACTCCAGGAATCGTACACTACCGCGCATTGAAGTAAATCGATTGAAATTGTAAGAAGGAAATTAAAGAAAAAAAAAATTGCAATTAACAGAGTTTTTAGCTCGCTCTGCTATTTCGGTGCACGAGTGTACAATATTAATACATCGATTAGTGTCGGAAATCGCTGAACGAAACAAAAGAAACCTATTGACGCCCATGACCATGTGTCATTTTTTGGTTAAAAAAAAAATCAATAAAAATATTTTTGATATTCCAGCATCGACTGATTTAATTATTCATCAGTTGAAAAAAAAAATTAAACGGAAATAACACATGCATTCAACAAATTGTACTTACAAACCTAAAAATAGTGTGGGACATCGAGTGCGGACTCCAACGCATGAAATCCTGAAGAGCAAATATTCGAAACCACGGTCTTAAAAGATCTTTTAAGACCGTGTTCGAAACTGTTACATTTTTAGGTTATGCAAAATCAGTGCAAGCGTATTTTCAGAATAATAGGAATTTCGTTATGTAAAGGCGAGTACTGAGTACTGTAATTATAAACAAGAAACTTGAAATGAAACTCGTTTCGGTTAAGTACCTATTATTAGGAATGACCGAAAATCTCGTCCGCTTTAAGCAATTCAGTTCTTTTGGTTTTGGTGTGTAACCAGTTTAATTTCATTTTACCATTGATTATAAATACCGTGATATGAACAACTAGGTATGATTGGAAAAAACGAGTTTTAGTCAGAGTTCGAGCATTACGTCACGCGCCTACTTTTATTATCAATACTCAATATTATCTTTGTGATTTGTGAAAAATAAATAATAATTTAAAACGCTGTACTATAACGTCACGCGCCTACCAATATTTTATAACCTCCTATCCATAAGCTACAGAGTCCATGATATATGACAATTGATAAATTCCCATCATACCTAGTCGTTTATATCATGATAAAACTATATAACCAATGGTTTTACGAAAAAAAAAAATTTAGCCACTTTTAATTATTATAATCATGCGTATATATATATATTATAATAATAAATATACGTGTATATCCTGTGACATTTGCATGAAATCGTTCGCATAGAGTAGCAACAATTTGACGGCACGCAGGAGAACGCACAGTGGAGAAAAACCGTATTCTTGTGACGTTTGTATGATAGCGTTTTCGCAGAGTGACCGTTTGAAAAAGCACATGAAGAAGACGCACTGCAGTGGAGAACTCCGTATGTTAGTGACATTCTTTTGAAATTTTTTGCTCAGAGTGACAGTTTGAAGACAACACGATGCAGGGGAGAAGCCTCGTATTCGTTTGATGATTCATAAAGAATTTCGAATAATTCCCTTTCATAATACACGTACTGTAATATTAGAATTGTTATTGTTTTTCTTATAATATATGATATTTAATATATTTGCTGAATAAATTATTTATTGTATTGTAGTAATTTACTGAAATAACCGGGAAACCGAAAATAGTTTAAATTTATTAAAAATTCTGCATGTAAAATCAGTCATACACTTACTGACTTCTGTAGGAATAATGTAAATCACGGGCTCTAATCATGATCGGTCCTGCGCGTGTAATAATAATTCCAGCAAAAAAAAAAACTACAATCGAGTTGTCGAATACAAAAAAAAATTTTGGTTTCAATGTTGTGATATACTTCACCATCATAATAATTATTGTACAACAGTAATGTTATACCGAATAGTAGAAAATTAGTTCTGTTCATCTGATTCTCTTTGTCGCGTCTTTCCTTCTTTTTCTCTTGTCAAAAGGACTAGCTTTACAAAGCAATCTACAGCGTCCAAACTGGTCCTTTTGAGCAACATGCATCGCACGATTTCATCTATTTTGTGATCCTACTCCGATTTCTACCTCTAGAATAGTATTCTCTGCCATGAACCATCCATTGCACTCGAATACATAGTGCTTTGCATCGTCTGTATCTGGCTGTCACCAAGCCACACGTCTTGAGCCGTTCGTTCGCTTGAAACAGAACAAATACTTGGAGAAGCACCGACGTAAGTTTTCGAGAAGGGTGGAAGTTTATTATACACCGCGCGGCGCGCCTTCCGTTTACCCATTATTTTTCATCTTTCATTATACTATACCAAGTAGATCGAACTATAATACCACAATGGCCATAGTCACTCTCTTCGTTTTCCACAGTTTTTAATTTCGATGCGGTTTGATCAGGTCATAGTCGCTCCATCCACTTCAGCAGTTTTCAATTGCAGTGCCGTTTGATTGAAGCTACATTCGTAGCGAGAAAAAATGATGTTAGGAAGTTCCTAATAGGAACATAACCTGACCGTTTAATATACAAAAAAAAAATAGCGAGCCGCGGGGTGTTGTGGATATCGCTTAAGTGAATTACTTGGATAAAGATTTTAGAGTTTTGTTTTTATTATAAATTTGAAAGCAATGATAAATCATTGCATTTTGATAAAACGATTCTGAGCGGAGCTTCGGTGTAATACACTTTGTCTATTTTTTGTACAAAATTAAATTAATATATGTATTAAAAAACTATTGAGAAAATCGAAAAATGACCTCTCTAAAGTACCTACCATCTTGAAGTGACTTGCTTTCAAAAAAGGTGCTACACGAAAAGATCGGAGCACTCCTTCTGGTCGAAAATCTGTACACAGGACAGAAAAAAAAAACATTATTGTAAAACCACTAGATCCCTCGCTCCGCTCAGAATATCTAGAATAAATTAACCGCCGTAGACTTCATGTGGACATTAGCCAGCAATTAGCGTGGTTACTGTATTGTAACGCGTAGCATACTCTGTCTGTATTATAACACCTGACTATACGTTGCTCGACCTTTCAACGTTATTAAAAGTTTATAAAACCCCCACGATATTTAAATACGAAAATATTTTCATAAATTCGTATTGAATAGTTTTGCAGGGGTGTAGCCGTGTAGGCACAGTCTTAAAATATCTTCTTGGGCCGTGGGTGTACTCTTCCTAATCTATGGTGTACAGCCGGTGTACGCTACTCAATAAACGATTTGTTATCACTTTCATCCGTTATCACTATCTTGAATTGTGATAACATGAAATTACGTATACCACAATATTTTATAGTGCGCATCGCAAATTAGCGAGCGATTGGGATTTTCGTTTATTTTAGTCGTTTGTTTCGTTGTGCTTATAGTCGTTTGAAAAAGCCCTTACTCCTACATAAAATATTACTTTACAGTGTGTAGTCCACATAATCCGTACTTAATGTCCTAGTTTGAACGTTTTAGAATACAACAATCGTCATACTATGTAAGTAAAAAAATTTTAGTAAATATTTTATGTAAGGAAACGATTAAATAACGGGCCTATTAATTACATTTTAAACATAAGGCGATTATAGTATTTTTTAAATTATGAATGATGTATGTTACTGGTAATAATTCGATGATTATAAAAAATAGTACCTATATAATAACTAAAATTTTCTGTTTAATAGACTGTAGAAATTTTATCAGTTCACCTGGTAATTTTACTTGGTATCCAATTTGAATAATATGATCAGTTTTATGCAATACGTTACTTTAACTGTTTATTATGTACATAACAACCAAACAAATTTCGGTTAGCTATTGTACGTAGTTAAAATGATCGGGGAAATAAGAATTTATCGTTTTAATCGGTAAAATTGGTTATCCGATTATTGTAAAGCATTTTAGGCAACTATCATCAATTTATTTATATTGTAAATATTAACAGTAACGTGTACGTATGAATTGAATTATTTAAACTATTTCTCGAAGTATTCACACATACCATACGTAATATGATACTTATAAACATTAAAAAAACTAATCAATTTTTTTTTTTTTTTTAATCAGTTTCGTTATGTATATTTAATTACTTAAAAAAAATAGCAAAATGTAAATAATTAAGAGAAATTGAAAAACTGGAATTGTCAATATGTAATTAGTATTTATAGCGTCGCAAAATTCCATACTTTGAGAAATAAATTTTAATTTTACAAATCGATTGCTATTTCTTTGTAACACCTATGTTATCACCAAATATTTTCTTAAAACTTACGTTTATTTAACTTAAGTATAACTGTGTGTTGTAGTGAAGTTGACAACTCGTCGCACAATGTCTACGTCTCAAGCTGTAATTGTATCAAGTGTTCTAGAAACACTGACTAGACTGTATAGTGACGTGAATTATGAGTTGGCCCCGGCTGTATATAGTGGTTTATTCGTCGGTGGATGTACTGTAGTTGGCGGACTTGTTGGTGGTCGATTTGGATTATTAATTGGTAGGCGCCTACTTTAAATTGACATCATTGTGTTATTACAAAACCAAACTTTAGATACCTATTTATATTATGAATAAATGAAAAAAATGTCAGATATTTCTCCATAATTGTATACTTTGATTTAATTTTTTTTTTTTAAATCCGTTATAAAATAATATGTAATTACTGTAATTGTATGTTTAAAAATATAAGTAAATACTTACTTTAGGTATGTATAAAATGTACCAAATACATTTTTAATTTCTTCAAAGTTCAAGATTAAAATTTAATGTAACAACAAAAAAGTCACTGGTTAAAACTTTGGGAGTATATTTATATATATATATATATATATATATATATATATGTATATTTAAACTGTATATCTAAAAATGTACTTAATCACAACTATTAAATATTTGTTTTGTTTCAGGAGGTAGTATTGGAAGCGGTCTTTCTTCATATTTTGGACGTAAAATTGTAACTTTAAGACAAATGATACAAGAATTAAGTACAACCCAACTGCAGACTTTGTTCGCCCTGCTGAGTGAAGCAATTATATCTATTGTAGTTACAGTTCTAAATCGCAGAGTAGATAATAACTCGCACTTGGCAAACCTTTTAGAAATGTTTGGTGGCAACTCGGTGGTCCGGTCGAGGGTTCTTCAAATTTTAACCGATTTCTTTATAAATATTCATGGTGATCGTCTGAATTCAATTGCAGCATAATTATTATAGAATTACTGATTGAACATCTAATATTAGTTTCTACTTTGTAAAATCGTTTTATTAATTCCTAACACAAATAACTACTATTTATATTAATGATAACAAAGTTGATATTTTATTAACACACAATAACAAATAGAAATAGTTCTAATTTTATTATTGTAATTTTATTATCTTGCTGTAGAATAATGGCATCAGCGTACTTGTATTCAATCAGTGTTTAGGAATCGCATATTTAGTCCTATGTTGAAAACTGGTTAAAATTATTTTGATAATTTTCGCCGAAGAATTTTTATTTTTTTTTTAAACATAAATGCGATTACAGATAATATAATCGTATAAAAAATAGTTGGCAGATCTATCATACCAACACGCACCGTGCAACGTATTTTCTTAGATCTCGGTATTATAATTATCAAATAATGAGTAACCCGTGTATTTTCTTTTTCATATATCTGACGATGACTTTTAGTCAAAACACGTAATAAGTAAAGAAATTTTATACAACTCTATATATGTTCTCATTTTGTAATACTCGTTGGCTTTATTTAACAAATAAATACATATATTTATTTATTTTTATATTAAAAAAAAAAATTGTTTATAATATTTAAAAAACTTGTATAGGTACCTATTATAAACTATATACTAATATACCTAAAAAAAAAAGCTTTTTTTTAGAGTTTAGGATAATACAGTATGT
Source organism: Slavum lentiscoides (assembly GCA_032441835.1). NCBI lineage: Eukaryota > Metazoa > Arthropoda > Insecta > Hemiptera > Aphididae > Slavum > Slavum lentiscoides. Next base: position 13,406,709 of record CM063718.1, read on the forward strand.
GTATGTTGAGGAAGCAGCTAAAGAGTTGTAGCTCCTTCAAAATTGTTTTTATTTACCACATGTCCATCATTTAATGTATATTTATGCCTATTGTTTACATATATTGTATAACGTAAAAGACATGTTATATTGGCTTTGTTAGAAAAAGAATTAAAAAACTATTTGATTTCAAAGTTAATGTTTATTTCACGCGTGAACTGAGACGACAATTTTGTTTGATTGTTGGCTGTGTTCTTGTATTTATTTCATGTTATATCGATAAACAGCATGCGACAATGAAATAAAGCGCCTGCGTGACGACAATCAAAAAGGTGTGTGAAGTATTCGTTGAAAATATTTGGCGATTTACAACTGTAACGTGTGTGTTTTATTCGTTTAAAACGATCCGCGTCGGTCTTTGTTTCAATTTTTTTTTTCACTTAGAAGGAGCGGCAACAAATAATCTTGTATTACAGTCGTGCGCGTTCTCATTTTTGAGAAACGCACATGGGCGATTTAATAAGCGGCCAATTAGATTTCCATCTCTTAACGTGTAATAAGAAATGTCGGCTGCGTAACCTGCGTATAATATACAGGTACACCACAAACAATATAATACGGATAAAATTTATATAATATTACGGTATATATTTAATTAATTTTGAACTACGATTATATACGCGACTATATAGAATTTTTTTTTTTATAAAACTTCACGAGTTTTTCCGATTCTCGAAAATAATAACAAATTTATATAGTTAAGAATTTTTTATTCTTTTCGAAGCGCTGCGCTGAATTTAATGTAATATTACGCGCGCTATAATATAATATATTACCTGAAAAATTCTCGCAAACGTTATTTACGCACTGAATATAAACGCATATTATTTTATCGCCTATATGTAATGCGTAACAAAAACGTCGTGAGATCGGTGAGGAAATATGTGTTTTACAATATTATAATAGCAGTAACCGCGAGTTTATACAAAGCTTTTCAATTGAATAATATAATAATACGACACAATAATACTATATATATATTATTATACGCGTTTTAATCATTTATATATTGTAGTGTAATTCGCGATAATTAATATATACAAAATCGTAATATTATTTATATACTATCATCGAAATTATTATGTACGCTCGCCAAGGAGCGCGTTATATATTTCACATTTTCACCGTAAAACGCGCGTAACGTCCCGTGCGGGTTTTTACGAATCTCCTCGGGGATCTTCTCTTCTTTAATTTTCCGCTCGAGGAGGAACGGCGCGCGCGCGCACGACGACGCTGGCATCTCAGCATCCGATAATCACAAAATTTCTTTTGCACATGCGCTGCTATTTCGCCCACCGAATCCGCTACAATAATAATAATAATAATAATACGCGTATTTTTCAACGATATACATATAGTGCGCGACGCGACGGTGTCTTACGCAATATTTGTGTATATATTATAAAGATTAAAAAGATATCGCGTCGAAATACACACGCGTATATATATATATATATATAGGTAATATATAATTATTTCAATTATTTTCTCGGCTTCCGTACACTACACATAATATGATAAATTGTTTAAACGAAAAAAAAACGACGCGTGCGATGTGCAATTTTATTTGTAATAATACCTATACGTAATAATATTCTTATATAATTCTCGACCGTCATCGATACTTGTATATAAATAACGGCACGCGAAGTATATTATAATAAATAATATTATACAGTCCGAAATAATTATATATTATATATAGATATTCCGCGCAGCGCACCGCGTGTGTGTCGAAAACGGCGGCCGTGCTGCGGACGACGACGCTGCAGCGTTTATATGTATATAGGTACAGATTTCTTTTTTTTTTTATTTTCTATTACTATAGACATACTATATAATAAGTGCACACTGCCGTATCAGCTGATAATAATTCGGGTGTTATTATATAATATATATATATATAGTCGTCGAGATTATAGGTACGGTATAAATATATTATGTATAATGTATATTATATTCGAACTGGGATTTAAACGTGCAGACAGCAGAAAAAAAAGAAAAAACGAGACTGCAGCTAGTACTCGAGACATTGATGTGTAAACGTAGCGCGAGCGGTAAAAATGGAACGGAATTGTGATCGGGATTCGTGAATATATTATAGGTACCTATCTATATTTATTCAAAGTAATTTCGATAATAAATATTATTATTATTATAGTTGTCGTGACTACTGCAGCTTACACATTTCCGTCCCATTTCCCGAGATTTATACCCTCATACCGCCGTAATAATAGATGTTTACACATCAAAAAAAAAAAAAAAAATCAGTGGTAAGTACGCGCGTATTTATAATATTATATCATTTAGAAACAAATTCATTCTTTTTTTTTTTTCGAATACGAAATTAGGATTTTATTGAAAAATACTGACGGCGCCACAATTATATATACATAGGTATTACTACCCGTGTCCTGCAGTAGTCGAAGTGGATCAAAGTAAGTGGAGAAGCAGTATGGTCAAGTTTTTAAAGGGAAGGAGGGCGGGGGCAGAGTCGTGAACGGTCAGTATAATGGCTTAACTTCAAAATTTGGGCCCGAAAGCGAAATCGTCAACAAAACAAAAAAACCGCATTTTTTTCCATGTAGTATTTTAAGAGCAGTTTGTACGTACAATAGAATTTTCTGATGTACATTCAATTTGTTTTGTAAAATCACTGTCTAATTTTGGAAATTTGACATCTTTTAATTTTTGTCGCTTTTGTGCTCCACTCATAGGTTTTACTCATTTTACCGCGTACAACATAATTGTAGTTTGAACTGCGGTTTCATAAAATTAAAATTTAATTCAAGTATGTTTTTGAATTGTTGAACAAAATTGAATAGTATTTATAATTGTTTAATAATTGTACATTGTTTTGCTTCGGGCCCCCTAGCTAAGTGCACGGGCCCGGGTGCGACCGTACCCTCTGATCTCTCTTGGTTACGCCACCGGTGTCCATATATATTGTTGAAAAATAAGCAAAAAAAAAAAAGTCTTTGAAAAATGCTCCAACACCGGCCCTGTTAAACTCGATGATGTATTATATTTTTTTATGATTGCGATTATAAGTGACGTTTAGATGTATAACATGAGTGTTAATACATTTTAGAAAACGAAACAGTTTTATTATACGCAAAGAAAAGAAAAACGATTCAAAGATATTTTTCTAAATAAATTTTTAAAAATCCAAGAGGGACGAATAATTTTAAACAAAATAAGTGGAGGAGGGGATATAGAATGTATCAGCTAAAAAGAATGGAGAGATGGCATCCTCCGTATTTCCTCCCCCCACTTCGACCACTGTAAGCTATGCCTGATATAGTTATCGTTAAGTGAACGACTCTTTATGAGCACTGCTTAACAGTCGATGATTCATTCCTTGAAATTATTGTCAATCCGTCAACGGAGGGTGCTTCTCGTGTATATTTACACTTAAATATATATATATATACGCAGTACTACTGCGGCAGTAGTGAATCGATGTGAAAACTGGTAAAAATGCTAAATAAAAAGATGTGCGGTATATATGGATAGTCGTGGACTGCACTTTTGAATTCTTCGACTCGTGTGAATTTTACGCGGAGACGTCAGTGTAAAAAAAAAAAATTGCAATGAACCTTTTAAAAGGTATATATATATAGAATTGTATATTAATAATATCCAAGTCCCAAATAGAAATGTCGGCGGAAAAATGTCCGGTTGACGATGGAAAAGATTTCGAAATTAAATAACTCGATAAATAAATAATTATTAAAAAAAAAATGCCCGTTTATACGATTTGAAAATTCTGAAAAATAATCTAAAAACATTAAAATTTTGGGTGAAACTTTTTTTTATCGTATTTTCCTAGAAAATATGCCGAAATTGTATAAAAACCACGAAAAATGTAAGAAAAACTTTTCCCCTTAAAAAAAAAATCGTTATTAGAACGGTGCGCGTGTGGATAGTTACATGGAAACACGTCCGAGTTTCGATTGTACGAAAAAAAAGGTAGTGAGCCGCGGGGTGTTGTGGATATCGTCGCTTAAGTGAATTACTTGGATAAAGATTTTAGAGTTTCGTTTTTATTATAAATTCAAAAGCAATGATAAGTCATTGCATTCGATAAAACGATTCTGAGCGGAGCTTCTGTGTAATAAGTAAACAAAGATTTCTTCGTTTACGACAATATAATTAATTACTACCTTAAACGACAATCGATTAAGACGATATTTTATTTTTAGCGTTTTTATGTCATTTTTGCAGGTAGTTTTTCGTGACTTTTGAAAAAAGTATTGAGAAAGTCGAAAAATGACCTCTCTAAAGTACAAACTAGATGCGATTCGCGATCAGAAAAGGTGCTATACACGAAAAGATCGGAGCACTCTTTCTGACAGAATTTTCGGATACAGACATAAAAAAAAAAACACATCACTGTAAAACCAATACATTCCTAGCTCCGCTCAGAATCTAGAAAAAAAAAATGAATAAAAGACGCATCGAGCCCTTCTAAATAATAACACAGGTCTGTAACCAAAAAAACTGCACAAGATTTTTTTTTTTTACCGTTTCTTAAAGATTTTTACTCGCAGAAACCGGAAAAAATAGTAAAAATATTCCATCACATCATTTTTTTTTTGTTTTGCAAAACTCATATTTTTAGTTGACTTTAAATTTAAATTCAAGTGTTAATCTATATATATTATAATAATGGAAGGGATAGGTATAGTGTGGGTTTAGTGGTGTACTGGTGTGAGGAGCACAGGCAATCATGTCCCAACAATATATATATCACGAAGGACTTGTTTAATTGTAAAAAATAATATGTTTAGTTCAGTGTAAAATAAAATTAACGATTTTTTTTCATCGCTGCTATGAATTTTCTATTGTAAACCCGTATTATTTTGCAAAAAACCCGTATGTGGCGGGGGGAAATGGAGGTAATTTTTGGATTCGGCATCCTTGAAAACACGAAGTTTACCATAAATACATATTCCATGCAGGTAAAAATAAATATTATTTTTGCAGACCTGCATGTAATTATGAGCGTTCGAATCGACGAAATAAAAGTAGGAGGGCGGGGGGCTCTGTTTAATTAGAAAAAAAAGAACGCTCCTGCATCATTATATATATTTCTTTTATACCACAAAAAAAAAAAAAAATTATTATTTTAATATTATTGTAATAAATTCGTATAACAATATAATATTATATAGGTACAAAAATATCTATTCGTCACGATAAAACTATAATAAAACCGCGGGTTTTACTAGTGAACAATGACCGAGATTCAGTTAACTATAATTATTATAGATCAGCTGCTGGCCGTCAACGTACAATAGTGTAATAATTTTTTTGAATTGCGCGCGTAATAATAAATATAGAAATTTAAATAAGACCATATAATATCAGTTGCAGACGTCCTGCGCATTACGAAGGGGAATAAAAAAAAACGCCGTTAAAATTATTGTCGAAAAATTCAATTCGAACACTATTAAGAGGATGCTACACATCTCAAATAAGATACTATAAAAACTGGTTTACGTGAACGTGAAACAGTCAAAATAAAATGATCGAATTTTGGTACGTTTACCTACCACATATAGAAGAGAACCTATTATATAATCTATGCCGTAGCGTTTTTTTTTTGTAAAGTCCATTTTAAATCAATAGTAAATAATAATTGTTAAACTTTTATGATTTGTGTTTTTTTTTTTACATATTATATAATACAAAATCAGGGACGTCATTTGGGGAGCAGGGTGTGCGGTAGCACCCCTTACTTTTAATATAGTCCCGATTGGCCTGCTTTGGTAACGGTACCTAATGTTGGTAAAGAAGAAGTTATAACAATATCAATCTAGAAAAAGCTGTAGATGTATGATTGCTAAACTCTTCATTAAAAATTGCCGGTATCCACTTATTTTAAAATATAATAATTTTTTTTTTCTTAGAGCCTTATGCTTGTACAAAAGTTTTAAATATAAAATATAAATGTAAATATTATACGCTTTTCTTCTTTTTGCTACATTTTTATCATTTTCAATTTGTTTACGCATTATTTAATGGTTTTCACAGGCGAAGTAATCGATTTTTTTATTTTTGAAATTGTTATTATTAGTTATTACTGTATATTTATGTTGATTGCCATTCGCGATCTATGGAAAAAATTAAAAACCGGACAATGCGTACCTACCTATATATCTAACTTCATATGGCCTGGTGACATTTCAAAGTGGCCTGCTTGAAACTTCGCACATCCGAAAAAAACCTGAAATGACGCGTCCCTGTACAAAATCGAAACAAGTTAATAATAAAAAAAAAAAAATAATAAAAACGCTACGACACGGATTGAGTTCTCTTCTAAGCAGTTCCAAAATTTGGTTTTATTATTTTGATCGTAGTCCCCGGTGTTTTATGCGTTCGCGCAAACCAGTTTTTATTATTACACAAAGTTACGCGGTAAATTGCACGCGTTTTACTTTCACAGTACGGCATCGGCTCTTAATTAATTAATTAATTAATAGTTAATACGCACATTAATATATATATATATATAGGTACTTAATGCGATAATTTTAATGTACCGTCGTCGTCGTCGTCGTCGCGATACGCGCGCGGCGCGTTTTCAGGTGCGTTTGATCGATGACGGCCGCGGTTTTTCGCCGGAATAACGCGGGACCGGCGGCGGCGGCGGCGCCGGGCATCATCTCTCGACGACTCTCACTGCAGTCACTCACTCTCCTCCGTCTTTACCGGTCTCCTGTCCACCTCGACGTCCCGTCCCCCCGAACGTCGATCGCACCCGCCCGCCCACCGCTAGAAAAAGCAAAAAAAAAATCCCGTTCACGCGACCGCCGTGACTCACGCGTTACATGTTTTTTTTTTTTCTTTCTTTTCGCCTTCTCCTCCCATACCGACGGACAATCAATAACCTTATCACACACACAGGCCGAGCACGCACACACAAACACACACACACACACACGAACTGTGGTCGCGCGTACACGCGTATGACGTGCTGCTCGCTTGATCGTTACACGTTCGGTTCTCGCGTCGTCGTCGTCCGTTGACCGGACCGTAACCGTCGCCGCACGATATTGTTAAACAGTACCGATTACAAAGGGCCGCTGCCGTCGAGCGCCTGTAATATAATATACCGCACTGCTGTAGTCACCACACCGCCGCCGCCGCCGCCGCCGCCGGGTTCGATAACGACCGGAGCAATAATACGATAGCGGCGCAGCAATCGTCGTCGCCGACGCAGGTGTCATTTCGCCCATTAAATTTGATGTCTGGAAAATACAAGTCCGTCCGTTTGGCGAGGTGAGCTTTTGCGCCGCGTCCGCTTTTGTTCGTGTCCGTCGATAGTGTTTGGCGGGCACGGCGAGCCGTTCTCGCGTACGTCGTTGTTACGACACCCAGTCGATGGCTCTCGAACCCTGCACACTACCGTCGTCTTCGTCGAGTTCGTAGTCGTTGTCCAAATGTGTCCTGCCGTCTCTGTGTGTTCGTCTTCCGAGTTTTATTTAGAAGGAAACCCGGTACACCGATATTGTACGTGTCGACAGACGCCTTGTTTGTTATAGTCGGACGGCGCATAGTCTTTGCCTTTGAATTCCGCGTTATAATAACCGAACGTCGTTTTTTTTTTTCAGTCTTCTAGTACGTACTCTTATACTCTTTCGAGTCGTACGCTTTCGTTATTGACGTACTACGTTTTAATTTTACGATTTTACAGTGCAATATATCTTCTTTTTTACATATATTGTTTTATGGACAGTGATAACGCAATTTTAGTGATCGATTGTTATTTATAAGCGTCTAGGTAAAAAATATTTCGAACAATTCAAATTAAAACAATTTTTTAGGTCATTCGTTATTATTATATCAGTGTAATATACACCGATTAATCATTTTTTTTATTCCATATTTGTTCACCCGTTGTAGACGCACTCGTGTACCTGTTATAATATGTGCGTTTTATTTCTTAAATATAAGTTCTCTCCTTTTCAAATACCTATAGGTGAGATTAGGTCGAAATATCCACGGTAAAAATATATTTTCTCAAATATTTCTGCATAAAATCACGTGCCGCATTGTTTTGCGAATCGATGATTTAGAATCGATATCTATACTAAAATATTTTGTACCAAAGATATATGTGTTTAAAAAAATTTAATTATATAAATTAAAATGCGTAAAAAAAGTTTACAGATATTTAATTTATTAATACCTTAATTATTTTATTGAGTTTGAATATAATTTGTTAATTGTATAATAATACCTATATTTTTATTTGATTGAAAAAAAAGGTATTTTTTTTTCTGGAGATATTTTGACGAGTCATCGCTTTAATGTTATACCTATTGGTTAAATGTTTATATAATAGTTTAATATTTATGATAATTAACATATTTTTATAATTAATTGTGCTGTGTCATTCAATTATTTTCCAATTTGTAGTAGTAATTATTTGATTGATACTCCAATCATTTTGTCATCTCTCAAACCCGTACAATAAAAAAAAAAGACTAGGAAAATGCGTCACAGTCTTTGTATGACCGCACAGTTATTGTTTTCGCAAAATATATTTTCATTCGATGACTGTTAAAACATCATTGAGTTTTATCTAGCGATTTTTTTCTCATTTAAGTTTAGAAGAAAAAGAAAAACAGAACAAGTCAGGAGCACTACAAATGAGATAATAATTTAGGTATAATTTAATAATTATTATTTTAACATTTTTTCTTAAAGACGTTTTTATGTTATTTTAGTATATGACCTAAATACACATTGCCTATTTGTAATAAATATTTATATAATATTATAATTTGTGTAGGAATAAATAAACGTTATTTAATTTACTTGTATTTGTGAAATGAATTTTTTTTTTTGAGGTGAACTCATGATAGGTTGTACAACATCATAACGTTGTGTAGAGTACAGTTTAGCTGTAGGCAGGGGTGTATACAAGGGGGGAATGTGGGGGTCAGATCCTCCCCATGATCTTTTTTTTTATAAGGTTCCTTATTAAGGCCCATAGGCATAATTCCGCCCATAGGCCACCACATACCTAAATCCGACCCTAATCCCCCCCATTGAAAAATCATGTATACGCCACTGGCTGTAGGTACCGATTTTATATTATATTTAAACTTAACGATGAATAATATCATTGAAGTATAATCAATACATTAATAGGACGCTGCACCAGCATTTGTTGTCGCTGTCTGGTCTTACGGGCAATAATAGCAAAACGTCATTCCTTAATTCAAATCCGATGTAATTTTAAAAGAACGTAGGAACAAAATTGTACCATTGTTTGAAAGATGAGGAGTCAGGCTATGTTTTGTCGGAAACTGATATTTGAAAATCATATTGACAAATCAATAATATGGCATAGAAAAACAGTGTATGTGGTAAATAATCAATTGCATAAAAAATAAAACATTATTTTGAAAAATATAATTCCAATAAAACGTTGAAAAAGTTCTCGTCTTTTAAACGGTGTATAATTTATGTCTTTATGTTTATTGTAAACTACGTAGCATTTGAATTGCGAAAGTACTATTTCGCTATATTTTCGTGTAAGACTGATGGAGACAACAAACGGCCTGTGTGGCGTCCTCTTAAGTCTAGTAGGTAATATATTCAGTATTTAAAATACTAATTTTGTACTCTGAACATGTACTTTAATGTATACAGAATTTGACTAAAAATATGGCAGTACAATAATGTATTATGTTAGATTTGTTGCATAAACTAAATACTAATTGATCTTTTCTTGAACTTCTAATGTTAGTTGTTAGTTACCATAACAACTACAATGCAGCCAAATTGTATATATTAGTTATAATGGTTTTTCTTGTAGAAAAAAAAAATTTTTTTACATCCACCCAGTATTGTTTTTAAGTATTCAAGATAATATTTCGTGAACTCCAATGGAATACGTAGTTGTTATACTTGTTTTTAAGAACACAATATGATATAAATTATATTAATTATTATTCAGGCGCTGACAATGAACGTTTGACTTATAAATTGAAATATATTTTGTTTTGTTTTTAGATTTCAGAAACAGTGGGACCCTTATTTTGAAAAGCGATGATAGGCTTGAAACTGGACAACGATGACTTATCAAAGCTTTTCCCTAAATGTCGTCCGGCTACTGTGCGATCCACAGACCTAAATCTGAATCCACTCTGTGACGAAGACACAGACCATGACATGGATTTGACTCAGTCAAATGAACGGCAAAGGAATAGGTACTGATGATTATGTGTTAGGGATGAAGTGATATTTGTTTAAGACTGAAACTTTTTTTGGACGAAAATATAATTTTGAACAAGAAAATTTACATGAATTTTGAACAATATGATTTTATAGTACATGAGCTAAAATTAATTAACTTTGTTCATATGATTTAAAACAAATTTGTTTTATGTATATTATGTTTAAAATATTAGTAACAGTAAAGTTTTAAAATAGTTATTAAACCAACAAATAATTGTTGAATAATACAGGCGAATTATACAGTAATTTGAAAATTGCCTATCTTATCCTGAAGTCTGCAGTAGATGGACATTATGTTAAATATGTTTTATGACTTTCCTTATTAGACAATAGTTTTATTGTGCATAATTTTATTTTGAACTTAATTAAAAACGATTTTGTGTTACTGTTCAATAGGTGTGATAACATACGTGGAAATGGTACAAGAAAACGTTGTATCCGCGGAATAAGAAAATTCCGAACTCGCAGAAGAAGTGATAGTGACATTAGTCAAGATTCATCATTAGAGACCAGTATTGAAGACGATGAGGAAGAAATTAATGAAAACATGGACGAAGATGACGACGATGAATCTGATATCAAAAATGCATCCAGTGAATCGGGTGTCATGTGTAATGTAGATGTTGGTGCTGCTAACCGAACAAGAAACACAAATAAAGTCAACTTAACATCACAACAATCTATGTACAAATTGAGAGATTCAAGGTTTGTTATTATTTTTAGTGTAAAACGTCGAAGAAAATGTAAAACAAACGTGATTCAAATTATGTTATATTACAGAATAATAGAAATAGCTGGAGGCCGAGAAGTTTATAGTCAAAGTCGAAATAAACCTGGGCGGAAAGCTCGCCAATTACCTTTGCCTACAGAAGTCGATTGGATCAAATCACCTGGCCGGATATGGGAACTTCGCAATAGGTAAGCTAATAATTTAATTTGTATATTGTAATCATTTTTATGAACTTATAATGTCAACAATTGTATTATTGTATTTGTACTATTTACTTTTTAATTACATTGTATAGAGGACTAGATGTTTCAAGTACTGAATCTTCAAGAGAAATTTCGGAACCTGTGTTTTCTACTGATGTAAAGTCTACCAAACATCAAAGACCATTATCTCTAGGTATTTAACTGAAAATATTTTGATAGGTCTACTTTATTTGTGTGTGTGTATATATATATATATATATATATTTAGAATTAGATGATCCTGTTTTGTTTGATGATATACATAATGATGTATGGGATAAAGTTCAACATGATACTTCAATTGGTCATTATGGAATACATCATCATAAAAATGCATACCAAAATATTGAATCCTGTCAACATCATTTAAATTATAAGGTGTGTATTATATTTATTTATAAATAAGACTAAATAATTTTGTATAATCCTACTGTATTTTTTAAATAATTTTTTTTTCAGACTAGTCAAAATGGTGATTTAAATTTGATTGGAAGTAGTAATCGATCAGAAATATCAAGTTCTGAAAACACTGATGGATTAGTTAGATCTCAATGTGATATTCAGGCAAATGATTTTAATGGATCACCAAAACAGTACAGGGAGGACGAACAATCAATGCCATCTTTATTATCATCTCCTACACTTTATATGCCTCGACCAGGATTTCCTCAAGTATAAAATAAATATTATTGTACTCTTAAAATTTTAATTTTTAAAAATATTTCTAGAGAGTGGTTCAAGATGATTCTAGGTCTTCCAGTCCATCTCCAACAATGAATTTTGACTATTTGTACGAGTTCTCAGAAACTAGAAAAGTTCTAGAAGAATTTTTTAAGTCTGGAGCTGAAAATCAAGATGCTCAGCAGTTACAATTTCAGGTATACAACAAGTATATATTTTTTTATGGAAGAAACTAAAAAAAAAAATTGCGTTATAATAAAATTGTTGGTATTCATTATGTTTGATTTATTTTAAATTGAATGATAATATGCTATATATTTCTTTGACTTTTGTTAGTTATTAGTGAAATTTTAAATTCCATATATTCACAGGATCTGGAGTATGAATTGCGAAGAAGAATACCAGTTTCTGAACAAAGTAATACTTATGTTGGTATGCATTTATCTAATGAAGACGTGCATAAAAGTTCGCAGTTATCTCCACACAAACACGATTCATCTTCAGATGGATCTCGATGTTTAGTTGGAGTTCATCAAGTACGTATAATTTTTAATGACCGAATTTTTAAATGCTGTGTTGTGTGTCGGAATATTTGTTTAGAGCTGTGTTGGAAGGTATAGTCGTAATGTGACTTTATCGCCTGAAGTAACCGATTGTGAAGATGTTGGTATGGGCAGTGATGGAGAATCTTCTTCTATGGTCGATGGTCAACATTTAATTCCATTATGTGGTGTAACATCAATTACCATGCCAGTTTTAGAAGATGGTTTGTCCAGTGGTCACACAAGTGATACCGATAACAACAATCCAACTGTATGTATTATATAATTAATATTTTCATGAATTTCATAAGATCGTGTATCTAGGTATTATTAATGAAAAGGCAAATTAGTGAGATTGAAAGAGAAATAATAGAACGTACAAATAGGGCCAGTAAATGCAGTAGCAATGATGCAAATGGAAGTGAGATACATTCTAATAGCCAAGAAACTGGATTACAGTTATTGGATTCATTAGGTATGTCTTTTTTAGAATAATTTTAAATACACTAAATAAATTAAAGTTAAAATTATAATACATACTAAATACATTTGAATTATATAAAAAAATTAATAATGTTACATACATTTGAGGAATTAATTTTTCTTTTAGTTACAAAAATTCTATTTATAATATAGCAATATATAGTTTTATATATGTATAATATGTTATTGTGTGACTAAATTATTTGATGTATAACATATTTCATTTAGTAAGATCCGATGAGAGTAGGACACCTCCGCCACCTGCACCTACAGCACACCGTAGTGCTAATGAGTCCGCCGATTTGGTTGAGGCTGCTATTCATGAAATACGATCTAGTCTTAGACAAACAAAACCCTTAAAAACTACTAATGTTGGTGATGACATATCACCAGGTTGCAGTCCTAGTAAAGATAGTACTAACTCAAATACTGCTAAAACTGAAGATATGCCTATTTGGGTGCCAAGGTAAAACTATTATACATACATTATAAAATACAATTTTTGTTATAATAACTAAAAAAAAAAAAAAAAAATGATAATAATAATAAAGATTAGTATTAATAGTAGTAATTACTGTAGTGATACTTGATTAATATTCAAAAGTATAATTCTATTTCCAATAGAAATATTTTTTAAATTAAATCCTTGTTTTCTTAGGCATAGAGGAACTGGTTCTGGGCCTAGTGGCGATGAAGGTATAAAGAATAACTATTATTTTAATTAGATCATTGTATTTTGTTATTCACATAAATTTAATTAATAGAAGAAGCAGATACAGATTTAGAAACTGATAGACTTTTAGGACAACAAAGAACTGATGACACTGGATTTTTTGATGATAAAACTGTAAGTTTTAAACATTTATTATACAATTTATTTCTCATACTTTGATAACCCCTAGTGGTTTTATAGTATTTACTCAAGTGGCGTTTTGTTTGAGCAATTGTTACATGTGTTCTCTAATCCAGTCGGTCAATTATTCAAATTTTTTGTTTTTTAATTAAAAAAAAAAAAAATTAGACATTTAAGTTAAAAAAATTGAAAAAAACTAGTTTTGTATAAAATATCATCACAGGACTGGAAGAAGTCAAAAACAACTCGGTCTTTGTTACCGTTTAGTTTGACGTCGTCATCGAACAATACGTCCTCGCATCCTGCACCCGTAGAACCGGCTGCTAATATTGAAAAACCATTCATCGTACCCCAAACCCTTAACCCTGCAAAAAAGGTTTGCCTATGTGCTTTCATGTTTGTTCAATTTAAATATTTTTATTCGTCCACTTTTTTTCATTTTTTTGGTTCTTTTTTAAGTTTTGTGTTATCAGTTTTTCGTTATTATTATTTTTTATATTTCTCATTAGACAGTTTTGATTTTTGCTTTTATTTGATAATTTTTTTTACAACAGGTGATGTTTTTCTGAACATTTTTCCTATAGTGTAAATTAGAAAGTGATCTTTATTTATTGTTGCTTAGTTATTTTTGAATTCAGTACTTAATTGTATCACATAACTAATATAAATTTTGATAAATATTCATAAAATTATTGTCAAATTAAACTAAAACAAAACATTTTTTTTTTTTTTTCATATTATTTTGAAAATTGTCTTGTTCGTAACTATGTCAATACATAATTTATCAAGATATCTTTTTTAAATTTATTAGGATTTATATTACAGTTATTGAATTAATATAAAGATTTTTTCTTTTAATTTTCGAAGTTAACTGTATGCTGCAAACGTCTATAACACCGATATGCATGACAGATTCATATTTTTATGTATGATTTATTTTTATTTTTATTCAGTAAATTTAATTTACCATTCTTTTCTTTTGATATTTTATGTAATTATTTAAATATTCATTTTATACCTAACACTAAAATTAAAATTTGTGTATATTGTAAACAAAATTTGTCTAATTTCTTTTTTAACATATGAATATTTTTTTACATACACATTTATATACTCTTAACTCTTCCTCCCTTTTCTTCCAGAAATATTTTGTATAAAATGAAACTTGTGTAGAAGACTGTGATGTATTCCATTGTGTGTAGATTCAGTTGAATGAATTTTGTAGACTGGATTACATGAATTTGTCTGCATAAGTGGGTTAATCAAGTAGTAATTAGTAAATATGAAATCTACAAAATCCTTCGTCATAGTGGAGTATATTTTCGAATTGTTTTATTATTTATTCATTGTTAATATATTTATACCAGATGAAAGATGCAGTTAATTGTATATAATTAAATGAACATAAAAATAGTTGATATAAAAATGGCCTTCAATTAACATGCTTTATATATTAAAATACAAATTTTCATAATTTATAATGGGATGGTGAGATTAATTACGTTTATTTAGTACCCGAGTATAATTCTGTACTTTTGTGGCAAAAACTGGCAAAGTACTTTTTTGGCGCCTAATCATGATATGTAGCTAATCATATTTTGTCACAATTTTATTTTTTTCTGTTGAACAGTTATCATTTTCGTTTATATCTTATACTGATACAATAGTATAGACACTGATATCATATAACAATACAATTTCGATTCTTCACATATCAAGTATAATATCAAAATTGACATTTTGCAACTTATGAGCTTTTGCTACAATGGTACAGAATTTATGGTTTAATAATTTAAAAATCTTGAAAATTAAAAGTGGATTTAAACGAATTATTATTATTTTATAAACGATACGATTGTAAATTAAATGCCTAAATAATCACTTGTTGTTAAGATTTTGACATTGTTGTACCTGCTTAAATCTATATAAACGAGTGCTTGACTGACATTTTGTATACTCCTTTATTTCGTAGCGTTTTCGAATTATATTTATGTTGGTTTGTTTAAATTATTTTAGTTTGTGTTGTTATTAATTATAAGTGATGCTGATATATATGTATATATATATTTTTTTTTATAGGAAAAAGATGGAACTAAGAAAAAAGCTCGCAATAAAGAAGGTCAGTAAAATTATAATGATTAAACAAAAAAATTAATATTTCTATTAAACTGTACAAAAGTTTATAAGTGCTAACATATATATATATATATATATATATATATATATATATAACATTGTGTCGCATGGAATGTTAAAATCAATTTTCAGCAGTATTCAATAACAATTTTGTTTCGATGCTTTTATTGCTAGTCAATACATAAAGGGGCAATATAGAATTTTATATAAAAATATTTTTATGATAATTATGCTTAACAAAAAATAATAATAATAATAATAAAAATCTCGCAAGAACTAAAGTTTTAAAACATTTTTATATTACGCTTTTTCACCTGCTATCAGCTTGCCTATTGGCAGCAAAGTACGTTTGAATTTAATAGTTACATTACGGTCTATGCAGATGTCTAATATTTGATGAAATTTGGTATAAAAATGCATTACAAATCACAATTAATCTGCAAACATTACTCACAATTTGTTCTTAATTTATATATGTATATATAATATATATATTATATGCTATATAATATGTATATTAACAGCTTTGTTTTGTTTTTGTTATTCCGTTAGGAATATCTCAACACCAAACAGGTATGCTTTGATGAGAGTATAAAATTATTTTCCTGTAATTATTATCTGCACGATTTTTCACACACACAAAAATATATGTATACCTATAATTTTTGTAACGATATTTCTTTCAAAATTTTGTGTGGCCTTCGATTTTGCATTAAATTACATTATTATTTCCCCCTTTTTTTTTATTTAGACACTATTTCAGAAATAAACATTTTTTTCCTATTCATTTAAAGTTCTTAGTATTTTGTTTTTTTGTTAAGTGTTTTCATATTTGTTATTCAATTTTGTTTACTGTGCAATTGTTGTATCTAATTTTAAAATTTTTTTTAACAAATTAGATTCGTCTACTCTACCCAACCTATACATTTTTGTTTATTGCTTGTTTAAATAGTAGTTGAAACTTGGAATAATATAGTTTGGATAAATGTAGTCATTGTATATTGAATATTTGTAGATATTTATTTGAAAACAATATTTATTATCAGGGATCGCAAATATAATAAAATGATACGTTCAGAACTATTTTAATTTTGTTACATTTGTTTTAATACAACAATACATTTTTTACTGTTTGTATTTTTATAATCATTCACTTTTAACAAACTAACTGAT
Organism: Slavum lentiscoides; assembly: GCA_032441835.1. NCBI lineage: Eukaryota > Metazoa > Arthropoda > Insecta > Hemiptera > Aphididae > Slavum > Slavum lentiscoides. The sequence goes on from CM063718.1 coordinate 13,423,845, forward strand.
TATATATATATCATATATATATATATATATATATATAATATTATTCATTTGAAGTTATTTATGAAATGGATAATAACGCAATTTATTATCAAATATACATATTATTGTAAATGTATACGAATAAACAATTTTTCTTTTTAAAATTATTTTTAATATAAATATTTTGAAATTCGCTTTTATATTTATAAATTATTATTAGGCTATGGAATATATGGATTATACTCAATTTTTTTTTGATTCATTGCAATTTTAATTTAAAGAATATATGTTTATTTGAACTTTTAATATTATATGTGTATTTTGTTACATTAATATATTATAATAACATTAAAATGTATTATTTCTTTTTATGTTTATAGTATATACATGGTATATGTATATTTTGTTATGTAATATTATTCAGAACATAATACCATTTTATTTGTTGTGTGATCCTTGTTTTATTATTCAAATTGTAATATTTTAATAAATATTTTGAATGAAAATTAGCTCTTAGAACTGTAAGAGTTGATTTAAAAAAAAAAAAAATTGAAATTGTTAATATGTGGAGAGGTTGTTTCTTATAATTAACGATAATTGTCAAATTTTTATAATCCATTATGTTTAGTATGAATTTTAAAATGGTACTTTCAATGGGGATGTTTTTTTTTGTATGTTATATTTATTATTCTAACACTAACAATATTGCTTTACTTTTTTTTTATTTTTTTATCAACTGCACAACACGGAATTAACACAATATTGCACTTGATTGCACGGTAAGTCCAATGAAACCACACACAACTTTTATAATCAATATTTAACAATTTTGCCAATACAAATAATAAATATTAAAGTAAAATAGTTATAACATAATATAATATACGATGAATTGTCCTATGTCGTATTGTTTTAGCTATTAATTTATTATCATTACGACACATAATGTTGATGTTGAACCCTTATATATAGTACTAGTGATGCATATTTGTTTTAATGTGAAATTGAAAACGCAATATTAAAAAAAAAATAAATAAACGTAATTAAAAATTCTTCATGTTTAAAAATAAAATTATTTTATATTTAGTTATGATACATGAACCTGCAGTGTTGATCGAAGGTGTTTTATTCCGAGCACGCTACTTGGGTTCCACGCAATTGGCTTGTGAAGGGCAACCGACGAAAAGCACAAGAATGATGCAAGCCGAAGAAGCGGTGTCTAGAATAAAAGTAATATATCTAATACATTATTTTCGGGTTTTAACCTCTTGTGCCTTAAATTTTTTTCTTTATATTCTGCCCTCTAACATTTGGATTTTAAAATAGGCTTTGGTAAGTAAAGATTAGTTAAAAAAAAAAAAAACAAAAAAAACCAACTGTTTTATATCGATGTTATTGCAGTAACGCAATATTGTTGTTTTGACGCAGGCTCCAGATGGTGAGACTCAACCAAGTACAGAAGTGGATCTTTTCATTTCGACTGAAAAAATAATGGTTCTTAACACGGATTTGAAAGAAATCATGATGGACCATGCTCTGAGGACCATTTCTTATATAGCCGATATTGGCGAATTGGTTGTTTTAATGGCTCGTAGGCGCTGTTTTCTCACCCATCAACCATCCGAATCGACCACAGAAACTGCATTAGTGCCTTCAAGCGTAAATGGCATCGACAAAGCAGCCAACAATAGAACTCCCAAAATGATATGCCACGTCTTTGAAAGTGATGAAGTAAGACATATTAATTAAATTTACGGTCTGTAAAAGATATAGAAATGTTGATAAAACACTAGTGATGGGAAAATGGTTTTAATCATTAAATATAGATTTTTTAATTTTTTATTTACTCTTGTGTAAATTGTCAAATAACATGGCACATGTCGTATATTATTGATTTAAACTAGTTTTTACATTTGAGAATGACATGATTGAGGTTCGAATTTTTAAGCAAATGCTTTTTTTTTTCTGACACCAGAAAGATAATTCTCGCATACAAATTTCAATTTGATTCTGCTTTAATAAATTTGTTTTTTTTTTTTGTTTACTGATAAATATTTGGTTTTTCTGATTTGATGTAATTTTCTATATATTTGTAATGATTTATAAAAATGTTAAATAAAATGATTGAAATGTGTATGAAACGCCATATAGGTTTATACACAGGTATTATACTAAGTGTATCGCAGTTCTACATCATCAGTGTTATATAGCCGATACATGTGTCATGTGCAAATAATCAGTATTATATCAGTAATTGCCAAGCAATAACTTTCAATAACATTTTTATAAAATTAGTTAAAAGTTTAAAATTGGGAAAATGTTTTGGATTTCGGGGAAAATATATTGTCAACCAGTAAGTCGCTATTTAAATGTTTGTACTGCAAAATATATAATGTAAAAATGAATACATACAATAACGCGTTGGAAGAGAATAACATAAAATTCCATTAACAAGAATTGAATATACAATAATACATTCATTCATTAATAATGTCCTTCTAGTAAGTCCGATTTTAATTTTAGTTTGTGTTCCATCAATGGTTGTTGTACCAAAATTATGACAGAAACGTTCCATATAATTCTACTTCATGATTTTTCTAATACTTACTTACGAAAAATTTAAGTGGTATTTATAATGCTATTATATATATATATATATTTACTATTTACATTGATGAAAATACTGAAGTTGTAACTAAGCCCATTTGGACAAAATTGATTTGAAAATAGTTTAAGAAAAATAGGTTAAAATTACAGATTTTATAGTAATTCAGTAAAAACAAATATTTTTTTGCAATTGCTTTTTAAAAAATTTTTGTTTAGGAAAAATGTTTCATATTATAATTTACTTTGTTTCATTAAAAAAAAAAATGTCTGTATTGTACACAAGTATGGTAATAGTGTTTCTATGAAATTACTAAAATATTATTGAAGTAATTTTTACGAGATATTTTTAAAAATTTTTTTGTGTGATGTAAAAATAGTTATATTTGTAACTAACAGCTTTGGTTATTTATCTGATGGAAATTTGGAATTAAAGATTAACAATTTTGATTAATCGTTTCTGTAATGAGTAGATCAAAGTTTTATTTAATAGTTTAATACGCGTTAAGTTTTACAATAATTATTTTTTTTTTTTTGATATAGGCACAATTTATTGCCCAATCTATTGGTCAGGCATTTCAAGTGGCATACATGGAGTTTTTAAAAGCAAATGGAATAGAGGACCATAGTTTCGTCAAAGAAATGGACTACCAAGAAGTGTTGAATTCACAAGAAATATTTGGAGACGAATTACAAATGTTTGCGAAAAAAGAATTGCAAAAAGAAGTACGTTCAAATTCAATCGTTTATTCGATTTTTTAACTAAAGTTTTCGTTCCACTTAACAGGTTGTTGTACCAAAGTCTAAAGGCGAAATACTCGGAGTCGTAATTGTTGAGTCTGGTTGGGGTTCCATGTTACCTACTGTTGTGATAGCCAACTTGGCTCCTGCCGGAGCTGCTGCACGCTGTGGCCAGTTAAATATTGGTGATCAAATCATTGCTATTAATGGCGTATCACTCGTGGGTCTGCCATTATCTACTTGCCAAAATTATATTAAGGTAATACATTTATTGAATTTATCTTTATTTTTAAGCGGGCACCACACTAGCATTTGTTTTGCCTTCATCTGCCTTTCAGGCAATGTAGCAAAACATCATTCCGCAATTCAAATGCTGTGAAACGAAAGTAGAAACAAAATTGTACCACTGTTTGAAAGATGAGAAGAAGTTAAGCCATGTTTTGTTGTAAACTGATTTTTGAGTCTTATTGACAAATTAATAATATGGTATAGAAACAGCGTATTTGGTAAATAATCAATTACAACAAAATATATTATTTTTGAAAGTCGAATTCTAACAAAACATTGAAAAAGTTCTCATCTTTTATGCGGTATACAAATTCATGTTCATTGTAGACTTCGTAGCGTTTGAATTACGAAAGCACTATTTCGTTATATTGGCCGTAAGACAGACAGAGACAACAAAAAAGCCTGTGTAGAGTCCTCTTAAGACATCTGTTTTTTCTAATGAACAACTAATAATTTATGCGTTTTTTTTTAAAAGAACTCTAAACCTCAAACAGTGATCAAATTGACTGTTGTCCCATGCGCTCCTGTGGTTGAAGTGAAGATAAAAAGACCAGACACAAAATATCAGCTTGGTTTTAGTGTTCAAAACGGCGTTGTAAGCGGATACGACTATTTTTCTCATTTTAAGATTTAGGCTATACACGGCGTTTTTCGTCCAGTTTATCACCATGTAAAATTCAATTTAAGAGCAATAGAAAATCGCGTTTTTATCGTTTCAGGTTTCATCTGTCGTATATATAGCCACTCTTATTTAACTCGTTTTGAATAAAACTGAGTATGCCGTGTATAACCTATTTAACACCATTTACTTTTAACGTTTAAATACAATAAACTTTTATTTGATACGTTGTTAATTGTTACGACAGATATGCAGTTTACTTCGTGGCGGAATTGCAGAACGTGGTGGGGTACGAGTCGGCCATAGAATTATAGAAATAAATAATCAAAGTGTGGTGGCTGTGCCGCATGAAAAAATCGTGAATTTATTGGCAACGTCAGTCGGAGAGGTAAGATTGTTTTATAAAAAAAAAAACGGATTGTTGTAGGTTTATCATAAATTAATAAAAGTAGTTGTACCAAAGTGTCATCGTGTGTGATATGCATAAATGTGTTTTTTGTTTATTTAGCTGGTAATATTTCATATAATTTTTTATTTTATGATAATCAAAATAAGTTTTCAGTGAAACGAATACAATATGTAATGTAATGTGGTTTTTTTTTTACTTATAGATTTTAATGAAAACGATGCCGACGTCCATGTTTCGCCTTCTAACTGGCCAAGAGACGCCCGTGTTCATCTAGTCTAAAAAATACGAATAGTCTATACACAAAATAATGTAAAATATTTTGCCATTTCGAGTTCATGAGGTTTCGAATGTAAAACCCCCATCAAGGGAAATAATATATTTTTGACCCGTTAGCGGTGTCAGTCATCGCAGTGTGTTGCGTACGGCAACATTTCTGTACTGCGGATACACCGCCCCGGTCAGTTTGTGGACTACTAAAGGGTTTTTTTGCACAATTTATTTGGGCTTCTGCCCGTCCCCTTCATATAATCTTAAATATAATCAAAGATTTAAAAAATATATATATAATAATATAGAAACGACAATTTTCCTAATATTTTCATAATTTGTAATTCTCGACTTATGTTTTTTGTTATTATTTCGAGCGTCTTGTTTCGAGAACCATGAATATTTTAGAGAGAGAGAGAGAAAAAACCACCAGACGCTTAAAACGTACGTTGCATACACACTTAAAACACAATTTATCAACTATTGCCATATCACAATAACTTATAATAATATTATTATTGTACTATAATACATTTATATTTGTTGTGTTAAAACGTATTTAAGGCCCTACTGTTTTTATTTTTTAATTTTAAATGTTTGTTTGTTTTATTTATTTTTATACTATTATTTTATTTAATTTTTTTAAAGTTGTTATTGTTGGTTTTTTTTTTATATTTGTGATCATTACCTTATATTGCTAAATGTACATTATCAAATTATGTTGCTAATTAGCATTGTATTAATTTAAATTTTGGACTGACAACATTGTAAACGCAATAGCATTGTCATAATTTGAACAACTCAAATTTTACGTATCGTACATAAAATGTGTCCGTGCGACACGACAGCTGTGACAATTTTTAATTCCTAATATTATTCTAGTCATTGTCGTGAAATGAACGTGTTTGATATAATTTTTAATCCTAATATTTATTGTGGTCATTAGACTTAAAAACGATGTATTATAACAAAAATAATAAAAAAAATATATATATATACAATATGTATAATTTTCATACAGTGTTTTTACCCCTTGTATAGGATAAATCCAAAATATTTTAATTATCGTTTTACTTACAAAAAACTGTTTTAAAATTAAAATAATCAACCTAATGAAAATGTGTACAAAAACGAAAAATTTTTTGTAAAGAAAACTGAAAACAGAACTGTCACGAATATACTCGGAAAACGTTTAAAAAGTAACGTAGTAAGTAAATATCAAAAATTTGAATAATATAAAAATAAATTAAACTGTTTTATTATTTTACATTTTTAACAGCATTGCAGTGACGAAACAATTTCTTCAATATTTCAATTTACAAATTCAATATATTATACATACTTTGATACTTAGTTGCGTGTAACAATCGAGTGATCCCAAGTTCAATGGCTGATTTGTTGTTGTAATAACGTACACAATTATTATAAAATTGCGAAAGAAATATTAATAAATATTCATCTTTAATTTTTTAGAAACACCATAAATATATAAATGGAAGATTTTCAAGGCCCTCTTTGTGGTGAAATATTGTCGTTACTTTAGGTCATCATTTTGTATCGTTTTATAATTTATACATTGAATTGTTTAAAAACTAGCCACTATAGACTATTTATGTACTGTTGCACAAAAAAATTAATAAATAATAATAAAGGATACGTTAAATTTAAAAAAAAATTTTCTCGGGGTTTAAAACCTACTGAAAAATTGTGAAAGATTATCTGCCTAAACACACTATTTATGTAATGTATTCGATTATTATTCGACAGTCATAATTATATACTGTAAATAACGATTAAAGAAATTGTGTATTAATTTATTGTGGTTAGGCACATGAAATCTATGAATTTTGGAGCACTTTTCTCGTTCAAAAAGCCGTTTTACACATTGTAAAGTCAATGATGTAACTCCTTGCTCCATTAAGAATCTAAAATAAACATTTTTTTTTTTTAAGAAAATGTTGTTTTCAGTATTGCTGGTAAAAGTAATAATTTTTTTGACGTTCGTAAAGTTGTTATCATTATCGATTATCGTCCGTATTATTAAATTATCGACAATGAAAATTGATAAAAATTCACAATATAATAACACGTAATATACACACAAATGTGATATCACTGTAGAGCACTAAAGTTGTAAAACGTACTGTACGCGCGAGATGCTACTTGAAAACGAGTTTTACTGTTTTTAAAACAATATAATCTTTATAAGAAACACATTTCGGAGACAGAGTTCCAAATAGTTCCTCATTTAACTGCGCCAGTAACTGCTGGCTAAATTTTCGAAACAAAATATTTTAAAACGTTAGTAACATAACTAATACATAAAAAAAAAAAAAAGGCGAGTCAAATGAACAGTTTAAGTAGTGTCATATTGTTTTGGTTATCAATAATACGAGGAGAGGGAAGGAGGGATAAGCTTCCATTTTTCAAAATAATTTATGTTGAATAAAACTGTATAAACACCAATTGGACATTTAAAATGTATGTGGAATGAGCGTATTCGAAGCGGTTTTAATTTATTGCGATCATAAAAAAATAAATATACGTATATTTACTAAACTGAAAACGGTAGAATAACTTGTAGTGAATTATTGTAATTTTTATTCGCCAGTTTTACTAGATACAGTATAATTTTAACCGGTTATATTATTAATTAACCTGTTATGTATTACATTTACATATCTACACCTAATTGTTCACTAACAAAGAAACTTTTATTATGAATACCATACGCTTAGCTATGCGTATGGTGTGTACACTATACACTGTAGCAGTTATTTTACTCGGTTAAATATTATTAAAGTCTTGTCTGTAAATTACCATTATTGATAACAATTCAATTATTTCTATTTCTTTTTCATATATACATATAAGAAAAAAGTTAAATGTTGAAAAAAAAACAATAAACATTCTTATATTTTAAAACAACAGGATAAGAAATGTCCGATTGAATTAATTCTCGCGTCATGTTTCCTCATTTATAATGGAATAATAAATAAAAATATTTCCTAATCGGAATCAAATTTAAAATAACGATAATTACTCAATAATAACAATAATAAATTGTAATATCGTAACCAAAGAGAGCATTACAGACACATTTTAAATTAGAAATTGCAAGTTCAAATGATGCAAACGACAGATTTTATAATTATTTACTAATATATTTTAATCTTATGAATAAATACAATATTATATTATTACACTCAACAAAAGTGATATAGAAATCGCTCTTATTATAATATCCAATCAATTATTTATCTCCCAACAATAAAATAATAATTTTACTGATATCCTCTTAAAATGATTAAAGTCGCTTAATCATTGTATAGCACAATAGCTAATAAATATTTAATAGACAAAAAAAAAAAAAAATGAAATAATTTTTTTTTTTGTATTTAGAATTTGGTCGCGAGTTACTGAAAAAGGCAGTTAAAAAAAAAAAAAACAAATCATTTAAATATACTATTATTGGGTACATAATAGTTTACTCAAAGGCTAGGTAGATAAATATTAAATATATATATATATATTTTTTATTATTCATAGAATAATGATGAATATCAGTAATATAATAATAATAATAGTCATAAAAAAAGTAATTGCGAAATCTTATGGACAAATTGAAATAAAAATATAATTGATTAAAAGCATTACAACATTAAAATGAGAATACATTTTATATAAATGTATACATATATTTATATATATATATATAATTACTAGTATTCACCGATGACTTTAATGTTCTATATTTCATCAGTGGAATAGGCTAGTAACTTCCTACCCTTTCGTGTTTTCGATTAATTTCGTTGCCAAAGGCATAGTAAACAAGTCTGAGGAAAGAAAAATACGTTAACAAAATATTATTCCTTCATTTTCGTTTTCTATAATCATTAACAGATTTCCTTTAGGTAAAAGACAACTGCAGGAAAAAAATTATAAAGTATATTGCTCGATTTACAATGGCTTTCTTTCCGAATATTTAAAATTATTATAATATTATCAACTTAAATTTTATTCTCCTCACTTAAAAGTTTACTGATCAGTTTTCTGTGGCGTACATGCGCGTCCACTCTTTAGCGTTGCGTATGGCTTCGATTTCATTGACTTTCCATAGTTCGGCTACGTCATTGGCTAACGGATCGTCTGGATTTGGTGCGCTCAACAACGCCTGTATGGACAACAGAACGGTGCGGATCTGCAATGCTGGCGACCATTTGTCCTTGAGTATATCCAAACATATTCTGCCGAGTCGGTCGATGTTTGGATGGTAAATTTTTGTAATGAAACGAACTTTCGGGGCAGACATCGGATAATCTTCGGGCAAAAACAATTCCAATTTGAACAGGCCACCTTCGAACGGAGAGTCTTCAGGACCAGTGACTTTGACGTGAAAATACCTATGTGACAATATAAGAATCGTAATGAAACGGTGGTGGTAGCAGCAGGCCACGGGTACTGCGAACGTCGGTTTAATCGCAACGCTTACACAGAGATTTCGGAGTTTATGTTATTATTATTTTAAAACCGAAAACACCGATAAACCATTGGCACTCGTAAAACGATATTCTGAGCGGCACTAGCGAGCTACTGTAATCGATGAATACTGGTATTGCGAATTAAATTTTCGATTCTTAAAAAAAAAAAATGTAAAAAAATTTCCAAAACGAATAAGTAGACAAATTTTATCGGCCGCTTTCAATCACGTTTACGGATGCTATCGGAAAAATAGTAAACCGACTAGCAGACTCGAGTAAAATACTTCAAAAAAAAAAAAATAGTATTCCAAGCACTTTCAGAATATTTTTTTTCTACTACTTTTACGAAATATTAAACACAGTAATTACGTGATTATTCAAACGAATATAAACGGTCCTCAATACGTATTTAATTCTTAAATTCCGCTTTGGGCAAATTAAAACTAATCAGTACCAATTAGTTATATAATAACACGGTGCGATCGAATACACTCGATATTATGTATACGAATAAGGCCGGGTTCAAACAGCGAAAATATAGCGAGATTATCGATAAAACAATTGACGTTCCTCCTAAATACCGGCTACCTACTTGCTGCCACTAGTATTTTTCCCCGAAACTTTTTACATTCGAGTAATGAATTATTTGTTCAAACCACTTTTGAGCTCCACCGAGTAGTAGTATTCCGAACACTACCCTCTGCGTACAGTGCCGATCAGGCGTACACGTACGATTCGCACGCGCGTCGACACATCACAATCCAAACTCCGCGAAACCGCCGTACTCGCAACGATAATATAAAAAAAGTCGGGAATCCGAGAGAGGAGAAAAAAAAAACGGTTTACCGCGTCGGAACAGAGATATCGCTTCGTCATTACCTGGCGTTGCCTTCGTCCGGTTTCGCGCTTATGCCCGGCACCGGTTCCTGCATCAGACGTTGCGTCTCCTTGAGTATTCTTCGCGGTAACACCGACATAATCGTATCTCTTTCTTCCCCGCCGGTTTAACAGAAAAAAAAAACCACCCGTAACTCGCGTATAAGTGAACGCGGAGCCGCTGCTGCTGCTGCTGCTGCTGCCGTTACTGTTGTCCGCGTATCGCACTGTCGTACCGTCTTCTCGTTCGTTCGAACGTTTTCGTTTTCGTCGACACGCAGAACAAACGCTACAGTGACCGGTCACGACACGGTAACATGTCCCCGCGAGATTCACAACACGACGCGCGCACAATAATATTGTACGTATCCGTCGTGGTTCGTCGGGTCAGTCGTTGGCGACGAATAATAAATTTGACGCACAGAAAGAAAACGAAAAAAAAAGAACAAAAAAAAAATCAACGACGACGGCGTGTTTATCGCGGCCACCAGTGACGACGAAAACGCGCTGGTGCAGCTGCTGCGAAATAATAATGTAATAATATTATATATATGTACGCGCCGCGAGCGATTACAGTGCGGTAAGATGGAAGCGGGGGAGAGAGAGAGAGACAAAACAAAATACAAAGTAAAACGCGACACCGCCGTCGGTCTTCTCACTACGAACGTACGCACAAAACGAAATATAAACGCACACGCACGATAAACACCGTGTCCGTATGATATTTTATATAGTATTCGATTTAAGTGCGAAGAGCGCGCTGTGTGTGTGTGCTCGTCAGTGCCCCCACCCGCCGTGTTGAAATGCCGCCGGTGGCGCTACTGTCGGCGAACCGGACGAATCACGCGCGTAAACAAATCGGTTACGACTAGGGATGGCAAAATATCCGGCCACTACCGATATATCGATACCACGATAAAATTTAGACCAAATATCGATACCGCGATATATCGATGAAAATTTCATCGATATATCGACATGTCTTGTTTCAATTTTAAAACGAAGACAAGAATAATTTCTTATCATAATAATGCAATCGAAATATAAAACATACATTTTTTTATTATTATTAGTACATTTTAAATATATATTAATAAAGTTTACAAATTATTTTTGAACCACAGTTCATCTTCAATTGAGTTGAAAAAAAGTAGTTTACTCAACCTTTTCCCTAAAAGTCTATTTCTTGTTTTAGATACCCGATATCCGATATATCGCACTAATATATCGATCCCACCGATATATTAGTGACCAACTAATATATATAGTTAATAGGTCTATGGACCAAATATCGATATCAAATATCGCGATGTATCAAATCAAAGTATCGATATTTTCGATATATCGTTGCCATCCCTAGTTACGACTTCCGACACGCGATTGAACACAGATTAGGTTCGTAACGTTATTTGTATTCAGTCGTATCAGAAAAACAGGAACAAAAATACTAATAATAGACAAACGTGAAAAAGAAATGCGAAGAACTATCAGTTCACATGGCACGCCTATTGAAGAAGTTAAATCATTCTGCTATCTAGGCAACCATATCACGCAGGATACACGAGATACACGAAAGAAATAACAAGAAGAATAGCTTTGGCCAAGCGAGCTTTCATTAAGAAACAAAATCTTTTAACGAGCAGACATTTATCGATTAAAATAAGGAAGCTATTTATTAAAACGTATGTTTGGAGTGTAGCGTTATATGGGGTAGCGAATCTTGGACCATACTATAGATAAAAGAAGAACAGAAGCATTAGAGATGTGGACATGGAGGAAAATGACGAAGATCGCCTGGAAAGATAGGAAATCGAACGTGGAAGTGCTAAATATGATAGAAGAACCAAGACAAATGATCAGAATGATGGAAATAAGAAAAACGAAGTTTTTGGGACACATTATGAGACATAACATGACGAATAAGATAGGTATGTCAGCAACTCGTGATACGCGTACGGCAGCCATTTTGTGACGTACGCTTTTCACCAACTATTGTCACAGATTATAGATTATAGAATATTGTGTATGTAGTATCATTCTTATACTTTTATCACATATAAGATAAAACTTATCTTATCTGTGCTTTTATCATGATACATATTTAATTTGTGATAATATATCAATTTTCTCGTTATAAAATAGACCAACGAAAAACGGCGAAATGCTTACGTCACATTAATAGACTGAGTGGTGGGTGGGTGCGTAATTTTCTTAAAAACGGGTTTATTGCTGTCATACCTATCTTATTTATCATGAGACATAACACGTTATTTACAAATATTATGGAAGAGGACGGCCGAGAGAAACAAATCTGGGGAATATGAAGAAACTACTATCTCTAGCAAGTTATGTAGAGATTAAAAGACTAGCAGATAGAAGAGAAGATTGGTTGAAGTTTGAAACCAATATTCTTTGGTTTACGATATACGATTGGGTTGGGGGCAGTTTACCGAAAAATGATAAGAACATCGGCCGTAAAAATGGCTAGTCGAATCTGTTGCCAACTTAGAATTATCGAAAAATTATATGAAAATAATTTATATTTGTTTTATAGGTTACACTGTATATAATATTTGAAATTTGAACGGTAAACGTATAGATAAATATTATGTTATTGTCTGTGGCACTAACCAAAAGAAATCATATTATGAGTATAGGTTCGACCAAGGTGGATCTATAAGGTGCAAACACTCTCTATAAACGCCATGAGAAAAGAGTACTTAGTACATTGTACTTGGTAATTTGTACTATATCTAGTAAGATTTTTGTTGGCAATGGTTGGCAGCATTTAAAAAAAAAATGAAAATCTTTATCACTCTTCGAACTCTTATCATTTTTCGGTAAACCGCCATCCGCCCATACGACGTGTGTCCGCGGCCTCGTTTCTTCCGTATACACCAGTAAAAGAACAAAAAGCCATCCCTAAAAAATTTAGGGGGAGTGCAAAAAAAAGAAGCTAATACCGTTTACAGATACTCGGTAATGCACGCGTAGTACATTTGTTTATTCGCACGCGAAAATGATCGAATCCCGTCGCGGTGTGTGGTCTCGCGTACGCCGTACGACATAATTCAGTGAGAAAGGAGAGTAAAATACCGCGATGCGGCTTACCAAGCAGTCAGTCACTCTGTTGTACCTGTCGTGGTGCGAAATTTTCGCCACTTTGCTGTTCCTCTACGGGTTTCTTTCGTTGGCTTACAACGACGTACGTACGTCAACGCCAAACGACATCCCGTCGACTATACGGTCGAATCGAAACGATTCTGAACCCTGGCGGTAATTATTCTCTACGTACCGGTCGATTAAGAGGCCGAGTTTTTTTTTTTTATTCATGAGAATTCTCTGCTACGACTCGGGTCAGTAATCGTACCCACACTCGTTCGATAACATTATAAAATTGACTCGTCAGAAAAATGTGATTTCGCATACTCGAACACGCCGGCAATGAAATGAATCGTATTCTCCGCCGGCTGCAGTTCTGTAATATATATATACCATTACGTTTCGGGGTTGTGTTTCTGTTTCGACATTCGCAACGAGTCGTCTTTTCATACCTAATTGGTATTTATCCGACCGTATGAATAGATACCTAATTGGTTTGTTGTACAAATAACTGTTTTCTTCTTCTACTCAATCCTGAACTCGTAATTAGTATTTAAAAATTATTTTAATTTGATATCACTATTTTAGAGGTATTTATACCTGTTCACAAATTTCCATTACTCTTTTCACCAGGTCCGGTCGCTTCTTTAACTTTAAAGTGAATAGATCATGGGAAAATATATATATATATATATATTTAAGTTTGTATTTTAAACGACTACGTTTTGAATAAGTATTTGTTTGAAATTAAGGTACTTTTGTTTGAGATGCCTCTTATTCTTTTGAATTAGATACACTAAATCATTTGTAGATTTTTTTTTTTTTTTGCATCTATAAATTAGAAATATTTCAAATATTTATATGTTTCGATTAGCATTGTTTTAAAGTTTTAATTTAAATATTAAAAGCTGCGGGTTAGTTAATTTTATTAAATACACGTGTGATATATAACCGTTTATAATGTACAAAGTATTCCGAATTTGTAGGTTGTAATTCAGAAAATGTAACTGTGCAGAATTAGTCGACTTTAATTTTGGTATTTAAATTCGCGTTATTCTAGGTTTATTCTATTTCTTTTTGTGATAGACATTTTAATGAAAACTATGTTGGTAAATTGATAATATTGTCTAATACCATTTTGGCAATATGCTTCATATTTTTCCTTTGTGTTAAACAAAATAAAATGAATCATTTAAAGAAATCTAAAATGGGTATATTTTTTAACTTTTATTCGTTTGTAGTTTTGACACCCGCCGTTTGTATCAGACATCAGTGAATAAAGTCGTGTTGATGGTAATAGATGGTGTTCGATACGATTTTTTTACCGAACCTGAGTATAATGTACACATGCCATTTTCTTCTGATCTCATAAAGCAAAATCGGAGTTGTTTGTTTCGCACCAGAGCGAATTCTCCTACGGTTACTATGCCACGTATAAAAGTACAGTTAGTGGCTGTTGATAAATTATCTGAACGTAAATCAGTGTATGTTTTGTTTTCAGGCACTAACCACAGGTACAGTGCCAAATTTTATTGATCTCGTGTTGAATTTGGATAGTTCAGCGGTCCAACAAGATAATATTATTTACCAAGCTCGTTCAGCTAATAAACGGGTGATATTTTATGGGGATGATACATGGTTGAAATTATTTCCAAATTCATTTACTAGATATGATGGAATAACTTCATTTTACATTTCTGATTACACCGAAGTAAAGCTGTATACACTGTCGACAAATATTAACGTTTGTATACAATGATAATTTTATTTTAGGTCGATAACAATGTCACTCGTCATCTAGCGAACGAATTGAAACCAACTGCCGATTGGGATATTATGATTCTTCATTACTTAGGATTAGATCATATTGGCCATATGGGTGGACCTCGAAGTACTTTGATGCCAAACAAATTGTCTGAAATGGATAATATTATTCGACGTATTGTAGATTATTTGGTAATTTTTATTATTTTTTTTCATTTTTATATACATTTTGTGTTTTAATTCTGTAAAAGTATATAGATATTTTGTTTATTGTTTGTATATGAATGAATAGGATTCCGAAGAATCTGAATTGCCATCGGTTTTAATAGTTTGTGGTGATCACGGAATGCGTGACAACGGTGGCCATGGTGGTTCGTCTGTTGGCGAAATAATGGTTCCTTTATTTGTTTATTTTAAAAATAAATCATGTGGCGGGGCTATAGAGTATGTTAAATTTCTTATGTATAAGTAACATATTCTCGAGTTTCGATAAATATTATTTTTATTAATTTTTTTGTTTTTCAAAAGAACTAGCGATGAAATAATGCAAACAGATTTCGTCCCAACAATATCAGTCATAATGGGGCTACCAATACCTTCAGGAAGCACGGGAAAGCTTATAAATAAACTTTTGCAAAATTTTAATATCAATAAAATTCTCTTTGCATATCATTATAACTCAGAACAAATGTATAAGAATTATGTTTCAAATAAAGGATCAACGAATAAAGGTATCATAATTAACTAACGAGACAATTTTATTCCTAATTGTAATTATATATATATTTTTTTTCACTTTTTTAGTCGTTTTACATAATACTAGGATAATAAAATAATTGTTTATTATCCTTAGCTTTTATGAAGGACTACGATCATGCCGTGTTGTATTATTATAATTGGCTAAAGAGAGAAACATTGTCCACTGATCATGCACTTCGTGTTATTTCCTTGTACGAATCGGCGTTGAATGGTATGCGCGACTATTTAGTCAGATCAGTAGCCAAATTTGATATATTTCTCATAATTGTCTCGATTATATTATCAATACAGGTGTGTATTATAAGAATTACAAATATTCGTTGTGTAAAGTCTACAATTTTTTTTATTATTACTTTCAAACGATAATTACTTTTACTTTTATTGTCGATATTTTAAAATTTAAGGTATGGATTTTGCTCGTAAATTTTGATGGTGTAAATATCAAGTGTATTCAAGTCGACCGTTTAGTATACTTAATGTTGATTCGCTGGGCCATTTGTGTGTGGTTACAATGTGATAGTGTCTTGTGCGAATTCACTGCTACATTTAATTTGTTGGCCATTGTTATTATCATAATGTTTGTTATAAATCTCGGTTGTAGTTTTGATTGGCAATTTTCTACATTTTTTAATTCAGAGGTATTTAATATTTTTATTTCATTTCTAGGGCTCGTAAGTTAATGAATTTGCATACACTGACGAGTTAAATAGAGAAATTAATTTCAAGACATCAAAATTAAACATACGGAATTTTTAATATTTTAACAATTAATTTTTTTTTATGAAAATAAACACAAAATGCTCTTTTAATTAATTAATTATTTATAATTTTTCAAATAGATTTAGAATTAAAATACATATTCAAGCTTTTATCGTGACACAAATCTACTAGGGTTGATACATTTGTTAATGCATGAACATACGAGCTTTACTTTATATTGTGCTAATTTAAAAAATAATAAAAAAATATATGTATTATTTTCAGATTAGTAATATTGATAAAAATTTATTTTATGTCTTACCCAGTACTTTAGTACATGTGTTGAGCCTATTTTCGTCCAGCTTTATTGAAGAAGAACATCAATTGTTATATCATATTTGGACTGGGTTTTGTGCAATTCAAGTATACCAGACTTTCATCATGCATAACTATACAACAACAGCAAAGTGGATAGTTTCTATGGTTTTTCATCGGTTTTGCAAAGATCTTAATTATATTGGCAATCAGTGGTCGGGATTTTACAGTTTAGGTGATTGGTTGCGAGTCTGAAAATCAAATTTATTTATCAGCTCTGATGGTTTTTGGTAAATTATAGTGAAAATGTTTACATAATTTTTGTCTGATTTTCAAATAAAATTATTAAAACGATATCTATGGATAACATTGTAGGTCTTTTAAGCGTGTTCATTGCTTGTGTCAGTGTTTACAGAGTTGGAAGCAACAACAACAAGCGATTCGATGTAATGAGTGCAATCATTTTTGTTTTGTATTTTTGGAATTTATGTTGTGTTTATATGTACAGGGTTGAGACCAAAGAAGTTTCGACCCCATATGGTTATAATGTGTTGTAAGGATCGTAATATTATTTATGTAAATAAATGTGAATAACATTAATATGGTATTATTTTTATAGAAATTTAATATTTTGTTTGCGTTCGTGGGCCATCGCATGGTATTTATTGATTGGATGCTATATTATTTCTATTGTTAAACAAACTTGTCCAAATAATATAAAATGGAATAATGCAGTGTGTTCATTGATCGTTTTGTTAATACTACGTTTATCATTGTTACTGAGACCGCATAACATTTTAGTGCCAGCAGTTTTAGTATATACGTGTAAACTTATCAGACTGAAAAAGTGGAATGCTTTAACCACAACTATACTTCATTATTGGTTATCATTATTGTTCTTTTTCCATCAGGTAAATCACCACTTCTGACTAGTTAATAATATTAAATGTAATTGTTAAAAAAGAAAATACGTACAATTGTGCATTCATAATTGTAATATTACTTAATGCAATTGTTTGAATTGTTTACTTTTTTTTGTTTTTTTAATAATGAATTTGTTTGATCGGTTTTTTTTTTAGGGCAATTCTAACAGTGTTGGTACATTAGACATAGTGCCTGGATACATTGGTCAATCCAGTTATGATCCGTTTTTTGCTGGAGTCCAAATTTTTATCCATACATTTGGTTTTCCAATTTTGGTTTATTTATTCCTAGTACTGGATCAAAAGTAAAATATATCTATATGAAATTGTTTATTTCCGATATTGTTTACTAATTTGGTTTTGTTTGAAAATTGCTCATTTAGGTTTTTGGGGCTTCAAAAACTGTGTATGCTGAATGTCACTCAATCGTGCGTGTATAACATTGTTATATTATTATTTCGCAACCATTTGTTTATTTGGTCAGTGTTTTCGCCTAAACTTTTATATATCGCCACATTTACATGTATGACCTGCATTTTTTCCACACTAATTGTGATTTTAATAACTTTATGTGGAACGTCTACTAAAAAAAAATTTAACATATAAAGTGACACGTATTGATATTGTAATATATATATATATATATATTTAATGTACGTTTATTATTTATTTATGGCCATTTATTCTAATTACGGTTCGATATGCCAATTTAAAATTGTCAAAACGGTTTCCTAGTTATTTTTAAGAAATGTTTACTTTGCCGTATAGTCGTAGTTGTATAAACGCAGTTCACTGTTTGTTCTGTCACTTTTGAATGTGACACTTTTAGTTTTGGTAATATATTTACTACATTCCTCGGCATTTAATGTTTTCGAAATACGCAATGAAATGTATAAATTACTTCACAATGCGTGTTTTAAATATTTCGTAATTTTATTTCAATATTAATCAGTCGCTAAAATTATATACAAACACAGTGATGATAAATCAGATACACAAGAAGTTTTTTTTTATAACATTACAAATAATTTATCGCTACACAAGAGTAAGTGATATTTTCCCTACATAGCTCAAACACACAAATTATAGTTAATATTTGGACATTGTAATTGACAAGTACGTTTATATAATATTGTACGAGTTCCTTTTTTTTTTTTTCCACAACATTCGACATGGTTTCTTTTTCAGTTTTGTACAAAGTATAAATAGTTTTGTATATAATCTATAGTGTCATTTTTATTAATATACAGATAAAAAAAAAAACAATGACAACAGTGTTTTTTAAAAATTATTTCGTTTGACGTCGTAGAAAAATGAATACACAATTTCGACTAATAAATATTTTAAAATTAAAAATTACACGATTCTATATATATATATATATGTGTGTGTGTGTATATATAATATAAACATACTGTTTTAAATTTTAGAAGTTATTGTCTACAATATTGTTTTCTCTAATTTTAAGATATGTACGTAAAAACCTTGTAGTTCGTATATATTATTGAAATAATTTTATATTATCTAAAATAGGTAATGTACATTGGGTACGCAACAGTGCGATATGAATAGTGTACACAGATGGGAGCTAAACGGATGTCGAAAGCCAATGTATCGATATTATGTAGATATGAGTGATGACGTTTCATCGATGTAGAAAAATATTTTAAAAATTTCACGGTTCAAAATTGTTTAGAAAAAAAAAAAAGGAAGTTTTAAATACTTACGTCGTTCGTATATAGATGAAATTATTACAAATTTCTTTCTCTCGAACGTTCAACGGCACAACACAATTATCATTATTATTATTATTACGTACCTAATATTAATCATTCGCGTTTTGTACAGAAATTCACACGTTGTACCGTTGGATTTATTTACGGCTGTAGTATGTGAAATAGTGTAAGCTTTTAAGAGTACCTATAGCGAAACATCGGCGCGGCGGTGTACGGAAAATGCGAGGGCCGAATGATATTGTACTTATACGGTACCGTTTTGAAACATTACTATTGCACAATATTATATTATATTATATAAAATATATTACTTGTATTGTCGGAACGGTGTAGTACCTACCTACGTATTTATGAAGTCTGTACGATAAAATGATTTTGTTCTACGTTTTTATCCGTTACGTAGGTATAGCTGCGATTACGGTTCAATGTCGGCTCTCTCTCTCCGCTCGGTTGCGCGCAAATTTTCAATAATAAAATAACAATACTATTAATAATCATCTATAAAACGAAATCCCTTTTAACTAAAAAGTACACGTACGACTATATATAATATAATAAATAGATATCAAACGTTAGGAAAACACGTTGTAGTTAAATTTTTTTTTTGTTTTGTCGAGTCAAAAAAAAAAAAAAAACCTGCTGCGGTTTTTGTGTGTCGATATACTTTTTTTTTCCGCCGTCATTTTACACGGTTATAAGCTCAAGAGTGCACGCGCGATATAGTGGTGTTCGGAAGAGAAAATGTTCGCGTTCAGCTATGTTTATTTCGAAGTATCTCTATGATATGCAAACGTGTTCTGCGCCAGTGGACCATGACAGTTTGACGCGGTAGTCCGTGTTCAGCACCAAGTCCGAAATGCAACCGACGAATCCTTTTCTGTATCTCTTTCCCGTACACTTTTCCACGTCTTCGGTGCCACCTGTTATTGGACCAAATAAATCGCAGACGTATAATGTTTAAATAATAATAATAATAATAATAGTTATGTGTCCCAAAGCCTCGGAAAGGCCCCGGGAGAGAGAGAGAACGTCAAAATCCTGACGTCGCGGTGCCTATAGTAAATAATTGGAAAAACGAAGAGACAACAACGACAATCGTCTCGTTTTTCCGTTTAATTCGAAAATTTATGAGTATAACCATATTATTGTAACCAGTGTCGGCCTGGCACAACAAAGGCCCCTGGATGTTTTTATTCTGGGGCCCCCTGCCCCTTGGTTTAATATGAAGTTAAAAAATACATATCCAAAAAAAACAATTCATTATTCATAGGGTGTCCCAGATCCAAAGGCGGAGTGACTCTAAAATTCTTATCGGGCAAATAAGTTTTTTCTGGGCCACTAGACTAGCGCCTTCTTTTTCCATATAGAGTCAATACGGGTTAATAAAAGAATCTATGGTGAAGTTAGAATTTGGTGGTCAGATTTAATTTTTAAATTATAGCAATTTGAAAAATTTGACAATTCTACCGTGTTTCTTTAATAGGTTTATTTTTTCCACTGTTGAGCTCGTACTATAATAGTCCAATGGATAAATACTACGATGTGACGTGTACGATTCGGGGTTCAAACCTCTGTTCTCAAATCAATTTTTGCATTATTTTTATACATTATAATAATACAAGGCAAAGATTTCAAAACTGGTGGAGACATGTAGCGTTCAAAAATATTGGTGTAAAAAAAAAAAGATAGGGCCCCGGCCGCATTCGCGGCCTAGCGCCCATGGCCAGGCCGACCCTGATTGTAACGATAGTTATATAAAAAAAACGATAGTTGCGCATATGTGCTACGATATAGCGAAATACTCGACAGCGTATATACATATAGGCGGACGCGCAGACCTTATATGATTAGGGTATGCAAGAGGTCAGATTTCTGGGCCGACCAAAAGAAAAAAAGTGAAATACTTTGATTTTTAAATTATTTATTAATAAACAACGTTTAACAATTAATTTACAAAACTATTGTATTATAAATAATAAATTGTAATAAAACATTCTTCTTTTGAAATTGACAGATTCCTTAAAGTCATCAATTAGGCACGTCCTATTAGGATTTAATCTCAGAGGCGTTTCTTGCTTAATTGCAAATACCAACATTAAACTGTTTAACCGTTCCTATATGTGTCACAGTAGTTTTCAGTTTTGATTTAACTGTATATTAAGTTTTGAAAACGACCGTTCACACGTACAACTGGTAACGGGAATCGCGGAAAATTTTTTTAATATACCATACTAAAATGTTCAAATGATACAATTTTTATCAAACTCTTTCAACCACTGTAGCCAATGCCGAAGTTTATTTCCAGAATTTAAATTAGGTATCTTTGGAATTGTATTATTTTTATTTCAGCTTCTAATTCTTCTTTATCACATTTAAAACGTTCATTTAATATATATATATATTTTTTGAAAATCATCGCCTAATACGCCATATTTTTATTTGATTAGGGTATGCTGTTGCATACACCCTGCGTGTATTATTGAAGTTATTATACGTAAAAATATATCGTATTCGATCATTTAAGTCTCATAATAATTATACTAAAAATTAATAAACATATATAAATAATATTACACATTAATTTAGAAAAGGCAATAAAAACTTATTCGTTTCAGTATTTCGCACGCGTGTAAAATTAATTTTTGTCCTGTCTTAAAATACAGTTTTATTCCACCACCAGTCCGATTGAAATTCTATTTATGTTTAATTGTTGGTAAAAAGTTAAACGGTAAAGCTCAATTCACTCAAAATTAAGCCATAGCAGTATGTACGTACCTATCGCGATGTACCTGTATAATAGTTATAGTGGAACTGTTGCAGTGGCGCACCCTGGGGGGTTGGTGCTAAAACCCCCTTACATTTTTTTTTATAAGCTTATACCAATACCTACATATTATTCTGGGCTATTGATTTGTTAGAATTATATTGCGGTGATCTTTTTTTTCGAATTTGATTATTAAAAACGACTGGTTGTTGTTTACTTGTGTGTACGAGAAAGTAGGAAAATTTGTAAGTTAGCCTTCATCAAAAAAAAAAAAATCCTGAGTGCGCGCCTGACGTGTTAAATATATTTACTTACCTAGTCGCCGAATTAAAAACTCGAAAGAAAATATTTTTTAATAAAACGATAAGAAGGAATGTTAAGTATAACTATAAAGTATTTATCGTGAAAGCTCGTATCGTCTTCGTTATTAAAATATTAACATTGACCCGGATTATTACCTGTCAGTGGCGTAGATACGATTTTTCTCTAGGGGGATTTTTAAGGAACTTTGAAAAATAACAATATTTTTGTTCTACTGGCGTAATTTCATTGGTTTTTTTTTTTTTTTTGTAGAATGAATTTGTTAATATTAAATTTCATCTCCGCGTGCGCAATCAGCGAAATGAAATTTCAAAATTTTAAATGACAAAAACGAGCTTTTTCTAGGGGTTTTTTGGGGAGGAAGGGTGTAAACCCTTTGCTCGCCCCACTGAATAAATGAATTATTTTATAATATTATAAGAACGAGTAATTTTAGGATATTAAGTAGAATGCGTGTACTTATATCTGACAGTTTTTTGTGTTTTTTTTTTCGTCAACTTAAAGTTTGCACATTAATAATGGGTATATTTCGTTTATTTATTTTTTGGCACGAAAATAATTGTTCAAAAATGTACTTACAACTATTGTACCCACACTCTGACGCTACCAATTACCCGCAAAAATAATACTAAAAAGTTATTAAAATTCCAAGAAGTTTATGAATAAAGAACAATAATATTAATTTAAATCACGTAGTTAATTATTATTTTAAAACTTTTGTTTTGAATATTATAAGTTTTTGAATACTCTTGTGATAAAACAACGAAAACAGGCCGTCTTTATTATTATTTCTATTATTATTATATTTTTATTTTATGATAGTAAAAATACACATTTTTAGATTCCGAGTAAAGAGAAGAATGTATTTTTATGGTTTTGCAACATTGTGTTTTTTTATACTTTGTCTGTGTTTTTTTTTTATTTTGTCTGTGATGAACACTTTCTCGAGTGCTCGTATAGCGAAATATATCTATTGTTGGTATACTTTATATGATACGGTTTTCGATTTTCCCAGTACCTAGTTTCCAGTATTTTCCTAGTAATTTAAAACAATATAAAAATTGTAAAACAAAAAAAAAAAATCGTCAAAATTGTCGACATTGTATTTGTTTCTGTATTTTTTTTTAAAAAGACCTCAAAATGTAATACAAACTTGGATACATATTTATATAATCTACTAGAATTATCTTTACATAACATAATTAGTTATATAATTTGCTTTCAAATTCAAAATAGTAATAAAACTTTTAAAAATCTTTGTTTAAGTGTCGCACTTGAACCGACATTCACGGTATGTACAGCTCGCTGTTTTTTTTTTGTAATTATATAGGTATGTATCGAAATAAATGTATAAATTCAGATACGTATATTTTTATAATTTTTTTAAATTTATAATAAAATTAAACATGACAGGTTAAAAACAATTAATTACACAAACTTTAAAACAAGTTCGTGTTTCATATGATATAAAGTGAGTCAACGTTGTTAAATAAAGCAAATGATTTAATTGTATGAATAATATGAATTGGAACTGGTTTAGAAGAGAAGTTGGGTAACGAGAGAGAAGACAAACGCAACGGAAAGAAGTTTTTATTCACGAAAATTATGAAATAAAAATCATCATATACGAGTAGACGATAAAGGAGACGCAAGTTTAAATTCATCTAATAAATTTACCTAATTTTTATATATAGGTATATAGGTGTAAACATATTAATTACATTTTCAGGTCTTCTAAATGAAAATGTGAAAATATTATAAATTCTATAGTATAAACAATTGTATCACGTTAGCGTAAAATGTAATACATTTAATTGTATAAAAATCTGTTTCAATTAGTTGAATTAAAAAAAATAACAAATTATGTTCAAAACTTTCCGAAGTAATATTGTTTTTTGGTTTGATTGGTGGTGGGCTATACATATTAAAAGAAAATATAGATTGTATCGGATTTTTTCGCTCTAATCATATCTAATAAAACTTATTTATATTGCTTTTTGGAAACTATACTTACATAACGATGATCATTGTTTTAATAATAAATTAAATTGGTGTAAGGTCAACCATTTTTATTGTTCTCAGAAAAATATTTTAATGGTTTCACAAATGATCTCGTTAAACAAAATAGTTAAAACTATTATTCGAAGGAATACGCAGGTACCGAATGCAAAAGTAGTGACCCTTGTCGATCTCGCGGTTTAAAATTTCAAATATATATATATATATAGTGTTAGTGGAAATAGATATTATATCTTTTACCGAGTGATTTTGATAACACGCATATATTAGTTTTACCCGCTATAGCTGGTGGTGACTGCTGAGGTGGTATAAACCGATTGATTAATTTGAATTCAGAAAATTTAAACTTACCTAAATACAGTCCTGTATTTGTATTGAGCTGCTTCAGCCGTCCGGTGGATATTGTGAACATTTTTGTACCATTGTCTATGGTCAAAGCACTTAATCTCTCATCTCTAAAAATCAAATATGTTTTTTAATTATAATATAATAACTTCATTACTTATTTGATCTCGTATCAGTTTACAAATAAATATTACGTTATAATCATATTTATATGTTTAATTTTGCATTTATTTTTTAAAATATGTCTCTACAAACCTAGTAAACTTCATCCTGTGCCAGTGTCCGTCGTTTATAGGCAGTCCAGTGGTGTTATATCTAAGCACCGTTTCACCACTCCCTAAATCGTAAGTCACTTCAACACGGCCGTCTTGTATTCCCAGAGCTAAGAAATCAGCCGACCGGTCTGACCGGCCAGTCCACAGTATGAGTCCATTCAGGGCAGTAGTGCGGAATCGCATATTAATATCCAGATGCCCGTCAGTGATTCTATATAAGATAATGAAAAAAAAAGGTTTGACGCTAAGAATAATGAAAAGGTTTAAAAAGTGCTGTAAAGTAAATGAGATCACGTTCTAAGGTTTGAAAAAGAATATAAAATATAGGTGTGTACGTACGTATATATGCGTAATGTATAAACTTTACCGGGGATTAAACAGTATAACCAATTTAGTGTTTTTTTTAGGGGTACATTCGTGTATTTCTTTTATTCGTTGGTCGAATTTTTTCAGTGGACATTCTGCTATGAATAGTTTGATTCCTGTTAGGTACCTACCACAGTCAGAAACTGGACTGTCTTCAAGTCCCCATTTATACAACAATTATATAACCGCAACGACCATAACCGGAGCAGCGTATTCTGTTTAATGCCGACCAAATATGATATTATGGGAGTTCCGTACCATTAACTCTTGCGTTAGGGTTTTGCGCTGAACTGTAGTTATTCGTAGTTGTGGATGTAGTCCAGTCTTTAGTCACCAATGTTTTAGCGCTATCGAATTTACGCGTCAAAAGTTCACTGGCATTGACCCAGGGGGTTCTACCGTAAACCGTCATCAAAACGTAAATTATAATTTGAAATATTATTTTATTTAATAATGTATTCAATGCCAGAACGAATTCTTCCGAATGAATTATTTATTTAATTTTTGGTTATTTCATTGCCTACAATTAATATCGTACTGCCGTTATTTATTTTTTCATTTTATAAAACGTATGCATATACAGTGGTCGAAGTGGATCAAAATAAG
The DNA here is from genome assembly GCA_032441835.1 of Slavum lentiscoides. Taxonomy (NCBI): domain Eukaryota; kingdom Metazoa; phylum Arthropoda; class Insecta; order Hemiptera; family Aphididae; genus Slavum; species Slavum lentiscoides. Next base: position 13,450,103 of record CM063718.1, read on the forward strand.
TGGGGGATGGAAGCAGTATCGTCATTTCAAGTTTTGAAAGCGGTGGAGGAGGAGGGGCAAAGTTTCGATCCATATTGTTGAAAAATAAGCGAAAAAAAGGGTTTTTTTTTAACAAAACGTTCTAACTCCGTTCCTATTAAACTTGACAGTGAACTATATTTTCATGATTGTGATAAAGTGACGTTTAGATCTACTGAATGTTAATATTTTAGAAAACGAATAGTTCTTACAAAGAAAAAAAATGATTCAAAGTTACTTTTCTATAAAAATTAGGCAACATAACAACTACAAATTACAAATAAAAAAAAATTTTAAAACTCAAGAGGAACGAATAATTCCAAACAAAATAATTAAATAAGGGGAGGGGGATGGAATATGCTTATTAAAAAAGTGGAGGGATGGCATCCCCTCGTATCCCCCACGTCGACCACATATATATATACATTATGTCGCACAAAACACGAGAGATAATTTCGCCTTAAGTTTAAAGCATTGTATATAGATTTAAAAAAATTTTTTCTTCATACTACGGCCTATAGAGCAAAATCCTTGAGATATCTTTTGAGATTAAGTATAATTCGAGGGAAAAAAAGTATCGAGGTATAAAAGTTTTGAATTTTAATTCGGATAATAATAGTCTGTGACGTTCGAATCGGCTGTGGACTTTCTACGACAGTAAATTCGTGCGGTGAAAATGTATATACCTATACGCTGTGGTATAAAGCAGTGGGTCCCAATCTCTTCTATGCTGCACCCCCTTTGTAGATTTTTAAAAATCTCATGCCCCCCTCCTATAAATTGAAAAAATTGATCATCTTTTTTTCATTTTTGTATACTTTACAAATAAACTATGAAATATTCGGAATGACTCCTTTTTTATTGATGATACAATAATCATAAAATATAAATAATAGTAAATAATATAATGTGTAAAATACGTCAAGTGAAACGTTTAAATATTACCTACATTAAATAATATAACACGTGATAAACGGTTAAACACTTATCGATTCCCGGTCGTTATTAATTTTTCATTTTTTTCCCTACACTGTAAAGTAAAAATAATTTAACAAATACAAATTTTACTTCGCGATGATTGCTCGCGCCTCCCCAGCAATGTGTTCACGCCCCCCATTTTGAGAAACACGGGTATAAGGCGTATAAAGGGATCGAACGTGAGATTTCGCTTCGGTTGGCCATATTTCATGCGTTTCGATCCTGCAGCGAGTTGAAGGGACGGTGATGGTCTCGCGTGTACATAATTGTGTAAACGGAATAATTTCTCGAAACGGATCGAAAGTATATAACGCGTAAATTTCCGATTACGGTCGATTTCGGGATATGAGAAAAAAAAAAGCGATATTTTGGCGGATAGAACCTATCCAGTTATTATTATTATTCAGTCTTGTAAAAGATACTTTTTAAAAGTATTCAAATACAGATACAGGTACTTGTTTTTAAAAGTATTTAAATACTTAATAAGAAAAGTATTCGAGTATAAATACAGATGCTTAGTAAAAGTATTTACAAATACTTTCAAATACTTTTTTAAATATTTGTAATTAAATTGTTTTTAACATTCGTTTTATACTAATGGTTAGACTCTTGTTAGAACTAATGGAGTTCGACCTGTCGCGACCGGGGATAACACATAAATCGGTCTAATCGGGTTTACCTACATCGACTTGAACGGAAAAACCATCAGTGAACGACCAAAATAGTTTGCCAACCAAATAATTATTACGAAAAATGACGAAAATTTTGTTTCATTATTATTGTTCATGTCACTAAAAAAGATTTAAAAAACGTATTTGATTTTAAATACAGATATTCTAAAAAAGTATTTAGAATACTACTTACAAATACTCTTATTAAAAGTATTTGAAATACGTATTTGAGTACCATAAAAGTATTTGAATACTTTTACTCAAATACTTTACAAGACTGTTATTATTATTATTATTATCATCAGCTGAGGGCCCCCGGCCGTGTCGTCTACAATACCTTTTTTGCACTTCGTGACCGGTGTAATGCACGAAAGACGTGCCGTCGAACGACACTTGTTCGCTATCCGTTGACGAATTGCAGTGTTTGTCGCAAACGCACTTGTACTTGTCGAAGATCGGTATGCATTGCACGCCGTGTCCGCACGGTTTGGCCACGCACGGGTGCGGACAATTGTCCACGTTCGCTCCGGACAGCGCTCCTCGGACTATTTGCAACGGTTTTTCGTTGATCACGACCTAGAATAATATGTGACAAATAAGTGTGCGAAGCCGGGTTGCGGAGTTTGGTGAAAAAACAACGATTCTTCCAAATTTTAATATATTATACAAATTGTTCTGGCGAAAGGTAATTTTGTGTTCTAAAAAAAAAAAAATCACTATTCAGACGAACAGTTGAAAATTCTAAGTAAAATGCATTGGGCTACATGCTTGAGTTTAAAAAAGAATTTTTTTTAACGAGGTTAATATAATAATTTCACCGTTGTCATATATGTAGACGAATTTAGTAGTGTGAGGTATATTTAACGAAAAGGCGCCGTTTTAAGGTATTGCAGCGTAGAAGCGCATATTTCCTCGACCCCGCACTAGTACGATAGTATATTATATACCCATATAATTCAATAAAAGTTGTTCTAGACGAAAAATTAGAGAGATCTATAGCGTCGATCACTGTAGACTGCACATAACAACATACGTAAGTTTTTGGAGGTTAATTTTACACATATATTTAGTATCAAACGAGCACCATACAATGTTTTAAGCTTACTTTTTTTTTTAAAAAAAATATAATATATATCCGTATTCATAAAACCACGACTTCTCACTATAATATACGCTATATATGAGAGGTGTTTTCGTTTCCAGTTTTGTATACGCTACAAGTAATAAAACACGAAACAGTCAAACAAAACGTTAAACACATACGAAAAATATAAACCTTAATAGTAATTTCTCTTTAACAGTTAAATAAATCCGAAAACAAGGTACTAAACGAAATAATAAGCGAGTTGCACTGCTGCAATGAAATTCGTATAATATTTCAAAATTATTTCGGGTTAACTACTGCTGCGGCTTATATACATACTCTCTAAGACCACCACAGACAAATACACACAAAAACGAAACCGTATATAAATGGCCCGTATGAAGAATGGCGGTGTTGCCGTTACCTTGCGTTGATAGCCTTAAAATACAAATTACAGAAAAATAATATGTTTAGAATTTTTTTTTTTTTTAATCGTATTTAATCGTCTCGCACGGGTAGATAATTGAAAAATAAATAATTCTACACTTTGCCAGCGCGATAGGCCTACGAGTTATTCTTTCGTCAATTCGAACGCTTTTTTAAAATGCAAATAGGTACCGTCTTTAAAATGAATTTATTGAATTATTTTATACAGAAATATGTTACGAATTATTTTTGATGAAAATAACGGATTTGTAGCGGACTTCGCGTATTTGATATTGTACACCCGCGGCGGTCTGCAGGTGATGTATATTATTTATTTATTATTATTTTTTTTTTTATCAATTTATCATCATTATTATCCAGATTTATCCAGGAGAATATAACAATAATTGTTTTGAAACGAACCGCGTGACGTCCAATCTCAAACGAGTTATATCATTATAGTGATCCATTAATTACCGTTTAATTATTATTATTATTATTATTATTATTATTATTATTATTATACGACACGTTGGCCACGTCAATGTATAAACTCGTGTTTAATAGTTGTCACCGTACACAGTATAATACATTTTTTATATTTAACGTATATTATTATAATTCAGGGGTCACCAACTGGCGGACACATTTTTTTTTTTACATTTTTAAAGGACTTGATTTTAAAGGAAAAATGTAATCAAGGCGCGAACACTACGTATATAGTGCGAACAGAGTTTTGCATTAAATACGTTTGTTCAAGTAAATACCGGAGAAGTAAAAAAAACTTGGCTGAAAAAAACTGTGTACAATGTTTGGTTCAACACATGTGTGTGTGTGTGTGTGTGAAGCAGCTTTTTCGAAAATTAACTTTATAAAAAAATATTTTTAGATGATCGTCTTAATAACGACTCAGTGAAAATCAGTTGCAGTAATTAAACTCCAAATATTAAGAAGCTAGTCAGAACTAAAAAAAAACGTAATTTTTCATATTAATCAGTAATAATCACACTCAAAATTGTCACGATTAATCGTTTTTTTTTTTGGCAATTGTAAAAGAAACACAAAAGTATATATATATAAATGTAATTCAAATCGTTACATGAAAATTGTTATACGGTAGACAAATAAATATAAATTTGAACAAAAATGTAATTGTTAAAGTGTGAAAAAGTCATTAAAAGTGTTTTGGACCGCGGAAAGTTTGTGAAGTTTCAAAACGGATCACCGTGGAAATTACAGTTAGTGACCCCAGTTATAATTTCGGCAAAGTGCGTGTTATTCCGATGGAAAACGGTAATGCACGATAACCTCTTGTTGTCCTCGGAAAATGAGCTACGAAGAAAGAAGTCGCTGACTCATTCTTATTTCCTATACAGTTCCGAGCAAAACTTTTATTAATGAATTAATTATTTCTATTTGGATTTAGTTTTTAGAGACTTGAATTTTTACCACCGACTACGTATTTTATCACCGTAATAACGCGAAAAAAATGTTTTAAATAGTTTTTTCCAACGTTGAGCTGTTATTGTACGAGTTATAGATTTTTTTTTTATTCCATAAAAGTGGTATATTCAGGATTTAATACAAGAAAATTGAATGTAAGGTTAATCGTAAATCATGTACTCTATATATATATTTTTTTATTAATAATAAATAACGTTACACCGAAGCTCCGCTTTCAGAATCGTTTTATTGGTATTTGAAATTTATAGTAATAACGAAACTCTAAAATCTTTATCTAAGCAATTCACTTAAGCGACATCCACAACATCCCGCGGCTCGCTACCCTTTAAAAAAAAAAAAAAATTTGTTATGAGACTGACGAATCAAAGCAATATACTTTTTACGGACATCGGGCCGTAAAATTGTGCTGGGCGGGTCAAGAGCCACGGGGCCAAGACATACTGGGGTCGACCGCCTTTGCCTGGCCCTGGCGCTGTCACTGGAAATGTGAAATGTATACCGATATACCAAGACACAAAATGTCAACGTAACGATATTATATTAGGTACCGAATTATTTTCGTGTTTTACGCATAAAAGTAATCGAATTTTTATAACGAAACTTATACTTATATTGAAACATTGTGAGAGAATATTAATTATTTTATACTTTCAAGTTATTAATACTGTTAAATATAGTGTACTTGAAAAAGCGTGTTAGAGAAAACGCATTAATGAAAATTCTCGTTATTGTTTATTAAATAATCGTTATTGACAACACAATATTAATGTGTATTAATATTAAATTATAATCACATTGAAATTTCAACATTTCTAATATCGTAATACGTCATCGTTTTTACATTAATCTAAACCAATTACCAAACCCGTATCTATAAGGATGCCCTCGGAAACTTTTAAAACGATATAATACGTTAATACATTATTTGATATATTGTATATAGTCTGATTTGAAAATATAATAAGTAAATCGCCCTTTTTCCCTCGTGACTTGACCTGGGATACGTGCTCCGTCCGTATAACGTACCGTAATAATGGTATTCACTTTTCACTTTTCAGTTTATAATTTTAGTCGAAATGTTAATTAGGTACCTACGTAAATTTAATGCATCTCGTAGAATTTTAATTCAACACTACAGGTTTGAAATAGAAAATTATTTCGTTTGCTGTGACGGGATAAAAATATGGCGAAACGATGACATCTGGAAATGCGATTGTTGAGACTCGAGGTATACTGAAAGTGTATAAATATTGTAATAATATCACAAATTGAATTGTAAAAACACGCGACCGTCATTTTTTGTATTTTATGGGCGACCAACAATATAAACTTAGTTTTAGACTGTAATAACGGATATAATTCACGGTAATTATGTAAAACCTTTTATCTCTGCAATTCCGTCGTGGCAAAAGAAAGAAAAAAAAAATGTTTAAAAAAGAATCATAAATAAATAATGATGATAATAGTGAAACGTAGACGGATTTCAACTGAAAATGTATTTAAATATTTTACACGCGGCGTGAATTTTAATAATATTCATTTAACTCTAGGTTCATGGAATTTTGAATTTTTCAAAGGTCACAACGTTTTTTATATTTTACACTGTGATTAATTTAATTTCCTTCGAATATAGTATATATTTTATGCGCATTATGTATTTATAAAGATTTAAAAAAAATATATATATATAATTTATTTATTAATGGAATAATATCAGCTTTTTTTTTTTTCTACAATCATTTTCTCTTCATTATCGTATTCAGTTTTGAATTATAAAATATAATTTCGTCCACGAGACCAGCTATTGACGTGCGAATTCAGAATTTCATTTTTAGGAGAAAAATGAAAAATAAATATAAATAAATAGAAAAACGACGGATTCTGTGTTAAAGTCAACGGTACATACACGTTGTCACCGTTCAATAAATCTTTATGAAAATAATATAATGACGTCATCTATATATATAGGCTATTTTTATCAAAATCGTTTTTAGTAGGTATATTGTTCAATGTTACAAATATGTTTCTCTTTTTCTTTTACTCAAAACAATACACGGATTAAAAAAAAAAAAAAGTCGTTTAAATACAATATGCCTGGTGGCTGGAACGAGAAGATAGATTTCTATAGATTAACCGTTGCAGTTGACTCTTATATTAGCCATTATTGGTTTAAATACGAGTAAATTTTCCGTTATTATTCCGCGACGAATTTTAATACAACAATAATTCTTAAGTTTAATAGTAATTTCAAATGTTTACAAATGTGTTTAATACGAACTTTTTGTATACAGCCTATGAATGACGTCCGGACTTTGATTTGTATCGGTACGGTTTCGTAGTCTGGTACACCACCGATGTACATACTCAACGGCAATGACAGCTGTGTAAACGCTCCCGGCGACATCACCTGATCCGAATATTTAACAGATTAATTAACGAAAATAAACTATTATAAACGTAGTACACGTGTTTTAGCAGTGGCGTACGCGGGGGAGGGGGGACTAAGGGGCTGAAACCCCCCATTGATCTATAATTCTACATTTTTTTATGTTTCATATTACCAATATTACTAATGATTATATAGTGGTCGTAAACAGTTTTATTTATTTTATGATGTCGTTAAGACTGTATAGTGGCCTGTCCGGGGAACCGATGGAATGCGCAGTGATGTACACGTTTTTCCTTTACAATCGTTTTAGCACAGAACAGACACGAATAGTGTAACGTCACATTTACGATTGATAACATGAACGGTTTTTGGTTGATCGTTCTGACTCCAAAGTTGAAAAAAATAACACGATTAACAGCAACAAAAAAAAGAACAATTCGTCACGCAACAGAACTATTTTAATGCACATCATTTTTTCAATTATTTATGTAATTATATAATATTATAGTAAATTAAGCAAAATCTTACGTCTACTGAATATTTATTTATTTTCAAGCTCCACCTCCATTGGAAAATTCTGCGTACGCCATTGTGTTTTAGTAAAACATTTTTTTTTTTTTGTTTGCCAAAATTATTTTTCACTTTCTTTAAAATACACGGTTATTATAAATGTCAAACAAATATAATGTTCTCGGACACTATTGACGACAATTTGTCGACCTCAATTCCGAAACATTCGTATTATGTTATTAATTTTTTTTATGTCTACGAGTATATATAATGACGTCGATTCGAGAAAAGCGATTGTACATTATTTCTAACTGGGACTTTTCGAGTGATAAAAATAAACGATATTTTTCGTGTACACGCAAGCGTCGTAGCAGGCCATTGAATTTGAAAACACTCGCTAGACTTTAATTTAAAGTTTTTCGCGAGCCATTATACGGCATTCATACGCTTTTACATTTATCGCATTTATATTTTTATACAACTACACACGTTTCCGAGTTTTAAGACATCCGTGACGTTCTTACTTGAACTTCTGGTTGATTGTCCACACGCATAGCCGCCAGTTTTCCCGTTCGCGATATCCATAATCTGTGCCATTCGCCCAAAGAAATTGTCCACGGGCTTCTGTAACAGACGAAATCAAACGTGTATAGAGAGGATCAGGAGCGTATTTAGAAATTTTTTTGGGGGGCTGAGGCATTGAGTAAATATCATTGTTGAATTATTTTTAAATTCTAATGCAAATGAAATTTCGGGGGGGAGGCTGGAGCCCCATCAGCCCCCCCCATAAATATGCCCCTGGAGAGGATATTTTAATCGCCACGATACACTTTTCCTCGCATTTTATGTTTATAATATTATATACGGATAATACAACCCTTTATAGATACATTAAACCATTGAAGCCTGGCAATTATTATTATTATTTTTTTTGCAAAAAGCCTATATCGGATAAAAATGTAGATATACAAGTGTATAGATATAAACGGAAAAATCACTTGAAATCTGAAAATTTATAACGTATTCTCGAGAAAATAATATATATCAGTTCGGAGTCAAACGACACGTTAAAAAGTAAATATTTATGTGCCACCTTGAAACGAATCGAAAGAAGTATTTCGTTCTTTAGCGTGCAATAGTCACGGGACCAAATAACGAATGTATAGATTATGTGAAAGACAAATAAATATATATATATATATCGGTATTTTGCGATTTACTCAAGGAAAAATGTTCGACAAATAATAATTTAACAAGAAAATCGGAATATTTTAAACAATTTTTTCTCAAAAGCCGAATAACTGAAACGCAATATTTTATCATCACAATAAGACGATAGATAATACTAGTAATATTATTATATTGATTTCTACTTTATTGACATACGTATAAAATTTCGGATGGTATTTTTACCAGTTTTTTTTTGAATGCAGTATAAAGTAATAAATAATCATAAAAAAATGTTTTACGTTAAAAAAAATGTGCGACGGAATGTTTATTGACATCATAGGCGGAAATAATCAAATATTATAAATGTATTTTGATATTTGACTGATTATGACTGGTGTTAAAAATGTTAGCCCCCCCCCAGAAAATTTAATAGATTTTCGCCTATGATTGACATATATATATATATATATATAAACTTGAACTCATTTTTTTTCCAAACTAAGGAAACAAAAATATCTTACAAATATTTATTAAGACGTACATATTTGATTTATCACAAATTGTTCGGTAATTTATCAAAATCATTTTCTATAAGCTAAAATATAGTCTTAATTAATACGTAGTAATATAATATCTTGTCCTATATAAATAATAATTAAGGTTGTTCGTGTAAAACAATGAGCGTGTAATACATGTATATTTTGTGTTATTTCGGCTGCTATAAGCCGTTCAGATGCGGTTGCCACTAAAACGTATGCGCGAATAAACATTAATGATTAAACTGTTGTGTAAATACTCGCATAAACTCAAATCTCAATATTTTCAAGCACCAACTATGTAAGACGCGCGTTTTATAAACACGTTTGAAATCAATATCGTAACGTATAATTCCTTGTAACTCATAATCGTGATTAAACGCGACGGCATTAAATCTCCTTAAAAGGTGTGTATTTAAAAACAAGTATAGTTATTTACGAGTGATGAGTTAAGATTCTTGTTTTTGTTATTTTTCAGGATAAAATAATTATAATTTAATTAAAGCTATAAATAGAGTTTTAAGATATTTTGTAATATTAAAATTTAATTATATTAATGTAATAAGTTCGTACGAAAACAAGATTGAAAAAGCATAAATATCTTAATTTTGCTTTTTATATATAAATAAACGAAAAACACATAATATTCTTAAATAAGAACAAATTAATTGAGTTTTATTCACGTTTATCGCTGAACATTGAAGATCCATTAATTTCGAAAGTAATTATAATTTTTCGTCAAATGGAATACAATATAAATGTCGATAAACAATAAAAAAAGAAGCAGAATATTTTCCGTAAAGAAATCATAATATTGAAATAGTTTTCAATTAAATGATTTATTCTTTAAATTGTAATCAAGCAATGTGTAGTAGAATAATAGGTAAATACAGATAAAAATGAATGTTTTACACTTTATAAATTATTGGTTCTTATTTAGGTTTTAGACAATTATTTTCTATTGGAATATTAAACAAAAACTCTTTGTAAAATAACAATTTTATGTCATTCTAATGTGGATTTCTTATTTCGGTTCTCAAAATAAAAACCCACCGGCCGATCGCGAACGGGACAAATGCATATTCTCATACGACAGGGTACAGGATTATATCTAGAGAATAGAGGATATCGTCTGCGTCACGTTATTAAAGAAAAATTAAATTAATACATTTTTTTTTGTTATTAATTTATAAATGGGGAGTATAACATATATTGAACAGTAGTTGAAAGTTTTTGCCAATCGTATTGATAACATTTATATTTTACCTTAACGACGCAGTCCCCGTGCCCAGATCAAATGTGAACTCTACATGACCGTCAACCATGTACACGCTGATGAAATCGGCAGAGCCATATTTTTGGTACCCTTCGTACAGTATTAGTCCATCTGTTGACTGGGTTTTGAACACGATGTCCAGGTCCAACCAGGACAGAGCAGTATCACCCAAAGCTGGATGTCTCAGATAACTGGACCCGTTGAAAGATGGCACCTGAAACACCGTAACATACGCTTTTTATAATATAAATATGTTTTACGTAACGTAAACGTTTATAATGTCATTGTGGCTACCAATAAATACCATATAATGAGATATTTTAAAATCGATTATCCAAATTTCAATTCAATAGCAATAGCTAAGCAAGTGTCGTATACAGGTACCTACATAATATATAATAATAATATAATCAATAATAAAATATAAACGCGTTTTAAATAGAAATTATTTTCGCAGACACGAAAGAAAAAAAAAACCATGTTGAATTCTCATAGTTATTTGCAGTTTTTCATTATTATTATCATTATACAATTAAAAAAAAATTAACGGGAATTGAAATTTTACGAAATACGTTTTAGAAAATAATCATATTTACTATAACTTTCAATATAGATAATGACTTGGAAATGTTAAGTGTACTACATTATTTTATTTATTTGTATTTATTTTTGAAAGAATTGCGTGCATGTATGAAAAAAAAATGAATATGATAAATTTAATGATATTTTAAATACAAAAACCGATTTGAAAAAAAATATTATGTATCAATACATATATATAAATACTATTAATAACACGCCATGGTTGTCTTTTAAAAAATTTAATTCACAGTGTGCACAGTTTCTTCGCCGGTTTTTATTTTTGTTCCATTGAAATATTCATAATTTTCTCGATGTATAATATAGTGTTGTTCGTTTTTTATTTCGATGTTGTAATTTTTTTCGCTTAATACCCGCGGACCGATGACTTTTTGTCGAAACCGGTAGTAAATAAACAAATTTCATACAAAACAATCTTATACATTTCTTTATTTTTCATAATACTCTTTGGTTTGATTGTACATTTACGTATACAATTATATATTTATGTTTTACAAAAATTATTATTACTTTATCGTGAAAAAAAAAAGGGCTAAGTAAAAACGCCAAAAGAATATCGCGATACGCGGTAAGAAAAAAAATAAAACCATTTTAACCTTTGTGCTATTAATTATATTCTTATAGCCGAGCACTTACTTAGAAGAGAAAAATGGCCGACCGTAAAATTAGTTTGAAAAAGCTCATAAATTTCGACGCTAATTAAAACGGAAATTCTCTTCAAACTTTTCTAACCATACACGGGATGACGTTAATTTTAGGTATTTTCTGACATTTTTACAGACGCAGGCAGGGTTAGTGTAGTCGAGGTTTTAATAAAGTCGTTTAGTTCCATAGAAAATATGACGGAAACGAGTTGTGAATAATAAGAGATGAGAACAGTCTATTTGGTGTCATTGTGGTCCGTCGAGACTGTATTACATTGATCGTGATGATATGACCGATGGAATGTGTACCGCCGCAAGTACAATGCAGTACGCGCATGCACGTTTCAACAGGTATTTTAAAAATTTTATTTATTTTTGAAAACAAAACTGTTTGTAACACTCCGATTGAAATTGATTGAAATACATATTAGCGACGAAATAATATTTATAAATTAGTGTAAAAATTAAAAATGCACTTACTTCTAAAGAAGTGGGGGAAATGAAATTATTATCATTAATTCACTGCGTTGTGCTGTATAGTGGTGTAGTCCGTGTATACAGAGTATACAGAGCTTCGATTATAAGTAAAATTAAATTAATTGTGATTTTATGCTCGATATTATTGCACAATTGATTTTTTTTTCAATCAAAAATTGATCATTTAGATCGTTAGATTTAATAAAAATATAAAACAATCTCGATGTTATTGAGTATTAATTATTCTCAATTTGAATTTAAAGTTTTTAATTTTTTTCGTGCAATAAAAGTGCTCAAAGCGTTCCGTGTAACCGATAGGAAATCGATCACAGGTGATAGTTTGAGTGTAGGAATGTAGAAAGAAAAAATGCCAAAACTATTTCGAAGAAAGTAATTGCTTATTGATAAGCTTTTATTTTTGAATTCGATGATTTATCGTTGCTTTTAAATTTTCAATTCTGAAATAACGAAACGGACTGCTCTTCTAAAATTACACTGCTGCCTCCGTATATCGTATCCGTACTTTTTAGTTTTATCTTTCAACGTTTTATTTTTTTTTTTACGCAGTGTTTGTGTTGCAAAATCATATTTTCGTATATTATTTCAAATTATACACACATGTCACATAAAGGAGTATACGAGTGTATTATAAATGAAAATTCCGAAGGATATTTTGTAATGCGGTTTCGATTACCGCAATGTACTATACGTATTATGGCATAATAATAATAATAAAAAAAAAGTGAATAAATAATTATTGTGGTTCGAAATTACTATGCGGTAAAAACCACTGATAAATCGATAAAATGCGCTTAAATTTTACATAACTTTTAAAATAAGAAAAACATCTTTTCGAGTAATATACAGTAGTCATTTTTTACACGAATATAACGTATTACTCTTTTATTAAGTTCGGGCGATAAAAATCGATTTTTAATTAAAAATTAAAACTTAAAATATCAATATACGAGTATGTAAATGTGTATAGTTAACATTAATGAAAAAGTAAAAATTATTGTTTTTTTTATGAAAAAGTTTTTTTTTTTTTTGGTCGTTGTGCGCGCTAGAATTAACGTAATAACATTTTATTTTTATGCTTTAACCAGAAATTTTATTATTATTTGATATTTAACACAGCATATACTTGTGTAATGTAAATATTTTTTAAAACTATATACACATTCATTGGTTTGTATTAGAGAAATTTATTAAAATGATGTGTGTGCATATCGTTACAAATATTAACATAAACGTAATTTATAAAAGTGTTTATTATATGCGGTGTTAGGGTACAAACGACCACTATATTTTTAAATATGCAAAATAAATTTCGTATTCGTAAGTATTAAAAATCAAATTTAATTTTAGAAAAAAAAAAAATACTTTTTTTCATTACAAATTTATTTCCATTATAGTGGTTGATGAGGGCCCTACCGCTGGTCTCGTCCTATAAATCCTGCCTTGATTTTTTTTTTTTTTTATCATAATGAACGAACTTGTGGCAACGGAAATAAAACGGAATAGTAATACAATAAATGTGCGACGACACAGAATAGCTGCAGTTTCACGTTGGGTCGTTGTGCCTCGGGGGGCGGTACACGCGGGCAATTGACGTGGGTACTGACCCGGCGGAAAATCTGTCGCCAGCAGGACAAATCTATTAATTTGAAATGGAGTAGGTTGCAAACGTTTTGGTCTCTGTGTAGCTTTAAAACAAGGAAACCGTTGCGAATGCCGTGTCTATGCGATATTCGGTAATTGCAAAATGGCGATTTTCCGAAAAATTGCCCGAGAATTTGTTTTTTTTTTCTCAAATGTGACAATAACATAACGCAAACCGAGTAGTCGTAGCCACAGGATGGGGAGAGTAGGGAGTTGCCAAGGAGGCCATAGTACCTCTCCGGGAATCTGAACGATTAATTTATTATTATTATTATTATTGTATTTCTTTCACGTTCGTAAACAAAATCACAATAATCCAAAATATTGTTCATTAAATTTGGTAACGCTTATGTTTTCTTACATAATATAAAAAATTAATTGAGGAAAGACTGTATAAGAGTCGATGAGTTTTTAGTGGAAAAACTTGACTCGCAGGAAATTTTGTCGGATTTCAATACATTTTAATTCGAAAGAAGAAAGCAAGTTTTACAGATCGCCATAGACTTCTATAGTCAACATTCACAAGCTGTATGAACAATTATACATTTTGGAATTTTTTAAATGTGTCTCTTTTTATCGAATGCGACACGTAAAAGTCTTCTTTTTTTTTTTTTAGATGACAACTGACTACTGTACGAGTCATGAGAGTTTTTCCTGTAAAATAATTAATGTTCGTTTAAAATGTTATGATTTGTGATAAAATCGCTTGATTATATTTTACTCTTCGATAATTCAATTATGAAAATAATAATTACGAGGACTTTGTTTTTGTATAAGCACGAGAAATAAAAATATTGTTCGTTCTGGGCATAATAACAAAAAAAAAAAAACACGTGAATGCGTCGAATGCGGTTAGAAAGTATCAGCAATCAGATAAACATAAATAGGAATCAGAAGAAAAACGTGCGTTTGTGAAACGTTATCGGGTTGGAAGTAGGCGCCCCTCTTACAGTAAAGCTCCAGAGCGATAGTCTCCATAGGATTTTTTTTCTGGTACATATTTCAGATTATACGATTATTTCGAAAAATATCAACATTTTTCTACAGACCGTATAATATTGTTTCCGAATTGATTATCAATTTAGCTTACATAAAGTGGCTGTCATGTCACATACAAACTATACCGCATATAGATCTATCGGGGTTTCAGCAAACGCGTCATCATCTCGTATGTGCGTGCACGCTAATGCCTTAATGCGACGACAACGTTGCGGCGTCTCGGCAGTTTACAAAACAGGACTTTTATCAAAAGTGATTTAAACGCATTATAATATCTTATACACTAAACCCATATAAGTAATTGATCATGTCGGATAGCATTAATATAACAGCTGAAATTATATATATATACGTATTGTGCAGCGCGTACTCACAAACACGAAATGCAAAAAGAGCTCTTGGAATTTTTAGCTACAAAACCATGTTCAATAATGCTGTTAGTGAAGAGTCGACCGGAGGGAAGGGTCACCGCGTGCTTCACTCCAAAATTTATATTTCCGTATATAATGAATATACTAATAATATTAATTAATATTTACAATGCATAAAACAAACAAATCGGTACAATATACAAATCTGGGCCGTTTTACATTTCCGCCGAGTCTTTTTACATGCCGATTGCCATGTAGTTATATACGTGTAAATTTGTTTTTGGCGGAATTTAACGTACTGTAGTCTGCAAAACGTTATACCTATATTATATAGATTTGTAGCAAGCAATGTGCTTTGAAATTTCATTTTCACGAAAACAGTCATAAATTCTTCGTACACGTACACTGAATTATATAGGATAAGTTAATATTGAAAATAGCAAATATAATAATTATAATATATACATTTATGTTGAGTTTATGAAATGTTTAAATTTGGTAATATACAGAAAAAGAGTATACGACTATAAGGAAATCGTATATATTTATAATTTTTCGAGTGTACGTATTATTTAAAAAATATTTAATTTCTGAAATTCGGCGTAGGAATCCGTTTTATTGGCAACTTTATCACCTACTCATTTTTATATACTTATAATAAACAATATTATAATTGTTCGTATTTTCCCGGTAACTTACGAATTTACGAATTACAATTATTGTAGTAAAAAACACAATTTTGGTGGGGGGGAGCCATAGAGAATGTAGCTCCCTTAAAGGTTTCAATACGTTGAAAATTAATAATTTTCAGCAATTCGAGAATAAATCGATTATAAATTGTTTTAAACGACAAGAATAATTAAAACCACGTTTCATAAATCAACGTTGCAAGATAACTTCATGGATCTTTCTATTTCGATTGCCATGTTGGCCGGATTAAACAGGATAATTTATGCGTGGCAACTTTTTTTTAAATGGATTTGATAAAAATAATAATCGATTTATATTATCAATATTAATATTACTAAAACGACACACGCTTGTAATTAATTTTACAATTTTTATGATACATAAATATATATGTATATTTTATGGGAAGGGAAGGTAGATAGGGTGTAACTTTGTTTCAAAACAATGTCGGCCTCAATTTTTTTATTCGAATTGCGTCTATGGTCGTACTATGTAAAATTTTTTTTTATCTAATGTAGGTCATTTTAATATGCACGTTTTTATTCAACGTTGCTCGTTTCACAATTTTCTTAAATTCTGTATGCCTTATTTTTGAACATTTTAATATTGAATTGTCTGTGTATATATATATATGTGTGTGTGTGTGCGCGGGAGGAATTTAAAATGTAAAATATTCCTATCCCCTTCGACATCAGAAGAATATTGTCTCGTATCGAAAAATCGGAATATTTCCCAGAAGGCTCTGAACGGTCTCTTATACATACAATTATTTTTTTCTGATCTAATATAAATTCCATAACATATTGAAAGTAAATTGTATTTTCCGACGCTATAAAATTTTAAATATGCATCGAGGTGGACAAAAAAAAAAAAATTGTACATCCAAATTCATACCCAGTTTCTGTATGTTTTATCCATAATTTTTATATAAAAAAAAATATTTGTTATACAACGACGTTTTTAAACATTTTTTATCTATATATATATAGTTATTCGTATAACGGGAATGCACAGATCTTTGCACACGTAACACCACTATGTTCATCATGTAACAACACAGATAGAAAAAATATATATATATATTTAAATATCTGAATGTTTAAAACAACTGCGTGTCTAATTATTTTCATTTCCTTTGCATTCACATATTCGAAGAAACAAAAAGGAATCCGAACGAAGAAATGTTGTGTTTAACAGAATAATTTATTTTCCATTCAGTTCAAATATAAATATTGTGATTATTTATTTGAAAGTAATATTTGTAATTACACTTCACAAAGCCATGTTATTACAGCTGGTTATTATTATTATCATTATGCTTTTGTCCACCGCCTTATACTCGTAAATGTAAATCGGTACACCCGCAACGGGAAAATGTTTCAGAATTGCCTGTTCGGAGCGCCGTACGAATTTCTATTGATCCGCACGTAATTTCTGTTAATTTATTCGATTTTTTTATGTAATAATCAAAAACACGTTGGACTGGCACACACGTGTATAGAAGAAGCGAAGTATTCAATGAAATATGTGAATATATACCTACTTAAATTTGATCTTTTTCTCATTAATTAAGGGACGGGAATTTTCAATATCGGCTATGGTCCCGTGCAGTGGCGAACGCGGTGGGGTTTTGGAGGTTTAAACCCCCCCGAAATCTCAGGAACAAAAAATAAATTACCTGATCTACAAATGTATTACTAATAAATAAATTTGAAAAAAAATTAAAATTAATTATTAGTTATTTAAAAGTTTTTCGTGGTAAATTGACGTATACAATGAAATTATCATGCAATGAATTGTTAGAAATAACTAATCGACACCGGTCACCGCCAATTCGATGATAACGTATAGACGACGAGTGTAATCAGGCCTACGAAACTCTACAGTTTATGGCCAACAGTGTCTATGACCTTGAAATTTTAGTGGTTCAAAACATACAACATCAGTGGTTAGAAAACATGAATATTTGATAACATTTTCATTGTTATCATAATATCATATAAAAACAGAGCGCCGAAAAATGCCAGTATAAACAGCATAAACAGGCCGTTAAATGGCCGACCAATCACAGAGAGCCTATACCATCACGTCTCCGTTTCTATATTTCCGTAATCAATTCTCCGGTTCTATGTTCATTGTCAATTTCCGTTTAGAGTTTTCCAGCTTATACATCTAGTTAAATTCTCCAAAAACTCCATCAGCTGATCGAGTTTCGCTTCTCTAATGTTCTCTGAGTGTAACTATCGTCGCCACCATAGACCTATTCGCCACCGACATATTACGGGAAATTCACAATGACCCATTTTATCTAAAATCTAGATAATTTTGGAAAGTTTATTGTTCAATATAAACCACACCGCCAACGAATATTAATATTGTGTTGTGTGTTTAAAATGACAATAAATGATGTTAAACCTATATAGAGACGTGGAGGTGACCTACGGAGAGGTCATTGATATAATGGCTAAAAGTACCAAGACGTATAGATTTTGTATAGACTAGAAATACAGTATGAATAGTATAATATTTATGAACATTTTAAATTCTTTCAACCCCCCGAAAATTTTTCCTGCATTCGCCCCTGGCCCCGTGTAATTTTTTGTTTGTCCGCCAGAAAAAGTTTTTAGAACCTAAACGTTCGTCTCGTCCCGTGCAAGCCGAAGTAGATCGCACCGACTTGTAAATATTTAGACGCCGTTTCTATAGACGTCGGATCCACGTTAACTTATCACTATATTGAGTCGAATGGAGCAAAACTCGTGATCGATAAATATACAGTCCTGCCATTAAACATTTCTAAATAAAAATAATTCGAACGAAATTATTTATTTTGAAAATATACTACAGGACCACGGAGGTTCACAGAAATAACAAATATTAAAAAAAATTTTTTTTTTTACTGCACGCATTTGTATTACTTGACAAAACGCGGTTTTTTTTAAGAAAAAAGCGTATTTTAATATAAGAATTATTGTGGCAAAAAAAATTTGATTCAAAGTGTTGTAAGAGTATACGATGTATATACCTCGTACATTCGCTTTAGGAAAAGGTCTTTTATAGCATCCAGTTTGCGTCTCGTTTTTGACCTACGACGACTGTATGAATATCTCACAAGACATTAAAGTTGTTTGGTCTTTTCAACACGACCTATTCAAACTTTCTTTAATAAATAAAAACACGGTTGGGCACACGTAGTCATCTTTTTTTTTTTTATTTACTTAACGTCGTTTCAATAGAGGATAATAATGTACTTGGTAAAATCAGTACTGGCGTGACGCATTTCGATAATGCGTCATTAGTTCTTTAGGTTCTTAATACATTTTTTTTTGTTTGTTTTGTGATCGAAGAAAATCATGTTGAAATTTCATGCCATGTAGAAAATACAGGACAAGATGTATGGCACGATTTAAAAGTATTTCCGCAAAAATATACTCAGGGGACCAAATCCTGCGTTCTTTGTATTAAGTGTTTCCATAACGACAGTGAAGAGGGCCTAAATCCTGTACATTGTATATTGACTTAACCAAGTGAACCTATTTAGCCATCTAAACCTGTTTAGTCATCCCGTGATGCGTAATTTTCCAAGCGTGTATAGATCAAATTTTGTCAGCGCGCTCGTTAAATTCATGATCTTTAAATTGTATTTTACAAGACGGAATACTATAAAAGCTTATTATATGTTATTGAAAGTTTATTTTTAAATCATTTATGATAGTATAAAGCGAGTAGTAAATCTTTTTTTTTTCTTTAGGGATATTAAATTATATTTGTGCAATAATTAAATATATAAAACGTTTATAAAATAATGTTTATTATTTATATTTAAGTTTATAAATAATTAAAAATTAAATTTAAGGGTCGCATATTATGTAACCTGTATAAATTCATATCCGTATTACAAATAAACAATTGAAAGTAAACAATTTATTGTGTTCTGAGAAGTAGGCGCAAGACAGAAGAACTTTATAAGAAGATTATATTGAATAAAACGTTGTTACTATGTACGATTCTAAGCTTAAACGTTAAATTTTATATAACAGAAATAAGAATACGTAGCGTAACTCGTACAGTAAAAACATTTATTATTCAGCATGTGTATCGAACAATAGACGTTGCATTATAGTACGATTACTTTAGTATGAAACGCCATTTAATAATTTTATTAGAACGCGCACTTGTTTCAGACAAATCGAGGCTTATGCAATTTACATAAATATATTTTATATAAGTGAGCAGTGAGCGCGGATTGATTGAAAAATATGTAAAAGAATATCTATTCATTCGTCGGTTTGATTTTTTCGAATGTAAATGTAAATGTAATGTTATTGTATATGCTATATTTAACGGTTATAGGGGAGAAAAAATCAAAGGACAGAAAAGCCACCGGATTTATATTTTTACGGGTCTTCTTACACTATTTTTTTCGAGGCTTTTTTTCTGGATATTAAAAAAAATATATATTAGTGTATTATATTAGGATATTGAGTTTTTAATATACGAGTATGCGCATTATATTTTAGAATCCATTAAAACTTCTTTTCTAACATATGAATTTCTTAGTTTTTAATTGTTACATCTTCAAATATTTCATATATCTTCATTTTTTTTTTAGTTACACTCAAACAAATTTTCAATATAAATTCCCTTTAGATTTTAAATATCTTTAATAATATACTCGTATATGGTTTTAAATACTAATAGTAAATATTTAAATATCGATTACCTTACGAATAGGAGGGGTTTTTTTTTCTAAGACTTAATAATAATTATTGTAATTATTTATGTACGATTAATTTAAAAAAAACCTCGGAGGAATAAGAATTTAATGAATTAAAAATTTCCGACTTATTGAATTTAGTTAAAAGTAGATAATAATACGTGCGAGCGTGTAAAGTCATAGGAAAAAAATCGTCGCGTAAACAAAATTGTTTTGATCCGTTTAAAACATTTTAAGTGCCTAAGCTAATTGAAAAGTTTATAAGTTTTGTATTAATTTCAGAAATATTATATAATATATTTCGCATTAGAATAATAACATTTTATTTTGTTGTATGTATTATATTTGATAATATATATATATTATATATTATTATCATTTATTTTCATCGCGCGTTCTTATGTTTTGAGGACATAAGTATACGAAAACGTACACTGACATTTATTAAACGACACGTGGTTTTTT
Source organism: Slavum lentiscoides (assembly GCA_032441835.1). Classification (NCBI taxonomy): domain Eukaryota; kingdom Metazoa; phylum Arthropoda; class Insecta; order Hemiptera; family Aphididae; genus Slavum; species Slavum lentiscoides. The sequence continues at coordinate 13,471,250 of CM063718.1, forward strand.
TTTTTTTATTTGTTATTTATAAAAATGTATTTGGTTTAAATTGTCGACGCAAAATTTCGCACACATAGAATTCTACGGGGAGCTGTTTTCCAGGTCGGCTTAAGTAGTAGGTTAGTAGGTGAGATGAAAATGTTTTTAAAAACCGAGAGCTTTGAAAATGTCGAAAATTTATCAAATATTATCGTTCGTATCCGTTAAACACAAATTTCGCGCAGATATCATTTTATCCGTGTGAATTTTATGGGATGACATTTTTTTTTCGGGGGGGGGGAGGAGAAATGTCGGCGATTTTTCTCGATACAATATGAAAAATAAATGTCGAGTGTATGATGACTACCAGTGTAAAAAAGTGTATAAATCGACGCGGTAGAAACGTTTGATTTTCGGACGAAGCCGAATAAAAGTATATGTGGCTGATATATTATGTAAATGTAAATGTGTATTTTCACGGTCGACACGAACGTATCACACGATATAAGGGTTAATAACAATGGAAGTATCGTGCATCGTATAAATACGCAAAAGCAGGGATTGCATTTGTACGGTTGTACAACAATAACACTGCGTTCGATGCAAATTTACGGCGCGTCGTCTTCGATAAGGCAATTTGGTTATGTAATGGCACGTATATACGAGGGGCATGGATATTATGGCAGTATTACGGCACAACCAGCCCCCGACTCGCTCGTTAGAATATCATCATAATACGCCATTACGTGCATCACGGGTCGTTAAATGACTGTAATTTAATTTAATAGTGATTCGGTATTAATTATTATATGCGGTATACAGTGCTCAAGTATTGCGTAACATTTTATTCGATTTTCTCCAAAAACCAAATGGGGGGGAGGGGGAGCATAACGTTATTATTAGTTATAAATTCTCGTTTTGAAAACGACGAAAAATTGAACTCTTGTACTGACCAGGGGTGGATCTATATCTATGGGGAGGGAGGGGGAATTTCCTCTCAAAAAAAAATTTAAGTAGAAAAAAGGTTATCGACAGGAATCGCTGCAGGGAACTTCATTGGGAACGAAAAAAACGACACAAAACTCACAAAATAAGGCTTCACTACCAACCATTGCGTTGGAAACTTTAGAGATTTGTGATAAAGATATATAACCGACGATTCACGCTCTGCTTCAAATTTTTTGCACAATGTACGCGTGTGTTACAATTGCTACAAGTGCCGAACGGTCTTTCTCTACGCTCCGCCTTCTGAAAACGTGGCTTAGGACAATCACGATTCAGACGAAATTAATTGGTTTGGCGCTGTTACGTATTCATCAGGATATCTTCAGTAAGCCCTGAAGAAATACTCGAACGATTTGCAAAGCTTGTGTCGCATCGAGTGACTTTATAAACTGTTTTTTCCATATTATTATCAATAAATGTGTTCGATTATTGTGTAATTTTTATATTCCATGAATAAATACATGTGAGATTTTGTAATTCATAAAAAAATAGTAATACCATAAAGGTAACTAAAAATATGATTTTTAAATCTATAATTTGTGGAACAACTTTTGAAAATGATTTCCTGACTAAAATCGATTCTTAGATCCGCCACTGGTAATGCCCCAGATATACTATATATATATTGAAATTATTCTAAGCATTCGATATCCAAACAAACTTGTTTCGAACAGATCGAAGCGCATGGGATACTAATGATGAATGCATAGATAGAAAGAATAAAGTCGAATCTCTTTAAAAGTCGTGAATGCTCTGGCAGAGTGAGGAGTGTCGTCATGACAATATCCTCTTTTAATGCAGTTCTATGAAATCAATAGGAGCGAAAACAATTTTTACTTCCAGTCGTTGAGAAACATACTCGTCAATAGTATCATGGCAAAAAAAAAATGCTTCAAATCCTAATTGTTAAGTTTTTTTGTTTGTATTATTTATTTTATAACTATTTTATTTTAATTTGTATTCATATTTATTCCGTTTCGATATGACTGAGTATTTTAATGTGCTTTCGAGAAGTAATATTTTCTAGTGTCTGGCAAATTTTTACTTCATTTGCATCAAATTATTATTACTTTTCAGCATGTCAAATATTAAAAATATTTTCATTGCCAAGGGCTGATGACCGGGCGGTCAAAAAAGGCTACTGCATGACCTTTTGGCCACAAATTACACTTATTACAAGAATGTCCGGTTGATCTTGTAATGTCTTTATTCGAAATATAACAATTAAATGATTTTTTTGTAACACTTCAAGTCGTTATCTAAAAGTATATGGGTCAAAGTAACGAATAATTTCAAAATCCATTTTTCAGATACCGAAATAACTAATAAAAGGACGAATATTTTTTTTATAAAAAACTTTGCGAAAACTAGAAAGTTATAATATAAATCTTTAAACTAAGTTTTTATAAGCTTTCCCACTTATTACTTTTTGAATAATAACTTATGACGAAAGAGTATAGGAAATAATGGAATTATGATTTTCATATTTTAATAGAAAATCGTGACATTATTTACAGCGTTTTATTGTTTTCCCGAAGAATATCGATAATTTTTTTCATTTTGATTTGCACATAATTTCTAAGCAATTGATTATATACACAAAAAAGTGAAAAAAAAATCCTATTTTTTTTTTTAAATGTACATTTGTATAAAAATCAAAAGTAATACAATTCATTAACAAGATACAGAAGCTAAATGTTGTCAATCATTTTATTATTTGCGGTAGTGTAACAAGCAAATATATATTTATTTGTTACTCTTTCAAATGTGAAATTGACAATAAATTAATAAATTATTTTATTCAGTGAACGATTTCAATTGGAATTAATTTATCCGTTTCTAAAATATGGTGTTGCTGATTAAAAGAATAGTTACGAGGAGATATGCTGTAATAAAGTGCTGATATAGTTATTTTCATATGAATATATTAATTATAAAATAATTATTATGACCCTATTAAATAAATATAATTAAACTTATTTTTATACAGTTTGAACACGAAATTAATGTTTTTCTTCAGTGTAAACGTCAACAACAGTTTTGTAATCTTGAAGTTCGCCTTATAAAATTATAGTGACAAGAATAGGTTTTATAAAAAAAAAATGTATCGACAATATAATTATTACAACCTAATGGAATTTTTGAAATATTTGTAGGTACGTAAAAATCTTCTAGCTTATTAAATACGAACAAAAGAAAATAATTTATAAGATTTGTAAATCATGAACATTAAATGTGTTGTGAAGTTTTGATATACGACACAGACGATAACAATGGGCTGTATAACATAAATTTTATATCGGAGACTGCGAAATCGAGATATTCGTAAATGTCTCATGTCCACAAAAGATTTTTAGTTAGATTTATCTTTTGTTAAAAGAGAAAAATCACCTGGGAATTTTTTTTATGATTAATACATTCTCTTCAGAACGCCTTTTTCTTTTTAAAATAGATGTTTACGGTGGCATTGTGGTCAATAGGTTTAATAAAAATAGAGAAAAGCCAAAACGTATCCATTGTATAGTCAATATTACGTTTTGAAACTTTTACATAATTTTTATTAGAAAATAATAATGGTCAATGGATGGTTTTTTTTAAATTTTATTATAATATAATCAATAATCTTTATTTATTTTTAATAGGCTACGTCTTGTAGTCCAATAACTCTATGTTTTATTAATATATATAATTCGCGTTATTATACGTTTGAAGCCCGTTTTTTCCTTATTAAATATTAAACAAAAACTAAAGGAGTTTAACAAAAAAATAATATGTAGGTACCTTTGATTCGACCGTTTTTGTAGTGATTAAGTATGTGCTCAAACGATTCCTTTCATTGGATCAAACGTACACGTAAATTCAGTAATTAATATACATTAAACAAATATAAAAAGTATATTTATAGTCGACCTTCTTACTCAATCGCAATTCACAAAGATATATTTCGTCCCTTCATTAATCATTTCTTATTAGTACATTTTTGTGTGGGCACTTTTTACACTTTGAAATAATTATTATCATTCTGCTATGGTCTTATAGCATATCATATTATATTATATGACAATAACATAAACGGGAACAAGACAATTAGGTATGTGCGTTCATCAATATTTCCTAGGTTGTAACAAAATTTCCGTGTGTCTTTATAGTCTCATCAGCGATAAAACGTTTAACAAATTTAATGAATATTATAATATGTAGTATATAATATTACTACCTGCCCAATTCTAAATCCGTATAAATATGTAAATATGCTATTTTATTAAAACAATGTCACTGTAATATAGAGATAATATTGACGGCAGCCTCGTAGTAGCTAAGGGTATAGAGCGAGCAGTGACGTAATTTATTGAGGTATGCGATAAAACAAAAATTATAACAAATAAATATTACAAATTATAACGATACGAATAACAGAAAACTAATATAATAATTTTTAATGGGATTTACAGATCTCCGGGAATTTCAATTAATATAAATATAATAGAATTTCAATTAATATGACGGTATCTATTGGTGTTAGTAAACAATATTGACTTTTAATCGAAAAAGTTTACATTTTTTATTCAATGTGGGTATAAAATTATCAGTATTACAAAAATACCGTATATCATAACGTAGCTGCTTCTGCGAATAGGGAACAGCCGGATCTCGATAAGATACACGAGATGTATATGAACGACGAGATAACAAGATGTAAAAAATCAGGTTGCGTTTTTTTAAGATTTTACACCTAACACTTTAAATTGTGAAAATAAATTGAAAATGTATACTTCATACATCAAATTTATATATGTATACAATTTCAATTTCGTTTTAAAAACACCATATTAATGTACACACATATTCGTATATATATAAAATATATACTGTTTAACATTTCTTGTTACATAATAATATATGAAATTTGATATTATTTATACGAGGAACTATATAATACTATGATATACTATACGATTTGTGAAGTGCAAGAGTTTTATTCGACAAGTACAAGATAAAAAATAAAAATTTTAAAAAGTAAGGAGCTACGGGTGCAACGGATGACGGTTCAAGTGGAACATTTAGAATTTTAGACAGAGATTTTAAAATACACGTTATTATTTGAGAGCAATGGTAAATCATTATATTAATATATTATATAATATGTCTGGGTAAGAGTTTTTATTAAATTTTGAGCTGTTAAAAAAAGAAAAAAATAATAAAATAAAAACACAATAATTTACCACGTTCAAAACGGATTTGTCGACAATATTAACAGTGTTTTTTAAATTTAAACTACTGGAAAATTGGAAAAACGTGTCAAATAGTATACCGACTAGATACAATTTCCTACCGGAACGTAAGGCATGTTTCAAAACCATCAGACTATTTTATACGAGATCGTGTTTACAGACAAAAAAAAAGCGTTATTGTAAACACATTACATTCCTCGTTTCGCTCAGAATGTAAAAAAAAAACCTCGTAATATGGAGAACCCACGCGTCTAAAATATAATATTTATAATTTAAATAATACGTTTCAGTGGTATTTCACTTATTTTATTACATATTTTTTAATTTCTTTTAATTGTTATTAAGAAATCGTGGAATCGTGATATACGAGTATATTCGTCTTACACACGGGTCTTTCAGCAATTTTCAAATGTATTTTTCCCTAATTGTGTAGGTTGGCCTGAGTGAGAATATAACAATATTTTTGATTTATTGGTTCATTTTTTTAGGACTTATGATTTTTTTTTAAATTGACCTTTTCAAAATTATCGTGTTTTGGCGCGAAATCAAAAGTGTTTTACCATTAGCCAGGTATGACAGGTTACTGATAGATACCACCATTAATAATAATTTAGTATCTCTGGATATTAATAGTTTTGTGATAAGAATATAATGTTTTATTATATCTCGAGTGATAAAACATTATCAGTTACCACACTGGTAACTTATAAAACCTGACGTATGGTAAAACTCGTTTGATTCCGCGCCAAAACCAATCGTTTTGAATATTTATTAATTTATCGATTTTTCAAAGTAATTCGTGAAGAATTTAAAAGTCGGAATGAAAAACGAAGACTATTATTTGCGAACTCTTCGTGTTTACTACAATAATATTAGTAAACATTCTTTTTTTTTTTTAAAAACCCCATTATAACTACGATATAATTTGCAAAGTATATGTATTATAACTTCATTTATAAATACACGGATTCACGTGCAATTCAATAAAATGGTAAACGTTTGGAAATATTTTATTCTTTTACTCTTTAATAACGCGTAAGTCGTTTGATATAAACGGTAGCGTATAGGTACTATGAAGCATATTGTAAAGTCACTATTTCGTAAGCTTCTTAAGTTCTTTCAATATGCTAGTTATCCGTTTTTAGATTGATACGAGACATTTATATTCCAATCCACTTCATAGAAAAATATTAAGAAGGATTATTAAACTGGAATACAATACAATTTTTCGATTATCCGATCTGAATACGTCTTAATTTTACCCTTTCCCTCCCTATTTTTTTTAAAACCAATAATGTAGAACACTGTAGTTCATTTACACACACACACACACACACACATCATAAAAGACAAAGAATTCCATTATATACGTTACACAATGTAGATTTTTAAATATTCTATAACGTTTCGATAATTTACCGACTTTGTACAATCCATTCTGTACGGTCAGAACATAAAACTATCCGTCTCAGTGATATTTATATTCACACGGTATTCGTTAAACGAGAGATGGTACTGCAAAACACGTTGTTTTTAATAAAACTGATATTAGCATTGATTATTAAATTAAAATTGGCCTAGCAAATCCGTTGGTAAAATCTGTTAATAATTAATCGATATTTAGTACGAAAATACGCAATTTAAAATAACGATTTCTAGATCAAAACGTGTTAATGCTAAATGGATTTTATTTCAAAACGTGTTACTCCCCGACTTTGTTCCAAAAAACTTGTTACTCTCCATAAATTTCACGCGGTACCTACTGTTTATATTATTCATAACATGCTATTTTCATTAAATTATTATAAAAATGCGTTAATTATATTTTCGTTTACACAACCAGTGTACGCGGTAATGTATTGTACAAGCTATACACGTTTTTTCTTCAAAACGTACTTATTCCGTTTCTCCCTAAAATTAATTTACATTGTACGCTTTTTATAATAATTTAACTTTTCGTGACATACATTTTGTTTGGGTTATTTTTGCTGAGCGAACTAATTTTCTGAATTAATAACGGTATTTACGACTTTATATTACACACACATTTAATTCTATAACACTTTCAATTCTAAAACCACGTATTTCTCGTGTGGACGTTTGGCGTTTATTTACCTATTGTAAAAAGTTGAAAAAGCTGTAAAAAGCACGGCCGTGTTATAAAAAATGCAAATTGCGCGCGATCCACGGATTTTACCGTTTTACTTTTGTATTTTCAAGTACAATAATCGAATTAAAATATTGAAATCATAAACCATTTTTAAATCAATTCCTTCGTAAAATGTAGTGATTAAATTTAGTTCAATGCAATGAATTTACTTAAGAATTTTTAATTTTTCAAATAGAAGTTTTAAAAAGAAAAAAAGAAATTGACAGCGCGTTTTGACAAACCATGCGTTTTAATACAGTCAATTGTATCATTTAAATTTAAAAGTTAAATATTATTATGAAAATTATAGAATAGAAAATTTTTTTACAGTTTTGTAAAATATTAATAATTTGCAGAAATTATTTATTTTGTTATAGACAAAAAAAAACATTTAAAAAAAAAAACGTGTTTCCTGAAAAATCAATTTTTTGGCGGCCCAAATGCGTTTTGCAGAGTTACACTTGAAATATTCAGTGGAATATAACGTCTACGAATCGTATTTAAATTAAATAATTGATTTCTATTATAATAACAGGCATTTTATATTTTCTAACAGTCTTCTTTTTACAACGAATTAATTAAATAGGAAGTGTTCGGTTTACGTCTAATGCATGTTTAACGGATCAACACGTTTTTCAATATTATAAGAGTTTTCATTTTTAAAACGTGTTTATAAACGGTTATTATCTTAAGAGACGAATAAACGTTATTCATTTACGCTATCATTTTAATCAAAATCGTATAATTTTTTTATTAATTATAATATCACGTTAATTTTGACGAAAACTAAAACCAATATTTCTTGTAAACGCTCAAGGTTTTGTCGTTGTTTCCAAATAACATTGAAATCACGATTTCTCGACATTTCAAATGATCGTTAAAACATGGTTATAAAATATTTGCGATATTTACCTGCAAGTCCAATACTGTTTCACACAAATCGCCGGTATAACCTAGCGGACACAGGCAAAGAGAAGAGTTTGTGGTTGTAACGCATTTGCCACCGTGTTGACACGGAGATCTTGTGCATTTGTCTGTAGAACATTCCTCTGTAAAATCAATTAATTAGATAAGTATGAATAAAATTTAAAAAAAACACGCGCGTTAAGAAAACCGACTTTTATTTCGATATAGACAATACATATTCTTACATCAATTAATTCGCATAAATGTCATTAGTCGAAGGCGAATATTACTGAACGAGATTTTTCGATTCGACAAAACAATAATTGTAATTATAAAATTAAAAAAAAAAAAAAATAACGAAGAAATGTTCTGTACAGATTCTCGTCTGGATATTTTCTAATTCGTTCTAGTTTTATTTTTACGGGAAAAACGCGTGAAATATGAAAGTGATTTACTTCCATATCGATCACCGTACGATATTCAAATTTAAAGAACGAAGCGTGTAGCGCTGCTATAATTGTGAATTTACGTGATAAATTCTAACTTCGAAAAATCAACGGGAATCCGAATCGACTGGTCGACAACCCAATGCAAAATCTACACGAAATATCGCATATAATAAAATAGTGTAATATGATTTACGAATAACGTTAACAGCTCCGAATTAAAATTTTTTTTTTTTTTTTAGGTAAAGAAATGAGTATCTACACTGCATGCAGATACATCGGCACATGTATATGTCTTGTATATATCTTATTTACTTTTTACACGTGACAAAAAGTTACCTATAGCTTAGTCCTCGTCTCCTTGTACCTATAGACATATCTATATCTATGGATATATATATATATATAGATCGCGCTGCCATCGCCGTTACAATGTACCTAACTGGCAACGACGGTATAGAAGTGGGGGGACCTGGCCGGGTGGTGAGTAGAGCCGGGTTCATGACGTCATGGTAACGCTCTCGGTGTCGCACAAATTTATAGAATGACCCCAGCCATAAGACACAACACATACATGTCAATATATAAATAATAATTAGCAGTTAAAAATTCGACGGGTGTTGGATATTTGTGTTGAAAAAACAAACGGGGTTTTGTTGAATTTGATAATTTTTCGCATATTTATTACGCTTCATATCGTACAAGTTCGCCCGTAGAACACACCGCAATAGAAGCGCGTTGAGTCGTGTTTTGAAGTAACTGCAAGTCGTACAAAAATATACGAAGTCGAGGCGAATATTATATTATATTGCGCGGTAACATCGGAGAGCCAAAAAAATTTTACAGCATCATTTAAGGGTAGGGTAGGTTTTTTTCTTCTTTGAACGATACAAAAAAAAAAGGCCGTTTGACGTTTAAAGGATGTTGACAGTGCGCGGGGTACGTTCGGTCCAAGAATTCTGAAACCGAGTAAACAAGGCGCAGGACGAAGAACGAGTGCTTTTTGTATGATGTGCTTTTCGCGTTTTCCGGCCTGCCCTCCAGGTGGATTAAATTAATAATAAAACGCGAACCGTCGGTGGCGGCGTCTAGAAAATTAATTAACGTTCGAGCGCGCTAAAATACGCGGTTTCGGAGTGCGCAGTCCTCGTTCGACTCTCACCTCAAAAAGCTCCTTTCTAATGTTTACCCAAAGAGTTTGTGCAGCTTTTTTCTCCCCGTCCAATCCTATTGTTGTCGCTTTCAGTTTAATATTAACTTTATACATTAATAAACACGTACTATATACACACACACACACACACACACCCGCGCACGCCACCAGCTGCTCTAATCACGTTTCGTCTTTCGTCGACCGTCCGCCTTTCAAGTACACTCTGCGGCTCGTTTGCTGTTAATCTCACCGAAACGTCTTATTTTATTTAACGTCTTTAAACAATTCACTTCGAGACGGACCAAAGGGTTTTCGATACGAACAATTACGGGCAACAATGTGAACGACCCGAACAGTATAATATATAGGTACCTACGTATTATTATTATTCACCGTTCGGAATATTGATTTAACCGCGTTTTGTTCCGCGGTACAATACGATTACGCGTATTTTTTACGTACCTATAATAATATATTCATTAATCAATTAAAGTTATTACTACGTTTTCAGCTCGTATTCAAAATTGCAATAAATCGTGTGGTAAACGTTTGATTTTTATATATTTTACACATTTACCGTTGTTATTCTTTAGATTTGTGCATTCGTTTGAGTCATATTATATGGTATTACAATTTTATTTTTATATATTTATTAACTAATATTAGATAAAAGTATGAAAACCTATATATACGCGTACACGTATGCTGAAAACACTGCCTCATTAAACAAATACAGTAGTGAAAATATAGTTTTATTTTTCTTCAATCTTGTAATATTCGTATAGTTTTGTTATTGTTCGCTATACGCAGTGTTTAATATTATTTTTCAAAAACAAAATATCGAAAAATCGTGAGATTTATCATGAAAAATTTAACAAACCTGATCCGAGATATAATTGCGATAAATAAAATAGAAATATAAAATGAACGGTTCATTTAGACTTTTATGACATTCTTAAGAGGCGGTCCACTATTTCCTCCTTTTATTTTGACATTTAAAAGTAATAAGTCGCCTATTCAGTACGATCAACATATTATTAATTTTCTACAAGAATATTTGACTAATTAATTCGGTTTGTGGGCGTCTGTATAGATGAAATGATTAGGTATATTGTATTAACTTAAGCCGTTATGATTTATCAAAACGTATTTGCATTAATTTGTATTAAGTATTAATTTAGTTCACGATTCAATTAAATTAACGATTTTCCGAATAAATTGAGTGAGTTGTAGATGTATATCATTATTAGAAGCAAATGTGTCGTTAGCATAATAGCACATTATGTTGTCAATTTTGTATTGTGAATTTTGAGGATGACAATCAGATGTGAAAGTTTTATACAGGTATATAGATCAGACAACGAATATCATAGTAATCAGAGGTTGAATATTTTTCGTCGAGTTAGAAATGTTCTGCCTTTTAAACGCATCAACGCGGTAACAATAAGTGAATAATGTATATTATTGTTTAGAAATATTAAGTCTGAAATAGGTAATAGCATAGATGATTGGTATTAAAAAAATACTCTATCTCGGACAATAGACATATATAGATAAAAGGACATTGTGACCAGGGCTCGGATTCTACAGCATTTGTTAATTATTATTATTGAATACGGATGAAAATAGCAGAGTAAGCTGTAAATTTTGTTTTATGCATCAAGGTCCAAGGGACAAGGATTCCAAGTATAAAATTCTAACTGCATATTTTTGAGTGCTTTGTTAAGCGTTTTATATTTCTAGCGCTATTTTCTCAGTTTTGATGCTATTTTTAATTTTAATTTTTTGTTAATACGCATTAAATTTATTATGCGTTTTTAATAAACCCCGTAATCTTAAGAATGTAAGAAAAATAACCATATTGCCATTTCATCAGATATTCAATATTACAGTCTATTTTTATGTATTAAATTATTGAGATATCATGGCAATGTGGGCGGCGGACCTTCACTTTAATTCATAATTAAAAAAAAAATTTCTTTGTTACTTTTTTTTTTTTTACTATTTTTACTGTTTTTCGGGTATATTTTAAGATTTTTTTTCAGTCATATTATAGCGCATATTTCGGTATTTTTAGTGCTTTAAATTTCGAGTCCCGTTAATGAAAATCATTATTTCTATACTTATATTTATTTAATCTTTTTATTCCCTGCAACGCATAAAAAGTATGATTTGAACAAAATATTCTACTGTTGATTTTATGTATGCGAATTTTCAATAAAATTGTAACCAAAAATAATTATATAGTCATTTACCAAAAATTTGGATTTAAAATATTAAATTAAAATGTTATTTCATATTGGTTTTCTAAAAGAAAAAAAAGAAGTTTTTTCTTTACTTCCAATAGCGAGCAATTATGAAATGTTATACGAACAAAAATAATTAATGACATCACCAAATAGCCCATATGTTTTATCCGGTATAATTTGCGAAGTTAGCAAACAAGAAGACGTAGATTAAGGAGAACGAAAACTTTTCGTTGTCCACAAATTAAACAGTTTTGACAGTTTGTTCAAAGTTTCGTTAGAGGACCTTTCTCATTATTATTTCCTTTATTTATATATTTAGAACTGTCGAAAGAGCACACACACACACACACACACACACACACACACATATTGTATATTCCATCATCAAATTTGTAAAATTCAGTCACGTATTGAAATGCTGTTTTCAATAAATATAGAAGTACGTTTTTAACACCGAAGGAACGTAAATGTTTTTTGAGCTTTATTGGCGAATCGATAACATTGCTATACGACAGGAACGTTTTTAATCGTCCAACAAAACTAAATACATACTCGTCTGCAGTTAACACTTACCAACTCCCTGGGATTTAACCGTATCACCAGCAGGTGTCTCGCCAAAGTCGTATCTGTGATCATTGGCTTGTAACAGTCGAACACAACCGACGAATCCACGGTCTGTTGGGAATCGTTCAGACAGTCCGGAAGTATTTCCCCGACCGCCGATAAAGACTGGCTCTCGAAAAGTAATTCGCGAGAATAAACCCTGAGTTCAGAAAAAAAAAAAAATTTATAAAGTACAATGCATATGTGCCATCAATTTGAGGTGAACATTTTAGTTAAAATTTAGATATTTGAAGAAACAGAATTGAGAATCTTTAACGGGGAACTTTAAGAAAAAAACATTTTTATATTACAAATAATATGAAAAACGACTCGTTTAATTTCGTAAATATTAGTATATACTAAAAACTCGTATAATGGCATCAAAATTAATAAAATGACTTAATAGTGGTGGAAATACGCTAAAAATGAAAAACAGCGAAAAATGTAAAAATATGCGAAATAGAAGTTACACTTTTGAAATGTCTGAATTACGAATCGAATTATGTACTTAATAAATGCATTGTCCTGAAGTTTCCAAAAAAAAATGCATACTGTATTGAAATCCAGGCTCTGTTTACAACTAATATTTAAATTACGCATACACAATACGTATATAACTAGTATATCATTATAATATACGCGCAACAATAGTTTCCACGATCCAAAAAAGATGTGCACAAATTGTGTACTTTGTTATGTATGCTGTAATTAAAAAAAAAAAAACATTTCTAAATTTCTATTCTTATAGTAATTTGTTAAGTTTTTACGGATTAAAATATTATTATTCTTTTCTCCGGAAATAACTATTTTTATAAAAATAATATCCATATAAAACACGGACATTAACGAAGAAAACAATAATGGAAACCGAGTTATGTCTAAAAAAATCATCTTTTTCTCTCAACGTTTTGTCAATGTCTTCACAATCTTTACACCAAAAGCAAACAATCTTTTTTCTTTTAATTCAAAATTATCATAGGTCATTATCATACCTATATACATCACCGATATTATATTAATCCGTAATAATATTAACCATACATTTTTAAATTATTTTACTTTCTTAAAACGATATTAGTTTTTGAAAACGTTTGTTATTTAACACTCTCATTTATGTAATTGAATTTTGTAATCGAGAGAAAACTTTTTTTTTCTCATAAAAATGTATTATAACCTTTTGTTGTGTACATATTTAGTTACATGATATAAGATATATTGTTAGCGCGTTCAATGTATTTATATAAAAAAAAAAAAAAAACGAAAAAAATATAAAATGTTAAATTTATAAAAGAATTGGGAAGTTCATTGAATTAATGTATACGCAATTTTTTACTAGATATATATTTATAACAACATATTCAAACGAGATTTTATTACAAAATGTTAAAATGTCTGAGTTCAAAATCTGCAGACATTTTCATTAATAACTTGTTTTTATACCGAGAATTGAGAAAGTAAAATTTGAAACAAATAAAAATAAAACAAAGAAAATGAATTTGTTATTAGTACTCGAACACGCAAGTTAAAATATTTTTAAAACAATACAAATTATATTTCGCATTCATTTGAATGTCCTTTACATTTGCATTTAGTTTTTGTGGCGAAAGCAAAGAATCGTTGAACGTCGGGTGTTTATTTTACTGACAATATTCCGAACGCGACTACCTAAAATTATTCAGTTTAAACAAAAAATAAATGGCAAGTTCGTTTGAATAGACAGTCGAGTATCATTTGAATACACTGTTTAATAATAATCAAATAGTGCGGTTAATAGTTATTGGTTGTGCACGAACTGCGTTTGATAAATCATCATCATATATGTATATTGTATACGTATAATAAAAATAGGCATTTGTAAGGACCATAATTCAATACTTTAAATAACAACTGTCAGGGATCGATATAGATTTTTGACTTTTGCTTTCCATTTGCAAATGTATAAAATCGACTTACTTTTGATCTTCCGGAAATGCGTTTTCCACGGTTCAATTGAATCCATGCATCCCACCTGTGTCTGTACACGGACAACGTGTTCCATTGATTTAAAATGACTGTTTCTTCGGACTTGACCACTCCCAAACCAGACCCACAGTCGAATCTATAAGAAACGGATATTTTCGTATTATTACCAGGTAAATATAAACGTTTAGACCGATGGTGGATTTACGTCGGTTTAACTTCGAATTACCTGAATTCCAGAAAACCGTTGTGGAGTAAAATGGCCATGAAATCTCCAACTAAATCATCTCTTTCGGCGGCCAAGAACAATATGCCGTCCCAACTTTCCGGCCTGAATTCTAAACTAATCTGCACGTGTTTATAGGCACCCCGGAGAGGCGGAAATGCTAACCAACTGCGGCCGTTGAATCTTGGGAATCTAATTGGATTAGCTGTTAAGAATATACAAATTAATGACATTATTTATGTTGGACTCGTTGTGTAAACCTTATAACTTATATAAATAAAAAATTACGCGATGAATTAATAATAATAATAATATTATTATTATTATTATTATTAAATTCAGTAAACATTCTGGAACATGTCAATGTATGTTATATATAGTAAAATTCATTAGTTTCTTATTAACATATTTTATTTGATTAGATTAGATAGAATATTTGTGTAGTTCAATAACTATATTTTTTTCTCATAAACTGGATAGTTATCACAGCTTTCAAAAATTGATCGAATTTTTTACCTTATTAATACACATTAATTGCAGCGAGTTAGACTTATTCGTTTTTAAAATTAAATGCCCAGAGCAACTCGTTTATTTAATTTGAATTTAAAATTATTACGTATTGTACCTTTTAAATAAATATTTCAATAACTGCAGAATGGAACAATGCACAATGATAATATGAGATTAAATACTGTGACAATTCAATCAATGTAAAACTATATGTAAGTATAAAGTAATTGTCTTTTTAAAGTAGTTATTAAATTTAAAACTTTTGTATAATAATTTTCACGGTTCCACTACTTGAGAAATACTGAGGACTGACTGTTGACTGAGGAAATGTCGATAATACTCGTACCATAATGTTAAAAAAGCTGTTTAATATTTTGAATTGTGTGTTTTTAATTTGCCAAAAAGAAAAAGAAAAAAGAAATTCATGATAATTCATGAAAAAAAAAAAGTTCATCTCATTATTAAGTACACGCAACGGTAATTATTTTTAAAAGGATATCAGACAAAAAGGGAACAAATTAAACTAATGGCCCCCGCATATGTACGTGCTGTCTTGTAATATGTTATCCTGTCGTCCTTGTCTACTGCACAGTGATGCAAATTAGCAAAATGAAAATTGTTATCATTTACTAATATTGCAATGAAAAGAACTCTGGATTAAGCGACTAAATAATTGTCACACATATGTATTACAAAACATTCACCTATGCGTTTGCAAAGTTGCTTTTTTAATAAAAAAAAATATATATATATTTTACATCGCATTATTGTCTTAAAATAATATCAAATATTAAATGTTGTATTACACAGTATTTTAAAACATTGGTTCCTTAATTATATAATAATAGAATATTCTTTCCTTCAACGTTTAAAATTAATAATTTTTTTCGTGTTTATAATTATTATATAATTATGATTACCTATTGTATCGCCGCTTTACGACTTTAAATATTATCGAAATTAACAAATTTTTTTCCGTTATAAAATGAAGTTTCGTCAGAATTTTCAATGCTTTTTTTTGCACGCGTGTAACATATAATTCCGTAAAATAACTCGTATTTAAAGAAACCATGAATCGTTTTATTTATGAATTTCTTATAAAACGTTACGTTCGTGAAATCGAGAATTTCTCTGACAAAACGTACGCATAACTGAACTTTTTGTTACAGAAAAAAAAAAAGTTTATCGATATTCTACAACTGTTTTATCGGTTCTAACGTCGGGTTGGATGTAATACGGATAAACGCAGTTTAACTCCTCGATCAAGTAACCACCACCCCAAAACTCTTGTCGCTCCGTCTATGCAAAAGAAAAATTTTTATCAAACGGAATCGAACACGTTTTATTTTTTGAATTTAAAACTAGGTACGTTTATTGTGCTCGAATAGTGGTTGTGCACAGTAGGGTGAGCGCGAGAGAGTTTGCAGGAGTCGTACAATACACACGTATAAAATACCAGTTAACTCTAATGGGTTCATTTTTGAAAAGCTCCTTTGTGTCCGGTCGTCGTCGGGGCGGTCGACACAAACATCCGGGGCGAACGCGCGTGTATTGGGCGCGGTCACGCTATATATTATTATGCAATTCGTTAAGATGGTCACGCGAACTCCGGGCAAGCCAAAAATAATAATAATAATAATAATAAAATAAAATCAGTCAAATCAACCCATTTGACACGCATCCAGAATTTCACCTGAAGTTTGTATCGTACTTGTTTAAATGTTATTGAAACAAACAAATGACATACTGTATAGCTACGATACAATAATATATAACCATTTGTCGTCGTGTGCATGATTCTATGTGCGACGCACCTAATACATGTATTGCATTGCCATTTCATTATGTAATACCTATTATTGTATTTTTAAACGATGCGATGGAATTCAAAAGTATTCAATATAAATATTAATCAGTGTTCAACACACTCAAGTCTTAAATAGGACCGCGGATTTACCTATAAGCAAAATAAGTACTAAATAATTTAGTTGTAAATAATTTAGGGCCTCAGCGTCATGAAAATTTTGAATAAAAAATATTGAATTTGCGGCGAAAGAGAAACATCCGGATACCCCGATTACAGAACTACGACTTCAAGAAGGAAACAAGAAAATGATGGAGATGCTCACGACTCTTCGCCGTTGAAACACTTTGTTCTGTGGAAAATTTTCGGATTCAATCATTCCTTTTAATAATAACTGATACATTTGTCAATAAAATTCTCATTTTTCATCAACTTGAATGCGCCTTTTAGCGAGATTGAAAAATGTTCAAATCTTTTGAGGGAAAAATTTTTAGGAGATGTATATAAAAGCGTTTCGTCCATGAGGTCCACCGTTTTCATTATTGCGTGAGAAAAATGTGCTCGAGATCGGAAGAAGTTACGCATGAGGGATTTTACGAGATTCTACGACAAAATCGAAGATGCTTTCCGGAATGCTGAAACTCGGAGCTATCCTAAGCTTATTCTTGTCTTTTATGGTAACGAATCATCGCTTGATCATTTTCGAAGTTGAAGAAAATAAATAACTATTCACGCACGACTACGTCCCAAGAAAGACTCGTAGATTTAATAATATTGTGCATTGAGACGCATAAACTTCGAAGCCTTCCATCTGATGATATCATCGTGCAATTTGCTCGCGTCAAATCCAGAAAGAAATGAATTACTTAACTTTGTGTCAATAACTGCTGTTCGCGTGGTTTTGTTTTTGTTTTTATCAACGTTCATTTGTTGTTTGTATAGCTGTTTCTATATAATTTTATACATTACTATTTCATAAAAAAATTCAACAATTCTTTATGTGTAAAATGTAAAACTCATTTTAATTATTGAGTGAATAAATTTGGAAAACATTCAAATGATTAATGCGCGTTGGTTAAATTTATTATATTGTTTTATTGAATTGAAATATTTCAAGCTTGGGTTCTCATAAAGTAAAAATCCGACTATAGTTTTTCGATGATATTTTTAAAACGCAAACTCCTATACATATATACGTATGTATATATAAAAAGTGACAAGAGGTGAGTAATATGGATGACGTTTTGTGCGTAATATTCATAAATATATCTTTTATATTTATATTAGTAGTTATAATTGTGTTTATTTGATAACCAGATAATACCTCATAATACTGTTTTTTAAACACTTATTACAAAAAAAAATCAAATAAGATTGTTCTTATTAATGATTATTATAATACTAAGTACGATATGGGCAGTGGACACACTGAAATTTGACTATTATAATATGATGAACACGCGCGGAAAATTGAAAATCGTTCCTTTGCACAGTAGTTTTCGGGTATCTAAAATATAATGTACAGTATTTAGTATTTTTATTGATGATGAGGTATTTGAATGTGTTCTTTACATAGATTTTGTGTTCCACTATTGGGAGATGACCAAAATAGAGATTTCACTACAAATATTATAATGCGCGTACACGTATTCAGTTAATAAATCGTTTTGCAGTAAACTATTTTTTGTATACGAAGAACAATCATCGTGAATTCTCTTTCTAAAATTCAACCAACGGAAAACGATAATGCGCCATGCTGATTCATTAAACTATCTACTGGATTATATCGAACCGTGCACTTTATGTGGAATACGTGCATTTTAAATGATGCGCGTAATGCGTGTATATGTAAATATCTTTTAAATGGAACTGATTCACTGAACTGGACATGGATGGGATTAAATGAGCATTTTTCTTCCGCATAATATTTTTGGCCAAAAGAAGCTTTTGTAAACTACATACACGGATTAATCAGATAAGTTTAGTTCAGTAACTTTTTTTTTTATCTCACTAAAATACATACATATTATTCACAGTGGAAATACACTTGCGTTATATTAATTATACGGTTTCATTAAGTGTAATTTAAAGTAAACATTGAAAATAACCGCTTATTCTCTCTCTCGAAAAAAAATGAAAAAAGGTGTAATACTGTTGATAGAGTTTACTTTTAATTAAATTAATTATAAGTACACATATAAATATTACAATAAATTGCCGCGAGTATATAAATAATATATATATAAAATCAAAATTGAAAATATTTTTTTCTTGTATGAATAACGTTCAAATTATCATGACACGTCTACACGGATCGGCAATATCGTTATTTATTTATTATTAATGAAACGGGACGAGCCCAGAATAAAAACAAGAATGTACATAGTTTTATACAATTGGTAGATTAAGCAAAATACACACTAGAACGTAACATAAAAAAGAGAAGTGCTCATTGGCAATCCGCATTACACGAGTTGTGTGCGAGAATTCGAGTCATGGTTACAAGGAGAAAAAAGGGATTAAGGAGAGGATTTGTGAGCGTGTGATACGAGTTGATAAGTGGAAATTCATCAACGATAGGAGAGAAGAAGAACAATCGATTTTATTAGTGTGAAGGTTTAAACGAAAGGATATAATATCAGTCTTATGTCTACAGCTGACGAGTGTATCAAGAGTGAGAGCAAGACAGGAACAGGAGTGTAGTCATGAGGAGTACAGGAGATATTATTCGTAAACGCAGTATTCCGAAAGAATTGTCTTTGCATAAATAAATAAAATAATGAATGCAGGTTTAGTTAATCGATTTACACGTTTTGGGAGATGTTCCTTTTGGATATTTTGCGTACGTTCAAAAGTTAACAGAACACGTTTTGAATCATACATATTTATAAATTAATTGTGAAGAAATCGGTATTTTTAATTGATTAAATTAGTTCCGATTCGTTGAACAAGTATAAAAACCGGTTTAGAATCCGTATTTAATTGTATTCTGAGCCACGCACTCGCGCGCGTAATACGATCTACAAGACTAAAATCGTGTAGATAAGCAACTATCTATATAACGACTAAACACGGATTGTGTAATATGATTTTCTTCACGTTGATGGACAAAACACGAAAAATGTGTTGCATGAAAAAAAAATATGCTTATTTCACGAGTGGACGGAAAACATAATCCGTGTGAATAAAATAATAACCGATTGGCACCTCGGCACAATAAATTCTCGTTTTGAATACTATCCATAAATAATATTTGGATAGACTGTCGAGTGGCAAGGAGAATTTTCATAAACCGAGACGGGAATCGTAAACCGTATATTATATATAATAGTTTAAGTTTTTTACACAATCATATTTGTGATGTAAATCGAATAATATATATGTAGATGAAAATCAGAATACAAAATTCTGTACAGTCGGCGATTGTAATAACGCGTATAAAAGAGCCGTTAATACGTTATACACTTAACCGTTAATCGTTTTCTATTTTTATAAACGATTTGACAATAAAATGGGAACAATTTTTCGGAATATAGACGATTGAATACAAAAACTAAAACAGGACGAGAATAAGCGTTGCCGAAAAGTAAAAAATAAATATTGTTGCGTAATGAACGTATTACCATAAAACAATTCGTAGTTAGACCTTATCATGGGCTGTTTTAAAATTGAAAATAAAATACAAAAAAAAAAACACCATACAATAGGGTAAATTTAATACCATAAAATAAATACTAGCAATAATTATTATGTATTCTGTTCGATAAAATGGAAAAAAAAATTTGTTTATTGAAAAATTACAATACAGCGCGAGAAAGATTAAAATGTGATAACTACGTGATTGTATCACGTTTTTTTTTTTTTTTTTTTTAAAGCGAACTAAATTATTAAGAGACGTTAAAACGAATATTTTCCCATCACGTCACGCGCGTTAATTAATTCGTGAATCTGGGCGGAAAATCTCGAGGGTACTATATATTATATAGAATAATAAAATATGAAGTGCTGTGGCTCGAGGCCACTTCATATCGCCATTCCAATTCTATAACACCCGATAGTGTTTTTATTTTAACGGAAAATACTTTAATAACACACGACTTTCAATGCAGTTTTTCGTCAGTTCGTTTTAAAACAATGTTTGTCGCTTTTTTTAAAAAAAAATACCAATAAACGCTTAAAGAATGAAAAATAATATCTGTGCCATTTAAATATTTCCGTGTTTTTGAAGTGCCACTTTGTTCGTCATAGAAATGATTTTGCACTTGATTAGAATTTTTAGTATTTTGTATTATTGTAGACCAAAAAAAAAAAAATATTCATTTTGTAACGCTTCTTTCTGCAGGCGCTCAGTGCGTAGTACTAATAGGCAGAACGTTAAATTATTAACAAAGCCGTCTGTAAATGATATTTTCCGAATGCTCGTGCTAAGTTACGAAATTATCCCTTGTTCGGTAATTTACATTTCGATATGATAAGCAAATGAATAGAAATATGATTTTGAACAATGAAACCGTTTGATACAAATAATGAAAATACTGGAATTCCTTAAACGAAAATCGCATTTGTCTTTCACAGCGCGCAGGGATTTCGTTCCTCAATCCACAGATGAAATAATTATTTGTATTCGCGAAAAATAAAATTAATCAACATTTTTGTTCCTTAAAAAAAAAAATGTGTTATGAATCGAATTTACTTATAGTATCCTATTGAAAAAAAAAATGTATATATTTATAAAATTAAAAACACATTTCAATTCAATTAATTCGTGATATTTTAAATCTCAAAAACGATTTAATATTTATTTTAAAAAGCGTTATAACGATTAATTAATTATTATTTAATTAGTTTCGATTTAAAACGTTAGTATACGAATGATATGACAATTAGCTCGTCGGAAAAAGTCGTTCGTATAAAATTAATATTATTAATAGTGAAAAAAGGGTTTGGAAACGTGTGAACGCATTGCGAACGGCGGTAAAAAAGGAACCCCCTCGAATATTGTAATTGTACTAAAAGAATACATTTATAATAATAAAAAAAAGACATTACATGTCCCATAGGCTATAATAATTGATCAATCCACGGTATAGCTCTTGAATAAATAATACTGTTTTGAGAGCTCTTTCCTGTTCGTATATAAACACACGTTAAACAAAAAAACACACACACACAACTCGCATTGGCAAAATATTTCGTATTAACGTTATTATCGAACAAAAATATAAGTACTGTTTTTTTTTTTGAAATTAAACAATTTTTTTCTCGTCTTTTGAAACGACATACGTATTATATAATAATTTTCAGTATTCGAACAATACGAATATACAAAAAAAAAAAAATCATCTCAATATTTACTAAAAAATATAGTTCAAAATGTATTTGATACGCCGTCTGCACAGCACAATATTTTATCTGTTGCACACCTACGGATGTGGCAATTATACGAGACCGGCCGTTTGCAGACAAGTCTCAGAGAATACGCGCGAACCAGGGGCGTGTAGCTCCAGCTCCCCGAAATTTCAGGAACTTTCTTCACTAATTCCTATGCCCTATAGCTATAGGATGTAATGTTTTTAATAAATTCCTAATATGTAGTTGTTTTTAAAATGTTGAGAATTTGGTAATTTGTCCTATTTTTAAGATTTAGTCTTGCATTAGAATTTTTGAAATAATTCAACAATGATATTTACTCAATGCCTCAGCCCCTCCCCCAAAAAAAAAAATTTCTAAATACGCTCCTGACGCGAACATTATTATTATATTTTTAGGCATAAAATATTATTTGTATACTCACTGATCCGACAGTCGGGTCCGGTTTTGCCGAACGGACACCGACAAGTCTGCTTGCCCAGGCTGTCGAAGACGCACGACCCTTCGCCGCACGTCCGCACGCACGATTCCGGCGAGCCCGTTGTGGTCGTTGCCTGAGGGTCCACGTGTTTGACGAACCGAACGCTGTCCTCCGAGTCCACTTCGTTTGAATCGACGAACGTCAGCCCGATGTCCCTTTCGAACTCTTTGATCTTGTCGGGAACCGAATCGTTCCCTGTGCGAAAAACAAAACCGCGGATAAGTGTCTGAAATTCGACAACGAGTTTCGCGTGATCGTCGAAATGCTTGCGTTTTGAAAACCAAGCGTTCAAACGCCCCAGGGGCGTATTTATGGGGGGCTAACGGAGCCCCCACCCCCGAAATTTCAGGAACTTTCTTTACTAATTCCTATGCCTTATAGCTATAAATTTTAATAAATTCCTAATATATAGTTGTTTTTAAAATGTTGAGAATTTGGTAATTTGTCCTATTTTTAAGATATAGTCTTGCATTAGAATTTAGAAATAATTCAACAATGATATTTACTCAATGCCTCAGCCCCCCTAAAAAAATTTCTAAATACGCTCCTGAAATGCCCCGAACGTTTAACGAACAATTGGATATTGCGTTTTAACAGTACGCGACTTGCATTAAGAAATTATTACAAAAAAAATATAAAATGAAACTCGACATTATATTCCCTACACCAGAGGTTCCCAAATTTCTAATAGGTGCGATCCATTTTTGACAATATTTGCAAATTTAGGCGACCCGTTCAAATGGTCTTTTTTTTTTTGCACGAAATATGGACAGTCAGAATATTAACGATACATTTAAAATTAAGATAATTTATATTTAGTAATAATTATGTTGTACAAAGTATGATTTATTTGGTTAGAAAATGACAGGGAAATCGTATACTTCACAAGATTATACGAAGAATTGCAGGACGGGCAAGGTTTTTATTGAATTGTCTCCAGTGGCGTAGCCAGAATTTAGTCAAGGGGTTGGGGGGTTATTCAATAAATGATATATTCAGCTTTACGGGCCTTACCAAGTGAAATATGTTGTTTTATTATATAAAATTACGTACAGTTAAATTTTTTTTTTGTGGTAATAATACATAATATTGAAATAATACAAGGTGACTGGTGATAAATTATTCAAACACCAGGTGGTTATTGTACACCTCAAATGCAACAAAAAAAGTTCTTTTTGACTATGATTGAATTCTCAAGTATAAAGTAAAAATTTTGGTTTTTGTTTTTTTTCAAAATAATTTGATTTTTTTTCTTTAATTGACCATACGTTATGTCCTGAACTATTAGTCCTATAGCATATTTGAAAACCCCATTAAAAAGTTCATACGATTTTCTCAAAGAAAACATACAAAGCAATGTTTCAATATTAATTTCACAGGCACCAGCACAATGTTAAAATTTCTAAATTTAAAAAATTTGACTTCTACCTAACAATTTTGTTTTGTCACTCAGAAGTCGGAGGTGTGCACATTTCACAAAAATTTTCTTTTTTAATAAGTTTTCCAATGGAATATTCATTTTTTGAAAAGTTTTGTTTTGGGAAGAAGAAATCGCATAAAATCCAGGTAACACGTGAGTCGTCATGACTTGTTGTTCACACAACCGCATTCATTTATGGAAGTATAGTGTGTACCATTTACCATGCCATTTTTTTTACATTTAAAGTGCGATTTCTTCTCCCCAAAACATAAGTTTTCTAAAAATGAGTATACTGTTGGAAAGCTCATTAAAAAAAGAAGTTTTATGAAATTTGCACGTCTACGAGCAAAAAAAAAAAAAAAAGAATCGTTAAACAGGAATCAATTTTTTTTTAAATTTAGAAGTTTTCGAATTTCGAGATTGCGCCTGTGTTTGCAAAAATGATACTGGAACATTGCTTGTTTCGTTTTCTTCAAGAAAATGTAATGAGATTTTCAATGGGGCTTTCAAATTTGGTGTAAGACCAAATGTTCAAGAAAAATCACATTTTTTCAAAAAAAAAAAAACAAACAAAAAACCTGAAATTTCTACCTTAACTCGAGAATCGGACCATAGTGAAATGGAACTTTTTTTGTCGCGTTTGAGGTGTACCGTATACAATAAAAAAAAAAAAATGTCAAGACTTGACATCCAATAGTACAAAACTGTAATCATTAAAACAGCTATTATTATTTCTATATAAAGAAAAGCAAAGTGTTGTTGTCTGCGAAGTTTCAAATGGATTTATTCTTTTTCAGCTCGTGTTCTTCGTGTCAACATTTTTGGCGACCCATCAAACGTTTTATTGCTACCCACAGTTCGGGAACCACTGCCCTATATATACAGTAGACATTTTTCGCGATTCGTTCCCGTTCGGCGCATAATTATAGGTACTCGATTTTTTTTTTTGTCACGCCTAACCTAACCTTTTGTTAACATAACCTGTAGAATTTTCACCGACCGATTTGTGATACACCGAACGGCGGTGGTCGGTCCACTTGGCAGCCGCCTTTTGTCGCGCTATTAAACGTCGATTCGAGCAATCGATTTCCATTAGGCTACCGTCCAGGGCAGTGGTGGCTCTAGCATTTAATTTTTGGGGGCCAAAAAATTGAGTTGTGATATATTCAGCTTTACGGGCCTTACCAAGTGAAATATGTTGTTTTATTATATAAAATTACGTACAGTTAAATTTTTTTTTGTGGTAATAATACATAATATTGAAATAATACAAGGTGACTGGTGATAAATTATTCAAACACCAGGTGGTTATTGTACACCTCAAATGCAACAAAAAAGTTCTTTTGACTATGATTGAATTCTCAAGTATAAAGTAAAAATTTTGGTTTTTGTTTTTTTTCAAAATAATTTGATTTTTTTTCTTTAATTGACCATACGTTATGTCCTGAACTATTAGTCCTATAGCATATTTGAAAACCCCATTAAAAAGTTCATACGATTTTCTCAAAGAAAACATACAAAGCAATGTTTCAATATTAATTTCACAGGCACCAGCACAATGTTAAAATTTCTACATTTAAAAAATTTGACTTCTACCTAACAATTTTGTTTTGTCACTCAGAAGTCGGAGGTGTGTACATTTCACAAAAATTTTCTTTTTTAATAAGTTTTCCAATGGAATATTCATTTTTTGAAAAGTTTTGTTTTGGGAAGAAGAAATCGCATAAAATCCAGGTAACACGTGAGTCGTCATGACTTGTTGTTCACACAACCGCATTCATTTATGGAAGTATAGTGTGTACCATTTACCATGCCATTTTTTTACATTTAAAGTGCGATTTCTTCTCCCAAAACATAAGTTTTCTAAAATGAGTATACTGTTGGAAAGCTCATTAAAAAGAAGTTTTATGAAATTTGCACGTCTACGAGAAAAAAAAAAAAAAAGAATCGTTAAACAGGAATCAATTTTTTTAAATTTAGAAGTTTTCGAATTTCGAGATTGCGCCTGTGTTTGCAAAAATGATACTGGAACATTGCTTGTTTCGTTTTCTTCAAGAAAATGTAATGAGATTTTCAATGGGGCTTTCAAATTTGGTGTAGGACCAAATGTTCAAGAAAAATCACATTTTTTCAAAAAAAAAAAAAAAACCTGAAATTTCTACCTTAACGCGAGAATCGGACCATAGTGAAATGGAACTTTTTTTGTCGCGTTTGAGGTGTACAATATACAATAAAAAAAAAAAATGTCAAGACTTGACATCCAATAGTACAAAACTGTAATCATTAAAACAGCTATTATTATTTCTATATAAAGAAAAGCAAAGTGTTGTTGTCTGCGAAGTTTCAAATGGATTTATTCTTTTTCAGCTCGTGTTCTTCGTGTCAACATTTTTGGCGACCCATCAAACGTTTTATTGCTACCCACAGTTCGGGAACCACTGCCCTATATATACAGTAGACATTTTTCGCGATTCGTTCCCGTTCGGCGCATAATTATAGGTACTCGATTTTTTTTTTGTCACGCCTAACCTAACCTTTTGTTAACATAACCTGTAGAATTTTCATCGACCGATTTGTGATACACCGAACGGCGGTGGTCGGTCCACTTGGCAGCCGCCTTTTGTCGCGCTATTAAACGTCGATTCGAGCAATCGATTTCCATTAGGCTACCGTCCAGGGCAGTGGTGGCTCTAGCATTTAATTTTTGGGGGCCAAAAAAAATTGAGTTGATGTCTTGATGACCTTTTTTTTTTTTTTGTTTATTTGCTAATAATAATTAAGGTCAACAACGCTATTGATCAATGAGCATATAGGTACAATATCCTTTTTAAAATAAATTAATTACGCCGTAATTTTTTTTTTTTTTATAGTGTATAATACCGGCGAGTATTCGTCCACCGCCAAAGCTCTTTTTTTAAGAATTTGGGGGGGGGCATGGCTCCCTGGGCCCCCTTCCTCCCTAAAGCCGCCACTGATCTAGGGAGTGGGAAAATTAGATTCGGTTAGATTTCGACGACGGCGGCACCACCGAAACGAATTTAACGAGAACGCGCGTACAGAGTTTTACGGATAATAAAGTATAACGATTATTATTATTATTATTATTATTATTATTGTTTCAAACAACATTCCGACGGAGGAATGTGTAATACAGGCGTGTAACGCGTCGAAAACGCCGCCTACTACCGGCTCCGCGGAGACGATATTATTTTATACCACGCGCCTATAATAATAACACCGGGATCGATACACGCCGTTAATTATTGTTGGTAGGATGTACACGGTACCGATTTAATTTTGAATACGTTCGACTAATAAATTCTCTCAGCCGACGTTCTCATCACACGGCCGTTTGTCCTAAACACTGTATATAAGCAGATCGCGTACCTCTATATATATATATATATAATCGTATTATTCTATACAATTCATTATGTAAATAACAACAACAACAACAATTATTATTATTATTAAGGTAAGAATGTGCACGTTCTATTATGCGTCGCTATTCAGACAACAAAATATGTTCAATAAAAAAATATTGTAAAAACAAAATTTAAAAAAGGAAATGCGTATGTGTCGCTCAAACGAATTAATTATATAACGATTTTTTTTTTTGTTTATTAACTACTATAAATTTGAAAGTAATGATAAATCATTGCGTTCAATAAAACGATTCCGAGCAATCGGTGTAATATATTTACTATTAATATTATACTCTCGTTATATATATAAAATATATTTATATAGCTTGCGCATAATGTCTACGATTGACTTTACATCGCATTTCCGTGTAATAAATTCCGGAACTGTCACTTTTACGGAGTAAAAATATGAAAATCAATAACTTCTATAAATAGATAAAAATTGAAAAAAAAAATTGGAAATTGGAATAACTATTTGAAAACAACGTATCACGCTAATAATATGATAATAAAATATATATTTAAGAACAATATTAAAGTCCTCAAAAAATAACTTAAATAACCTAAATAAATAAATAAATAAAATGAAATGAATAAATGTATTGATAAATACGGAGTTGTACACAGAGAAAAATTCTACATCTGTTTCGTGCGTCGATTCGATCGTCGGTTTCCATCAAAATAATACATTGTCGAAAAATTTTAAACGGTAATAAAAAGAAATTGTGACTAAAGATTTTTCAAGGTTTTTTTTGAATATAGTTTAAATAATATAGGACCTACATATGTTGTATAAAATGTTCAACTCATAAATATTCCGAAATTGAAAGGATTTTTTTTGCATATATATATTATATTATATTTAGTACCAAGTTATATATTCGGTGTACATTTCAAGACTTTAAGACCATTATTTTCGAAATGCTGGAGAAATACAATAACGAATTTAGAGAAAATCGCGTTTTTAACAAAGTTCTTTAGTAGTTTTTTTTGAGCCGCTTTTAAAAACTATATGAAGAAAATTGACAAATGACATTTCAAAATACCGCCCCAGCGAAATTCACTCCGGAAAGTGGATGCGAACGTAATAATCAAAGTACTTCATCAACTAGTCAAAAATTTGTACACAGAAAAAAAAAATACAAAATTATACATTATTGTAGAACTAATAGCTTTCTCGCTTCGATCAGAATCTAAAAATTAAATAAATTAAAGGACAAAAAGGATATGTGAATGAAATAGAAATAATAAATAAATACTTGTATATAATATATTAGGTATTATTATTATTATTATTATTATTATTATTAATATTATATTAATTTCTTTATATATTTATTATACATACACACACGTGTAATTTGAATAATATAACCTACATCCCTCATCTCCGCTAGAAAAATTGTTTGAAAATTCAATTATTATCCCTTGGGCTTGAATATTCATAAACTTTATGTTTTGTGATTGAGGAGTGTTTGTTGGCGTGCAAATTTCAATTTACTAACTATAATAATATTATATGAAAATGGATCTGCTATAATTTCGAAAATTTGGTATGTACACTTGGATTGATAACGTAGACGTGTAATTCGATATACGCCTTTGTTATTAATAATTACGAAGTTCTTCGCGAGGTTAAAAATTATATATTTAATTTTTCATAAATTGAGTAGTAATAACACTAATAAGTTATTTGATATTTATGGGTTACATCTGAATCTAATGTTATTGTAAGGAAATTTCATAATTAAGTTATACTTCCAGAATTTCAGTTATAAATGTATAGTTTATACCACATATTTTTTTATTTAAATAGTCTTTGTTGTTCTACATGGTTCTTAGTACATTTTTTTTAGGACAACACAATTTAAAATAGACTTATAAATCGTATTTTATATTTTCAGATTTACAAAAAGAAAAATAATGTATAAGTTATTTATTTGTTGTGCGGATAATATTGTTTCAGGCAGGTAGTAAAATGCTCAATAACTTATATATAACTTTATAAAACGAATGAAAACTATGTAGAGTTGGCAGTTTTTTTTATTTCCCTTCAGGTTTAAAATTCACAAGGAAAAACTATATAGACAAATGACAAAACATAAGGAAACATTAAAAAAAATTTTTTTTATGGAAAACAGCTTCGTTCACAATTTATTGATTTTTTTGGAAAGGCAGGAATTTAACCTTTATTTTCAAATCTAAAATAATAATATAAAACGAAGTAAATAGTGAGAAATGTTGTTTTTTTAATAATTAATTTTTTTCTAAAATTTTATGATATTTTATATACGCCTTATAAAATTAGTTTTTTTTTAAAAATTACCAAACAACTCGTAAATCAAATAGTTTAAGAAACTCACAATTAACCCTTCTTTATTTTCCTTATATACTTTACCGGGATTCTTTTCCAATTTAAGTTAATGCATAGTTTAATGTAAAAACATTGTCATCTTAATTTCATTTTAAAAAAAAATAATAAAATACAAGAGGAATGGGAAAATATTGAACAAGACTTAATTTGCATAATATTTGCATTTTAAATAATTTCGTACTTATTACGATCAGTTTATATAGTTTATCGTCCAAGTTTTTTTCCGCGCGGTGTAATATAACCGTTAAAAGTAATATTAATGCGATTTTATTACATTTAAATGTTTTAACATTGATCACTTTAAATCTAAAAATAAATTGTAATTGGAAAAATTATGTTTTAGTTAAAAAAAAAATTTTTTTTTACAGATCCAATATAATAAAAAAATCACAAACAAAACAATGGTAAACTCGTGTATATAAATGTTTAATTTTCATTTTCATTTGATCGATGTTTATTAAACCACATAACCGCGGATGAAAGTGTTATGATGATTTCCTATTTGTAAAACGTTTGTATTTGGATGACAAGTATATTTTTTTTTTTTTTAAAAAAAAAGTTTTTCCTTGTTGCTAGGGTAGATAACGATTTTTTTTCAAGTACCGCTTTTTTTATGTTCACAAACGCTGTTTTGTTACAGACGTTAAACATTAATAATAATAATAAATTATTTTTTCTTTCGTGTTTCTCGTAAAACAATAACTCGTGGCTCATAAACACAAAACATTTCGCGTTCAATAAAAAGTGGTACAAAATCAAATAGTTGTTTTGACGAATGCGAAAATTCACATTGAATCAAATCGTACACGATGTTATCTCAGAACTTCAATTAGCTTTCATATTACAATTTATTAATTAAAAGTTATAACATATTATTCAGACACTTCAAAAATAATCAGTTTTGCCTATGTGCCCGTCAATTCAGTTGTACAAATCTAAGCAGACGTGAAAACAGACTACGAATGGATATAAAGAGGCACGAAACATAATATTGTAATCCATCCGATCGCTAGCCCATTGTCTGTGCTCGAGTAATATATACGTACTTGTGCAAGTATAACCGTCTTCGTGTAACGAAAATCCTGTTTTACAATCACATTCGAACATGCCGTCGTGGAGCTCGTAGCAAAGTTGTTCGCATGGACTGTCGTGGCCGCATCGACCTATTAAAATAGTAATTAACTCATTTAAATACGGTTAGATGAAATATCTACGTAAAGAAATGCAAACACGTATATATTATTTATCTCGTTCAATATTTGTAATAGTATAATATTATTAAAACAATAATATTTCGAAGTAGATTTTCATTCAAAAATTCGAGGAACTCTACTTGATAATTCGTAAAATTGAAGTGATTAACAAATATACGATGATTATTATATTTTTTTTTTTTTGATGTGAAAAATATTTGTCAAGTTGTCAAAGTCATTGTTCTTTATTATTATTATTATTATTATTATTAATATTATATTAATTTCTTTATATATTTATTATACATACACACGTGTAATTTGAATAATATAACCTACATCCCTCATCTCCGCTAGAAAAATTGTTTGAAAATTCAATTATTATCCCTTGGGCTTGAATATTCATAAACTTTATGTTTTGTGATTGAGGAGTGTTTGTTGGCGTGCAAATTTCAATTTACTAACTATAATAATATTATATGAAAATGGATCTGCTATAATTTCGAAAATTTGGTATGTACACTTGGATTGATAACGTAGACGTGTAATTCGATATACGCCTTTGTTATTAATAATTACGAAGTTCTTCGCGAGGTTAAAAATTATATATTTAATTTTTCATAAATTGAGTAGTAATAACACTAATAAGTTATTTGATATTTATGGGTTACATCTGAATCTAATGTTATTGTAAGGAAATTTCATAATTAAGTTATACTTCCAGAATTTCAGTTATAAATGTATAGTTTATACCACATATTTTTTTTTATTTAAATAGTCTTTGTTGTTCTACATGGTTCTTAGTACATTTTTTTTTTAGGACAACACAATTTAAAATAGACTTATAAATCGTATTTTATATTTTCAGATTTACAAAAAAGAAAAATAATGTATAAGTTATTTATTTGTTGTGCGGATAATATTGTTTCAGGCAGGTAGTAAAAATGCTCAATAACTTATATATAACTTTATAAAACGAATGAAAACTATGTAGAGTTGGCAGTTTTTTTTATTTCCCTTCAGGTTTAAAATTCACAAGGAAAAACTATATAGACAAATGACAAAACATAAGGAAACATTAAAAAAAATTTTTTTTATGGAAAACAGCTTCGTTCACAATTTATTGATTTTTTTGGAAAGGCAGGAATTTAACCTTTATTTTCAAATCTAAAATAATAATATAAAACGAAGTAAATAGTGAGAAATGTTGTTTTTTAATAATTAATTTTTTCTAAAATTTTATGATATTTTATATACGCCTTATAAAATTAGTTTTTTTAAAATTACCAAACAACTCGTAAATCAAATAGTTTAAGAAACTCACAATTAACCCTTCTTTATTTTCCTTATATACTTTACCGGGATTCTTTTCCAATTTAAGTTAATGCATAGTTTAATGTAAAAACATTGTCATCTTAATTTCATTTTTAAAAAAAAAAAATAATAAAATACAAGAGGAATGGGAAAATATTGAACAAGACTTAATTTGCATAATATTTGCATTTTAAATAATTTCGTACTTATTACGATCAGTTTATATAGTTTATCGTCCAAGTTTCTTTTTCCGCGCGGTGTAATATAACCGTTAAAAGTAATATTAATGCGATTTTATTACATTTAAATGTTTTAACATTGATCACTTTAAATCTAAAAATAAATTGTAATTGGAAAAATTATGTTTTAGTTAAAAAAAAAAATTTTTTTTTACAGATCCAATATAATAAAAAAATCACAAACAAAACAATGGTAAACTCGTGTATATAAATGTTTAATTTTCATTTTCATTTGATCGATGTTTATTAAACCACATAACCGCGGATGAAAGTGTTATGATGATTTCCTATTTGTAAAACGTTTGTATTTGGATGACAAGTATATTTTTTTTTTTTTTTTTAAAAAAAAAGTTTTCCTTGTTGCTAGGGTAGATAACGATTTTTTTCAAGTACCGCTTTTTATGTTCACAAACGCTGTTTTGTTACAGACGTTAAACATTAATAATAATAATAAATTATTTTTTCTTTCGTGTTTCTCGTAAAACAATAACTCGTGGCTCATAAACACAAAACATTTCGCGTTCAATAAAAAGTGGTACAAAATCAAATAGTTGTTTTGACGAATGCGAAAATTCACATTGAATCAAATCGTACACGATGTTATCTCAGAACTTCAATTAGCTTTCATATTACAATTTATTAATTAAAAGCTATAACATATTATTCAGACACTTCAAAAATAATCAGTTTTGCCTATGTGCCCGTCAATTCAGTTGTACAAATCTAAGCAGACGTGAAAACAGACTACGAATGGATATAAAGAGGCACGAAACATAATATTGTAATCCATCCGATCGCTAGCCCATTGTCTGTGCTCGAGTAATATATACGTACTTGTGCAAGTATAACCGTCTTCGTGTAACGAAAATCCTGTTTTACAATCACATTCGAACATGCCGTCGTGGAGCTCGTAGCAAAGTTGTTCGCATGGACTGTCGTGGCCGCATCGACCTATTAAAATAGTAATTAACTCATTTAAATACGGTTAGATGAAATATCTACGTAAAGAAATGCAAACACGTATATATTATTTATCTCGTTCAATATTTGTAATAGTATAATATTATTAAAATAATAATATTTTGAAGTAGATTTTCATTCAAAAATTCGAGGAACTCTACTTGATAATTCGTAAAATTGAAGTGATTAACAAATATACGATGATTATTATATATTTTTTTTTTTTTGATGTGAAAAAATATTTGTCAAGTTGTCAAAGTCATTGTTCTGTATGTTTATTCTCCAATTAAAAAGAAAAATTGAATCTCGAAGAAAACGAATTTTGTGTTTTCTTTTTTTCTGAACAAATAATCGTCATTTATAAAATTAGTAACATCGCAAATCGCAAATATATAGTGTTTTGCTAATTGAACAATAAATAAATAATATTGTATGACACTGTATATATAGGTATTCGTTTAGAGTGAAAATTTGTTAAAATTTTTAACAGTTCATACAATTAAATTGTATTTATTTGTTAAGGTCGTAAACGTAAGAAATAAAATAATTTCAAAATTTTTTTTTTTATATAGACTTTAAATTATATAAACTTCCACAAATATTTTATACCATAAACATGTTGTAAACCGTTTTGAATATATTATAATAATAATTACAATTTTTTTTTTTTTAGTTTTACAAATAAACCAACGTATTTTATGCAGACTATACCAGTATTATAATTTTACTTTTATACTTTTATATTATTGTATAATATGAAAATTACAAAAAACAAAATTAAAAAAACGTTACTATTGGTTTGAAAACCAAACGAAATTATATCGTAGTCCTTTTAAAGAAATACATTTAAAAGAATAATAAAAAAGGTAAGCCGTAAAGTAATTCAAATTTATAATTGAAAAAAAAAACAAGCGATTAGATATATTCATACATAATAAATAGGTTGCATATGGGTAAAGAAAGTTTTCTCTTTTTCTATTTTAAAAATGTATATACGCTACTTAAAGTTTACTAAATCGATGAAAACGTTATTATGACGTTGAAATATAATCAACGTAGAAACATAAATAAAATTATACAATTTTATGTTTATGTTTTTTTTTTTTTTAATACACTGGTTTTATGTGCAAAGTTAATATCATGAATATTCGAAATAAAAAAAATAAGAAAGTTTAAAAGTATTACATAAATATATGCGTGGCTGGGTACTTAAAATTCTATATCGTACAGTTTTCTTCGAAAAGCTATTTTAAATTATGATTGTTGAAAATTGAACACGGTCGTTGTTTTAAAAGTATTTATATTTAAAAATACGTTTTTAACTTTAAAAAAAAAATACATTTATTCGACGTTATAAGAAAAAAGTTGGTACGTGTATTACATAATATCCGATTATGTACGATTATGATAACATTGTAATATACTTGAAAACTGTAAATTGGAATTTATTTCCGTAATAAAGATATTATTATTATTAATATAATAATGTATAATTATGTGATATATATTTATTTTATCACCGATGAAATACGCGTCATACATGAAATGTACGTAAAATCTTGTTAAATTATTTCATTATGAAAAAAACCCCGTAATAAATTATAAGAATTTTCATGTTTTTATTCACTCGTTATAACGATCGATTTTCTGCAAAAGTTTATTTTGATATTTAAAAAAGAAAGCAAATTTTACTTCGTCAGTATAAATAACACATGTTTTCATTGACGATAAGCCGAAAATATTTTCGTACAATATAGATTCATTAATAATAATATAACATTTTTTAATATCATAATGTTATTTTACGATCAATTATCATGAAAAAAAGTCGTGAAAAACGCACCAAACGATTTAATGAAAATCTCAAAAATATCACACCACGGATTATCACTAATGCGTGTTATCATTTAGACTCGGGTTTTAATTCCTATTTTTTCCAAAAAAAAAAAAGCACAATCCAGTTGGCTAAGCCTTTGTCTTTTAGGATTAAATATTATTATTTTTTTTTATAAATAAAAGAATTTAAATTCATATAGGTGAATCGTTTATTTAAAATGATAATCCTCCAAATAAAATGTTCAAAGTATAAAAATGCGGTATTCAGAATGTTACGGTGTTATTGGAAGGACCAGCTATGAATGTATTGTCATAGCACAGTGACTGGGTAGCGATGACCGAGTACGATTATTAAATACAAACGTTTTCATAAGTTTTCAAAAACTGGTTAGGATATTTATTAGATAAAAAACACGGAATAAAGTCATGACAGACAAAACACCACACCTCGCACGACCGTACACACCGAGCACCTCCTCAGTAATAATGTGTTGATAACAGTAAAGATAAGCAGTAATAATAATGTATTATTATTATCACTCATCAGTCTGAACACAGAATATAAAACTTTATAAAAAAAATACAACGGTGGTCAAGTATAAAATAACAGAATTAAATTTGCTTTGACGATTACAAATACCGAGTTATTATCCTCATTGAACTAGAATCAAAAACACGTTTTTATACACGCTCAAAACACCAAGTAGCACCTACACGAATATATATTCTTAATAACACTAAAATTTCAACTTGGTGTGAACATAAAACCATTTATTTCAATATATGTAAATAAGAAAACAGGTATTTTGATTATGTAGCTGTGGGTAGTGAGTTTATAAAAGCGTTATTTTATTTGCATATAAATATAAAAATGAATTAATTTTATTAATATTTCAATATTTTTTTTATTAAAATATTGATAAAACCATTTTATAATTTTATTTATTCAAAATCTTTTAAGTATATCTATTGAAATATAATATATACGTATATACCTAAATCAACAGAACGAACAGTTATGTAATTCGTTAAATTTAAATTCACTAGTCTATTGATATTGCACTATGGTATATTATTTACTCACATACATTATATACTGGGTGCGTTCGTGTATACTCGCATGGTCGATCGATTTATACGAATGATATAAAAATAATAATATGAAACCTCGCCCTATTCAAACGGTAATACGTTGAAAGAAAAGCAAATAAAAGTATATCTTTCAGAGAATTCAGGTCACATTTATTTTGTCGGTTAACAAGTCCATGTCTTTGGCTTTTGAAACATTTCTGTTCAAATTTAATGTCAGTAAAGTATTTTCTTTCAGCTGTGTAAGAGTGATACGATTAGGGCGGGGAAAATAATGTCTAGCTCGTCAACCCGTGGCTATATAATATTCTGCAGACGTGGATTTATTACCGGAACATATTCGTACGCTATTTGTTTATGGAATCAAGACATAAATCTAATGAAGAATACATTTATTATCTAGTTTTATTGCTAATACTCGTATTATACATTTTTATTATATATATATTTTTTTTTAAATTCAAATAGCTTTGAAATGTTCGTCTATGTTTTCAATACGTATAGACGAAAAATAATTGAATTTATTATGAATTAATTGAAAATATTAATAAATAATATTGGCGAACGCAATGTACAGATCATATATATATATATATATATATATATATAATTTATATTCAAATAGAATGATATTCTGTGCACCAAGACGAGCACACTATGCGAAATAATATTGAACAACGTCCAATTTCAGCAGTACATTGTCAGACTTTGTTGAATTCTCATATTATCCGAGCGTAAAATATAACAATATACTTATAAAAAATGCAATAATTATATATAATATTATATTACAGTAAATACCCGGAATCGTTTACACACAGAATTTACTAGCAGAAATTAATTATGCCGAAAAATGTTCATAAAAACGTATATTTACTATGTTCACCTAGTTTATATACCGATGGTCATAGTATAAAATCGAATTAATTTATTTACACTGAGTTTTTTTTTTGTTAGAATTTTAGTAAAACATAGTTTTATATTTGGCCTTATAGTAAATATACACTTTTTTATTACATATTATGTATTACAAACACGAGATAGTTAATGTGTTATCGATTCAAAAGAAAATATTAACAAATATTTGACAAATAATATAACGATTAAATATTATAAAAAGTAAAAAAAAAGGAAACACATTATAATAATAATGAAACGATGTAGTTTTTTTAATTTGAGAGTTGAGGTAGAGCACAGAAAATAACACAATATACGCGGTCCATTATGTAGGAGCAAACACTACTGTATAAACTATATAGTCTTATAAGAAGTAATGAAAAAAAGTTTAACATTTAAAAAAAAAAAAAAAAATAGAAATGTATTATACAAAATAACGACCACGCAACAAAAATAATGTATACAAATTGTGTCCAAAGAAGTTTTCCCTTAAATACATTGACTTTAAAGTTATAATACTAATAACGTATTAATATTTTAAATGGTACAAAGTTCGATGCTTTAAAATTGAATTTATATTTATTTTTCGAAAATCTAATTTAACACAACAAACATTTAAACTGACTCAAATTAGTTAAGTTCGAAAATTAAATGAATTAAAAGTTTTTTTTTTGTAAAATTCATTATGCTATAACATTTTAATAGTTTGATTCGAAGCGGGTTTAAATGGAAAACTCGATTCGAACTCAAAATATAAATATCACTGATTTATACAAAAAGTAATGATTATTTAAGAACTATATCAAATTCACGAAATTTGTCATTTGACTAATGTATGGACGCCAGTGGCGTATTTGAGGGGGGCGATAGGGGCAATCGCCCTCCCCGAGAGATTTAAAAAAATTATATTATTTTATATTATATTGGCTGAGATCAAAAATGGGGCAAGATCGCCTAACGGGTTTGGCATTGCTTAATATTCACCATACTATAACATTAAATGTAGATGATGTAATTGATACATTTGCTAATAGTAAAAAAAGAAATATAGACTTAGTTTTGTAAATTAAATAAATAAAATGTGTTTTGTTCAATAATTATATTCCTACATATAATTTTTTTTATTGGTGGGAAGGGGGGAATTCTTTTACCATCGCTCCCCCTGAGGTGAAGTCTCAAATACGCCACTGATGGACGCGTGATTAAAAAAACTAAACTATATTTATTTATAGTAAATTAAATAAATTGTTTTTGATTTACCTTAAATCATATGGGGTATTCATAATCATTAGACCTAATATATGAATGAATGTAAAACTATTGAGGTAAAAACTTTGGTTAGGCATAGGCGAATCTGATAATCACAGAAGTAAAAGCGAATACTTAAATATGGGAAATTGCATAAAGTTAAGTTTTTTTAGACGATAGAAAAATTAATTTTTCTTTACGCTTTAATTTACATTTACAGTAAATCGATCAATACTTTGTTTCTCGATATGAATAATAATAATAATAAATATTTATTTTATTTCATTTTAAAAATCTTCGATCGAACTTTAGTTTTATCCAATTAAATGATCATATTTTTATTTTTTATTTGATATAGTAAATATACCCATGTAATTGTTTAAAGAAAATGAAACTATAAGATAAGAGTTACACTACTAAATTATGCACATTCATTAACTAAAACTGACTGGTATTATCATAATTTAATATTTAAATATAATAGTGCATCAGTTTAACAACAACCTAGAACTAGCCCAAAGTCCCAAATCGGAAATTATGAATTTGACATAATTTCGAATATTAATAATTGACGCATCAACTACCAAAAAATGTAAATAATTACTTATTGGGTATCTACAATAAATTATGGTAATAATTTATTAACTTCATTATTGGCTATCGTGGACAAATATTTAATATTTTATTGTGTTTTTATTTATTTATTTTCATTTAAACGTCTAATTTGTATACATTTCAATCTGTTTAGATAAATTATACTATAATAAACATGGTCAAATAGCTTGTCGTTGAAAGCTAATATTTATTCAGTAGTTTACATTTTTTTCCTTAAAGTTGATTAATAATATTAGTTTTTGAAGAAAATTATATTACAGATTATTACCAAAAGTTATATCTCTTTACAATTTCAAGTAAATTGGTGTTATATATTAATATGTTACAAATATTACAGCACTTGTTACTTGTGACTATAAAAATATTATGTTAAATACTAATTACAGGTTATTAATTTTATTGTTAATAAACAATGGTGTATAAAATAATAATAATAATATTGATAAGAACGATTTTGTCATCTATACAAGAAAAAATAATATAAAATATATATTACATATTTTATATTAATAATATGAAATGAGCTGGAGTATAAAATAAATACTTAATTGAATTTTTTTTTTGGAGAGAATGTGTTCCATTTAGTTCATCTAACTTAAATGTCAAGGTACTGGTGGTAATAATTAAAATATTTTTCTATGAAAGTAAAAGCTTAAAAAGAAATAGATTTATCTAATATTACCAAATTTAAAAGGATTTTATTTATAAATATGAATATAATATTATTAGATAATTCTCTAGAAGTATAATATTAAAAATAAAGTTTTAATTTAAAAAATATATACATATACATTTGTCATAAAGTGCTATGAATTAGCCTTATTTATTTATAAAGATTAAGTATATTTACAAAAGTTTGATATTATGAATGTAATTCGAATATATATGTCTGTCATTAAAACAATGTACACACTTGTATGTATTGTAGCAGGATATATTTATTTAACATATTTACAGGCGAGGCCCTTGTTTACAACATTATAGCACAAATAAGATATTAAGCACAAATTGATATATTAAATTAACAAAGTGGAAATTAGTAATAACTGATAATATAATATTTTATTTTAATTACAGAATAAAACGTCAGATAGTTATTAGTTTCATTAATAAGTTAAGCAATTTATTCAAAAATTTTAATGCAAATTAAATTATAAAGTTAATTATTAAAGATTACCCAACAATACGGGTGTATCTAAGTACATAATTTACCCGTACAAAAAATACGTGAATATAAATATGTTTGTACCTATAAATGAGTTTAATTACAATTTTGAATTTGAAAGTAAATAATAAATTATTGAAATTTGAAAAACGATACGAATGAATACCAGTTTACTACGTTCTCTAATTATTTGTTAAAAGAAAATTATTTGTCAAGATTTTCGTGACGTCTTTGAGTGTAGTTCAAATAGGTGTCGTTTAATATTTTATTAAAGTATCAATTTATCAAAACTACGAATTTTATTCATAGAGAGATCATCGTTAAATATCGTTGCTAAAAGTGTATAAAAATAATAAAATATGTAAAATCAAAATATTTTTTGTTCTTCTTGGAACATTATATAACATTCAGTCTATATTTCGTCGTGTGTATGGGTTTACTATAATATAACCTAACAAGAAGAAATATAATAATATAAAAGCGTGCTTTTGTTTTACATTTTTTTTTTATTATACAATATTCTTGGATTTAAAAAATATGTAGAGTTCAATAATATTATTGTTCAAAATATGTCTCGAGACAAACTAGTAAAATAAACATGAATATTTAAATAATAACGTATGAATAATTTAAATATTGTAATATTATAAGTACGCATATAAGTACAGTCAAAATAATATCGGGAGGGGAGGGGGATAAAAATTAATGATACGTAATAAATAATATTCTCTTATTAATTTTTTATAATAATAACCAAATGTTATTTTAGTGTTCTAATCGTAAAACCGTAAAAACCGCGCGCAACGAAATAATTTTCTTTACTTAGTGCAACGTATTCGGAATTTATAACGAATCGTACTCGTATATTGCACGAACTGTAGTGTTCTCTTATTGGTTTCACGGTTTAAAATAGAAAACAAAAAACAGACCAGTATAAAGATTTATAGAGTTTTTTTATTATTATTATTTAAGATTTATTTAAGAGTATTGTTTTTTTTTTTTCTCAATAAACCGTCACACAAAAAGATTTATCCCCGGTGAGTTTTTTGAACGATTCAACAACGGATGACAAAACGTGTGTCTTGGCACGGGTCTCGTGGCTCGTACAAACGAACGAGTTCGAATCGAAAGATCGTGAAATAACGCCGGCGGCGACAATGACGGCAATTAAACGGGGTTTTTGGAACACATCCATTTTCATTAAAAATCCTCTTTGTGCCGGCGCCGCGGCCAAAATCTCTGGAAATAAATATCGTGCTTTGCACATCGTCGTCAACCCGTCACCAGTGTACCTAATCAATCGGATTCAATTATCGTTCGGAAATTCTTCCTCGGGAAACGAGCAGCATCCTTGTCAGGCGTTACATCCCCGCGGATCCGTTAAACGCGGACACGCTTAAAAACGCTTTTGATTTTCGTTTGTTTACACACGTATTATAATATTGCCACTTTGTCCGCGAATAATCGAACGCGATTTCCATGTCCGTGAAGATAGCCGCCCAAACTTCAACGGCTGACTTCAAATTTGGTCATTAATTTGTAAATAATTTGTAAGTCAAAAATCAGAATTTGTAAGTCATCCCTTCTCCAATTATCCACGATAGTACGTATTCACGGACAAGTCAGCCGTTATATATTTTCGACTTTTGACTATGCCAAAATGAAGAGCAGTCAAAATCAAATTTGTAAGTCATCCCTTCTCCAATTATCCACGATAGTACGTATCACGACGGCTAACTTCACGGCAAGTTAGCCGTTACATATTTTTTCGACTTTTGACTATGCCAAAATGAAGAGCGTAATTTGTAAGTATTTTTTAAGTCAAAAATCAGAATTTGTAAGTCATCCCTTCTCCAATTATCCACGATAGTACGTATCACGACGGGCAAGTTAGCCGTTACATATTTTTTCGACTTTTGACAATATAAATTTTAATTTTTGTATTAATAATAGTAATAATAGCAATAACAATAACAATAATAATTTATTTTAATATGTCTATGGTATTTACACAAAAAACGGGTTTCCAACTAGGACCCGACACACGCAAGACTATTTTTGTATGTCACCGCATCAATTTGTACTTTGTACAATATGCCGGTAAAACTGTGTACTGAGTGAGCAGGCCCGCTATTCGTGATTTTCATCAAATATTATTAAAAAAAAAATATTATTTTACTTATATTTACGTACAAATATATATATTATATATTTTAACACTCGTTAATGTATGTATTTTCAACGCTGCCCGTACTATACGAGCCGCGTATCTACCATTCGCGGTTGCGTTTCGATTTACTTTGTTTAAATAATTGCCCGTGATACGTACTATCGTGGATAATTGGAGAAGGGACGACTTACAAATTCTGATTTTTGGCTTACAAATTAATGACCAAATTTGAAGTCAGCCGTTGAAGTTTGGGCGGCTAACTTCACGGACATGCGATTTACTCGTAAAAAAAAAAAAACATTCTTCGACATTCACTAAAAATTACTTTTTTTTTTTCAGTATTTAGTTTGCCTGTTTATTTTTTTCCGGCTTCCGCCCGGAGTGTACGTAGTTACGATGTTTTTAGTTTAATTCTTTAAAATCGTAATATTCATCATTTTCTAAATTAAATCGTTTTAGGCTCCCCTCCCTCACACGCCGAGGCCCGTGCGAAATCACAACCTTTGTTTATAATACGTAGTTCTGCAACGCGTACGGCGTACGGCCGGTGAATAGCAAAACCTCTGGAAATAGAGTGAAAAACTCCCGCATTCGAACGATCCGATCAAAATAGCTGTATGAGTGGTTATTATATCAGCGTTCGGTCAATATATTCGCCAATTTCAGGGCAAATTTTAAAAACAGAACCTATGAAATTGGCTTAAAGTGTATTTAATTTATACACAAATTTACGTTGTACCAAACATTTACCTAAAGTATATATATATATATTTTTTAATACACATATATAGATTATTTGAAACTTTTTTTTTCATCCTTTTCGTAACGGTAAAATTTGTTGGACCCAAGCGATTTCAGAGGTTTTACTGCGTTTTCAACGTTGAACCGTAAGTACGCGGGATTTCTGTAAATCCATTTAATACGATACGCACGCTGGGAAGTGTGCAAATAAGAGTCGCGTGTAAATCGTGAACACGCTGCTGAATATTTACAAAAAGTTTGATATTATGAATGTAATTGAATATATATGTCTGTCATTAAAACAATGTACACACTTGTATGTATTGTAGCAGGATATATTTATTTAATATATTTATAGGCGAGGCCCTTGTTTACAACATTATAGCACAAATAAGATATTAAGCACAAATTGATATATTAAATTAACAAAGTGGGAAATTAGTAATAACTGATAATATAATATTTTATTTTAATTACAGAATAAAACGTCAGATAGTTATTAGTTTCATTAATAAGTTAAGCAATTTTATTCAAAAATTTTAATGCAAATTAGAATTATAAAGTTAATTATTAAAGATTACCCAACAATACGGGTGTATCTAAGTACATAATTTACCCGTACAAAAAATACGTGAATATAAATATGTTTGTACCTATAAATGAGTTTAATTACAATTTTGAATTTGAAAGTAAATAATAAATTATTGAAATTTGAAAACGATACGAATGAATACCAGTTTACTACGTTCTCTAATTATTTGTTAAAGAAAATTATTTGTCAAGATTTTCGTGACGTCTTTGAGTGTAGTTAAATAGGTGTCGTTTAATATTTTATTAAAGTATCAATTTATCAAAACTACGAATTTTATTCATAGAGATCATCGTTAAATATCGTTGCTAAAAGTGTATAAAAATAATAAAATATGTAAAATCAAAATATTTTTGTTCTTCTTGAACATTATATAACATTCAGTCTATATTTCGTCGTGTATGGGTTTACTATAATATAACCTAACAAG
The DNA here is from genome assembly GCA_032441835.1 of Slavum lentiscoides. Lineage (NCBI taxonomy): Eukaryota > Metazoa > Arthropoda > Insecta > Hemiptera > Aphididae > Slavum > Slavum lentiscoides. The sequence goes on from CM063718.1 coordinate 13,516,018, forward strand.
AAAGAAATATAATAATATAAAAGCGTGCTTTTGTTTTACATTTTTTTTTATTATACAATATTCTTGGATTTAAAAAATATGTAGAGTTCAATAATATTATTGTTCAAAATATGTCTCGAGACAAACTAGTAAAATAAACATGAATATTTAAATAATAACGTATGAATAATTTAAATATTGTAATATTATAAGTACGCATATATACAGTCAAAATAATATCGGGAGGGGAAGGGGATAAAAATTAATGATACGTAATAAATAATATTCTCTTATTAATTTTTATAATAATAACCAAATGTTATTTTAGTGTTCTAATCGTAAAACCGTAAAAACCGCGCGCAACGAAATAATTTTCTTTACTTAGTGCAACGTATTCGGAATTTATAACGAATCGTGCTCGTATATTGCACGAACTGTAGTGTTCTCTTATTGGTTTCACGGTTTAAAATAGAAAAAAAAAACAGACCAGTATAAAGATTTATAGAGTTTTTTTATTATTATTATTTAAGATTTATTTAAGAGTATTGTTTTTTTTTTCTCAATAAACCGTCACACAAAAAGATTTATCCCCGGTGAGTTTTTTGAACGATTCAACAACGGATGACAAAACGTGTGTCTTGGCACGGGTCTCGTGGCTCGTACAAACGAACGAGTTCGAATCGAAAGATCGTGAAATAACGCCGGCGGCGACAATGACGGCAATTAAACGGGGTTTTTGGAACACATCCATTTTCATTAAAAATCCTCTTTGTGCCGGCGCCGCGGCCAAAATCTCTGGAAATAAATATCGTGCTTTGCACATCGTCGTCAACCCGTCACCAGTGTACCTAATCAATCGGATTCAATTATCGTTCGGAAATTCTTCCCTCGGGGAAACGAGCGGCATCCCCTTGTCAGGCGTTACATCCCCGCGGATCCGTTAAACGCGGACACGCTTAAAAACGCTTTTGATTTTCGTTTGTTTACACACGTATTATAATATTGCCACTTTGTCCGCGAATAATCGAACGCGATTTCCATGTCCGTGAAGATAGCCGCCCAAACTTCAACGGCTGACTTCAAATTTGGTCATTAATTTGTAAATAATTTGTAAGTCAAAAATCAGAATTTGTAAGTCATCCCTTCTCCAATTATCCACGATAGTACGTATTCACGGGCAAGTTAGCCGTTATATATTTTTTCGACTTTTGACTATGCCAAAATGAAGAGCGTAATTTGTAAGTATTTGTAAGTCAGAAATCAGAATTTGTAAGTCATCCCTTCTCCAATTATCCACGATAGTACGTATCACGACGGGCAAGTCAGCCGTTACATATTTTTTCGACTTTTGACAATATAAATTTTAATTTTTGTATTAATAATAGTAATAATAGCAATAACAATAACAATAATAATTTATTTTAATATGTCTATGGTATTTACACAAAAAACGGGTTTCCAACTATAAGGACCCGACACACGCAAGACTATTTTTGTATGTCACCGCATCAATTTGTACTTTGTACAATATGCCGGTAAAATTGTGTACTGAGTGAGCAGGCCCGCTATTCGTGATTTTCATAAAATATTATTGAAAAAAAAATATTATTTTACGTATATTTACGTACAAATATATATATATTATATATTTTAAAACTCGTTAATGTATGTATTTTCAACGCTGCCCGTACTATACGAGCCGCGTATCTACCATTCGCGGTTGCGTTTCGATTTACTTTGTTTAAATAATTGCCCGTGAAGTTAGCCGTGATACGTACTATCGTGGATAATTGGAGAAGGGACGACTTACAAATTCTGATTTTTGGCTTACAAATACTTACAAATTACTTACAAATTAATGACCAAATTTGAAGTCAGCCGTTGAAGTTTGGGCGGTTAACTTCACGGACATGCGATTTACTCGTAAAAAAAAAAAAAACATTCTTCGACATTCACTAAAAATTACTTTTTTTTTTTCAGTATTTAGTTTGCCTGTTTATTTTTTTCCGGCTTCCGCCCGGAGTGTACGTAGTTACGATGTTTTTAGTTTAATTCTTTAAAATCGTAATATTCATCATTTTCTAAATTAAATCGTTTTAGGCCCCCCTCCCTCACACGCCGAGGCCCGTGCGAAATCACAACCTTTGTCTATAATACGTAGTTCTGCAACGCGTACGGCGTACGGCCGGTGAATAGCAAAACCTCTGGAAATAGAGTGAAAAACTCCCGCATTCGAACGATCCGATCAAAATAGCTGTATGAGTGGTTATTATATCAGCGTTCGGTCAATATATTCGCCAATTTCAGGGCAAATTTTAAAAACAGAACCTATGAAATTGGCTTAAAGTGTATTTAATTTATACACAAATTTACGTTGTACCAAACATTTACCTAAAGTATATATATATATTTTTAATACACATATATAGATTCTTGAAACTTTTTTTTTCATCCTTTTCGTAACGGTAAAATTTGTTGGACCCAAGCGATTTCAGAGGTTTTACTGCGTTTTCAACGTTGAACCGTAAGTACGCGGGATTTCTGTAAATCCATTTAATACACGATACGCGTGTATAGGTGGTACTCTGCAGTTTACGTCGCCGCGTCTCAGGTGATACGCGCGCTGGGAAGTGTGCAAATAAGAGTCGTGTGTAAATCGTGAACACGCTGCTGATGATTAGTTGATGGACGTGTGCGGTATTCTCTGATGAACGTGTCGAATATAAAAAAATAGTAGCGAGCCAGTATGGTGTTATGTGCAGTGTTTCTTTTCAGGCATGTTTCGGCTGCAGCCTCCGGAGAGTGCCGTCCAAGGCCCTCGGAGAAAATTTGAAGAATAGTAAAGAAATATCAAAAATAATATAAAAAAATTTAATTTTGATATTTCGTAACTACAAGCGTTGATAAGAGTCAACAAAATAATCGGTTTATAAAATTCGTTTTTCCTGATGGAAAGCAGTAATCCCATAGATAATTTATCGTTACAAATTACTGAACACCACGTTTTGAACTAAATTTGTACAAAACAAAATCAATATATCGTGTGTTATCGTGGATGAAAATAACACGGAAACCGGGTTTATTTCTGTTCCAAATTTCACATATTTTGCGTCGTTCATTCCGTATTGCGCATTCGTTCATTCGTTCTGTAGCGTGATAATACTAATATTCTTACTCTATGGATAATACGCTTTAATTTCGCTCTTGATACTCGCTACAAACGGCAGTATTTTATTTTCGTAAGTACTAATTCCTATTGATATATGTATAATATTATTATATAAATATAATGATAATTATTAAATTATAGTAAATAATAGTCCTAAAGTCTTGAAATTGTTACCAAATACGTAAATATACGTAATATATATATATATACAAGCGCTAAAGTGAGGGGACGTAGGGGACTCAGAACTCCCTTACTCTGATGGTGGTTAAAAAGCGTCCCTTTAACAATTTCGGCGTAAAGTACGCTGAAACGCCCAAATTATGTCCAAATAACAATATAATTAAAAATTTCGTTGAAAATAAATCTTAAATAAATTTTAGTCACTTTTTTATCAAATATTATTTATTTATTGTAGAAAATAGTGCTAACTCACACTGTGATTAACGGATATCAGTATAACTGATGATCATATTTCTGTAATTTAAAACGAATATCAAAGAAAATACAATTTATGTTCTTTATTTAATGCTTATAAATAATTGTTTTGATTTTAAAAGTAGCTCTTTTATGTAAATTTAAATTTTTTTGTAAACCAATTTAAACTTTAAAGCACTAATTACACAACATTTTTAAAATAATTAATTTTAGATTTGTTAACGAGGAATGTATTTTATTTTACATGTCTGCAAACAAAATTTCTACCAGAAAGAGTGCTCCGATCTCTCATTATTTTGGTTTATTATCCCAAATTGCATCTTAGTTGGTACTTTAGAGAGGTCATTTTTCGATTTTCTATGCGCCTTAAAAATAAAAAATATAAAAATGCGATTTTGTCATGTCTGTACACAAATCTACCATAAAGAGTTCTGACTTACAGTTACAGTTTGTTTTCGACAGAAAATTGCATCTACTCAGTACTTTAGAGAGTCATTTTTGATTTTCCTTATATGCGTCAAAAGAAAACTTAAAAACTACTGAAAATTACATGATTTAAATGGAAAAACGAGATTTCGTCGATAATCGATTATCGTTATTCTTTCGTAATTTTCCGAAACTAGTGTCATGGAAACCTAAAATTTTTACAAATATGTACCAAATTTACTAAGTACTTGAATGAGCTAACTTCACGGACATGCGATTTACTCGTAAAAAAAAAACATTCTTCGACATTCACTAAAATTACTTTTTTTTTCAGTATTTAGTTTGCCTGTTTATTTTTTTCCGGCTTCCGCCCGGAGTGTACGTAGTTACGATGTTTTTAGTTTAATTCTTTAAAATCGTAATATTCATCATTTTCTAAATTAAATCGTTTTAGGCCCCCCTCCCTCACACGCCGAGGCCCGAAATCACAACCTTTGTTTATAATACGTAGTTCTGCAACGCGTACGGCGTACGGCCGGTGAATAGCAAAACCTCTGGAAATAGAGTGAAAAACTCCCGCATTCGAACGATCCGATCAAAATAGCTGTATGAGTGGTTATTATATCAGCGTTCGGTCAATATATTCGCCAATTTCAGGGCAAATTTTAAAAACAGAACCTATGAAATTGGCTTAAAGTGTATTTAATTTATACACAAATTTACGTTGTACCAAACATTTACCTAAAGTATATATATATATTTTTTTAATACACATATAAAGATTATTTGAAACTTTTTTTCATCCTTTTCGTAACGGTAAATTTGTTGGACCCAAGCGATTTCAGAGGTTTTACTGCGTTTTCAACGTTGAACCGTAAGTACGCGGGATTTCTGTAAATCCATTTAATACGATACGCACGCTGGGAAGTGTGCAAATAAGAGTCGCGTGTAAATCGTGAACACGCTGCTGACAGTGGCGCACCCAAGGGGGGGGGGGCGCTAACGGGCTTAAGCCTCCCCCCCTCAAAATGATTGACCTCTTAATATATTTAACTAATTTTATTAGGTATCACTTTAAATTTTCATGTCAAAATAATTATTTACTCTTGAATAATTTTTTCATAAACAAGTGTACTTTCGGATTTCTGCATATATTAAATAAATCTTATTAATATCTAAAAATAATTTTATTTAGCCCCCCAAAAAAAAAAATCCTGGGTGCGCCCTTGACTGCTGATGATTAGTTGATGGACGTGTGCGGTATTCTCTCGATGAACGTGTCGAACGTAGAAAAAAAAATGATAGCGAGCCGCTGGTGTTATGTGTTCGTTTAAGCGAATTACGCTTGGTTATAGATTTTAAAGTTTTGTTATTACTACAAAACGATTCTGATCAGAGATGTTTTAACGAGAATAGGAAGAATTGTCGTGCGCCTAAAACTACGCACGCGCAATGTACCGGTGACACTTAGTCGGAAACCGGTCCGACAACCACCACCCAATATCGCGACTTCATAAATTACAACGAAAATGCCAATTGTTATAAAAACGCATTTCATGTTCCACTCTCGTGTTATATGAATCATAAAAGGATTGTCTGCTTTTTTTTTTTTACACGTGTGCAAAATCCTTATAAACACGGAGTAGATCCTTTAGGGATGTGCCGCAGCGGGCAAGACGAGCGTGCGATTATAATCACCGGTTCAATTATCCAAAAAAAATACACCCGCCCGCCCACTACAAAAACAGCATATAAATTTAGAACCCCCCTACTCCACCCCCCCTCAAAAAAACAATATATTCAACTATATATACTATATACATTATTATATAGGCCCCTACACAACACGAATATAATTTTAACACGTTCATTTCTATAATAAAATAGTTTGTCTTGACAATAAAATATTTTTTTAAATTATATACATCCACCCACCCCTAAATTTAACCGGTTCAATTGAACCGGCTAAGTATAGCGTTCGTCGCCACTGCAGGTTGCATTACTTGGCAACCTACGAGTACGTATGTACATACGACCACCAGTGCCGTCTTAAGGCATGGGCCTGGAGGGCCCGGGCCCAGGGCCCCCACTTTATTTACAAAATACCAAATATTAATTAATTTTTTTTTACTCAGATATTTTCGTTTTAAAATAAACAATAAAGTAACGGAGATTATTATAAAAATTGGCATTTTTATTAATAAAGTATAATTTTTAACAGCTATAATACAATATACTATAATGTGTTAAAGGAAAAAAAAAATAGTATTTAAAGGCCCCAAATATGTTGTGCCCTCGGGCCTCGCATAACCTTAAGACGGCTCTGACGACCACTGTACGTGTTATATATTGTAATAATTTGATGAAAACGAACGGTTGGGCGGTGGGCCCCCCCACAAGTCGGGTCGTATTTAATCGTTGTAAAAGTTTTTTTTTTGAAAAAATACTTGGAGTCGCACTTTTTTTTTATTTTTTCAATTCGGGCACTGGTCATTATTATAATACGCGCGTGTACCTATAATAAATATCGTCCACAAAAAGGTGGCGACCGCAACAACGACTGTGTTGCAGGCATAGGCGCCCGCAAGGGGGCAAGATGGGGCATTTGCCCCAACCCCTGGCATTTTGGTAATATTGTATTGTATAATATATTAATAAGTGATCATTTTTACGGTGAAATTGTTGATCGCTTTGGAAGAGATTCGAAGCGTTCACAATTTATTTTTCAAAAGTAATATATTTTTGATAATATTAATACACTGCTGTATTAGAAAAGTACGCGCTCATATTTAATTAAATAAAGAATTTAAAAATAATTTATATATATTTTTTTTTTTTATACATTTTTTTTTAAATATTAAAAATCGTCTGAAATCATTCCTCTGCATGTATATATAGTATATTTTGAACGCTTGCCCCTCCCCCCCTAGCAGTGGCGTATTTGAGGGGGGGGGGCGATAGGGGCAATCGCCCCCCCCCCAAGAGATTTTAAAAAATTATATTATTTTATATTGTTCTGTGTTATAAGTTACAAGTATTTTTTTATGAAAATGTTGGTAATAACACTATAGTTATCAAAAATTATCTGAATAAATAAAATGTGTTTTGTTCAATAATTATATTCCTACATATAATTTTTTTTATTGGTGGGAAGGGGGAGTTCTTTTACCATCGCCCCCCGAGGTGAAGTCTCAAATACGCCACTGCCCCCTAGAAATATTTCTGCGGGCGCCTATGGTTGCAGGGATACGGTGTTGTTGGTCGTAAACGCCGGTGCGTGCTGCTGCACAACACAACCGTCGTCGTCGCCGTCGGAGCAATTGTTTGTTAATCAATACGCGCGAGTTGCCTTCGCCGCCGCCCGCGTCGCTACTACACAGCCGTCGTTGCAGTGCAGTGGCGGCGGCCCGGCGGTGTGGCGTCAAAAAATACATATTCGTTTATATGTACACAGTTTCGCGTGTAAGGGTACGCCGCCGCCGGCGCGTTCGGCGGGACGACCTTCCGCCCGTTACGCGCATTATAACGCCGTGCTCTTGTAGAGCGGTGGTGGCCAAACTACGGGCCGCGGGCCAACTACGGGCCCGCCATCGTTTATTTTAACCGCGGCCCGCGAAAGTATTCTACGTTACAGCACTTATTTGCGGGACGGGGCCGTTCTCCGACACTGATAAGAACATAGTGTAGACAAGCATTTAGTGCTACCAACAACGAGAACAAAAGTGTTCTCAACGAATAATTTTAAAATCTGACTAAAATCATAAACCTTACTACCCTCTTATCATCCGGAACATCTGTTTGTATCACAGACATATTTGTAGTTTCTATCATGACATAATAATATATAGGAAAAAGGACATTTTAAAGTTTATTAAAAAAGTCCGACAGACGAAGACGTCCATAAAAGAGGACGTTTGGTCACCCTAGTTATATGTATATTAGTACGAAATGCCTAACGTTTGTCGTTCGCTAAAAAATTATCACCAAATAACTACAATTTTGTACAACAATAAACCATAACTACATCAGGGATTTATAATATACATTACGAAATTTCTTTCTGCATGTTTTAAAAGATTTCTGTTGGTATTGAAAGCAATGTGGTTAGGTCTGAATTAAACAGCTCGTTTATCAATGTCGGAAACGCCTATATCCATTCTGACACGATATATTCCAGAATGAATCCGGTGCATATTGGTCCTGGTATATTGATAAATATAATAATTCGGTTATTACAGAGCATAATTATTTTACGAAATTATAAACGAATTATATTATCGAAACTGATATCAACTATAAATATTAAATAATTAAACTAAAACATCCGTTGATTTGTATAAAAACCTAGAGTTACTAATCATGTTGATTTGTTTGATTTAATACACGATTAACTGACATCACAAATGGACCAATGAGGACGAACCTCAGTGTTTTAAATCGTAGAATGGTAATATGCCCCGACGGCTTATTTGCGTGTCCGTAATATTTTACATTTACGGTAAACAAAAAAAAAAAAAAATTGAAAAATTAAAAAAATACGGTATACCTTCATATTTAAAATAACGTATTAAAACGTAAATGAATTGTAGTAAATTATTCATTTAAGTACCTATATTAAATAAAGCCGTTGAAATTAGTGAGTACAATAAAAACGCCGTAAAATATCTATACTTACACACCTATTATATATACCTAAAATTCTAAAGACTTTAAAGTTTAAGGGAAATTTCAAATTTCAGTCCCGGCAAAACATTTTTTTTTTTTTTTTATTATGGTAAAAAAAAGTTTGGCCACCACTGTCTTAGAGCATATTTTCTTTAAACCCTCGCCCCCGTCACGGTGTTTATTGTGTTCTGCTGCACTCGACCGCCCGCCGCCGACGTTGTTCCGACCGCGCTCCGTTCGCCTCGACGCTCTAACACATTTTTTTTTCTTCTTCTCTTAAATCCGCGTATAATTTATACGGCGGTACGTGTGCCGGGGCGGATGGCGGAGGCAGGGATGGAGGAGGGGACCTGTTGCTCGAGTAAAGTCGTATGGCGTTTTATCCGGTGTGCGACTATATATTATTATTATTATTATTATTAGTTCCATCTGTCGAGAATTTTGCGGAAATAGCACGCCAAGAAAGCCGTATACACACACATATTATATTACGTCTAACCAAGTATAACTGCAGTAACGCGTTTTGGCGCGAGAGAAAAAAAAAATTCGTGCCGAAAACCGTTGAAATACCGTATTACATATATAAAGTCTAAAAACAAATTTTCACTCGATCGGTGTAAATCTTCTTCTTAAGCTTCGCCTCATAGGCGGAAATGAGGGGAGGGGGCTTAGGGGGGCTAACCTCCTCCCCCAAATATCTTATAATTTTTTATGTATTTTGGATATTCGACTGATTATGACCGATGTTAAAAACGTTAGCCCCTCCCCCAGAGAATTTAATAGATTTCCGCCTGTGCTTCGCCTTACACTTTCCCCTCCCTCCTCCCTAAACTACAACATCGGGTCGGTCGCCCTACGGTCGTAGTAAAGCACGTCCGCATTTTCGCGATTTTTTTTTTCTGCGCAGTTCGAAGCAATTTTCGAATCAAAAATATTTTGTACATTATTTATTAAGTAATTTTCAACGAAAGAATCTCCGGCGTTTACAAAAACCTCTCGTCTGTTGTTCCGTATACTTTACCGCATTGATCTATTTATTTGTATACGGGGGGTTTTTTTTTTATGGACAATAACGATTTTCTTCGAGAGACATAATACGCTCGACTCGGTTTTAGAAAGACTATCGAATTTTCTCGCACAGAATTTCGTCGCGTTTTCTACAATCGAGTATAAGAACACACACACAAATCAATATTTCTTATCAATCATATTGTTTACAATCTACACTGTAACGCTCGAGATTATATGGACTTCGTGTAATTATAATATAGTAACACTGCGCAGTTATATATGATACGCAATAAAATCGTTATTACTTTCACAATCAAACCGAACACAATTTCGACATTTTAAATAAAAAGAACAATTTTTCTGTGGTGGGTGGGTGAGGAATTAGGGGGGTGTGGAAACTCCTCGCACCCTCACTGTACCCATTTCTTCTTATCGCTTCTTACTGATTTTTATGACTACGTCGGTTTCGTCATAAAACGCTCGACTAAAAGACTACATACGTACGGTTCACATGAAGACGGTTTAGTTAGTAATAATATTAACGATTATGAATTTCTATAAACAATTATTGCGTGTGATATTTTTTTAATTATGTATTATATATATATATGTATTCACTAACAGTTTTCGCACACGATTTTCCACTCGTATAGGTAACGCGCGCGACACGGTTAACAAAAAAAAAAAAAATGAAAATAAATCAATACAGCAATTGTTTGTTAATCAATACGCGCGAGTTGCCTTCGCCGCCGCCCGCGTCGCTACTACACAGCCGTCGTTGCAGTGCAGTGGCGGCGGCCCGGCGGTGTGGCGTCAAAAAATACATATTCGTTTATATGTACACAGTTTCGCGTGTAAGGGTACGCCGCCGCCGGCGCGTTCGGCGGGACGACCTTCCGCCCGTTACGCGTACCTGTATATACGCGTATTATAACGCCGTGCTCTTGTAGAGCGGTGGTGGCCAAACTACGGGCCGCGGGCCAACTACGGGCCCGCCATCGTTTATTTTAACCGCGGCCCGCGAAAGTATTCTACGTTACAGCACTTATTTGCGGGACGGGGGCCGTTCTCCGACACACTGATAAGAACATAGTGTAGACAAGCATTTAGTGCTACCAACAACGAGAACAAAAAGTGTTCTCAACGAATAATTTTAAAATCTGACTAAAAATCATAAACCTTACTACCCTCTTATCATCCGGAACATCTGTTTGTATCACAGACATATTTGTAGTTTCTATCATGACATAATAATATATAGGAAAAAAGGACATTTTAAAGTTTATTAAAAAAAAGTCCGGACAGACGAAGACGTCCATAAAAAGAGGACGTTTGGTCACCCTAGTTATATGTATATTAGTACGAAATGCCTAACGTTTGTCGTTCGCTAAAAAAATATCACAAATAACTACAATTTTGTACAACAATAAACCATAACTACATCAGGGATTTATAATATACATTACGAAATTTCTTTCTGCATGTTTTTAAAAGATTTCTGTTGGTATTGAAAGCAATGTGAGGTTAGGTCTGAAACCTAACAGCTCGTTCTTATCAATGTGTCGGAGAACGGCCCCCGACGGCTTATTTGCGTGTCCGTAATATTTTACATTTACGGTAAAAAAAAAAAAAAAAATTGAAAAATTAAAAAAATACGGTATACCTTCATATTTAAAATAACGTATTAAAACGTAAATGAATTGTAGTAAATTATTCATTTAAGTACCTATATTAAATAAAGCCGTTGAAATTAGTGAGTACAATAAAAACGCCGTAAAATATCTATACTTACACACCTATTATATATACCTAAAATTCTAAAGACTTTAAAGTTTAAGGAAAATTTCAAATTTCAGTCCCGGCAAAACATTTTTTTTTTTTATTATGGTAAAAAAGTTTGGCCACCACTGTCTTAGAGCATATTTTCTTTAAACCTCGCCCCGTCACGGTGTTTATTGTGTTCTGCTGCACTCGACCGCCTGCCGCCGACGTTGTTCCGACCGCGCTCCGTTCGCCCTCGACGCTCTAACATTTTTTTCTTCTTCTTAAATCCGCGTATAATTTATACGGCGGTACGTGTGCCGGGGCGGATGGCGGAGGCAGGATGGAGGAGGGACCTGTTGCTCGAGTAAAGTCGTATGGCGTTTTATCCGGTGTGCGACTATATATTATTATTATTATTATTAGTTCCATCTGTCGAGAATTTTGCGGAAATAGCACGCCAAGAAAGCCGTATACACACACATATTATATTACGTCTAACCAAGTATAACTGCAGTAACGCGTTTTGGCGCGAGAGAAAAAAAAAAATTCGTGCCGAAAAACCGTTGAAATACCGTATTACATATATAAAGTCTAAAAACAAATTTTCACTCGATCGGTGTAAATCTTCTTCTTAAGCTTCGCCTCATAGGCGGAAATGAGGGGAGGGGGCTTAGGGGGGCTAACCTCCTCCCCCAAATATCTTATAATTTTTTATGTATTTTGGATATTCGACTGATTATGACCGATGTTAAAAACGTTAGCCCCTCCCCCCCCCCCAGAGAATTTAATAGATTTCCGCCTGTGCTTCGCCTTACACTTTCCCCTCCCTCCTCCCTAAACTACAACATCGGGTCGGTCGCCCTACGGTCGTAGTAAAGCACGTCCGCATTTTCGCGATTTTTTTTTTCTGCGCAGTTCGAAGCAATTTTCGAATCAAAAATATTTTGTACATTATTTATTAAGTAATTTTCAACGAAAGAATCTCCGGCGTTTACAAAAACCTCTCGTCTGTTGTTCCGTATACTTTACCGCATTGATCTATTTATTTGTATACGGGGGTTTTTTTTTATGGACAATAACGATTTTCTTCGTGAGACATAATACGCTCGACTCGGTTTTAGAAAGACTATCGAATTTTCTCGCACAGAATTTCGTCGCGTTTTCTACAATCGAGTATAAGAACACACACACACACACACACACAAAATCAATATTTCTTATCAATCATATTGTTTACAATCTACACTGTAACGCTCGAGATTATATGGACTTCGTGTAATTATAATATAGTAACACTGCGCAGTTATATATGATACGCAATAAAATCGTTATTACTTTCACAATCAAACCGAACACAATTTCGACATTTTAAATAAAAAGAACAATTTTTCTGTGGTGGGTGGGTGAGGAATTAGGGGGGTGTGGAAACTCCTCGCACCCTCACTGTACCCACTTCTTCTTATCGCTTCTTACTGATTTTTATGACTACGTCGGTTTCGTCATAAAACGCTCGACTAAAAGACTACATACGTACGGTTCACATGAAGACGGTTTAGTTAGTAATAATATTAACGATTATGAATTTCTATAAACAATTATTGCGTGTGATATTTTTTTAATTATATTATATATATATATGTATTCACTAACAGTTTTCGCACACGATTTTCCACTCGTATAGGTAACGCACGCGACACGGTTAACAAAAAAAAAAAAAATGAAAATAAATCAATACACTCAACGCGCTACAAAATGTGACATCGGTCGCGAACAAAGAAGTTCTCGGGAGAAGCGATAGACGCAATAAATCAGCGGAAGAGACGACGGTTAGAGGAGTCGGGAACGGGCAAAACGTATCGGTAAAACTACCCTCGCTGGTCGACTATAATATCGATAGGAAAAGAACCGGATAAAGGTAAACGCGACTACAGTTAGGTTATATATATATATATATATTAATGCACGAATAAGTAATTTCCGAATGATCACCGATTTGTAACAGCGAACAAGATAAATCGATTAAACACGTATTTGGCTATGGGAAGTGTTTTATAACTTGCAGAAAGACGTAAGAACTGCGGGGGCGTATTAAGGTTCAATGTATGGAGGGGAAAAATATAATTTTCAGTCCCTAAATTTACACTTCGGGGTACAGGTTAATATTGCTTAAATATAATTATTAATGGTACACTGCGCAAGAGAGGAAAATCAAGGGGCGAGACCGCCTCAAAATATTTTTTTTATTACAACTTGTAAGTTTTTTTTTTAGACGGGGTGCAAAGATACGGATTACACGTTAAAAAAAACCGTTTTAACACATCCCATCTAACTTAATAGGTCCGACGTGAGTTATACAGGTCATTTATAAAGCGGTATTTATATAGCTTATACTTTTACAGTTTACCTGTATCATTTGCAAATTTTTAATGCGATTTACTGTTGGCACTCGTCTAATTTTACAAAAACTATAATCTCATCTTTAATAGCTACGCTTTTAAATACCTCTTTCGACGGTATTCAAAATTATTTTATTACATACTCTTGGTATTTTAAAAATATAGATTTATAATCCTTACATTTATATTATTACATATATTACATGTGACTGTGTTCCTTGAAAATTACATTACTGAGTTGAGGTGGAGCTATTTAATTAATTGGTCAACGATATTTAGATACTTTAAAACACTTTATTTTAAAATCCAATATTTTCAGAATACATATTTATGTGTGGCTGTAATCCTATACCCTAAAAAATACGGGAAAAACGGGATAATTTACATTAATAAATTATTAAACTTTTAGAATATGAATTAATAGAAATTAAGTTTTAAAATTAAATTATATTTTTGAAAACGGCTTACTAAAATATTAAGGTAATTATAATATATTAGAAATAAATTAATCATTTTAAACAGTTTTTGATAAACAATTAAGTAAATAAAGACGTTTTACATACGTTACGTTACATATATCAAGGCATTTAATTGAGCGATTGGATATTAATATTTTTTAAATTGATTTTATAAATTATTATTATCATACACCGAAAAGTTTCAATCTATATTGTTCAACTATTGTTCATTGTCAATAATGAATAAAGCAGCAAAGTATCTCAGTAACTGATTTATTGAGAATTAAGACGACTTCGTATAAATATGAGAAACATGCTTTAAACAACATATATTGTTACATTTTTTCGCGTAAAATGAAAATTACCCAATAATGAAAAGTTCTACATTTATTATGTATTTTAACACGCGCATTCTCAGTAGTTAGGTAAATTTTTCAATAGAAAACCATTATCATATGTCTGTGCAACCTAATGCACCTATTGATTATGATAATGTGATGGAATATTTTAAATATATTCTCATTGTTTTTAATGATTTCACATGCAAGTCACATTTGTTTCAAACTAATAACTACCTCTGTATTTACTAATACCTTCGAAATGGTTTAAAATACAAAAGAGATTCGTATGCATAGATATATTTAAGATAACAATACAACAATCTTAAATGCTTAATTAAATTCAATTATTAACACGAGTTTTACGTTTAAAAAAATAAGTAATAGAAAATTTGTATTATTCTATTTCGGACATCCATTTCATCACTATAGTTCTGAACCACGATGAATTTTTCACAATATAATTTAAAACACACTTTGACTAATTTTAATTCAAACACAAATATTTTTTAATTATAAAAAACATAAATTGTCTACCATTTAATTTTTAATGTCAAATATAAATATGAATAGTCGTTCAAATATAAGTTCAAAAAGGATGAACAACAAAATTACAATATTTGAAATGGAATAAAATCACGTACAGCAAATAGTAATTAAAAATAATTAAATTTTAATAAAACCATATTTTTGGTATGTTCATATATATATAGTTTTTTTTTTGTTCGTTTGTATATCCGAATATCTAAATCAAACCGAATATTTATTATCTTCTACAAAAATGTCGTACAAATACATTGAAATATCTTTATTTAAATATATATATCAAATTGCAATTCGTATTAAACTCAAAACTTCATATTTGTTTATTTATATATTTATTTGAATATATGGGTGTTATTATTTTATAATATTTGTTTGATAATTTAAGCGATTCTTTATATTTATTGAACAAACTGTTAAATCAAATCATTTAAAATCGTAATGTCCTTTAATTTGATTTATATAATTGCTCGTTTAAATGATATTTATATTTTATGTTAAACAATTATTTCGTGAGACTATAACCAATATCCGTCTCACAGATGTCCTATTTTTGTTTTACTTTTAAGTTACAGATTATCCAAACATTTATAAGGTTTTCGTTTAATTCGTTAAAACAATTTATTATGAGCAATAAATTTTAAAGCCATGTCTAATGGACGAACAAACTATACCTAATTTAAAATGATTTAGTCAGTATATCGAATAATAAATGTCTAAACATTTAAATTTCAACATTTTGGTTTACATCTTTTATTTACAGAACTTAATTAACTGTACCATTTGTATGTATATTATATATATAAATTGTAAATTATATTATGTTCACTAACAATAAAAATAAGTAATTCATTTTGCATACATAATTCGACTTACATAATAATGTGTGTGTTTTATGTCGCAATTAAAACGTTTCACGTAAAACAATTTGTAGGTTCTCTTTTAATATATTAAAAAATTATTATTATTCTTAGTATTGAGGTGAAAAGAACTTAAACATTAAATAAGATAATACGCTTTTTAAAGCTAATTTCAAATCTAATGATATATACATTTTATTCGAAAAACAAATTAAATTAATAAAGTACATTTAAAAAATGTGTAACATTATAGAAGGTATTACAGATTTGCTTGTTATGAAAGCAACAGAGATTATAATATTCGTGTTTAAGTTATTATTATTATTTTATTATCATTATCATTATTATTATTATTATTTTTATAACACCCGCGCCATTTGAGAAATTGTGCTTATATTTTTCCAGCCGATAAAATGTTTGTATGAAGTAAAAATATTTTTACTATTACTAATAACAGTTAATAATATTTCTTCATATATGTGGAAAAACTTAACGTGTGATTTGAATTTATAAGATGAATCGCAATAACTTCTTTTAAATAATAAAGAGCAAGGTAAATGTTTATTGAAATATTTTATTTTCTGTCTCAAAATAACGTTTATTACGAGTTTGTACATTATATAAGAAAACGTAATATAATATATAATAAATTACTCATTTGCAAGTAAATGATAAACCTTTGATGTAAAATTACTGCGTAACTTTCTTAATTAATCGAAATAATATGTATGTATCTAAAAAGCACCACATCTCTGCATTTCTGTCTGTGTTTATTCTTCTGTCTTTGATAGAACTGTATTTATACTGAACCAGTATCAATCGCGTTTCTATTTCTGCGAACAAGATTTATTCACGTAGGTTTTAATGCATAAATCATAAAAAAAAAAAAAAGATATAATGTAAAATACTACATAAATAATCTAAAATAATCGACAAATTGGCTGATGTTTGTATGAAAAAACTATTGGTCGCTATGGAAATATTACTGTTGTACTGATATCTACGATTACGAGTATATGGACATTTTCCGATTTCTATCTATAGATAATCTAACGAGTCAACGTATATAGACCCCAAATTTTGTACAGAGGTTTATCATGGTCTTAGAAAAATTACACTGAAATCGGGATTGTTTGTACTCAATGTATGTATGGGTTTTACAATATATATATAATTAAACGTAGACATTTTAAAAAACTTCAAAAACCAATAGGCAAAGTACGTACATCGCCTAGTCAGTAGCCGTTACAAAAAAAAAACATTATTGATCCAAATAAAAACGCTTAAATATTAATAAATCCATACTATTAATCATTATATTAAGCGAGTTGAAATTAGAGAAGTATGAAATTCTGAATAATTGTAAGAACGATTGTAGGTATTATAATATACGTGTAAAATTTGGATAATGATCGGAGAACTTTTTCATAAGTTGTAATGTATTGAATTTGTAAAATGTAGTTTGTGTTATTTTGTATTGGTCTGCGGTAAATTGAAAATTCAATTTAAAATCACAATTATTCGAATTTAACCGAACACGGGTACCATCTTTGATAATCAAACTTTAAATTAATTCGAATTTTTCTTATAAATTTCCGTTTGATATAATATGTCAATTGTTCGACGTTTAATTTAATTTTAAATTGTTCAATTTAAGGTATTCTCCTTAACTATAGATGAAAAAAAAAAAAAATACAAAAGAGATTCGTATGCATAGATATATTTAAGATAACAATACAACAATCTTAAATGCTTAATTAAATTCAATTATTAACACGAGTTTTACGTTTAAAAAATAAGTAATAGAAAATTTGTATTATTCTATTTCGACATCCATTTCATCACTATAGTTCTGAACCACGATGAATTTTTCACAATATAATTTAAAACACACTTTGACTAATTTTAATTCAAACACAAATATTTTTAATTATAAAAACATAAATTGTCTACCATTTAATTTTAATGTCAAATATAAATATGAATAGTCGTTCAAATATAAGTTCAAAAGGATGAACAACAAAATTACAATATTTGAAATGGAATAAAATCACGTACAGCAAATAGTAATTAAAATAATTAAATTTTAATAAAACCATATTTTGGTATATTCATATATATATAGTTTTTTTTTTTTCGTTTGTGTATCCTGAATATCTAAATCAAACCGAATATTTATTATCTTCTACAAAAATTTCGTACAAATACATTGAAATATCTTTATATATATATATATATCAAATTGCAATTCGTATTAAACTCAAAACTTCATATTTGTTTATTTATATATTTATTTGAATATATGGGTGTTATTATTTTATAATATTTGTTTGATAATTTACAAGCGATTCTTTATATTTATTGAACAAACTGTTAAATCAAATCATTTAAAATCGTAATGTCCTTTAATTTGATTTATATAATTGCTCGTTTAAATGATATTTATATTTTATGTTAAACAATTATTTCGTGAGACTATAACCAATATCCGTCTCACAGATGTCCTATTTTTTGTTTTACTTTTAAGTTACAGATTATCCAAACATTTATAAGGTTTTTCGTTTAATTCGTTAAAACAATTTATTATGAGCAATAAATTTTAAAAGCCATGTCTAATGGACGAACAAACTATACCTAATTTAAAATGATTTAGTCAGTATATCGAATAATAAATGTCTAAACATTTAAATTTCAACATTTTGGTTTACATCTTTTATTTACAGAACTTAATTAACTGTACCATTTGTATGTACTCGTATATTATATATATAAATTGTAAATTATATTATGTTCACTAACAATAAAAATAAGTAATCCATTTTGCATACATAATTCGACTTGCATAATAATGTGTGTGTTTTATGTCGCAATTAAAACATTTCACGTAAAACAATTTGGAGGTTCTCTTTTTAATATATTAAAAAAATAATTATTATTCTTAGTATTGAGGTGAAAAGAACTTAAACATTAAATAAGATAATACGCTTTTTAAAGCTAATTTCAAATCTAATGATATATACCATTTTATTCGAAAAAACAAATTAAATTAATAAAGTACATTTAAAAAATGTGTAACATTATAAAAGGTATTCCAGATTTGCTTGTTATGAAAGCAACAGAGATTATAATATTCGTGTTTAAGTTATTATTATTATTATTTTATTATCATTATCATTATTATTATTATTTTTATAACACCCGCGCCATTTGAGAAATTGTGCTTATATTTTTCAGCCGATAAAATGTTTGTATGAAGTAAAAATATTTTTACTATTACTAATAACAGTTAATAATATTTCTTCATATATGTGAAAAACTTAACGTGTGATTTGAATTTATAAGATGAATCGCAATAACTTCTTTTAAATAATAAAGAGCAAGGTAAATGTTTATTGAAATATTTTATTTTCTGTCTCAAAATAACGTTTATTACGAGTTTGTACATTATATAAGAAAACGTAATATATATATATAATAAATTACTCATTTGCAAGTAAATGATAAACCTTTGATGTAAAATTACTGCGTAACTTTCTTAATTAATCGAAATAATATGTATGTATCTAAAAAGCACCACATCTCTGCATTTCTGTCTGTGTTTATTCTTCTGTCTTTGATAGAACTGTATTTATACTGAACCAGTATCAATCGCGTTTCTATTTCTGCGAACAAGATTTATTCACGTAGGTTTTAATGCATAAATCATAAAAAAAAAAAAAAGATATAATGTAAAATACTACATAAATAATCTAAAATAATCGACAAATTGGCTGATGTTTGTATGAAAAACTATTGGTCGCTATGGAAATATTACTGTTGTACTGATATCTACGATTACGAGTATATGGACATTTTCCGATTTCTATCTATAGATAATCTAACGAGTCAACGTATATAGACCCCAAATTTTGCACAGAGGTTTATCATGGTCTTAGAAAAATTACACTGAAATCGGGATTGTTTGTACTCAATGTATGTATGAGTTTTACAATATATATAATTAAACGTAGACATTTTAAAAAACTTCAAAAACCAATAGGCAAAGTACGTACATCGCCTAGTCAGTAGCCGTTACAAAAAAAAAACATTATTGATCCAAATAAAAACGCTTAAATATTAATAAATCCATACTATTAATCATTATATTAAGCGAGTTGAAATTAGAGAAGTATGAAATTCGGAATAATTGTAATAACGATTGTAGGTATTATAATATACGAATAAAATTCGGATAATGATCGGAGAAATTTTTCATAAGTTGTAATGTATTGAATTTGTAAAATGTAGTTTGTGTTATTTTGTATTGGTCTGTGGTAAATTGAAAATTCAATTTAAAATCACAATTATTCGAATTTAACCGAACACGGGTACCATCTTTGATAATCAAACTTTGGAAAATTAACTTTAAATTAATTCGAATTTTTCTTATAAATTTCCGTTTGATATAATATGTCAATTGTTCGACGTTTAATTTAATTTTAAATTGTTCAATTTAAGGTATTCCTCCTTAACTATAGATGAAAAAAAAAAGACGTCAATTTTTTTTTGGTCTCATCCCCTAAAAACGTGAGTATACATAATACATATAAAGATGAATTACAAACATGTTCCGGGCAAACCAAACAAGGTTAATTCGTGCCGAATTTCACTTAATATTTCAATATTTGTGAGAACGTTTTACATTTTCTAAATATTTCGGAAACCATAGAATAAATCGAAATTATTTATATTTTACATTTTAAATGTAATAAAATTTTCTACAAATTGTAATCCAATAAGTTTTTTAATATTTTACGATTCATGAGATATTATATTGACTTAAATGTATAAAAATAACGTTTCCTCATAAATTTGTAATGTTCCAAGTAGTTACTAAACATATTAGTTTTAATAATAAATGTCCATTAAATATTCAATATAATCTATTTAAAAGTAACTAAACGTGTTATGGTTTCATTATACACAAATCAAGGTTCGTAAAATCAATAATTCAACACATTATCTAAATTTTTTTTATCATTATGCCTGTCTAGACGTAGTTTAAAATAACTAGTTGTTGATTGCGATAAAAAAAACAATTAATTTTTACTTTGCCTGCTGCAATCATACAGTATTCTACAAAATTACTATTTTATATATTTTCGAATGTAACATTACAGAAGTTCGTAATAAAATATACAGAGGATATTATTAATATATTTTATAGTATTTAGATATAAAAAAGGGTCGGTAAAGAATAAAATATTTATAGTGTAATTAAATTCTCTTTTCCTCTATTCCTTTTTTTTCAAGCAATAAATTTTTATACGATTTTTCTTTAAACACACCTTATATTAAGTCTCTTTAAGCACCTGCTTATCTATCTATTTCTAACTGGAAATCGCATCTGTCTACTTTTGTACACTATTTAAAGAACGTAATATCCGTAATTACCTATTTCCCCCTTTATATAATATGGGCAATATAGTTAAATTGTGTTACGCTGAACTCAAACGCTTTGTTATTTAGATTAAATTCAGAGTTAAAAAAAAACCTCTTACTTAGAGAAGAATATTCTTAAGGGCATCCGTCATAACTTAAATTTCTTATAAGATATCGTCTGTCAAAGAAGTTACATAAAAAATTAAAACACTTAAAACATTACAACTATTATTTGTCAGACGATATTTTGCAAAGAGGTTTGAAAATATTCCTGTATTCAGATTTGACGATCGTCTTTTCTATTCTATACATTTACCCATAACATTAGTTTATCTCGTGTAACATGATTTTACTATGTTTTCCATTAGATAAAGGTAGAAATACGTAATAACGGGTAATAAGGTAATATTAAACTTATAATTTCCTTGAATTAAAAAAAAAAAAATAACACTCGTAAATTGAAAAAAAAGATGTATTTTTTTTTAGGATCATTTTTCTATCATAACACATCTCAAATAAATAATAATTAACACGACTAAATGGCTAACCGAGACACATTCGCTAAAAAAAAAAAATCACCACTTGACGATTATGTTGGATCTATTCATTGCGCAGGTATACAGTATGTTTGTATTATAATAATATTTTATAATATGTTCTTAGTACTGTTCTGTTCGTTCTTAGTTATAATAACAATATTTGTTATGACTTGACGTTGACGAGTTAATTAGTAAATAATTGTAAGAACTTTGGATATAAACTTGAATTCGTCTAAAATGTATTAATATCCACATATAAAATACTGAAATATGTATAAATCAAACACAACAATGAATATATGACACAATTCATCAATTTTTATTTTAAGAAAAATCTACTTGATTTCTTAAAAGATTTGTTAGACATTTTACTGTTGTTTGTATACATGATATACCTAATCGCATGATAGGTAAATGTTTCAATAGTACATACGACTTAGACGTTATATAAGTAATACGTTTTAAAATACACAAAACCGTATTAAATTTTATATAATACTGGTCTACTGACGAGTGAATAAAAATCGAAATTTCTGTCAAATCGATGTTAATTGTAATAAAACAAAAGCGTTATCTGTATTTTATAAAATGTTAATTTATATGACGTATTATCAGCGTCGGTAGGAAGTTTTCCGGGATCCGGGTCAAATTTTTTCACGAGGCCCCAGACATTTTTTTTATAAAGAAAAAAAATGTTTTTGGGAGGCCCTAGTATGACATTTTTTTTATTTTACATAATTTATGTTATAAAACATTTTTTTTTTTACATATACAATCAAACGTAAACTCTTCAAATACGTATTTATTTTTTAAAACTGATTAAAATCAAAATATTATTTTGCTAGTACACTGTATAGACAGAATTTTCATATTAAAAAAAAAAAAACAATTTAAAGTGTTAACACGATAAACAACGCGAAATACCCAATGGCCCCGCTTAATATAATTAGAAAGCTGATGAGCCGCAATTTCTCTGTTGATTATTTCTTAGTACATATGGATATCATATTTTATCATCAAAGCCACAAAGATATTATTATATTATAATAGACAGGTACTTAATAAAGATCGTACTTAAG
This sequence comes from Slavum lentiscoides, assembly GCA_032441835.1. Taxonomy (NCBI): domain Eukaryota; kingdom Metazoa; phylum Arthropoda; class Insecta; order Hemiptera; family Aphididae; genus Slavum; species Slavum lentiscoides. Next base: position 13,539,101 of record CM063718.1, read on the forward strand.
ATAAAAATTCAAGTACCATCAAGCGCGGATCCAAGGGGGGGCTAAGGGGCTTTAGCCCCCCCTTGGGCTGTAATCATTGCTTAAAAATTATACATATAACTACCTAAATAGGTATAATTTTAGATAGCTGATCATCGTATAGCCCCCCCCCCTTCTGTGATTTCTGGATCCGCGCCTGAGTACCATAAACATTTTCAGACGGCAGTTGTTACTCGTTATTCAGATTTGAAAATACAAAATTCTAGGCTTACAAAATGTCAAACACCGTGGAAAGCGCGGGACCCTTAAAAATGGCCGGGTCCTGGGCAGCTGCCCCTACTGTCTTGCCCTTCAGCCGACATTGCATTTAATCATAGCTGTTCGATATATCTACAACGTTTCACAAATAAGTCGTGTTCAAGAACTTCACGCTTTGACAAAGTTATAATGGTTACAAATTCTAAATTAGGAGAACCAAATTTTTTTTTTTAAAAGGACTTAATCGAAAATTCAAATATATCAATATTAACAAAATACTGTTAACTTTACTCGAGTAAATTTCCTTTTTAATCGACCGTTCGATTTATTTACTTTTTTTCATATAAAATAATTAGTCGTTCATTTATAAGAATATATTTTTTAACATTTTATGTTATGAAACCTGAAGTTGGTCTCATATCTAATGATTTTACGTGCGTCTCGAACGTGTTTAGATAAAAAATGTACGTTGACGAATAATTCTTCGACAATGAAAATTCAAAATTAAACTTATTGATTGAAACTGAAAAAAATACATTAATTAGTTTACGTTAACATTGAAACCATGGCGATTTTTGTAAAGTCTTAATTTTTTTACTTATTAACTTGTCAATGCTCGCAGCCTCGTGATTTGATTCATACAAAGATGTATACGTTTTCGACTATACGCTTAACATGACGTATTATGTATAATGAATAAAAAGCTCGTGGACAATTTTCAAAGGCCAATTAATATGGTCAGAGAGAACGTTAATGGATCTTCCACGTGACCCTGCGATACGTATATCTTCACCATGTCTGTGTAACGAGTCCATTTATAAATAAAATCATTTATGAATTACATATATTACAGAAAGGCAGGAAATTGACAAAAAAAAAAAACACAAGTATAAAAAAAAAAGGTAGCGAGCCGCGGGGTGTTGTGGATGTCGCTTAAGTGCGAATTACTCGGATAAAGATTTTGGAGTTTTGTTATTGCAATAAATCTGAAATCAATGCGATGAATCATTACATTCGATATAACGATTCTGATCGGGACTTCGGTGTAATATTATTTATTATTAATAACAATGCGCGTACAGAGTACACAATTTGCGGTTGACCGTATGTAGTACATCGTTTTAATATAATTTCATAAAATAAACCCGGGCAGCTAAAAATTTTCAAATATCGTTTTTGTTACGTGACACAGTGTAGAAAGTCGCATATTCGATAAAAATGTCAAGACTCTAGCTGACCATTATAGTTTTGTATAGACGTGATAATTATCCACAATAAATAAAACACGCATTTTGTTACAAAAAGTTGAAATGTTTTAAATTGTGACAAGCGATTTTCGAGATTTTTTTTTTTTTGATTACGATGTAACGCGTAGGTACGTCTGACATTGTATTAAATTTTCAGGCCTGAAAACAAAAATTACGTTTTTTTTATGAATTAAAATCTATAATTGTTATATAAATAGTTTAAAAAAAAATTGAAATTTTGTTGAAAATTTCTTTCTCCCTACCTACTATAATAATGTAATACATATTTGTTGAATATTTCAAGTTTCTATACGACCATTAGTTTCAAAATTATACGTAGAAATAACGCGACAATAGATTTCGACGAAATTCTCGTAATTTTTCGGATAGTTTTTTTTTTTTTGAAATTTTTTTTCACAGATCTTGAGAAATTCGAAAAATGACCTCTCCGAAATAGGCATTAACTATAACAAACGCAATTCGTTACCGGAAACAAAGGCGTGACTGTAAAGCAGTGGCTTATTTAGAATTTCGTTGCCCTAGGAACACATTTAAATGCTCCCCCTCTGACCTCCTTAGGTACTGCATGCAAAAAAAAAAAAAAATGAAAGTATACTTTATTCGCAACAAGTATAATAAACCAAGAAACAATACTAAATAATTAGTGCTCGTTAAGGATAACAATTGAAGGGTTTAGGTCGATTATCAGACGACTCCACTTTTTTTTTTTTTGACAAAATAGGTTTTTTATTAAATAATAATAAATAGAAGAGTCATTTACACGCACAGGTGCAATAAATTATATTTCTCCCACGAATTACATTTGTTCCTAAGATATGAATGAAAACGGAGTTGTGTGATTCTGATGTTTTGGTGCAACATAAACAGACAACTCCGGAATTATATTATGGTTGTTACAGTAACGCGTTAAACATACAATTTTTTTTTCTTTTACTACATACAATAGTAATAAATTAAGTGGCCCCTGGGAAGCAGCTGCAGCCTGCAGGTTACAATTTTAATATTATACGAATAAAAAAAAACTTCGTGTTATGCCAAATTTGGATACTGAAATTTATATATTTTTTTCCAAATCGAACGTCGAATATCAAATATTTCATAAACGATAAGTAGGTATGTAGTAACATTATTCGAACGAAACCCTAAAAAAAAATTTGCTGCCCCCAAAAACGTGATGCCCGGGGCAATTGCCCCCCTGCCCCTAAACAGGGTCGGCCCGAGATACGGGCGGACCGGGCGGTTGCCCGGGGCGCCACTTTTATCGGGGCGCCTAAGTTAGTAGTCAGGGGCGCCCTATAAGTAGTTTTAAAACAACACGTGCAATGTAATGTTCAGTATAATGAGTACTTTTTAAGGGCACCCTATAAAAATTTGCCCAGGGCGCTATAATATCTCGGGCCGGCCCTGTCCCTAAATACGCCACTGCCGTAAAGATCGTTCTGGTAGATTTTCGAATAGAAAAAAACGCGCGCAGCGTCGCGTTGCAAAAACCAGCGGAATTCCTCGCGCTCCGCTCAGAATGTAAAAAAAAGCGCAGTACCTACGCGTATAGTTTTCATTTCGATTTTCGGCAAATCGGACTAATCGCACCGTGATTTGCTTCTTTCTTTTTTTTTTTTTTTTTATTTTCCGCTGTGCCGTACACCCTATAATAGCTTACCCTGAAACGCCGCTTCGAACTGTAACGATTTTTCGACGGCCGACAATTCGCCGGCGACCAGCCCGCTGCCGAGCGCCGCGACCGCCGCGGTCCACCACAACGACAACCGAAAGTCGTACATTACAACGCGATTACTGTATTGCGTTACAATAATGTTCGCGTGCCGAACGAAAGGAAAAACGACCGAGCCTTCTAACGGCTTCTTCTTCTACTCCGCCGCGTGTTAACGTTTGATCGCCAAGGAACGTTTACCGTCGATCGCCGTCGTAGCTGACCTGCAGATCGTTCCACCTACGGCGCGATAGCGTCTCGTCCACATTCTATTCACCGTCGACGCGGAGATTATTATTTTTTCAAAAGATCACAGGTGGCGCGATAACAGTATTACACTATCGTCGCGAATATAATACAATATTTGAACGCATTTCGGCCGAACGAATTATCGTGCGATTAATATGTACCACCGACGGGAGAAAAAACAATTCTCGCGATGCGGCGCGCGGCGAACGCCTCAACGTCGTACCGGCGCTACGGGCGTTTGTCGACTGTGGCCCGTGGGAGGGGGGACCCCCTAAGAGATATACACCGCTCTGCACCGCGTCGGACGGACACCCCGGCGTTCGTTGTGTTTACCGCGCCATCTATGGACGGACTCGGGACGCGAAATGCGCGCGTGACAATACCCGCGAGAGCGTCGTCACCGCCTCCCCCCGTCACCGTCCGCACAACCAGAACGAATCAAAGACCTTGTAAACGGTCCGCAGTTGCGACCCCAATCGATATCCCACCGCCCTGCCGTGGTCGTAACTATAGTACCCGAAAATTTCGTGGGGGGCCCGGCCGGGGGGACGGGGGACTATCGAAACGGAATATTTCGGTTTTTGATTTCCGTTCCGCGATTAACGGTTTTTCATCATTTTCCGGCTTTATTTCCGTATACGGTTAACAGCGGGTTAAAAAAAAAATGATTTCGATTTTCAACCAGGAGCGGACTTGCAGGGATGTGGGGACCGGGACCTCAGTCGTGTCGTGTATTCGAATAAAATATATAAATAGCTAACACAGCAGTTTTCCCTGCAGGTTTATATAGTTTCCCAAAATTTATGAGCTAGTTGGCCCAGTGGCGGATTCAAGGGGAGTGGAGAGGGGTCCCGAGTAACCTAACCTAACCCTTTGGCAGTTATATTATACTAGCTGTCCGCTTGTCTGTTCGTTGCCCGTAAAAAATGCCGTCTCTTACATCGTTCAAATTTTCGTTATTCAATACATTTCCTATTTTTAATTCCCACATTTATAGCTCAGCTTAGGTAACTTGTCGGTCTACGACTGACGATAAATCTTCACCAACTTTTTAAATCTTATTTCTTTGTTAAGTAACTGATATTGTGGACGTTTTCGACAACTGTTGGTAGATGTAATTTACTTATGTATTTTTCCTTTTTTAAGGCAATATTCTTCGTCAACAGATCTTTTTCTTCTGCATATCTAAGACAATACATAAAAGCCGGGCTTAAAAGTTTGTACTGGAGGTCCAACACGATTTCATGTTCTTATTATGAATTACCAAAAAATAATCGTTTAAATAGTTTTTTATTATCTTATTCAATGTAACTTGACAAAATCAAAAATTCAATATTATTTTAACAAAATAACACGTTCCGTCCCACTTTTTAATGAAAATAATTTGAAGGGGTGTTCTCAAAATATGAAAAATATTGAAGAGGAGCACTGTTAATACCATTTTCTACGTTAAAATGTATAAAAACGTATTCGAGGAGTACAATGGGGGAAAATAAGCATTATTTAATATTCATAACAAAATTAATATAATACCAGATGTTCTAAACCTCTTTTCCAAATAACAACCTAGGCGTTTACAGTTTTCTTTACAATAATATATAAATTAGTTTAATACATTTTAATGTTTTTTTTTTTTGTAATATTTCAATTGTTCCGCGTTTTTTTTTTAGATATTAAATATGTTTTTCAATTTTTCATGTTAGAAAAATTTGAGTAATACTTTATTCGAAGGTCTAAATATCAAATCCTAAATATTGTACCTATACTGGAATTACAGTGGAAATGGGATTATAATGGAAAATTTTAGGCCTCCCCTACAAAAAAAAATTCCTAGATTCGCCAGTGGTTGTGCCACTGCCACTGCCGTAGTGGATATAATAGTTGACGAATATACCTATCTCAATTCGTCGTACATAATACCATTGATTATATCTTGTTTCATTTTCTACAACAGGAACATATATAAATATGTACGTTGGAACACTGTTCTTTCGAAAATCATTCTCCTTCTGTTACTGGCTGAGTTTCCCACCCATAAGGTAGAATTGATCATATGTTACACGAGTATAAATTTTTCTTAACTCTTATATATAAGAATTTGGACTCAGTTAACAATTTGTTAAAAAAAGTGTTATGTTATTATGTACCTACTTACTTGCTGCCCTTTTGTCACTATACAGCTCCGACCGCTGAAAATTGGATGACCCGCAGCGCCCGGCTGTACCAGAATTGCCTATCTAGGGCGCCGGTGCATACATCGATGCGTATTACTAATTTTCACTATTTACGTTATATATATATATGTAAAAAAAAGAATAATAATCTGAAACCCAATGGCCAATAATGCATTGTTATACAACACAAGCAAACCAAAAAAAGTCTTACAGAAAAGTTTAGATCAAGACTACATAAAATCCTAAACACAAACTTGAACGCCCGCAACACAGTTAAGGCTATAAATACATATGCTATACCAATCCTTACATACTCTTTTGGAATTATAAAATGGTCGCAGACAGACATAAAAAACTTACAAAGAAACATCAATACAGTCATGACAAAGTGTCGAAAACATCATCCAAGAGCTTGTGTGCAACGACAGACTCTACCTAGAGTTGAAGGCGGCCGAGGATTAATCGACCTACATAACCTATACATAAAAAGCAGATTCAAATACTACGATCCTTCTTTAATTCTAGAACACATCACTCACCCCTTCATCGAGCCACAGTTCTAGCTGATTGTAAACACACGGCACTCAACTTGATAGACCCCGCTATGCAACTTAACCAGATCACCTATGCGCAGAAAATAGATGCCTGGACACAAAAATCTCTCCACGGGAGACATGCCTTGACTTAAACAAACCGAACGTTGACAAAATAACGTCAAACGCGCGGCTTAAGCGAGGAGAGCTGTTCCCGGAAACAGAGGGGTTTATGATCGCCATACAAGACCAGATTATCGAAACTAAAAATTATAGGAGGTACATATAGTCAGGGACCCGACTGCACATAATGACTTATGTCGCCATTGTCATCATAGTCCTGAAACCATCCAACATATAACCGGAGCGTGTAAAACTATTGCACAGACAGATTACAAACACAGACATGACCAAGTAGCTGCAATTGTTCATCAATGCTTAGCCTACAAATACAAATTGGTTACGGAAAAAACGGCATGTTACATATATACACCTGAAATAATTTTAGAATCCGATGACTACAAAATTTACTGGAACAGGACTATTATGACCGACAAAACCATCCTTCACAATAGACCGGATATTACACTATATGACAAGAAAAATAAAGCTGTTTTCCTAATCGATATTGCAATACCCAATACACATAATTTACAAGCTACATACACAGAGAAGATAGCAAAATACACAGAACTTGTAATCGAACTCAAAACGCAGTGACGAGTTGAGTCTGTTTGCACCATTCCTATAGTAGTATCGACCATTGGCGTCATCCCTATGTACCTACACAACAACTTCAAAACACTCGATATCAATCCATTTATATATATCCTTATCCAAAAAGCTATCATCCTAAATACTTGCCGACTAGTCCGCAAATTTCTCTCAACAGAATCATAAAACACCTTCATTCTCACTTACCCATCTTTTACCATCAGTTTCGTTTTGACCACAAGCCTGCGAAATTGAGTATCTCGCCAGAAATGGCAGAAAAGTACTCATAATAATAATCATGCATTCATACCTCTATAATGTTATAATATTATAGAAAATTTACAACCATTTTTGTAATGTTAGGGAGGTAGGTATATACCTACGTATTTAAATTTCTCAGTATATAATATATTTTAAAATAGTAAATATTTAAACTTACTTTTTGTTGAAAAATACCAATTTAAATAAATATAATACTATTTTGTATTTATAATATTATTAGTTATAAATAAAACAATAATTTTTACCTATGTATTTTTAACTTTTAACCGAATTAATACAGGCTGTTTTCATAAATAAATACCCATTTAATTTGATTAGTTCCTTGTACTGAATTAATTTTAGTATAATACCTATAACATATTATTATTATTATCCATAAAATAATTAATTACGAATCTATTAAAAGTTGGAAAACAGTATTTATTAATAATTTCTTTTGCGAAAATAAGACAGCTAACTGAATTCCAAATATTTGTAATTTATTTTGTATTATACGATATTAAGAACTTCGTTATAATGCGTATAAGAATACGAGTGATATAAATGTAAGAATTATTAACAAATTTTAATAGAATTTTAACATAAATATTTATAAATTGATTATGATTATTTTTATTTCATTTCATAATATTTTTTTCGATAACTTATAGGATTAATATCCATATAAGCTACAGATTATTTTATTTTATCTAATAAACACGCACAAATAGATAACTGAACATTTTATAAAAATGCGACATTATACTAAATTGTTATTTGTCTGTGAAATTATGGATTCTATGTACTTAAGACCTAACGTGCGTTTTAGAAAACTGTAATTATTTAATTAGAAATTTTACCTATTTATTTAACATATAAACGATACACTCTAACGGCCTAACAGCACCGGGATTTTAGTAGGATATCTCATTAATGTCCGATGAAGAATTCTCGTATTAGAATCTTTACGGACTCCACACAAACCACTGGGGGATTCCAGTAGAATTTTCCGTTATAGTAGAGGTCATTGGGAGTATTTCAGTAATCCAATAGATGTTGATAAGATTACCACAGGAATTCAGTAGAAGTAAACAGGAATCTACCGAGGGAGTAGGTTTTTGGATTACACTAGGTCTTTGAGAGTAATCATTGGAAAACTGTAGAACTGTCGTTAAGGAGTCCTTGCGATACCTATCAAAGACTTCTATTGGAGTTCTCCAGAAATACTGGTTCTTTTAGGATAGAATCGTCCAAAATGTAATTGCAATAGTATCAATTATTCCCTATACATATTATATGGTAATGAATAATGTTAATAATCTAAAGTAACTATAATATATTATCTAGTATATATATATATATATATATATATATATATATATATCTATATTCTTGTACCATAAAATTATTTTAATGATAGAACATCATTATTATGATCTGTACAAATATGTATTTATTTTTTATTTTATTTTATTTTATTCATTCATTTACGGAGAAAAACTCCATTTACAAATTTTTTTCTTTTCCTTATCTTGTGTGATAAGGATATATTATACAGATATATTTCATAATTATATTGTAAATAACCTAGTCATTATTGGATAATTATACAAATGAAAAGCAAGTACGTATAGGTACAAGTTACCGTATTAAGGTGAACAAAAAATATATCTCGGAGATTATTGATTGATAAAATAAAATAAAAATATTTCAACGGTTAAAAACTATTTGTCTTTTATGGGTCCTAATATATGGGTTCTAACACTTTCACTTAGTATATAATTCAACAGGCTTTTTGTTCATTAAAAATAAACTTGAACCCATATTATATCTACGTCAATAAAAACCTTCGACTGACATATTTTATTCTAAATGGAAATAAACACAATAATTTAGTCAAAGCTAAATTTGTTTTTGTTTTTTAATAATAATTCATTCAAACACATTATAATAAATTATAAAGATAACGATGTCCAACCTTGTATGGAGACAATTTTATTATTATTATTATTATTATTATTATTTTTAATAATATTATTAATATAGTAGTAATTATTATTATTTTATAATATTTAGTAATTATTTTGTAAATATAAATTTCTATGACTAGAACAGAATTTGTTTACAAGGATTTTATTTTAACATTTGTACAAAATAAACCTATAAAATATTACTAAAATAATAATAATAATAATAATAATAATAATAATAATAATAATAATAATAATAATAATAATAATAATAATAATAATAATAATAATAATAAAACATAAAGACAAAAACAAAAATGGATAAATAAATACCTAAACATTATTTAATGTAATTTTGCACTCAATAAGAAACAACAATTTTAATACGAAACAATATAATAATATGACCATTTTTGCTTCTCACACTAGTTCATCTTTAGAGTGAGGAAACAAATTTTGTATAAAATGGAAAAAAGTGATTATACTCATGTTTTTTTTTCTTAATCTCAAAAAAAAAAAATGTATTTACACTTACACAAAAAATAGGCTTCATTGTTATTTGTTCTTTTAAAGCCTCAATAACAATATATTTTTTTATTCTTAATTATCTTTAATGTAAACAATTAAAAAAAAAAAAAATAGTTTGAATAAAACATTGAATAAAAATCACTGTGCCGTAGTACAATTAGTTATAGTAATAATAATTATAATGTGTAAATTGTATATTCACATTAACTGTCCTAAATTACGTTTTTCATATATAATTAAATTTAACTTTAAGTGATTAAAAGCTAAACAAATCTACTCTACGCTTCTTATATTTACACAGAAAAACAAATTTGTCTATATAATTGTATAGAATTTCAATGCTAGAATATTATGTCTATGTAAATAAATTTTTACAACAATTTTCTTTATTATTATTAATATAATTAAATAATAATAGGCACTGGAGAATTTTCATTCGAATAGTCGTGAATCATGGCGGTCTTTCGATATGCGGGTTTGATTATAATATTTGATTAAATGTATTATTTAGATTTTAGACGATGATAGAAAATTGTGCGTAACTTGCATAAAATATTTATTTTTTACCAAAATTTTAATTTCAATTGTTTATCAAAATTTAATATATTTACGTTTGGTCCTCACGTATCTTTTAGTATATTATAAATTGAATATCAAACGAATTTAATCATCAAGTAAACACTACAGTGCATTTTTAAGCATATGCATTCATTTATCATTTATACATATATTTTCTAACCCATTTATTCAATCGATACAAATTTGTTTTGTTACAACAAAATGTACCTATTACATTGTTTGTTTATAAAATAAAGAAAATTAAAATTTCACATAATACATATATTTAATATATGTCGGACATATTTTTAAGCTAAATGTAAAATTGGTTCAGAACTTAAAATAAAATAAAAAGGATAGGTAACAAGTTTATGGTACATTTATTTTTCCTTAGGTAATATTATGTGTGCGTATGTGTATTTTCGTATTGTACGATGCGTCTCCTTAAATTATCATGAACACCGAACTGGCCATTTTGGAAATGTGTGCATTGAATTTTCGTGTATTTAAAATCAAACCTGAAAACATAATGAACAATTAAGCTATGCCAACTAAAATGTTTAAATTTGACATGATTATCAATATAATTTGATAATATGTTTTCTAATGTTAGAAATAAATTAAATTATAAATACAGGTTACATATAGGAAAATCGTATATAGTTTTTTTAAATTGTCGAACCTTTGAGTTAAACTCTGTAAGTATATTATATTTTACAAAGAAATAGTATTCTATAAAATATATATATATAAAATAAAATCATAATAATAATAATAATAATAATAATAATAATAATAATAATAATAATAATAATAATAATAATAATAATAATAATAATGAAAACTACATATATGACGTTAATTATTAGTTATTATTATAGAAAAATATATTTTATAAGTAATATTAAATATTTAACTGCATGAGATAATGAAAAACACTTTATCGTGTATCATAACAGGAGAACTCATTAGGAAAAAATACGTCCTTCCAAATATTTTATTTCCTTACATTACATTTAGGTAATACTTATTTTAAACATTGTATATTAAACGAATTGTTCAATGTAAATATAAAATATATAACTACTAAAGACTATAATAATTACATTAGTCCAATCTGATTAAGAATATATTATTGTACTAATGATCGTTTTACGTGTATTTTTGCTGTAAAGATTTCACTTATACACTCCGAGTTAATTTCTTAAATTTAAAAGATAAATACGTTCTGTTTACGAACGTTACCAATTCACGTTAAAAAATGTTTGCATTTTAAAAATACGATAATAACATCTTACAATTAGGAAAAGATAAAATTCACGGTTATATTATACGGTCGTGAACAGGATTTGGGATTTATAGTATTCACATACTTTTATTATTTATTGTAAAAAATACAGGATGCGAAATCAATTCATTTCTCGATGACATGATATCAAATCTGAAATTTCAGTGTGCATATTTTTTGCATATTTCATAGTTTTTTTTTAGTATAGTGCTTTTTTTTACGTTTTTTTTGTTTACTTTTTGCATATTCTGACAAATTCTTCAAATTCCAAACAATAATTCTACTGAACAATGAAATTAAGCGAAGCAACCAATCGAACAAAAAAAAAAAAAATGTATGTTTTTGCTATCTACGGAATAACGACAATCCTAACCGAGGATGACGGACCTTTTTAACGTTTGTCAACTGTCGTCACGAGGTGCAGCACAGCGCGCGGCTCTCTAGTACAGTCCGCATCCTCTGAGATTGTTGGCGATGATGACGTCGGTAACGGCGTCGAACACGAACTGTATGTTGTTCGTGTCCGTCGCACACGTCATGTGACAGTAAATCTCTTTGGTGGTCGATTTGTTTTTGGCCTCGAACTGAGCTTGGATGTACGCAGCGGCTTCTCCGTACTCTTGGGCTCCTGTGCGAAAAACAAACAATAATGAAAAGAACGGAAACGCATCACTTTCAATATCCATATTACGTATACTGGCGTCAAGGGTACGCCGTTTAAGAGTAACCGGGATACGCCCCTTTTGGACTATAGGTATTCAGGTCTATAAGCGAGTTTTGGATCTGGTGCCAACTAGACATCAGCTTTATATGCGTGGCTAAAACACCTATACGCTTTGGGGTTTATAATATGCGGCGTGCCGTCAATCGATTGCGGACAAATGATTGTCAGACTATTTAAAAGCATATTACATAATATGAATATTTTAAGCGTTCAACGAAAAACCACGTAAATATGAGTTGTATTTTGTACGAATCTAAACGTCACGGTATAGCTGAGATATACGTAACGGACGACAAAATCATTCAAATGTTTGATCATAATTCAGAAAACGTTTTCACGACAATGCTCGAATTGAAATTTTAAACGAAGAAATCATTAGTAATACAACAATGAACGTTCAATGCTGAATTCGACTTAACGCATAATAATTTAAAAGTTTATTCGTGTGTTGAACCAAATTACAAGATCTTATGGGAAAAGGTCAACAGTGAATTGCCTCTAAGAAATCATTTTCAATTAAAATTAGAATTTTTTTTTTTGTAAAACTCGTTAACCTAATTTACCTGTTATCCGATTTAGTTCACGATTTTCAGTTACAAATTTTAATTAATTTTTGTTTATTCTTTTTGTATGCTGTCAGTTATGGTAATTTACGAATTTGTATTTGCCATCAGTTCGAGTACACTATCAATTGTCATTTGCGGATTCATTTGTCTCATTTAAGAGCAATTGTCTCGCGATCAATTCTCTCACGATCAATTTACGCGTACACACATTTTATACTAAGCTGTAAGCTGTGATCGAAGAATTTCTCCTTGATTTATTAAATTTTAATTGCCGATGTGTTTAACTGATTTTAAGAATGTAATTTAATCAGCGAACGACAATACTAAATACAGTGTAAAAAGTTACGCCGGTAATATTTAAATAAACTTTAAAGACACAGATCTTGTGTATATAAAATGTTGGAAAAAGCAAAGTATAAATACTTAAACGAAAATTTAAAAAAAATGGTGGGATAAATATTTTGATTGGCGACAATGTCAGTTATCATCGAATTTGATCATTAATGATATTATATATTTCCTACGATTTCGAAGCAAAACCGATACAATATATATATATATGTAATATTGATCAATATGATATGTCAATAAAATCGATAGAAATTTATGAATTTAAAACGATATTTAAATAACTGCAAAACGCGATATTGAAAGCTACGTCTACGGACTGTTGAAGCGTCTGTAATTAACGTAATGTATTATACCTATAATATTATACGCGTCTCACTTTGTGAGAAACTCGAGTAATACGAAATGCGTTATCTATATAATTATAATATCTTTATTTCAATCGCCGGTTTTGAAATAAAGTGCAGCTATATATATATATATATAGAGAGAGAGTATAGACTATAAAAATGTCGAAAATTTTAAGCTCTTCGGGAGGAAATTGTTTTATTTTTCACTCAATTTAGAGATCTGGACGAACAACGGCGTAATATTTCAATTGGAATATAAGTATATGTTCCATTAAATTGCATTTAAATTGAAAATGGAAACGTAATGTAAATACCTGCATATTCCGGGAAACAAATTGTGAGCGGTGATTTTTTGATTTTCTCTTCGAACAAATCCTTTTTGTTTAGGAACAATATAATAGACGTATCGGTAAACCATTTATTGTTGCAGATCGAATCAAATAGCTTCAAGCTCTCTTGCATACGATTCTAGAACACATACAATATAATATATTATATAACATTTCACATTGTATATTTGGAAATGTATTTACCAAAAACAGTATAAATTACACAGTATTCTAATACGGAGTTCAAAGCATTGGAACCACATTACTTTATACGTCACCGTATCAAGTTAAAAAAACGCGCTTTTGTATATTTTGCATCAAAGCTGTCATAGTTAATGCGTTTTTAATACAAAAAACGTACTTTTTTCTCCCTACATAAATTACCACTGCTCCGACACCCTTAGATTAGAAAATTTATTAAACATTTATATTGAAACGAAAAAAATAACCGCAAACAAAATAATATTTAATTTTATGATAAATTAGTGTTTGTAGCGTTATTTTTACATATTACTAGCGAGACTACGTTATTATAGTATATACATAGGTTCATTGCATGTCGTGGTTACGTTAAAATAGGTATTCTATCGTCTACAGGCGTTATTAAAATATTTTAATGCCTACTTGTTGATACTTTTTTTTTTTTAATTTATAAAAAACTTTGTTGTAATATAATATTTGGAAAAGCTCCAACAGTTGTAATAATATTCTTTTTAACGGTGATTATGCGAATCGCTTAGGATGTCATTTTTGACAGTTAAATAGCGAGACACTACACCATTATTCTATTTACCTCAAATAAATAGGTCAGTAGAAATATAAAAGGTAGGTATGATAAAATATAATTTGTTATGGTTTATATACACACACCATATAAGCTATATTTTGGGTATTTTTGTTACACATATAGACTTTGAAAATAAATCTACGAATCGTTGAGAAATATAAAAACAATATATTATGTAAAACCACGATTAATTACTACCATTTTATTTCACTGAAACGGAACGTGTTTAATGTATATTGTACACGAACAGTATCGCAACTATATATAGTTCAAATATTAGGGATGCTACAATTATTTGATTTGAATTGAAAACGGCTAAATTACACTGTCCCTCATGTAGTAGTTGTCATGAGTTTTTCAGTTTTTGTCGATTTGCTATCAGTTACCACTATTTATGATAACGCGAGAGAGACCAATATATTCAGGACGTGTGTTCAGAAATTGGTTTTTTTTTTTATTAGACTTGGGTAAGTGCAGTCAATTATTATTGCACAATCAACTTTAAAAAACTAGACGAGAGTAAATATTGATATTATTTGTTACAATAATTGTAATTACCTATAGTAATAATTATGAATAGACAAATAAATTTATGAGCAAAAACATCGACTCAGAAAGCAAACCCGCAGTTAAATGTCTCTAGCAAAAAAATTAAACTCGTATACCATTTTTATTTTTAAATGTATAAAAGAAAACATCAAATATGATAGCCTTACTTTTTAAATTACCCTACAATAAATTGTAATCGATAAACACAAGATAATGCTCATTTATTTTAATTGACTCTGAGTCGATTTTTTTTTTTTGTTCACGAGTGTAGCATTGGAAAAGTATTATAATAATTTTCAAAAATATTCTTTACAACACTAGCTGTATTCACACACATCAGAAATATTTGTTTTCAAATAATTGCAAAGGTCATCGGGAATGAAAAATGTGTGGTCTTCGTCTCTAAATTCTACAGTAAGTATATCATATATCCTGATACTTATTGTTACTATAAGTTAATTCATAATAATATATAAAACATAATTTTTGCATTGGCATGGTATGGTATGTGCACAAATAGAGGGTAGTGTTAAAGCACTATATATTGATGACACGAACGGAATGTAAGATAAAAAAAGAAAAATTTAGCTGATATTCTACAAAAATGTAATCGCATTTGTTTATAAAATTTTAAATATTATAAATACACGGAAACTTGGGGAGTGCTTTAACACTATCCCTCTATTTGTGCACGTATAATTACAAAAAAAAAAAAAAATCATAACGTATAAAACGCGAAGAAATAATAATTATTTGATTTGGTATCGGTTGCTTCTAATAATAAGGTTATAAATTTAGACAATGCTGAATACTAGATTTTATGTACAAGCGAGCATGCTGTGCGAGTGTGTACATTAATTTAATGTATTATTAATGGGTGTTACTAACAAGCCGGTACCACTCACGTCCTGCTCAGCACCCGAATACAGATATTATGACATATAAAGAAAAGAGAATATAAGCGGCAAGCTCGCACAAACAAAATTATTTATCTCTCTTATTTTTGGTGAATGTATTAAATTTTTATTAATATCAATTAATGTGATAACAACTGAGTCCACCGATTGCAAAAGGTCATATTGTCCGCTTTCAGCCGGAATCAATAATTTGCTATTTCACAAAAGAAACTCGAGTTCCAAAAAGTACTTAATACGTGTAATTAAAAAAATTAAACGTAGTTACAAAGTAGGGTGTGTCCATTGGTAGTTATATACTAAAAAAAAAATTGTATGTCCTCTGCAGTATAAAATGTCAGCTGCAGAATGGAATAAATCCCAATACGTTAACATAAGCAACTAGTCGGACAGTTTCAAAAGTTAATATGTTTCTAACAATCTTTTATTTAGTCTTTATTAATAACGTACGATGGTTTTTATTCAAGTTATTAATCCAAATTTTCAGTTGTTAATAGGTTTAAAACGCTGGTGATAATATTTTGATATGGAAGATGTAAAAAAAAAAATTAATGATAATTACGTTATTCGCTTAAAATACTAATGTGGTCAGTACGAAATTAGGTGTGAATATTTAAAGTTCAGTAAATATATATGTACATGTAAATTGATTACACAAATTATTTGAAAATGCAAAACTAATATGAAATATCGATGAAATAGTTATACCGGTAAAGCCGAGACGAGACAGGACAAAATATATTGCATTGCCATTTAAATGGAGACGACAAGAAGAAAAAGGACAACGATAACAAATTAGTTGTGACTCGTGGTTATTTATCACAATCACTTTTTTTTTTTTTATATAAATGAATACGTATATCTGTTTCAATTTTAGACACTCGTTTACTAGATTTCGCCGTCAATGTGAACATAACAAAACAAATCAACAACATTACCAATGTACCAATTATTCAGAAAACGTATTTGGATTCGGCGTGAAGTTCACTAGAGATCGATTTCCAATTTTTTTTAATTGTTATCATTATTATTCTGTGTTATTTGTAAAACTGAGCAAGTTACTTTTTACTTTAAACTAGTTTCGTTTAAGTTGATTTAAAACAATTAATACATTGAGAGTTATACACTGAAATAAAATATAAACTCGTTAAGTTAATTAATTTCTCGTCATAACAGTAAATCGCCAAGTTAAAAATTATGAACAATAAAACTTTTAAACTCATTACAATACCTATTCTTGATTATTTGCCATTTAAATGTCTTAAATTTTAATAATTTTCAATCTAATTCAAAATGGGTTATACGTTTAAATTAAAATAGAAACTGGAAAGTCGATCTCAACAGTGCATTTCGTATCAAATTCAAATGCGTTTTCTTAAACGATATCGTATTACTATAGTTTGTTTTGTACGATTGACAAAAGATAGGCACTTATGTTTAGGTAAAAAAAAAAAAAGCCGGTATCCAATCTCTTTAATATCAGTACGTATTTAATTTCCGATAATCGAAAACGAAATTCTTAAAAAAATATTAAATTTTACGAGTAAAGCTAGTATCAGCTATGAATACAATTGTAACGAAATTGTATTTAACAAATTATTATTCAATCGAGAATGCGTATTTAAAGTATAATATTGATGAGTTACATTTCATTTAAGACGTTTTATTAAATAATAATTTTTTTTTTTTTAATTATACATTCGAATATAATATTGCGTTGGAAAGTAAATACTAAATTGTATTTTTATGTAGATCGATAACAATTATTGTTATCGTTGTAATAGAATTCGAATTTACAGAGGCCAATAGCAAAACCGTGTAAAATTTGTATTTTATTTTAAGTTTACAATTTGCATGTAGCGCGTACGCGGAACGTTTTGAAATAGAAAAATAAATGGAATAAAATTCGACGATTCATTAAAACACTGCAGGTCTGTGTAATAAGTCAGGGAAAATTTTAAAATCCCGTTAGAGAATATTTAGTTACCCGCCGCGATTTTCCGCAGAACTGTATAAATTATTACATAAATTTACATAATTAATTATTTTAGTTCATTAAATACCGTTTAGCCGTGCATTTAAGTTATATATACGTGTGTACAGCGTTTTATGTATATAAATAGTTCAAGAGTTGACCGTTTGTGTAGGGGCGGTGTGGGTATCACGGAGAGTTGATAGTGGTGGTGGTGGTGGTGGTGGTGGTATATCGATCGAGAGCGGTGTTGCCTTGACGACGACCAGCGCCAGTGTCGGAGATAAGATCTTCACGTGCATGGTGTACGAGTATATACGTATAATATTATATATATAAATATATTCGTACATACCATATTACACAAAATATTTTTTTGTGCATGCGTAAAATGTGTATGAATATTCGTTCTGAGTAGATGCGTAAAACAGTAGTAGAGAGCAATATAATATTAGTCGTTAAGAGTAGTATAAATTCAATATATCGAGGTACACATTATATGTATCGAATAATACCAATCAGGGACGGAGTCTGAAAATGTGAATTGTCCAGTTGGTCTGGATCTCTTTACGGCCCGTATCTATTATAGCGTTTTTATATACCTATAACGAGTAAATCCGTTGACGATTTGTTCGTATTAAATGAATTTTTCAATAGGTACGTAAATGATCGTGTTTATGATTAGGTATATAACATTTTTCGTCTAATATCTGTTCATTTAAACACATCAACAGCCCTTTTAACGCTGGATGCCGTATGAATAATAATAATAATGTTATTTTAGTTAATAACGTAATAAATTATAAGAATTTTATAAACTGTCCGAGGAGTAATAGATTGGGAAATTCAATAACCTAATGAACGTTTTTTAGAGCCATTTGTGACGATGAAAATAGAAAAATATATATTCTATTGAACCAATTAATGAAACTGTTAATGAATTCAGTGGGCGAGAAGTCTAAACTATTATCTAAATTATTGTTATAAATGTTACTATAGTGTTATTTGGCAGTGTATTTTCCGTATATTCAAGATTAAATTCATAAAATGTTTTATATAAACGTATATTATAATATAATAACAGTATTATATTATGATTATACTGTTTGTCTACATTTTGTAGAATTTATTGTAAATTTTCGTAGAGGTGTCTTAAATAATTATTGATGATTTATTAGGTACCTAATTAATGTATATACATAGGTATTAGGAATGTAATATTTTCGAGCGCAACGAGAAAAATCGTTTGTGTGTATGTGCGTGTTATTGGGAAAGATTTGGTGGCCTGGATGAATTTTAATCTCCCGGCTTGAAATTAGTCGCTGTCCTTGATACCAATTAGCATTATTTAAAAACGTCCCGAATGAAAAACAAATGAACAAAAGGGGCACACAAAACGGAATGCGTAAACTAGCAGCATAACGGAATAGAGAGTATAAATCGTAAGTATTAGTTGACACGGCGCGAGATGAAAAGCAAAAATTATCCAAGTTTTTATTATTGAATTAAAAAAAATCGCCAATTTTTCCAATTTCGCCGGAACTCCGCGTTGACTCGAAAAAATTATTATTTATATTTGATCCGATGATGGTCTGCGAACGTTTAAAGTAGCACGTTGACGTGTATTTTTATTTTCTCAACTTTCAAAACATTTACGATTGTGAAAGATCCTCGAAAACCTTTTATAAAAAAAATCCCTTGTCTTTTCCAATTAAATTATGTTATAAACGGTACGTTGAAATTGACTTTGTCTGCGTATTATTATTATTACAATAAAATACTCGGAAAAAAAGTATTATTAAGTATATATATATATATATATAATGCAGTCCGTAAAACATGCCATCGCGAAATTTATTTGAAAACTCTATAAATATATCGCATAGCTTTTAAGTTATAAAAGCTTGTTCAAAGAATATCATCACTAACAAAATTATTTATAGGTATAGGTATACTACAGTTATATATACAGACTAGGTGGATCAAAGGCAATATCATCGTTATAACATAATTATTAATAAAATCTAATAAGATCTAATGAAAAAAAAATACGTGCCGATACGAACGTATTTCTTTAGGTGCTGTCGACTAGGTACCACCGCATCAGGTGTACTGATGATGAAGAGTGGTAATCCTCATAATGATTGGTCAATTGGTCCAGAAAATAATAAGTCTTTGGACGCACAAGTGGAGTTAACGATGATGGGTTAAAGTTCAATTGAAGTATATGTGACACACACACACGCACTCACGATTAATATATATAAAACGTGGCAATTTATTAATGAACTAATTTCAGTGTTCGTGTGAGTGAGACAATTTTTTTCCGTTAGACTAGAACGAAATGCATCGCATCGGATAGAGCGAACAGAGCGCGGCGTACACGATATTAATTGTAGACGGTTTACTTACCGTCGTTTCGTCTTCGTGAAGCACTTGATCGTACTCCGACATGGCTACACAGAATATGATCGCCGTCACGTCTTCGAAGCAATGAATCCATTTTTTCCTTTCCGACCGCTGACCGCCGACGTCAAACAATCTGTAACCATTCGATTTGAAATTCAAAACACTCGAAACGCAAAGCATTTTTTTCCTAATTTTTTTTTTTTTTTTTACTATTCAAAATCACTTACTTGAAATTTAGGTTTTTAAATGAAAAATGCACTTCGACAATTCCAGTGGTTTTTACTCTAGTACGCAATATATCCTGTTCGGTGGGCTGGTAATCTTTGGACCCTAACCTATCCAGATCGTCCAGAAAACTAAACAAAAATTATGACGATTATTACATTACCATCGGAATCATACAATTGATATAAACTTAAAAAAAAATAAACAGGACAATACGTACGTTTAATTAATTATTATATTATTTAAAATTTATACGACAATATTTTCAACGATTATTTTCAGTGAATAGCTTAATAATCCAAGTAAAACGTAAACTAAATAATAGTAAACCGTATATAGATCTGACTTTTTTTTATAATAATTAAAACATTTAACAAAATGATTTTCTTAAAATTAATAATATATATCTATGGAAAATTTTAATTTATATAAATATATTTATATGTTTATATATTTACTAAACAAATTATTTTTAAAAGAAGAGAAAATATAGAGAAAAAAATGCGTAAAATGTATACCGAAATTCTCTCGTTTCTTGTTTAGAATCTAAAAACGTATTAATATATAATATATACCTATGTAACTAAATGTTATACTCTATCAATATATAAATAAACGAAATATATGTCGGCGGGTTATCGTCAATAAATTAATTCTATAGCATTTTTTTTTTTTTTTTGCTTTTTTTAGAATTAATAAATTTCTTAACTTTTTAATATATATATATATGTTTTTTTATTCGTGAAAAAATATTTAAAAGCGACGTTGGTGTCAAAACGCTACAAACGGATTAGTATGAAAACAAATTAGTTTTCTTCGAATAAATACTATCTCGAGCCAATAACAATATAAAGAGGCAATTATGTTAACGTTATTATTTCGATGACTACTCGTTTGGACAAAACAGACTCGGTGTGACACTAAAAAAAAAAAAAATCTCATCTTGTCCATAAAGACGTTTTACGTTAATCTTTAAGTATTATACGTTCGAATTTCGATTGACTCTATATATCTACGACATAACAAAAATAATGCCGTCGTTTTTTTTGTTTTTTAAATTTATTATACTCTATCGATCGTATACAGTGCTCGAATTGGGGAGGGGGGACGCAGCTCCTCTTCAATTTTTCTTGTTTTGAGAGCACTCCTTCAAATTATTTTCATTAGAACGTGGGGGAGACGTGTTATTTTGTTAAAATAATATTGAAATTTTGATTCATGTAAAGTTGCATTGAATGAGATAATAAAAAAACTATTTAAACGATTATTTTTTGATAATTCATAACAATAAGAATACGAAATTGTGTTGGACCTCCAGTAAAATTTTCAAACCCGGCTTTTACGTATTGTCTTGGATACGCAGAGGAAAAATATCGGAAGAACGTTGCCCTGAAAAGAAAAATACGGAAGTAAATCACAGCTATAGGTACCAGCAGTTGTGGAATGTCATTTAAAATGAATTAAGTACCGAATTAGCTGGATTTTATACGACTAGTTTTAACAAATATATTCATTGTAAATTATTATTGATGTAATAATTTGATGAAGACTAATGGTTGGGGGATGTGGGGGGGAAGCATCCCAAGAGTCCGGTTGAGTTTAATCATTGTAAAGGACGCCAGTTTCTTTTTTTCAAAGTCTTGGAGTCTTTTTTTTATTTTTCCAATTCGAACACTGTACACACACACACACACACATATATATATAATATGTTTGTAACACGATTCGTTATTATTATTATTACAATATATAAACCACCGCGTGACGAGAAATTCGATAAAAATCATATATATATATAGGTACTGCACTGTATATAAAATATAACACATCAAAGGACCTTGAATTTTTAGTTTCTCTCTGTGAAACTACCTATTTTAATAGTGTAATAGCGTATAGGTGCACCGAGTTCGAAACGACAATATGGGTGGTGGTGATTTTTCCACGTGTATATACCAAATAAGTTTTAAATATTATATATATATATACGTATAAATTTATGTTATCCCGAACGAATAGGTAAGTCGCGTATATATATACATTTATAAGTACGGCGATAGTTTTTATTTATTTGGTTTTTTTTTTTTGCGCCCGTTATATTATTTTATACGTTATAATAAACCGTCGTTCGTGTGGCGTACGCGCGTTTCCACGGACGCGCGGCGCGGCGGGTCGGCAGCCGTCGTACGCGGCGGTAGCCGGCGGTGGTATCGATCCAGTGACGTCATCGAGGACCACGCCCGACCGGCAACTTAACTAACCGCGCACCCCTATCCAACATTTGAGCCCATATATAGCCCATTCGGCAGCTGCTGCTGCTGCTGCTGCTGCTACTGTTGCTACGACGTCCTTTTGAATAAGGATCGTCGTCGTAGCGTCACAACCGGCGTGTCCGTCAAAATTCCACAGGCGAATTTACGGCAAGGCGAGGCCGGTGTTCTCGGTCGTGATTTTTAAAGCACCTCATCCCCAGGGAATTTTAGTTTCTTTAAACTACGAAGATCGATCTTATGATTCGTCGATACCGCGTTTTGGGCCGGTTTCGCCGACATTTTTTTGTTAACGGTTTAACGTTTTGTCAATTGTACTTGACAATTAGTCGGTGAAAATCGGGTTTCACCGAGATCCGCTAACCTCGACACGTTGTTGAATCGACCGCCCGAAATCGGCTTGTTAAAATTTAATCGGCATTTTAAATCCTGCGCTACAGAGTGAATTAGGTTATTCAATATTACATTATCACTTATCAGTTATCACGTTTCGTGATAACCAATGAGAACGTTAGAATCGACGTAACCGTTTTGGTAAGCCAACTGACATTTTGTCGTTTGACAAATAGAATTTGACAATAATAAAATGTAATGGTGAAACCCGTATAATTTGACCAGATGTTAAATTGAAAAAAAAAAAAATTGTTAACTACCACGGCGTTAAGAGTGTATTTAACGATAGTTGGTGAAACCGGCCCTTTGTATACCTGTTTTGTTGTTATTCGATAATTATATTATAATCAGTGCCGGCGCGAGCATTTGCGGGGACTTGTGCGAGACAAATTTTGAAGGGACGACCATTAGTAAACATTTTTGTAGAATAAGAAGGATGTGTTATACACTTTATTGTTTAATATTAAAATTATATATATATAATAATACTAAAATAATACATTATGCGGGGCCCTTGTAAGTGCGAATAACTCGGACAGAGATTTCAGAGTTTTGTTATTATACTAAATAAGACGTGTGAAATAAATCATCGCATTCGAAAAACAAAAAAAAAAACGGTTCGGTGTAACGTTATTTATTATTAATAATAGTGTAAAAATTGTTTTCGTTAATATAGTAGAAACTCACATATTCGGTGAAAATGTCAAGTTTTCAAAATTATACGAGAAGAAATAACGCGATAATCGATTTCGCCCGAAATCGCGTTTTTACCGTTTTTATTTAATTTTTTCGGTAGTTTTTGAGTTTTTTTTTTTTTTTCAAAGCGCTTTTAAGGAAATCGAAAAATGACCTCTCTAGAGTATCGACTAGATGCGATTTGCTACCGGAAACAAATTATGACTGTAAAGATCGGAGCACTCCTTTCGCAAGAATTTTTGGTACAGACATAAAAAAAAAACCAACCGCATCATTGTAAAACCAATAAATTCCCCGCTCCGCTCAGAATCTAATATTTCAAACAGTAAAATATATAAAAGTATACGATTTATAAAAATTCAACGTAACGCGCGTTCTCTTTTATTTGTTAATACCTAAAAAATAGTTACGAATTGTAATAATATTATTACAATTTATCGTACCTACAGAATTTGTTTTTTTTTTTTTATAGATTATACGACTATATTTATATATATTATAGTAATTTATAATTGCGTGTATATGGAGGCGGGGAAGAAATATCCCAAATGAGACTGAATATTTATATATGGGGGAGGGAGCCCAACATATTTGATCGCCTTACGCCTATGCAAAAGTTACCCGACTGCAATAAATAAAATATCGGAAATCCTCCTCGGCTGCGTTTACGGTGGTATTTTACGCGCATATTCCCGTTAATATGGACCGCGTCTGTTCAATATTAGAATGCGAAACACAATACGCGCGTGGTAGGTACGTAAATATTTAAATGGAAAACCGCGGGCAGAGTCAGACGAAAAACAGTTCTATACGAGCCGAATTTGAAAATTTTTCTATAGTCTATATAATATACCCGTATAAAAGGGAAAAGTGACTGAATGATCTATCAGCGCACAGCTCGAACCGCTGGACGGATCGGGCTGGAATTCGGCATACAGATAGCGCTATTACGACGTGGGCATCAGCTAAGAAAGGATTTTTGAAAATTCCACGACCTAAAAGGATTGAATAGGTGTTTGAAATTTGTAAGAAACGTGGTTGTACCGCGGGAAAAATACCGCGGACAACAATTCCGACGGCGGCAGTGTTTCTTAAACGGGCCGCCGACCGTTCCATATCTCCGCATTGCCACCGTCACTGTTCATACACGGATATGATGATATTACATTTCACAACTTAACACCTATCATACCGGGCAAAACTGTTCCAAGGGCGAAGCCGGGTAATTCGGCTAGTAGCTAGTATTCTACATGTACTCGTCTTTGAATATAACATAGGTATCTATAAGCACGCTCGTTTTCCCATTCGAATTTTCGTATTTACAAATACAGTATTTTTTTTTTACTACATTATTTTCACCATATTATAATAATTAAATATGAAAAAACCAATCAATTTTATTTCGGCGATTTTTTTTTTTATCGGCAACCTCCTACGTTTTTCATTATATCCCGAAGTGAAATATTTGTCTATAGATTTATATCGAATATTGAACAAACACTTCATTATTTAATAGCATTTAAAGTTTAATATAAACGCGGAAGGGACAGAGCAATAATTTTCTAGCACTACTCCATTCTACGTGTATATATACGAGGGCGTGTCGAGAAATATGTTTTCATTTTTTCTTCGGGGTAGGGGGGAGAAATATTTTCACAACTTTTAACTCGTTCGTATTATTTATGTATTTATTAATTTAATTTTTACAAACGCCGTACAATGATTGAAATTTCTGAGAGGGAAATTTAACCCACTGCACCGTTTATACGCATATATACGTAATAATATATTAGTATATTTCATATATATTATTATATTAGCAGTCGTGATCCGGCTTCAACCAGGATGAATATGATTATGAGTGTACATGTCATCTCATTCAAACGTTTAAATCATTCGAGTAACGTTTAACGTATTATATACATAATAATAAATGGCACGCATAATTATGATATTTTATATTCACAACATTTTTAGGCACTGATGTAAATATATTTTTCATTAACATATAATATTTAATGTTAATTATAAATTACTGCCCGCTTTAATTATTTATAACTACCTACATATATATACACGAGTATATATAATATATTTAGTTTGCATTAGAAATAATTCAATATTATAAATATACGTAGAAATCCGTGTTTGTACACTTAGAATATCTATATAGTGACGTAAGGGCTAATAAACAATCAACTATCGTAGCAATGATGTAAATACATATATAAGAACATATTCCTTATGATGGGCGATGGAATGGTAAAAAAAAATTAGATAATTTTAACCGTTTTATAAAAAAAATAATAAAACAGAAGTATGTCGAATGTTGTAAATCGTAATTTATTTACGGCGAAATATTTCTAGTACGAAGCTTTTTTTACGAATTCTTATCAATTTTCAACATATATGTAAACAATTTTACCTTCAAACAGAAAACTTTTTCATTACCTTAACCAATTCGGTTTTATGTGGATATATAAAAAAAATGAAGCCAATTGGTATATAGATCAATCTAAGTTTACTGATCAGTACATTCCTAATTACACAGGGTTTTCTATAGTAAATTCTTTTTTTTTATCGTATTAATACTTTTACCAGCTTAAAAGACGCACATTAAAAAAATAAAAATGTTATATTAAAACTCGATTTATAATATTAAACATATAGAACATTTAATACTTTCTCTTAAAAATTACAATGATCTAATAATTATTAATATATGAACACATCAACGAACATTTACTGTACAAATGAGTTTTTTTTAAAAATTATACTACACAATGCGGTCTATTTTGTTAGGTCGTAACCTAACCTAAATACTTTCTTATGTTTTAACAATTGTGTTTTCAAATATAAAATTATCAAAACATTTTTTTTATTTAAATAAATTTTTTCAATATTTTCGAAATCTCATATTTAATCTGAATTTTATTCCGTATATTTCTTCATATCCCAGCATTTTTGGATGGTTAAAAGTGGGAAAAAGCAGTGAACTCTTTAATGTACCATTTATGTTAAACTGATGATCTATATATATATAAATTTATATATTATACATAAAATATAATATATAATTATTTATATATAATATAATAATTTATATATAGAAAATCGTATAAATAAAAAAGGTGATAGGGCAAAATGTTTGTAAAACTTTTCAATACACACAAAATACCTATAATAATATTATAAATACATATTAGTATTTTGAAATTAGTTATTTAGATTGAATATTTCAATAACATATTATTCGACTTCCTATAAATACCTTTGATGTTCATTGTCGGGCTGTTTAAAAGTTAATATGTATTTTGAACGAGTTTTATTTCATCGATTGTTTCAACCGTTCGAGTGATAGTTTAAATTAATACGTCATCGGTTGTTAATTTATTTTACAATATTATGTATTGTATTTATCAAACGATTTCAACATTGAAAATGTTTTAAAAGGTCACGAACAGCGCAATATAGAATACTCTTTGATATCAACAATAAATAATGCACTGATTTAATAATAATGCGAAACGCGAGATTCAAGACAATATCTAATATATTGAAGTCTTAAAACATTTTAATGTATTTATGTAATATTAAAGGTCAATAAACGTGTGTGTGTGTGTATATATATATATATATATATATATATATATATATATATATATCAAAACATTTTACATTTAATAGGTTATATTTGAAACTTTTTGAAATTAAAAGTCTATGCGCCTGATTATATATATTAAAATGGAAATTATCGTTTAAATTATCGTTTAAATTTCTTTTTTCAATACATATACAATTTTTAAAATATACATTAACTGAAATGATATTATGGTATTATTTAATTAAATTTATTAAATGTGTATAAAAATAGGGCGGGGGAACTCTAATATGACTCCAACCATTGTACCTAGAAAATTTGGCGAAATACCTACATTTTTGGCAAAATTTGTAATTACTTTTGTGAATCGTTATATTAGACTAAGTAATCTTAGGGTTGTGTCTATAGTCTATAGAATAATTATAAAATACAATCGAGTACCTAAAAATAATATTAAAAAAAAAAAAAAATTAAAATTAAAGAAAAAGTAAAAGTATTTATTTACTATTTTGCAGAGTCGTTGAGCTGATATTCATTGGATCGGGAAAAGCACATTTGTACACCGGGATCGGCCCACAGTCTCTTCATAGCAGTCAATAGTTCTTCTGAGAACGGTTCAGTGTCTTCCATCCTTTGTATTACATCCAACACCATTTTTGCATCAGTCTGCCAAAAGAACAATAGTTTTAAAACATGAGCCATCAACAACAATTAAATTTTAAGTACATATAACATACGCACAGTACCCAGAACATTAATGTGAATAATACTTCAAATTAGCAGATACCCAACCGTACTTAATAATTTACCCAGTTGCGCTACTAAAATTAATCTGTGACGCAGTGCAAACGATCATCCATTTAATGTAATATTTGTTATAAAATGTATAATTCTTTCACATTTCGTATACGATTATAGATGAATAATATTGATTAAATTATTTATTATGCAAAATATTAATGAATAATTTACCAAACTCAATAATATAAGATTAAAATGTAATATTACACAAAATTAGTTCCATGATATACGATGATATACAACAGAAAAGTTGCAATCGCAAAATCAAGTAATTTATAGTAATTAAAATGTACGAATTTGAAAAATATACTAATCATAAAATGTATACTTCAAATATTAAAGTATACGAAATATTAAGTAAGTTCATTTGATATATTAAACCGCTATTTCTCAGTGATTTAAATGCATAAAATCAGTACATTACGATCACTTTAATTTGTTAATTCTATACCATTTATATTTTTTTTACAAAAGATTTATTAATAATTATATTATTATTTGTTATAGACTAAGTTTAAAGATTGAAATTATTTTTAAATCATTAAGATTACAAAATTATATAATGGGGGTCATTCGAGTTTAAAGACGATTAAATATTGATAGTGTAAATGATTAATACAATTAATAGAAATACATAAAATATTATATGATTAGCAACTACGATAAAAATATTATTATAAAAACGATTCAAAACTGAACCTAGTTCGGAATTCTGTGGATTGTTTAGAGTTGTTTGAAACTTTGAAAGAAGTAATAAATTATAAATCGTTTTATTCGATAAACGATTCTGAGCGAAACTATAGTTAATTATAATTAATGAACCACTATACGTATAGATGTATATAGCAATGAACATTATGATAAAAGTAACAAAAAATTAAAATTTTAAATAAAAATTACTGGGTAATGAAGATTAAAGATCAAACTCCGTTAACGTAACGAAATAAAATCGCAAGATTTAAATGGCAAAATTATAAACGAAATTTATTCGATTATTTTGGAATAAATTTTCGTCTATTAAATACGTGCACAAATTTATAATGAAATAAATAAAAAATCGACATAATATATGTGGAAATATTATTGCTTTTCGTCCGAAATTCTTCTAAAGTCGTCCACATAGTACAAAATAGTTATATATTAATCACATAGTTCAGATTAAAATCCATATTAAATAACAAATTCGATCAAATTATGAACATAAAAAAAATTATGAAATTAATGAAATTTTATCGTCTATTGCAAATTTTTTCGGTAGTTTTTCCTCGTGCTCAAGTAGAGCACGGGAAAAAATCGAAAATGTGAAAAATCAGTGGTGGCATCAGCTACATAGGTTTGTACAGTCAATATACCTTGAAGTCTATATATAATAATTCATAATTAAATTTAAAATGTATATTGGCCTTATGGCTGGCCTAACCTGAAATTTCATGTCATTAAAAAGTATTATTTCAGTTCCATACTATATCTATTAGAATAGTAGCTTACAATCATATTTTTAGACAATATCATTTATACAGTTTAGTAATTATTTGTATACAGGTACCATACCGTACCTGTACTATTCATTGCAGAAAGCCACGGAACAATATACGAATATTTTTATGTAATAATTTTTAAATTCCCATCAAACTGTATTAAGTTTCAAAAAGGCCAAAATCTATGTCGTAACTGAATATTATTTAGTATGACGTGTGTGTCGTGAATCATGCATACCGACAAAATTTCCTTGTTTATTATTAATCACCAACAACGCACGCATTAAATTTATATAATATAAACATTTTATCAAAAACCATAAGAAAAAAAATTAAATGTAAACATATTTTTTTATATTATTTTTTAGTATAGTAATAATGATTTGGAAATTGTGTCTACATTGTAAATTTATCTGGGTTATGTTTTTATAACCATTAGCAATGTATATATCTAATGTTGTCGAAAATATTTTTATTTTTATTTTATTTTATTTAAAATTAAATATTTATTTAAATTGAAATTTAAATGTTTTAAAATAATAACGTTTTATTGAATATTAGACACTCAATAAAAATGTCAACCTCCGGATTAAAAATCAGCGACTACAAATTAGCTGAACTAAGTTGTAAGTTCTATCACCGCTACTAAAGTACTATATATGCAAAATATACTGCTTTAACTTACTATGTAATACATACAATAGATCAGTGCATATTTTTATCAAAAAAAAAAAATGTTTATAAACAGCAGAAAAAACATACACTTCTTTGTAAAACCTATAGGTACAGTCCTCGTTTTGTTCAGAATTTAATGAGTGATAAATATTTAATTTATTTACTTTTTTTACGATTTAATAATAATAATAATAATAATAATAATAATAATAATAATAATAATATTATAATATTATTATTATTATTATTATTATTATTATTATTATTATTATGTAACTTGTTTAGTTCGATATTGTAATGCATTAATGTATTGATTTCAAAAAATATTTTCACATCCACTTTTTAAATCAAAAACTTATTGATAATGTCATCACGGTCAATAATCTAAAAATTTAATACATTTGTTTATTAATGTCATTACTTATTACTGTGTTTATAAGTTGTATTTGACTATGCGTTTTTTTTACATTAATGCATAATAATTTTTTTTTACTGAATTCCTTTATTTATTTTTGTAAACAGTATAAAGTTAAAAAAATAATAAGACGATCGTATTCAAGGACTGAGTTATATTATTGAACTATAGAAAAAAACTTTATAAATTCTTACATAATGATAAAATGTTTTCTACAAATAAAACATCAGATTCATAATAGTGGTGGAGAGAAAAGTAATGAATAAGATAAACTGGTAGACCTTAAGAATAGAACTAAAGAAGACGTTAATATTATGGATAGATTACAGACAGAAAAGAAAAGTACTTTAGAGTTTTAGTCGTACATTTTAGTAAAATTTATCAATATTATTTTAAATATTATTATTAAAATAGTTTTTACTTATACGGCAGTTTAACTTTTAATTTTAAAGATCTCTAGATTAGAAAACATTGATTATTTTATCATATTTTAATATTTATATAAACATATAAATTTTATTAATTTTATTTAAACTTGCATAATTGTGATAGAAATTTGTTTGTATAATTTACTAATTTTCAAATATACACATAATATGTTAAAAATAAAAGTATGTTTGTTTACAAATTTATGTCTAATGGACCCATCTCAACTTAACTTCTACTTAAAGTATAATATAAATAATATTAATTTATCCATATTTAAATGTATTTTTTATAATATGTATAGACCTAAATTAATATTAATTTCATTACTATATATTTAATATACGACTTATTATATATTTGTTAATGAGAATTAAAACGTAGAAGATGTTTGTTGTCAAACAAATTGTAAAACATTCATGTCAAGTTAACAAATGTCCATGAAAAATATCAAAATGTATTTTCATACTACTGTTATTTATTTTGTATTTTCATTTCAATACGTTTAAATATTTAAAAATTCACACGTATCTAATGTAATTTATTCTTTCATTATATTTAGATTTAAAAAAAAAAAAAAAATTACTAAATAATACTAAAAACGTAACATGTGTAACTATTTATATTGTTGGTTGTAAAACAAGAATTCAATAGATAGATGCCAAACATATTATTCTCTATTACAAATGAACATAATTATAATTTTTTTTTTCTGTACTTAATAAATATAGATAATCAGCAGTAATTAGTGTTGTACGATTTAAGAGATTTTACACACACCGAAAACTGTTGTTTGTTGTCCAGCAGATAACAATACTATAGTAAATTCAATATTACATCAAAAACAAGTTCATCGTAATACGGTAGAAAACATTCGGCAAATTAATCTAATCATTTATTTTTCATGCATTTACGAGTATTAGCTGTGAAAATATTTGTTAATTTAATTACACAGACTCGTAATGATAAAATATATCGTAATATTATGATATATGTACATACTCGTATACATATATTTAAAAGAGCTAGAATTAATATAATAATAATAATAATAATAATTTAGCTAATTTACAGCAGAGTCAAAACATATTTTCTTTCAATATTACACATTTCTGGATACATAATATGTTTATGTTTATGTATATGAAATTTTCGACCAGTCGTTTCGTAACAGAACAATTATTATCTTAGAAGAAAACTAAAAAGAAAAATTTAATTTTTTTATGAGTTTAATTATGACATTATGTATATTAAATTGTATAGGATAAGTAAGTACACAGTTCAGTTTCTTCACCATTATCAGTTTATAAATGGTAAGAAGTACATATTATTTCAACATTCCATTTCTGTTGAACATTCTACATTATACCTGCATTCGCATAATAATAAAATTAATCTCATAAAATTAATAAAAATACTAAAATTAATATTTCATGGGATATTTTTTCAAAAAAAAAAAAATTCATTGCTCTAACTATTTCTAAGGTTGGACGAGAGAACAATTTTTTTAAGTTAATTTAAAAACTAACTTCAAAACTTTAACTTACGTTAAAAGATAGTAATATTGTTCATGTTATTTTCAAAAGTTAAAATTAATTTAAAAAATAAATTACTCAATTAGACGTGAAGAATTTCTAGTTACTAATTACTAATAAAAATATTTCAGAAATAACTTAAAATTTAAAACTTTTTTGTGATCTATATAGTGCAAATATTTGAAGACCTGTTATTAAACAGGTGTAAGAATTTAAAATAAAATATACTTACATTATTATATTTTATATATTGAAAAATAAGAAATCGGATTCAGAATATATATATATATTGCTCTACGGTTAACAATTAACTTGATTCAAATACCCGTGTACTCGTATACGGTTAATTTTAATTTTAATAACAAAAAAAAAAAAATAGAAACTTATTAAATTAAAAGTTCAATTAAAGAAATTTGTACGCGTTAATATTAAATTAATTTTAATTTTTAACTCATTTATGCCCAGGCTCAAGTTTTATTTCTATGAAATTTTATTATTTTAATTTTATGCTTAGGCCACTGTAGTAAAATAATAAGGAAGTTTTCGACCAATAGAATCGTATTTCTATACTGATTTTTTTTTTTGGGGAATCCATTATTTGAAAAGAATATTTCACAGTAGAAATCTCTAGATATAACTGCAGTTATAGAATGGTATAAATGTTAAGCTGTATTGATTTTAAATGTTTTCGCGATAAAATATCATTAGTATACTTGTTAATATACAAGAAAAATTAACTGATAAATTATACTAAATCATATCCACGAATTTAATTTCTCTATACTAAGGTTTGACTAATCGATCACGTTCGTTTCATTACATTATAACAAATGTAAACTAACCTATATTTACAATTATGACTTTTAATAATAGGTATTCATAAATAATAATATTAAATAAAACAATTTTTATGATTGCACAGCGTAAATGTTTGTAATTTGTAATAATTTTAAAATGCACATATATACATTCGTATATGCGATTAAACACAATAAAAAAGCAACAGTATTCAAATAAATATAATTTTTTAAATAGATTTTTAATGTTTTTTTCATAACATTCTGCAGGATATTTTAACTTCATATGGCGCAGTTTCAAATATTTAAATTCACAAATATTCTAATATAAATATTGACGTGCAATATAATAAAACAAATCGATTGAAATTACATTTCAGCAATAGATTATAAATAATTTTATGTTTTATTGACATTAAAAAAAGCGATACATTTAATTAGTACATTCAATAAAATAGTATATAAACAAGAAAAAGGAAAGCAGATACAGTTGTTGAATACTAGAATCTATATAAAGAATTGTCTTGCCAAGTCGAGACCAAATAAAATTGTTGTTTAACTATATATATATGTATAATTTGTTCTGACTGCTGCAATATCAACTTTTACTTTTCCGTTACAAAATTGTGGACAATATAATATCCGATTTATCGACTGTAACTGTGATATAAATATAAGTATTACACCCTCATTTTTATTTTTATGTAAATGGAATCTTGCACATGCGTGTAAATATTATTTAATAATAATTACGCGGGTACCAATTTTGAATATTAATAATATTATAATAATAACTCGCGATCATCGAATTTCCTCATTTGAAATAAGTACTGTATTAAGTTGTATACGTAAAAAAAAATTTTTTTTTGCAACATTTTGTTTAATGAAATAATTATTTAACGATCCTATTCAATATTGACAAATTATTATTATTATTTTTAGATACACTTCTTGGTAAATAATTAAAAATAATAAAATTGTGTTATTGAATTGTCGTCATGAATACAGTTAAAGCCTCTTCATATATATATATATATATATATATATATATATATATATATATACTCGTATATATATATATATATATATCACCGGTTATGATGTCATCCACACGCTGTGTTTTATCTACGCGGCACGCGTTTATTGTTATTCAAAAACTATGCAAATTTGTTATCGCTCAACTGGACTGAATAAAACGCGTATATAGTTGGGACGTACACGTAAAATAAAAATGTATAAAAGTATTCGATATTTTATACGTTTATTACAATGTTGAAAAGAATTTTTTTTGTGTGTTTCATACGTCATAAAATCTCGCATGATATTATCGTTCACGAATAAATATCAATATTCTTTGAAATATACCGTAGTAGCATTTATGTACCTATATATGAATCCGAATATGATGGATGGCTTTGATTATACTTGATAATGGTTATTCGAAATAATACTGACATTTTTGAAAATAGGTTTTTTTCGACTTTCCGCGATTTAATGCGTTAGGTTAATATATGCGATAATGATTTTAATTAAAACGCAAATACGTGAAAAATGAAATTTTATACCTCTAACACTCCACAAAACAGTAAAATCCTTACTGCATACATCCTTACTAAAACAATTTTTTTCCACCATTGCCCACTGTCAATAACGTTAGTTTATTCAACAACAGAGTTAGGCTCCGAAACGAAGCTCGCATACCAGCACCGTAATGTGTAGAGTTACGGCACTGCCTGCAGGAGCGCAAACGTCAGCGGCCACTTTTCGTTCGCCCAACTGTAATACTGCAAACGGTGGTCAAACAGGAATGTCCTAAACGTGTGCTAGAGCATAAGGCTCGTAAAATTTTTTCAAGAAAAATTTTTTTTTTTTATATATACAGCACGCAAATATTTTAATGTATTTTTTTATGTAACCTACTAAAATTTTTTTTTTTTTGGTGCGAGCCCCTAGGCTGCAGCCAGGCGCGTCTCCAAGGAGGGGGGCGAAGGGCGTTTGCCCCCCCCCATAACAATTTTTTATGTATAAAATTACTTAAAATGTATATTAATAAATTACTTTTTTTTACGTAAGCTTACTTGAAATGTAGTCGCATTATAAAAAAAAAAATTAATTCAGTAAAATTCACTTAAGTCAGCCTGAACTTTTGAAAAATACGCATAGGGTAATTATTGATTTAAAAAATAGGTTCACCCCTCCCCTTGAAAACTATCTAGGGACGTCCCTGGCTGCAGCCTATGAAGTTTGCGCCTATATAATACGGCCCTGAGTTCTGTATGTAAATACATTATACGCGTTTGAACGAAACCATTTTTTATTATTATTTTACGATAAGACAATTTATTATTTGTATACCATATAATATGTATTTATCGCGTTTCGGAAACGCCGCATCACGACGGGAACGCGTAATATACGCGTGGTGCTTTTCGATTGCGTGCGAATTATGTGATAACAGAAATTAGGACGCTATACAACGGTACTGTTCCCGCGGGTTCCCCCTGCTGCACGCACCGTATAGCAGTACAACACATTATATTATTATATACGTATACGCGCCGCCGCGCCGTCCCGTCACCGTCGCGTACACCACCACCCAATTCAATCAATTTCCGAGATTGCTACCTAACCTAACCGTCCTGCACTGTGACTTCACCGTCACCGATCGTATAGGTCAAATTAATTCGCTATATTATTATTATTATTATTATTATTATTATTATTATTATTATTATTATTATTATTATTATTATTATTATTATTAATTCGCTGTAAATTATTATTACGTGGGCGCGCGAGCAGCGTTCGTATATTATTTTATCAGTAAAAAAAAAAAAAAATAAAACCAAAAAAAAAAAATAAAACAACGAAAATTTATAGTATCGAAAACGTCGTATAATCGATACGCGCATTTCCCCTGTGTGAGAAAACTCGCTGACTATTACAGACTTATCGAATTTTAATCCGTTTTATGCGATACACAGTATTTTTATAATACATTATTATTATTATTATTATTATTATTACAGCGATTGGTCGCAAGGTTCGCCGGATAAAATCAATATATATATATATACGTATATAAACCAGGGCATATTTTTGTGTGTCATAGCACATCACATTGTGTAGTAGCAAATTCGTGGGTGTGTTGTTATTTTGGAAACCAGCTAAGCGGTTAGTTTCATATTTTCACAGGAAAGCAATATTATAATTATTGTTTTAAATGTTATAGGCAAATGTACTTGCATCAAGACCACATAGTGCTAATGCGGAGAGATCATTATTATAACATTTTAAAAACTCCAATGTGATTATTTACACAATAATATAAATTATTACCCGACACAATTAAAAATATATTACGCGTCAAAATTAATATGCCTACACCAAGTGAATATAATCCTCTTGTTGCAATATTTATACTTTTCTCAGAGAAAAGAACAGAAATTTTAAATCAAACTCTATAAAGCGACTTCATAAAATCGGTACAAACGCGTGTTTCCAGAAGCTGATGAAAGGACAGCTGTTGAAACAGAAATTATTATTTTTCGATTTTTTTCAAAAGCGCTTAAAAAAAAAACAACTATCAAAAAATTTCATAAAAACGCGATTTCGTCGAAATCGATTATCGTTATTTCTTCGTGATTTTGGAACTAATCTTTATAGAAACTTGAAATATCCACCAAATACGTAACTTTATATTAGGGAAAACAATTTAAAAAAATCTTTCGATTTCGGGCTGTTTATATCGATTACAGATTTCGAGGTATTTAATTCATAAAAGAAATAAAATTTTTTGGTTTTAAGGCGTATAGATTTAAGACAATGTCAGACGTATACGCGTTACATTATTATAACTACAATATTCAAAAAAATCTTTGAACATATTTTGTCACAATTTTCCTTAATAAACATTTCAAATGTTTCTACAAAGAGCGTATTTTATTTTTTGTCGAAAATTACGTTTGTACAAAACTAATGGTCAACTAGAGTCTTGCCATTTTTACCAAATACGTAACTTACTACGATCTTAACGAAAACAATTTTTGAACATTTTTAGCCTAAACTAGGTTTATTTTAAGAAATCATATTAAAATTATGTATATATTATTATTATTATTTGTACGCTGTATTATTATCTTGCATGTTGGTTTTCATGAGGAAAACGTTGGAGGAGCAGAGGTAGGCCCTCTATTCGCTATATAGACCAGATTAAAACGCTCACACAAAGCTCAATGTCAGAAAGCATCCGGAATTCGGAGAACAGAAAGAGTTCTGGAGAAATGTTTCCAATCGGAATAATGTAGTACTTGCATGAAGGTCACGACGTCCGGAATCGAACAACGATCAAGAGTAATAATACTATTATATTGCTATATTATCGTACACCATATGTTATTAATAATAAATAATATTATACACCGGGCGGAGGTCCGCTCAAAATCGTTTTATCGAATGCAATGATTAATCGCCTTGCTCTCAAATTTATATGGTAATAACAAAACTCTAAAATCGTTATCCGAGCAATTCGCACTTATAAGCGACATCCACAACACCCCGCGGCTCGCTACATTTTTGTTTTTTTGTTTTAAATCGCCACACGGAACCGAAGAACTAGAAACCCATGCGGTCGAGTACGATTAGAATAATATCGTGGCGCCATCGTTATAATAATAATATAGTTTTATAGTATTTTTCTACTGTAATAATGTCGTCGGTGCGAGTATACGTATATACTGCACGTTATAAATAATTATATAAACGTTTTTTCTTTTCGCGATTCGCGTGCTGCGCCGCCAGTGTATACCTATACAACAAATGATCGCGTGCTATGACCAAAACTTGTCGTTATCATTAACTTTATTAAAAAACTCGGCAATAACAGCCGTATAGCTGCAGTGTATAATAATATTCTTTATTATTTTATTAATACACTTTATAGTTGTGTATACGTTACGGTCAAAGTGTACAATTCGAGCAATGTAATATACAATGCCCGGGCATTGTAATACAATGTCCGTCAAATTCGGGCAAAGCCGAATCAGTTTTATATAAATTAGTTACATTGCCCGGACATTGTATTACAAGAATATTTTTGTGTTTTGTTTATTTCTTTCATTTGTGTGTTCGTTCGCGTATACATATTGTCTACGCGTGATATACTATTATACGAACAAGACCGTAGCCAGCAAAAAAAAAAAAAATGTTTTAAAATACAATAAATATGAAATAAAATAAAAGTAATAAACTAATAATAGAATATAAATCATTAAATTTTATTTTAAGAAAAAATTTCGTGGGGTGTCTAAACCTTAATCCCCCCAGCTACGGCCTTGTATAGTAGTAGGTATAGTCTAAAATTATACTGTAATGATTATTTGACCATAACTGCAATTGTGTAATATTATATTCTGTTCGATATATATGAATGAATGATTAAAATGGTAGCAAATACCTACTCTAATATCACTAAGAGAAGCGGCTAGAAAATTTTCAAATCTCGACGGTCTGCAAGGACATGATATAAATGCAACGAGGCGAAACGAGTAAATGGAAACGTAGGACCGCAGGCAAATTATGTACATTTAAATGCAAATTAATATAGTAAAATAAACAAAAGCCGTTTGATTACTATTTTTTAGATTCTGAGCGGAGCGAGAAATGTATTGGTTTTACAATGATGTGTTTTTTTTATGTCTGTACCCAAAAATTCTACCAGAAGGAGTGCTCCGATCTTTTCGTGTAGCACCTTTTCTAAATTGAAAATTGCATCTAGTCTGTACTTAGAAGATGTCATTTTCTCACTACTTTTTTCAAAAGTCAGGAAAACTACCAAAAATCACATAAAAACGCTAAAAATGCAATTTCGTCTTAATCGATTGTCGTTTATTTCTTCGTTTATTTATTACACCGAAGCTCCGCCCAGAATCGTTTTATCGAACGCAAATCTTTATCCAAGTAATTCACTTAAGCGACGATATCCACAACACCCCGCGGCTCGCTACCTTTCTTTTTTATTATTATTATTATTATTAATATTATAATTGCCCGTTGTGTTTTTGGGCATTGCGTATAATGCCCGGACAAAGTACCGACATAATTTTCCACGTTGAACATCGAAATTGAACATTGTATACATTTGCCCGGGCATTGCACACAATACAATGCCCGATTATAACGCACTTTGACCGTAACACACATAACTCGGCGTTCCAGTGAGAACACGTTATCTTCACCTGTTGATGGTGGGGGAAACGAATCGAAAAATAAACACGACAATAAGATAAGACGTTTCGAATTACGTTTGCGCATGTATTGCATTATATATGTGTAATAATTATAACATTTTGTACACATTTCGAGGTTTACGATGCAAAACGAACGTGTTGTTTAATTTACCGGCTAAACGGTATACACGTAGATACTCGAGAACGTATTATAATATTGTCTCGTTGATAATGAAAGATAACGCGATGCGGGATTAGAAGGATATACTTGCGCACCATGCGCGCGTCGTCCTATACCTACTATAATAATGACTGCGCGCATCGTCGAGTGGTTTACAGCGTGTTATAAACACTGTACGAGAATAACTGCTATAATATATGTGAATTAGTACGAGCTGTTTAAACAGTACACAATAACAATCAAATAATTTTTGATTATTATTATTATTATTATTTTAACGTTATTTCGTCCACTGTATACGACATGGGCGGACGCAGACCTTATGATTATTAGGGTATGCAAGAGGTCGGACTTTTGTACCGGCCAAAGGAAAAAAGTGAAATACTTTGATTTTTAAATTATTCATTAATAAACAACTTTAAACAATTATTAATTTGTATAACAATACGGGTTTTTTTTTACAAATTACTAATAGCCAAGACACTTATTTAAATAAATATTACTTTTTTTTTTTTGAAAACGATTGTCTAATACGACATATTTTTATTTGATTAGGGTATGCAGCTGCATACCCCGCATACCCTCTGCGACCGCCTATATGATATACGACGATTTAACGTTTTAAACGAGCCGATATATTTTACAATACATTGCGGTACTACGCTCGGTTGGAGTAATCGGTTGACTTCGTTTCGAACTACGGTGGGAAAAAAAATGTGTTTCAAACGAAGTCGTATTATTATTATTATTATTATTCTATTTAGACTACGCAAAAATAAGAAAAAAAAGAAACCCTCCGTCCGAAAGAATAAATACTTGCTTTTCTTACCTCCCGCTCGTTGGTGCCGAATCCGATTCCCAGATTAGGCATTGCTCTTAATATGGCAACCAGCGATTGGACTGTATTGCTGAACACCACGGGCCTGTATTGTTTAAAGTCTTCTGACGTGAAACCGCTTTCGTGTATAATTCTGGAAAAAGGCAATACAATTTTCTTTTAAAATTTGTAAAATGTAATGTTTCTTTTTTTTTTGTGAAACAAAATTAGATTTTAAATAGACTTAAAAATACTAAAAAACGTCATCGTAATAAAATAAGATTTTTTTTTATTAATGTGTATACTAACGATATTAATGTATAATTATAAACGGGCGCAACAATAATTTATAATTTTTTTTTTTAATATACGTATGACTATACGTCTATACCTATACAGATTAAACGGTGTTTTTAACCGCGTCGCAATTTTATCGCGAATAGTCAGAAATTATTTGAAACTCGATTTCCGATTCCAACAAAATACAAAAAAAAAAAAATACATAGGTACGGTATTCGTGATTATTATATTTCACGCTGAACACATACCACTAATGCTAATCTCGGCTTCTATCCCGTACTATTTATATAAAAAAAAGAAAAATCGAATTTATAAGAGATCTTATGTACACACGTTAAATATATATGTACGTGAATCGTATATAATATCTTTTAAAAACTGGTTTTGAAGCCAGGTTGTAACGTATAAAATATGTATTAATAATACTATATTTTGTTATGAAATTATCAATGTTTTATACGTATTAATAAAAGCTAATGAGTATTATAAAAATTTTAAAAAATGTGTAGAAGAGTTGTTATTGTTGTATTAAAATTTGTTTATTTCTCTATACCGGTTTCGACTAAAAGTCAATTTTATAAAATACAAATTATCAAAATATTTCAAATAGGTACAAAATGTGTAAAATGTTTAATTATTATAACAATATAATAAATTAATAATTTAATAAAATCAATAATAATCACAGAACCTATACATGACTATTTTCTTTTCGTAACAATATATAGTTCACAATTTATTGAAATTTAATTCATTATACGAAGACAAAATACGTAATACAAAATGTGATTCATTCATTAAAATATATATTTATTAATATTCTCGTTCTTTTTTAAATTTTTACTTTTGTTGTTCTAATATTTTCTTTGTCACTACATTTATACCCGAACAAGGAATTTTAGTTGAAACCGTTGTAGAGAAATAAACAAATTTTTAATACCACAACAACAACAACCCTTGTATACATTTTTTTAAATTTTTTATTATATTCATTAGCTTTCATTAATACGTATAACACATTGATATATAATAATAATTATTATATATAATTATATTATTAATATTATAAATTATTTGTATTTTATGTTATATATATAAAATGTATATAAAATATATTACATACTAAATATAATTTACTTATAATATAGTTGTTTCTCAAATTTTTTTTTTTTGTTAATTGTTACATGTTATCAAAATTATTTTCAATTTAATACGAGTAGAAAGAAGAAAATACAATTGAAAATATTAATATTTACACTTTTTTCATGTTCTATTATTGTTAAAAAAAAATCTTGAAACAGAAACACTGATCGTTAAAATGTATTAAAATTTGAAAACGAATATCAAATAAAAGCAAAAAATAAAAAATTTTCTTTTCGATATATTCTGTACAATATTATATAAAATCATGTATCGTGCACTGAAAAATTGTATACCCTTATTTTTATAATTTATTTCATAACTGAAAGCATCTGTGTATCGGATAGGGAGGAGTCCATCGAAGTCATTGACCGAGGATTGAAAAATATAATAATTAAAAGTCGTGCACGTGCGGTATTTGAAATCAGACCGTATTTAGTACAACTATAAATTATCATCTATAAAAAAAATACAGTATTAATTAATGTTTTTCCGCGCTCGGGCGCCAAATAAAATTCCGTGGTTTTCGTTCAAACACGCTATAAAATCTCAATCTAAAACTAAACACACACACACACACACACACACACACACACACACACACAAACACGAGTCGTGATTTGACAGATAATTTAAATTGAAAAATCGAACCGTTTACGATGAAATCGTTTCACGGGGGAAAGAACCCTGAAAAGGCCACAGTAGCAATTGAGACAACAAATATTATATACACAAAATAAATTACAATATTACGCGATAAAAGAAATGTTTTTTTTTTATAAATATCTTAATATTCTTAAGAAGTCGCGAGATTAAAAATTTTAAAAAATGGTAAAAATTGTATTTTCAAAATACTTTTTAAATACGACCGTATATAGCCTTGGGAGTTCTTTCCCGCTTAAAGCAATTTCTTATTTCGACGAAAATCGTTTAAGTCCTCTTGAAAACGAAAGTCTCCTCGAAAACGTACGAATCGGGGCGTTGCAGTATCATCCAGGCAGTGGCGTGATAATTATACGGGGTGGCAAGCCGGGGTAGGCAACGCCCCGGGGTCCTCGTAAATAGAATTTGTACGTATACAAGATTTTGAATTTTAGTTTATTGAAATTCTTGTCATTCTGTTGTAAAGAATATATAGAAAAACATTAAATAATACTTATTGCGATAATATGTGCAGAATACACTAGAACTTTTTAAAATGAATTCGTGCGTTTCGGTGGCACTGCAAACAGACGAGCGGCTAAAATTGTTGTTACTGCTCCGGGCCGCATATTTACATGCCTACTGTACGTTTTGCTACACGGCTGCTGTTTCGTGATTGGACTATTCAAATTTACCGCAGTTGAAATTTTATAACAATTATCTCGATTCACGTTGTTGTCATATTATTATATCATCAGGTGGTGCATGTTTTGTCGGGAAATTGATAATCCGGAATTATATTACGTTCCATGACATTTGCGATGTCAGCGTGTTATCAGTGTATCGTTATCGAACAAGCCAAACACGCGCACTTCAGTGACTTCAGGTGGTTTTTCATAACGAATCAATGGACATTTTTCGTTTAAGTTCCGACAGAAGCTCGCAAGTATGGAGGTGTCTAAGCGAGCGTAGTGACTTATTGTCACGACGAGTATAATATAATGATAGTACACTGATAACACACTGACATCACAAATGTCATGGAATATAATATGATTTCGGCGGTTGAACGAGTGGCGCCGAAGTCTGAAAATACTACTCAGGCGAGTTGTATAGTTTATATTAACATTATATTTCGAGCTATTTACACGTAATAAAATTTAAATATTA
The DNA here is from genome assembly GCA_032441835.1 of Slavum lentiscoides. Lineage (NCBI taxonomy): Eukaryota > Metazoa > Arthropoda > Insecta > Hemiptera > Aphididae > Slavum > Slavum lentiscoides. The sequence goes on from CM063718.1 coordinate 13,583,326, forward strand.
TTCCAAGCTGTTGTCATATTATAATAAAGTATATTAAGTACCCGTATATATATATGTAGGTAGATATATTTTTTTTCATAACACATACAGTGCCTAATTTAATTTTTGAATTTTTCTCTGGTAAATGTATTGAGTTTCGTCAACTTTTTTATAGACAATCGTAGGTATATGACGAATACAATATTATAGGTAATCATGTGGAATAGGAGCGACACTAATAATTGTGATTACACAGCTTTCATCACGACATACAGATAAATTAAGCGTGAATGTACGATCTAATTGTCTTAATATTATTATAAAAAGTAATTATTGTAATAATAATATATAGGTGTAATAAAATTATTATATTATTTTCATTACACGGCCCATTCTATAAAAATGTGGTCAGGCCTTGGCCCGAGTTCAATACGGGGATCGGCGCCACTGAGACCTGCAATCACGAAACAACAGTCGTGCAACAATGTACAACAGAATGTTAATACAATAATATGCCTCCGGGGCCGAAAATTTTTAATTACTGTCTCCGGCAAACGTTTTCCCCAACACGCGATTCCAAACCAACAGCGCGTAGGTACCGCTTACCGCGTACACGTCGGCGCGGTTACTATACAGCGGTACGTATACACAGTGCACGATCGCGTTTCTTCGATTCTCACGCATCCCAAAACACTTTAATGTTCTCGGGATCGTAAATTTCGGAATTTCGGACGTTATTTCAGTCCGTTTTTTTTTTTTTTATGTAACACACGCTGTTCTTCTGCAGTTAATGTCGACGATCTGCCGGAGCAAAACATATGGCGCACAAACTATAATACTATGTACACGATGCTACGTATACACACACACACACACACACACACACACAATTTATACGCATTTCCAATACGAGCGTTGTTTCCGGCATCTAAAAATAAAGCGACGCTATCTCGTGTAAACCTATACCGCTCTGTAAGGGAAAGTCGCCGCCGCCGCGTTTCGATACCCTGCAGGGACTCCGGTCATTGTGATAGGGGGATTCGGTGCGGTATAGTGGTGGTAGTGGCGGCGGCGGCGCGGCGGCGACGGCGTTCGCGTGCCCGGCGACGAGACGGGAGCGCGCGTGGGAGTATCGATCCTGCGCCGCCACCGCCGCCGCCGCCGTGGAGTCATCAAACCTTGTTTTGTGGTACACATTAACATCGTTGCTTTTAATACCGGGGCGTGGTCGGTCTCGTCGCGTACCTAGTCGCGATCACGTCGTTTGTGTGTGTGTTTTTGTTTTTTCGTTTTAAAAAAAAAAAACCTTATCTATTCCTATATTCTACGGTATATATCTTTACACAAAAACTAAACAAACAAAACCCGTTTCGCTTCTTAACACAATTATTCCTACACACTTATTAATAATTATTATTATTATCATTATCATATTATTATTATTATTCAGTGGCGTAGCCAGGATTTTTATTTAGGAGTGGGGGAGACTGATAATTTTTTTATACGGAGGCGTAAATAGGATCCTTATATTTTAATATTGAAAGCATTATTAAATTTTCCTTAAATTTCGGGAAGAGTGGGACTAAAGCCCCATCAGCCCCCCCCCCTCTGGCTACGCCACTGTTATTATTATTAAGTAGCGTAACCAGGATTTTTATTTGGTGGGAGGTGGGGAGGGGGGGTGAGACTGATAATTTTGTATATGGAGGCGTAAATAGGATCCTTATTTTTTAATATTGAAAGCATTATTAAATTTTCCATAAATTTCGGGGAGGGTGGGGCTAAAGCCCCATCAGCCCCTCTCTGGCTACGCCACTGTTATTATTATTATTATTATATGAGATGCGCGATATTATTAATTCGGTCATTTTGACCGAATCATATAGATATAACGACGAGTCGTTTGGTTTGATAATACATATACACGTATATATATAGAAAATAAGATGATCGTTTCTTTTTTTATCGACGGGGAAAAAGTTGCGAAAAAAAATTGTAAATAAAATAATTTGAAGAGCTTTAGCAATGGCCTTCAGTTATAATGCCTAACTATATATTATAACATGACGTGTACTATGCATATTTTTATGTGTATAGTTAAAAACGCGCGCGCGCAAATAACTCTTAAAATAAAAAGCGAAATATTAAAAGTTTTCAAATAAAACGAAAATATTTTTAAAACGTTAAAAATCTATTGAACGTTGGAGGGGAGAGGCGAGGGAACGTTTGATATTTTAAAATTAATAAATGTGTAAATATTTTATTAAATAGAATATAACATTATATTTTAATAATTAAAAATGTGTTCACATAATATATTACAAATATTAACGTGTGTAACGCGCGCATAAACTTGATGAACACTCGCTAAAATACGTATACGATATATATTTACTGAATCAAAAATATTTTACATCGTTTGTTCTTTATTATTTCATTATTAAATATATTCATAACGTTTGATGTCTTTTTTTTTTAATGTAGATTTTTTAAATTTAAAATTGCTTTTCATTGTCTTCTATTTTATAAATATCTGCAATATATATTTACATTGTTCCCGATTCGTAATTTATTATTATATTAAGTATCGATATTAAATAAAATGGTTTAACTCATGACGTAAATTATATAAATCTGAATTTAACTTGAGTATACAACTTCAAAAAAAAAAATTGTTCTTTATTTTATGAATAATGTTGAAAAACAAAATTCACAAATCGAATATTCCGTACATTTTTTAAATAAAATAAACCATATTAACCATTAACTATAAAATTTAAATTTAAACGGTTTTGTTTTGCACTTTGAGTGCTTAAATGTTAGATATATTCTAACAGGTTGTCTATATTTATTTTGTATTAATAATTTCTAGTTCATTTCTAAACGACTGCGATTTTATTTCGCTATTTATTATGTAATCGAAAATATTTACGTTTCTACCAGTTGTTGATTTATTTTTAATTATTTATTAATATATTTTATTTGCTTGTTACGAATTTAAATTACATAACAGAATGGCAGTTCTGCTAGGGTCATACACGTTTTTTGAATTAAAATATAATATTATATCCCTTTATTCTATATAATCGAATGTTCAACGATAATCATTATATATATATGTATTGTAAATATTTTTGATAGTTTTAAATATTTAAAAGTATACTTATTAGTTAGTAATTTATGAACTATATCTGAAATAAAAAAAAACACTCCTATTTTGGGTCAGAACCCGGATGAAAACTTCATGATTATATACTGTTTGAATAATAATTAATCCATTTAACTTTTAATTAAAGAATCAAATTAAACCGTATGACGTATAGATAATTAAATACCTAATAAATTTAATATTTAAATATTTTCGAAATAATTATGATTTAATCAGAAATTTAATAACTTAATTTTTTTACGTCTCCGGAAATATTATAAGAAATGCAAGTTAATCAGTTATTACCACGGACCGGACACGTCAATTATCTATATGTAGCATAAAATATTATAATATATAGTGTAAAAAAAGAAATATTACTCGATAAATATTTTAAAAAATAAATACATATGATATAGCTGAATACTTGAATAGTGTTTTAGCCTTTAATTTCAACTTTGCATTCATTCATTATAGTCAAATAAAGTGTTTACAAATGAGTCATCCGACCTATACACTAAGCGTGTTTACACATTATACACAAACTCGAATCAGTTTGTGATGCCTCTGTAGGTCATTAATAATTCACAAAATATATGCATGAATTATTTGTAAAACAGATAAAAGACCATCCCGTAATATTTATTATCTTATTACAAGAAAAACAATCGATACGATAATGCGTTATATCGAAACATTCGAAGTGTGTTTTAATTGTTCGCTGAATAAGTTGAATAATATAGTTTGAAAAAATAAAAATAGAAACTTTTCTTAACCTCATACACGCAACTATACACGTTATTAGAAATCGAATTATACGATATTCATACGATAGAGGTTTGTCGTAACAAACGACGGGTTAAGACCAATTTCTGAAGACGCAAATAACACTTTTCAAAAATAAACTAGAGAACGAATATCGTTTTATATACACTAGCAGTCACGTGCTTATGTCGACTTAATTTTCTCAAGTATATATTATGTTATTATAATTATTATTCATTATTGCACGAATGTTTTCACATGATTTGTTTCTCTTTCAATGCAAAATATTCAGACCAATTATTCAAATTTTACGTATACACTAATGACGTACATATATACGCGGTTTAGGCTTTGGCTGCTATTCTTACTATAAATACCAATTAGATGGCTGAATAGCGGCTGTGTTTTAAAACCGAGTTGGTCTCAAACGTTATGGAAAATCTAAAGAAGATATAGGTATATATATATATATATATATATGTTTAAATAAATAAGTAAACCCCAATTAAAAATATTATAACGATTATTATAGGAAAATATACAGTTAGTAACATTATAAATTAGGTACATACTATGTAGAAACATATTTAGAGAGTGGCTACAAAACACAGAACAAATTTTCAATAGGAAGATTTAAAACGATACTCGAGTATTTTTCTTTTATGCTAATATAGTGTACTTTAATAATGCTATTTGATGTACGATATATTATTGATATAATATTGCAAGTTCCTCCGGAAAGACGTGTTTGCAAGTATATAATATACATTAGATGTTTAGTGTAAAACGATTTGAAACTCACTTCATCTGTTTGACTATTGTACTTTTCCCTGATTCTCCAGCACCTGAAATCATATGACGACAAAAATTATTATCCGTAGGTCGATTTGACATAACCAGAATATTTTATATAAAGATTTTTATATGCATAGTACGTGATAAACGGTTTATCACTGCACCAAATGACATACAGTGGAGTTGACCTGCCTGCTAAGGAACATTTAACTTTCCAGACTTGGGTAAAATACTTTTTAAAAGTATTTGGAATACATATTCCGAAAAAATCGAAAAAAAGTATTCAGAATATGTATTCGAATACTTCTTAACAATAATATTTTGAATATTTCACAAGAAGTATTCCAAATACTTTTAGAATACTTTTTTTCACTAGTTTTCAGTAATACGAATATCGAATATATTGTAATTATATTGTTTAATGGAAAATAAATAGTCACCGTTATGTAAGTATTTGGAGGAGGTTTAATAATTTTTTTTTTTAAATTCTGTGTTTATAAATTAACACGATAACTAATAAGTAAATTAATAATATCAATTAGTTATGAAATAGGTATAACACAATTAATTATTGTAACATATATGTATAGTGTAATCAAATACATTTTATTATTTGAATAAGGCCGCGGGTTCAAACACCAAATATAGCATGGTTATTCATAAAATATACTCGGGTCCATGTCCCTGGCACCGCCCATTTCAAATTCCAATTTGATACAGAAGGCTTTCGTTTGTGCTACGTTTGTGCCATTAATCCCTTCTCAATTTATCCTAGATTTTCCTTGGGCGGTGCCGGGGACATGCTAAATCAAAAATTCAAATTTCGACCCCAAACTTGGACCGTTCGTTTGTGCTGGGCTGCACCGTTAATCCCTTCGTTTGTGCTCAATTTGAAATTTGAATTTTTGATTTAGCATGTCCCCGACACCGCCCAAGGAAAATCTAGGATAACTTGAGAAGGGATTGAGCACAAACGAAGGGATTAACGGCACAATCCAGCACAAACGAAAGCCCTTTGTATCAAATTGAAATTTGAAATGGGCGGTGCCTGCAGGGACATGGACCTAATATACTCGGTGTCATTTAAAATACCTACTGCTATTGCAGTTTTTGCTCGGACTTTTTTCCGAAATAATTATTTTTTTTACGTTTAAGTAATAAATTATTATTTTTATGTAGGTAATATTTAAAATACGATTGAGTTTTAAAAAGTATTCGGAATACAGCTGTATTCGCAGGATACTACCGAAAAAACTATTTAAAAAGTATTCCGAATACTAATCAAGTATGTAACTTTCGATAATAATAAATTATTAATTCGGAAACTCTCCACTGGCCAACCAAAATCGTGAATTTTTTTATTTTTATTATAGCGTCGAAGAAAAAAAAAAGCAGTAACGAAAATAATATAATTCCGCTCTAAATGTCAGAAGCGCATCGGTAGGCGTAATTTATTTTACGATCGAATCAAAACAATTATAACTATATATAATTGTATGAAAATATTGTAAACGTCGACGACCGGTCGACAAAATGATGTAGTACAGTTACGTAATTACACTTCAATATAGCCATCAGCGATCAAAAATTATTATTATTATTATTTTTAATAACGTTTTTTTTTTTTTTTTACCAGTCTATAATATACGCACGTGCGTGTATATATATATGTGCGGTCTATATAATCATGTGTATACATTTTCAAACGCAGCACGCGTTCGGTATATATATTTTTTTTTAATCGGGTTTTAAAACAATTATTAATAAGTACGATTACAAGATGTGCGCTGTAAAGAGACAAAAAAGTTAAGATTTTTTTTTTTTTAAATATTTTTTTATGTCTAACCGAGTCGAAAACATTCGGTTTTTTTTCTATACTTAACATCTGCAAGTGTTCTATAGAAATAGTATGGAAAATCAAAATAACGCGTATTAATATATAGTTTTAAATTGTTACACGCGCGAAAAAAAAATCTCGAAAGCAGACGTTTTATTTTTTTATTTTTCGTGTACAACCAGTGGCGTATTTACGGGGAAGGGGATGGGGTTAGGATTAAACCTTCCCCCCCCCCCAAAAAAAAATGTCAATTAAAAACATTATTTAACGTCGGTCAATTTATATTTACCCGTTTAACGCTAATGCAGTCGACACTCGACACGAATATATAGTCGACGACAAACACACATTAACCCACTCCTCACGTTGCATTCACTATTCAAAAGAATTGTACGGGGTCATGTGATGAAGCTTTTATATGAATCTCACAAAAAGATATACTATTACAGTGGAGATCTGCAAGAAATCGGAGGAAAGACTTATTCGAGAAACTATACATCAGTGGTACATTCTGATTGATATACATATATATATATATATATATATGTAGTTAATATTTGTTCATTTTTATTAAACATAAAACGTTGATTTAAAGTCGTTTATTATTTTTAACAGGGAGGACTAATATTATGGTTAGCTATATATGTGCTTATATAATTGAAGGACGCAATAAAACCCGAATAGAATAGAACATATGTGTAGTTCTCACTGAACTCTTCGATGAAAAAAAAAATTAATAACAATAGACGTTCGGAATTTGTATTAAAATTTTCTGTTTTCTAAATTCGAATAAATAATATATCAAAATTATTATTATTATTACTATAAATAAAATTAAAAATTAAAAAACAAAAATATTATATTTTATTTATAAATTTAAATAAATAAAATAATTATAAATTAAAAAATGTAATACTATAATAAAAAATATATATATATATATATTAAAAAAAACAATATATATATATAATAAAATTAATATATATTATAAAAAAAAATAATATATGCCAAGAGTATTTGGTAAATTTTAAGACAGTAACAACTATAGTTTCGACCGTAAGTCATCATTAGGTTATTATTATTATTATTATTACGGATATTGACGAGAAATTTATTATTGAAAAAATTTTTAAAAAATTGCCTACGAAAATAATATTAGAAATAAAATCGTTAATATTATATATATATATAGCGAGGACGGAGTTATTCTATGTTTTATTTTAACCTCCCGTTTCCTCTTCTCCCCGCAGAGACGCAGAGAAATTGAAAGTACGCCCCACCCTCTTGTATTATATTAGGTGTATGGAAACGATTAAAATAATAATGATTTTTTCTCTCTCTCTCTCTCTCCTTTTTGTCGTTATTGCTGTTGTTGTTGTTGTTTTATATGATAATGATTATTTCTTTCTCCCCTATGAAAAAAAAAAAAACGACCTCGAGTGTTTACACGAGAAACTCGAACGACGTTAAAATCTATAACAACGATGATATATTATTATTATATATTTAGACGTTGCCATTACCGGCGGCTGCTCGAGCTAAAGGGTCGGTTGCGGGCGGCAAATCGATTTCTGCTGGCGCGTATACGTGTATACGGCCGGGAGCCGTCGGTGTGACGACGACGACGTTGACTGGGTGAGGCAGAGGGCCCCGCGGTGCAGCAGCGCGCCGCGACACGGGAGTGCCACTTCTGACAGAAACCGTCCTCGCGCACACACACATGCGTGCGCGCAAATAGGTATAATATATTACAAAATTTATATGTACACACACACACACACACATATAGTGTCTCTGTCTGTTTTACTTTATATGTGTAACGAATAGGTTTTATTAGTGTGTGTGTGTGATGGTTTCGTGACGCCAGCACCCCCCCCCCCGTCCGAAACGACTTGCACAGAGCAGCCCCTAAATCGTCGCGACCGTCCGCCGACGATGCACGCTCGTCCCCACCCTACCCTACCCACGACCGGCGGAAAAGAAAACCGTGTCGCAGCGGAGCAATAGCTAGTTGGCGTTTTGACTGTATCATAAATATATTATAGCTGCGTCTGTTACAATATATTATGTATAAACGGCCATATATATGTTATTATTATTATTAATTACTTCTCATAATCGTCGTGCCGCGTCGACTCAAAAAACGGCGCGGTAAGGTTAGTGGACGCGATAATTATTAATTATTATTGTTCGTCTCTCGTATACGTATTTTATATATTATTACGTATACGACGACGACGACGACGACGACGAAATGGCGATGGTACGCAGTGTATAGGACGACCGTCGCCGGGCACTTGCCCAAGAAAAAATAAATGGGAAGAAAAAAAATGGAAACGAATAACAACAACACGTCGTCGTAGACTGCTGCTGCTGCTGCTGCTGGTACGACCCGACGTCCTGGGGAGGACGCGACGCGAGACGATATTATTATAATATATACGTCATACACGCGAGGGTTTCTCTCTCCGTCGCGGAACACACCGAAATAATCGCGCGCTGCCCCGAGTAAGAATCCGTTGCCAGAATAACAAAAAAAAAAAAAAAAAATTACACGCTTTGCACAAAACTTCTAGTCTAGTCCGTGTCCAGAGTCGCGCGGTGTACACCGCCACGGCGAATATAATATACGCGCGGTGACGTCCGGGGGCCTGCGCGCGGTTCGCTTACGCGCGCGTAACGCGGTTGAATCGACGATTGCAAAAACGTCATGATGAGTCAATTATTCAAAACTTTTGCATAGGATCTTTTGGAACGACACACACACAAGTCATTGACTAAAGACGTTTTCGCTCTCAACCAGATTTTTCGGTCGTAATTTTAAAGTATGACTATATAAAGACGTTTTTACTAATATCTCGATTTCATAAAATATTTCACTCGTGACGTTTCTGCAATCATCGATTCAGTCGGTCCGCGCGTTACATGCAGTGGCAACAAAGTATATACCGTACAATTAATATTTCAAGTTTTTTTGTCAAATTTTATGTCTCCGAAATCTCGTTACGATTCAAAAACCGGGAACTCGTATACGAAGAATAGCGAGACACGTTCTGTTTATTCATTGTCGATTCGTATAACAACATATTGTCGTACGCCCGCTACAGGTAGGTGCATGTAAAAAAAAAAAAAAATCGAATAATAACGACTGTCATTTAACGGAGTATTGAAACGCGGTGGTGGTGGTGCAGGTGACAGAATTGGCGTTATTAATTCAAAAACACAAATGGTATTGTAAAATATATATTTACGTATACATTAACCCCTTGCAGTGCCCGTGCCTAAATTTTTGTCGTCCTACCGGCAGCTTTGAACGGGGGGGGAGAAAACGATTGTCGTGCAATATGTCAAATACATAAATATTATAACCAGTGGCAAATAATTGGTATGGCAAAATAGAAATAACCTAACCTACCCATCCACCCACCCCCCAGCCAAACTACATTTTATAATTTATTAACTAATAATAATATGCAAATCTAATGACACCCACCCCTTAAATAAGGTCTGGCAGTTGCCAGACCTTGACCACGTGATGGGCGCCACTGATTATGACCCTCGGGCGTTAGGTATATATATATATATATATTCTGGGACGAAAACCGATATTTCTTTCGGTCAATTCTACACCGCCGTTCCGTCGTAGTACACTGCAATATACAGAACAGTTTAATTCGATTAAAGTACTGGAGCAAAGTCTTGTTAAAATAAAACGTTTTTGAGGACATGTTATTTTCATAACGCGTTACACTAATCGCATTACAGTTGTTTGTGGCTCGCGCGGTAAAAAAAAAAAAAGCAGAGACGTACGACTCGATTTCCGCGCCGTCTCCGTTCGGCGAAGGGAATTATTAATGTGCGGCGGCGAAAGGAACGCGGTCGCCGCCGCCGCCGGTGGGTACGCGACGTTTGCTCACCTAACAACAGCAGCTTTATGTCTTTGGCCGCCTGTAGTCCGTCCTCCCTGAGGTTCCTCTCGATCTGCCGGCTCCGGGCCAGGGCGGCCCGTTCCTCCGCCGACATGGCGCAGCCCATCTTCCGGCCGACTTTCGCTAGGGCTGAAATCTTAATGCGCGCGGCTATTATACGCGCCGCCGGGACGTGTTCGCACAGCACCACCGACCGCCGTTAACCGCAACGGTGCCGCACCGGTGTCGTGCCGGTCATCGAGACCGTCTCCCGTCGGTCGAACGGTGCTCGCAGTATGCACGCATGTCCCGGACCGGTACGACAAATGCACGCACCCCGTCGGTCCGTCCGCGCGTTCACGTACAGGTGCGCCGGGTCACTGCTGTTGCACAGCGCGCCGAACGTCCGCCGCCGCCGCCGCCGCCGGTAAGGCGATAATAATAATACGGGTCTTTACCGACCGGGCGCGGTGACGACACTCTCAGTAACGATCCCTTTGCTGTCGCACACTGTGAACGCGCCCCGGTGAAACTTTTTCGCGCACGCCGAAATACGCGGCCACGCGGGGGAAAAGGCAAAAAAAAAAAGAAAAAGAGGCGTTGTAAGAATAAAATAACGATTATTATTTTAGGTATACGAAAACGAATAAAACCGCCCGTCGAGTACGCGTATTTATTGTAACGCCGGACCGTTATTATTATAATAATATACGCTCGCGTTTCTAACGAAAATAATTATATCGAACCGGAGGCTAGTGGTTATTTGGGCGGGGGAACCGCTGTGCGCTTACGTGCGACGGCTACTGCGAACGGCACAGAGCAAGCGCAAAACGCGAACTGACGCCCGTCCGTGTGTGCGCGCGCGCGCGCGCCGGCTATCGTCTGTCGAGTGCGCGCGCGTGTGTACTTGTGTGTCTGTGTGCGTGTGTGTGTGTGTGTGTGTGTGTGTGTGTGTGTGCACCGCGGCTGGCAGCTGCGCGTCGGGTGTGACCAACGTGACGGCGGCCGCGTGTCACGCACCGTCCCTCCGGCACCGGTGTGTGTGTGTGTGTGTGTGTGTGTGTGTGTGGCACTACTGCCGGTGGCCCCCACAGGGATCCGCTCGATTTCATTCGGCGCGAGTGCGCGACAAGACCCGCACGGGCCGTCGTCGTGACCGGCTGACGGTCGGGGGCGGTGGTCGCCGGTCGGTCAGCGGCGGCGGCGGCGGCGGCGGATGCTGCTGCTCTCACGCCGCGCTGCAGCCGGCGGATTCCGTCCGCGCGCCCACTTCCACAGCACAAGGCCGTAGCCGTGGGGGGACTTGGGCTTCAGACCCCCTCACCCATCCCCCGAAATTTTTACTTAAAATTTAACGATTTTAAATGTCTATTACATTTGAAATTTTTACGCGCGTATATAGCTTTAATGTGCTTTCATTTAACATTTTTTTTTTTTTTTTTATTAACATATATTTCGTCTTATATTTGATTTTTGATATATTATGTAGGTACTCGTTTTGGTTTTAAAATCACGAAAAAATTTTATAAAAACCGACCCCGGTAATTAAATCTGGTATACCGACTTCAAATTTTACCAACCTTATTTTTAGGTGTATTTTAATGAATTTTGGGCACGCACTCCTTTAAATTTATAATAAAACATTTTTACCTTATATAAATAACGGACACCCCAATATATATATATACTGAACTTGTATATTATTGTGTGATAAATATTATAATCACAGGCGTGGGCCGGGTGGGCCATGTCCCCCCCCCCTGCGAGCCGAGCCCTACTTTATTTATAATCGCGTCTGTTTACAATTTGCTCAGAACTCAAATTATCCTATTTAACGAATTTATATTTACATTATCATAATCCTATCAAGTAACTGCTGTTTTACAAGAAAGTTAAAACGGAAATCGTAATTTCCTTGATTTATATGATATTGAACATGTGCGCATTTCACGTGTAAAACGTTGTAGAACGGTTTTTATATTTTCAAAATAAGTAATTGGTTTTTTACACAACCTTAAAATTCGCCCTTTACGGGTAATATACAGATAACCGATTTTCCGTTTTTTTTTCTTCCACGACTTCTTTTTAACCTTTTTTTCCGGTAATTTTTTTAACTCGCCCGCGATCGCACGGCTTATCCTCCGAGTTAGTGATCCGCGCGAACGTCTCCGTACTCTTTCTGATTTTTCCGCGTCCCGTTTTCCCGATCGATCGAATAAAGGGCCGGGCGTTGGAAGAAAAAATCGCGGCTGCCGCTTCCGTGGTTTTACGTCGGTTTTAATTGACCCTTGAAATTCATTTCACGCGTTTTTTCACCTAGTGAACGTTTTATATCGTTTCGCCTTTTTTCTATTCTGATTCACCGGATTTGACGCGATTTTATCCGCACAACCGGACGTGTTTAAATACTTCGAATTACCACGAACGACCAACACTCGACAGTCGACGTGGCTCGATCGGTTAGGCCGCGCGCACATTGGAGAGCGTCGGAGCGTCGAGCATCGAGCGTCAAGGTGCGCACATTGCAGAGCATTACTTTTGAGCGGTGTGGTTTGTTTTATAAAGAAATTTAAGAATCTAAAAGAAATAAGATCTAAAAATACCCATGATGATGGAAAAACCAGATAATCAGTATATTTCATGAGCATCGAGCGTCGAAATTCGAACATGTTTGACTTGTGACGCGCCACGACGCTGACACTCAACGCTGACGCTCGACGCTCTCCAATATGCGCGCGGCCTTAGGCGTTAGGTGGTTTAGTAGATTCTAAGTATAGATACGAGATAGGCAGGTTCTTCCAGTGGCGGTTATAAGAGGAGCGATAGGTGGATCGCCTCCCTCCATGGGATTTGATATTTTTTAATTTAGTATATCTCTGACCTAACAGCACCGACTTGTGTCATGTAAGTTGGTTCAATTATGTGTTATGGTTATGCTCCATTTTCGCTCCCTCCTTTGAACATCGTGTATATGGCTGAAATTAGTGCTCGACTAACGATTAGCAAGGTAGGTACGTAAGGTACGCGCTGATCATCGGACGTGATCGAGTGTTTAGTGGTTAGCTGACGACAAACTCGGTCGGTCGTGTACAGTGTAAACGAGTAAACGTGTAAATGTGAGTAAACGTTAAATAAATAGTGAACGTGTAAAATAAACGAGTAAACGTGTAAACAAGTGTACAACGAGGAAAAATGAATCCTTACGTTCATTTTATTTCATTGAAATACACGAAATAATAATATTATTAATAATAATAACGATTGCATACGCGCATATGATCGGTCGCTCGGTCAGCGTCAAACTAAACACTCGCATGTACCGATGTGGCGCGTCAGCCGACCGTAATAAAACTGGAAAAGAAAGTAGTCACCAAACAGTGCTACGACACAACATAGAGGGCGTGGCAGAAAGGCGCTTATAAATAGCGGTGCGAAACCATATAGGACCGCTCAGTGTAGTCACCGCGTTCTGCGTCTGACTGCGATATGTGTGTGTTGTGAAAAAAAACCGCTATTTATATGCGCCTTTCTGCCACGCCCTCTATGATGTGTCGTAGCGCTATCTGGTGACTACTTTCTTTTCTTGTTTTCTCGTTATTTCGTTTACGTTCCATGCACGTTGGTCTTCCTTTTTTCTATATCTGCATTTCGTCTCGGTAGATTAATAGATCTTTCTTCTTGGTACTTGTCGATGTGGATATTTCATTGACTGAGGGAGTTGGCTCCATTTTCGCCCCTCTTCCCCTTGAACATTATGTATAACCGCCACTGGATTCTTCTGTGTTTGCTTCCGAACCGTTCGCAGTGATGTGATTAAATAATGAACATTAGTTATGTTTTATATGAATTTAAGTTAGATATTGCTGCTACTATAGTACTATATGGTGAAAATGAAACAAACTGCATGTGTTATTAAACAGTTTTTTCTAATTACAAATTTTTCAAACTCATTTGAATTACCAGGGGAATTACCAAATGCGCCAAAAGCGTACACGAACAACGAAAAAATTTGCAACAAAATTTTTCAACATTGGCTTGGCCCACCCTGCCACAAAGGTCTGCGCACGCCTATGATTACAATTATACTCCGTTTCACGAGAGAAGGTACACGTTTTTTCGTCCGTCGATGCGTATCTCCCACCAATTTCGCCCGTTCGTTTACGATCGTAAAACGTTCGGGCAACGGTCGGTAACGACTCTTTCGCATACGTAGCGCTAACGTAGCCGCCGGGCGGTAAAAAGTGGGGAAATTTGGCCTCCGCGTTGTTGACGGCGGCAGTCGGATGCGCGACTCGTGTACCTTCTCTTGTGAAACGGAGTATAGAGTAGAAATGTAAAATAATGTAGTTACCTAAATTTAAAAAAAAAATGTCACACACTTAATTTAAATAATAATTTAATAATTTCATATTTTAATGAGCATATTTACGTTTTTTAAAACTTGTTAGTTAAAAAACATATTTATACTCTCAGCCCCCCAATAAATTTTTGCTGGCTACGGCCTCACCCCAGCGAAATGCATTTCTATGGTCGTTTGGCTTTTTGTGTTTTAATTTTATATTCGGTTGTACGAGACACAATATGCTTCCCCCTCCCCCAAATACAGGGTTACAGAATGAATTTCATACCAACGACAAGTCGGCGAACAACCAACTGCGATTGTGATAGGCCCGCAGCAATAATGGTGCCCACGTATAGGTTACCAAGTAGGTCCCCAAGGGGGAGGGTTGTTTGGGTCTGGACCCCCCACATTCAACATTTAAAAATGTTTTCTTATGCGATTCAAATTTAATCTAATAAAACTTTAATGAAAATTAAATAATATAAATATATTAATATTATACACGTAATTCAGTGACGAATCCAGGGTGAAGAGTCGATGGGGTCCGGCCTACTCCTCGAAATTTTTTCGTTCTTATATCGATATTATTATTAATATATTAACATTTTTTTTCAATATTTTTAAATAAACCCCCCCCCCTTAAAATAAAATCCTGGCTACGTGCTTGACGTAATTATAATATTATAATCGGTGTTTAATAGATATAATTGATTTATATTTTCGTGCAAAATGTATTAAAATTATAGTACGTATATATTGTATATGTATGTATGTATAAACTCCGCGCCACGAGAAAATGCGTACGGCACGCGCATCTAAATGACAGCGCTCCGCCGTCTTGAGGCCAAATTTCCCCTTCCATGCAGCAACTGGTCTCTGTACACACCTGCCGACGAAGCGCTCCGACGGGTGGCGATCGTGCTGGCAAAGTGGTGGGGATGCGCGAAAAAGTACGTGTTTTGTTCGGCCGCCGTATGCATTCTCTCGTGGCGCGGAGTATATATATATATATATATATATACCAGATATTTTTTCTTTGTTGACATGTCTATGTTTAAACCAGTATGGACCCCCCTTGAAAAAAATTTGGTTACACCACTGCCTGCAAGTACTATACACTGCTAGTAGTCGAATGGGATGGGTAGGATGAGTGCGGGTCAACTTAGGAATCTTGCGTATTAAAATTGAATAAAATTGAAGAATCCGCGTCTTAGGTCGACTGCATATACATGATTGGAAAATCTCATCTCAATATTATGTGCAAATTACATATAGAAATAAATTATATTGATGTTAGTAACAATTTTAGTAAAATAAGTCATCATATATTTAATGCGTATTAAAATCCTTTATACATAGATATTAATATTTGTATTTTGTATATTGTTTATGAGTTTAAAAATGTATTTTTACTGCATGTTGAAACATTTAAAAGGATAATGACAACATGATATTTGTTATCATTGCTAGGGAGTTATTTTTTCTTTACAACTTAGACTCTTTTTTAATTTGTAATGACAGTTGTATATTAACGGTGGGGGGAAGGGTCCACTTTTAACTCCCTTCCCAGAACCAAAAAAAAAAAAAATTACGTCTTACCAAAACTTACTGATAAGCATCCATATATGAATATAAAACAATTAGTTTCACTTTTAAAAGTTTTAACCTCCCCTACCCTACCCCCCACCAAAAAAAACTGAAAATATGCCACTGGTAGTGGAGTAGTTGCACATTAAAAATATAACTGCACTGGCTTTTCAAAAACCTATGGGCGTCACTGTAGATCAGTGGTGGCGAACTTCTCCCCCGACATTTTAATATATTGTACTGTAATCACAAGTATTTGAATACTTGGACGGAGACGAGATGATAAATATATAATAAAATATAACGCTTCTCGTCACAACGCGAGATTCCTTTGCACGTGCAAAAAAATTAATTAAGTTAGTATTATATACTGTGCATATAATCATTTCCAAACAGCAAAATCACTACAATAATACGCATTAAAAATATGTACTGAAACATAGAATAATTTCTAAACACATTTTCCAAACAGTCGCGCGTTTAATCGTTTTTAAACACATCTTGTAAACCCTAAATTACCGAAATTGTCCTCCGTTTTTTTTAAATATTTAAAATTTTAAAAACTAATAAAACGTATATACGTCCAAATTAACACGTTTTACAATAAAACCTACGCCTAATGCATACAAATAATAATACCCGTTGAAATGAATTTTTAATTATAATCTTTAAATTTTTGTTCTTTTAAGAAAACGATATATAGATATTATAACCGTTATACAAAACTGTGACTTAAAACTTTAGAATGAGTTGACTTTTTCATTTCGATTCCGATACTCGAATTCTCGAGGTAAGTGAAATGTCAATAAGTTGTTTATTATTGGTGATTTCATATTACTTTATACAATTTCAAGTATTTCCTTTTATTGTTTCGCTCTTTGTATATATTCTCTCCTTTCTTCGTCCTGTACTTCTGTATACCTAAAATGATCACCTCGAAACTTTTATTCCGTGAATTCCGTTAAAATTATTTTACACGAAACGAATATTTTTATTAAAATAATAATATCGTTATACCCGTTTAAAATCTCTAACGCTAGACTGAGTAAGAAATTATTAGTTCTACCAAGAATTGTGTATATTTTTTCTGAATACAACAACATATAAACATATACGCGCGTGCGGTTAGGTATTTAGAATGTTTTAAATTTTAGGGAAATTGTAGCTTAGTAAAATCGTACTAATTTCTAGATTAATAATTATTATCACGATTTATATGAAATTTAGTAATTTTAAATCAGTAATTTTTTTATTTATAATAATAATTATGGCTGCTTAAATATATTTATAATTGCTTATTAGATAATGATTATGGTAATATTAAACGATTTAAAAATATAGTTTTAAATGTGAGTATATGTCTACGCGTAAGGCGTCGTGTTCATTGCATATGTAGTTGTATGTTTATAATTGGAATCTCCATAAAACATCAACAAAAAAGATAATGTTTAATTTATCAAATATATTATGTCTCGTAAAATATTTAACAATTGCGATTGCCGATTGGCGTATACTTAATAAAACATTAAGTATATTTCAAAAAATGAATTATCGCTATATACTGTTATAAATGTCAAATAATTTTAAATTAAATAAGTATTGTATTATTTTATGGTGGTGAATCATTTACACTAAAAATGATCGTTGCGTTCAACGTATTAACCGATTCTGTTACATAACCCGTTGTAATATTAAATGAAATAATATTTAATTGATATACATTTAAAATACGTGCATAATTTACACAGGAATTTGATTTGAACACCATATTGACCACAATAAATAATCATATTGAAATAATATTGTTTATCCGATATACTTTATTTTGTGTGTGTGTGTGTGTGTGTTGAAATATCGCAGAATATCTAGGGAAGTAATAGTTGAAATTGAAATTTTTGATTGTTATGAACTGAGGATATATTATAAACAATAAAGTAATATATTTTAATATTTAAAAAAGTTTATTTAAAATGGACAAATCCAATTAGTAATCGTCGTATTTCGCGAAATATGATTACAATCTATACTCGTAATATTATTATATGATCGTTGTTCATTCCATAATAATATAAACAAAATGTTAAACGATATTTGAGAATAATAATTACGCGGTTTCTAATACAGTACTATCATTGATTATAATCAATGGTACTATATACGCAAATCCGTTGTTAAATAGTTTTTCAATAATATCGCGATAAAACCAGTCCAAAAGAATGATCAATAACAATTTTGCATAACATAGATAATGAACTATTTATATTAATATAGGCGCGATAAATACTATTTATTTTCCTGTTTTCTCTTTTTTCCTGCGTTTTATTTATTTTTACGTTTTAACGACGAGAAAGGAAGACACGAGACGAGGGGAATTCACCGTTGTAGGCACACGTATACGTTTTTTTAACTTAATATTTAATTTACGTTTACGTCCGTATAGTTAGTTTTTATTCATTTCCGAATAATTTTATAGAAATTAGAATGAATAGTCTATGCTATACTCTATAGTATAGACTCTATATGATATTTTAATGACGGCCGTCACCTCTGACCATCACCGTGTGCGTACGTGCGCATGCAATTGTGTATTATATGTATTCTTGTACTGACTATAGACGCGAGTATTTATAATGATGTATACAGTATTACTGTGTGTTTATGCGTCAAAAACATAATATTATTTTATTATTATTCTCTAATTTTTCTACCACATATACAGCAGGGGTCGGCAAGTAATTTCTATTGGAGTCCGGAAGATTAAAATAACAATAATAAACGAGGTCCAGAGGAAAAAAAAAAATCTCTTATCATAACAGCAATGTTTCGTTTTTGTATTCAAAAGTTAATACAAAGACTTATAAATTTACTATTTTTAATTATAAAAAGAAAGAAAAGTATTAATTAAAAAAAATTACAATATAAAATAGGAATTACCGAGTAATTTAATGTGAGAAATCGCGTTTTTCTTCCTTGGCCAGTTTTTGGTAATTGCGGGAACTCGTGGAGAACAGTTTATACGCGATGTACCTTCAAGGTGAAAATCCGTTGAATTATTTCGATACTCGTTTTTCAAAAAAATGAATTTTTGAAAGTGACGTCTGACGAATGTTTGTCGAACCAAAAACATCGTAGCCAGGTTGATTGCCAGGTTTTTTTACAACTGGAATAATTGTTCGAAACATGCCTAGCCCAAAATTCTTCAATTGATGCATTTCTGTAAGCTTTCAAGAAAACGTCTTCCTTTAAGTCGATTATTTACGTTTAAAGTTTTGACTTTGAAAGTTCAAACAATTTTTCAGCTACATCTGTCCATTCTCCCATCCGGATGAACGTCATAAGGAGTTTAAAGAAATCGAGATAGTTTTCCTATTTCTGAAAAATCTTGCTTCGAATTCCTGTACAAGTCCTCATACAAAACTTAAAAATATTTCGGTGTTTACAACTTCAGAATAATTTTTGAAGATATGTTGACGGTCCAGGTTCCTCCCTTTCTTCTGCAGTCCGGATTTGGACCGCGGGTCCGCGAGTTGCCGACCCCTGATGTACAGTAAATTTCAGAATTTAAAATTGTGTGTGCATTGCAAAAAATATTGTGCAGTACCTACGAAAAATTAAATGTGTAATACGAAATTTGGAAGTGCAGTATTGACAGGGGTGAAGTGGACGGTCTGGAAAATAGGAGTTTTCCAGATGGCCTGATGGCCTGATGTTAAACATTTTTTTTCAAACCAGCTCGTTTTTTTTATGATTTATACTAGTATAGATGTATTTAACGGATTTCACAATTATTTTGTTTTAAAAACTAATGAAAAATAAAAAAAACTTTTTTGAAGTGGAATTGCTATCAGAGAATGAAAAACAAATAATGTTTTTATTTTTTCGATAAGTGTGTTGTGGTTGACCTGGATAAACAATAGTCTCCCGGCCTGGATTTATTTCCCATTACGCCACTGAGTATTGTACAAAATTTATCATATATTATTGAAAACGTTAATAATTAATAGGCAATATAAGGTAATAAGGTTTCATCACAAATATAATTCAAATAATAAAATACAAAAACAACTTTGTTTTCTTCTCTTATTAACGCGTATTATCTAGTGTTCCACAAGGATCTCGTCTCTCACCACTTTGTTCTAATGTTCGTATAAATGATATGAACTTGTATTTACGTTTTCCTTTGTTGACTATTGTAAAATTGTTGGCTTTATAAAAGCCATAAACGATGCTAATTTACTTCGATTGGATATTAATGCACTTGTGAATCGGTGCTCGATAAACGAAATGATTCTCTAAGCATATTAATATGTATAATTTCATCTCTTTTCACCGTATTAAGAAACCCCAATTATTTCTTCAATGTAAAAAATGTAATTGTTGTTAAGAAAAATTTTTTTTTATATTATGTATACATAAATTCAATGTTTTATATATTCCATGAAATTAAGCGGTTCTTTTTCAAACACTTTGTATTTTGATGTCTATTATTTTTAATGAAAAATGTTTTTCTTTTCATGTATTTTTAACAGAATACCTACTATATATATATATATATATTATAACAGTAAGAGAGCATTTATTTAATTTTTTCAAACCTGATCTTGTGTCTACTGAGTACTCAAGGCCGGATTTAGGTATGTGGTGACTGGTGGCCTATGGGCGGAATATAATGTGGGGGCCTCAAATAAATAAACAAGACAATACATGTTTTGCTTATTAAATAACATTTAATATTGTCTGTAGTATCTATACTATTCATACTTATTTAATTTTTTTTAAATAAAAACCATCAAAACGGTTAGGTAATATCGTATTATAGAATTGCGTTATAAAATTACAAATTGGTAAAAAATTAGTGTAAGTGACTCAAACATAAAAACAATAATATGTATAAATAATAATTAAAATTAAATGCGCGAAACTTTTTTTTTGCTTTTATTTTTACAAAATCGTGTATTCGTATTACATTGTACCCATTTGTTTTGAGAAAATTTGATTTTAAACAGAATAATACATTTTCATTTTTTATTATCTGTAACTGTAAAACAATTACAAAAGTGCGGGGGCCCCTGGGCTGCAGCCCATTTAGCCCCCCCCAAATCCGGCCCCATGAGTACTTATTTATTTTCAACTCCTCCCCCACATTGAAAAATCTCGTACGTAGGTATACTATTTTTAAATTTGAACAGTATTATACTTAACGTATCCGTCATGGCGACATCAGTATGTATAACTAATAATAATTATTTTTTTAAATTTAATAACCAAGATATTGTGTCGACGTGGATTCCTAGCCATATATCGGAGTCCTTGGAAATGAGACAGCCGATATTTACGCTAAAAGAGCTACAAGTTCTCCAGAATCTATCCCGGCTCAAATCTGTTTTCTAAACGACATCAAGGGAGACATACAAAAACAGACACTGAATCTGTGGCAACAACGCTGGGCAACTCAATCCACCGAACTAAAGGAAATCAAATCCTCAATACACCCTTGGCCAACATTCCCTATGAAAAGACGTCACGATGCAATAATCAATAGGCTAAGAATAGGACACACATGGCTAACACACGGATACCTTATGAGACAAGAAGAACCAGCTCAGTGTCAAACTTGCGGGACAACTCTTTCCATCAAACACAGAATAATACTCGTATACTGTCGCGAATATGCAGAAATAAGAGGACAACTAAACATTCTTGAACACGCCTACACGGAGCACTGGGACCTGAACAGGAAAATACAAAAAAAAAAAATCATACATTTCCTAAAACTAACAAAATTTTATGATTTAATCTAATCTATTACTTTGTATATACACCCAAATATTTAAATTTTAATGTCATCTTAGTAAATTTTTGCAAATATAGTAATACGTAATATTATAAACCAATAACCTTTGTAGTTGAGACTCTTGAATACAAAAAAAAATTAACTTTTAATTCTGCGATGTTCATATGACACACTATACGGCATCGCACATACGTATAAAACAATACACGTCGCGGGTTTAGGGGATGACTTTCAAGTGGTACAATGCGAAAACGATGCATCGCCCGTCGTCGGACAGATGGCACATCGTGTTATTTGTCAACGTAGCTGCTGATGCTGCGCCGTCTGAATATATTCGTTTGCTCGCGGAATATTTTGTTCGGCTGGTTAATATAATTAATTATGAATACGTATCACAGTTGTGTACAGCGCATTTACAAGTTTTTTAATGTGTACAATTTATTGAAGTCAGAACCTGAGCTATTTTTCGAAGAAAAATAAAATCCTGCGAAGTGGTATTTATCTTAAAAGTCATTAATATTGAACAATTGTAAAATCCATTTAATTAAATAGCCCGTATTTCACAGGATGGAACAAATTGTACTTTATTCTTACATAAATTATCATTATTATTTGTAGAAAAATATTTTATTGTTAACGATAAATAAATCATATAGGTACTCGTACATGTATGTTATAATATGCGACTGCTGTGCCATAGCCGGAAATTTATTTTCCAGGAGGGAAACTAAATTTCTTACGCCCAGTGGCGGCGCCAGGTTATTTTTCCAGGGCGGGCCAAAGGGAGGCCGACATATATTAGGGCAGGCACAGGTGCAGTCATTATATATGATTATAACTAGGTTTTGATGTAAATTTTTATATTTAAAATTTTTATAAAATTTCAGGTCGGGCCAGTGGACGGGCCAGGGGATTTTCAGGGAGGGCAATGGCCCGCCCGTGCCCGCCCTTGGCGCCGCCACTGCTTACGCCCATTTTCAGAAATGCTAAAATACAACTATCGTTGGACCGACCAATTACTATTTTTCTATGTAAAAAGTTACGTGTAAAATTGTTTATTTAATAAAATTTTGTTAATATATAAAATTGCATAATTGCATTAATAAATAAAAAAATATGGACATTTTTATTAGCGTGTGATGTAGATTGTAGATATTAAATATTATTATCGGTGCGCGTATACATACTCGTATTAATGTATACTTAAACACCATATATAAATAATCCGATAATCGAAATATATGTGTTATTATTTCTCAAAAACGCTATTATTTATTAGAAATAATAAAATTATAGACCCAATCATAAAATATTTTAAAATTCTATAATAATTGTAGAATAGTATAATTCAGTGGCGTAGCCAGGGGGCTGATGGGGCTGCAGCGCCCCCGAAATGAATAAATAATCCGTTTTTTAGTAGGCACCGTCTATACATATTAATTATTTAACATATAAATTTATTAATTATCAGCCTCAGCCCCTCCCCCCGCCCCAAATAAAAATCCTGGCAACACCACTGCTATAAGGTATATAATATAAATAGTAGTAGTGTATACTAAGCATCATGCACGTTGATAACGTTCCCAACGCTTGTTGAACAAATACTTGAACATTATTTCTCTGTTCACGTTATCTATCTGCATTTCGTCGTCGTCCAATATGCACTGAAGACGAAATCAATTTACATAATATATTGCGGAATACAAACACTACAGTGAGTACCGACGGAATAGGTAGACTATAAAAACGAGGACATACAAACAGAGTTTAGTCTTTTTTGGTATCTCAACTTTTCAGGTTATAAGTATTACAGTGAGTGTATAGTGACTGCGTATACGTAGTTATTTTCATTGGACAGGATTGGTTTTGATATTTTTACATTACACTAACGATAATAATAATTCCATAATTCATAATTAAGAATATTCTACAAATATTCAGTTATATATAGTTATTACATCTTATTTATTTAACACTCTAAAATTGTTCCGTTTTTACAATTTTTTTTTACGAATAAACTATAAAATACAGTTCAGTTTATTTTTTAAATTTTGGAAATAGTTTATGTGTCCAATGACGATATATACGTAAATATATTTGTTAACTTTTATTCGAGCGTTTCGCATAGTCACTGTGTAAATACATTTACATTATATTAGTAAATATACAAATAAGAATAGCAAATATTCGTTACACTTATTTCAATGTAATCGATAAACAATATAGCTCAGATTTCAGAACGAATTTAACATAGCTCTCGTCTCGTTTTTAATTTCGTCGACGTCTCGCTCTAATTCTGAATTCACCAAATTTTGATTCCAAAGCTTTGGTGACAAAGCAAAATGAATTTATTTTGCTTTGGATTTTACAGAAGTAAAGAGTAAAAAATGTTTAAATTATCGTACAAATTCGAACAAATAGAGAACAAAATATATATATAATTAAAAATATATATAATATAATATATAATTATAAAAAATAAATTATTATATATTATTAAATATATAATTTTATTTTAATTATTCCATTTCTTATTTACGTTTCCAGCGACTCCAGTATTTATTTTGGTGTTTTCGTTATAACGTAAAAAAAAAAATAATAATAATGTCATACAAATTCTGAAAACAGTCATACAAATTTATACTAAGTATAAAATATATAAAAATTGTAATGGATTTCAGTGATGGGTAGTGGCTTGGTGACGCGGACCATACACACCAATCATACGGCTCAGAATCCGACGCGCCTCTGACCACAATTTTAACATATTTTTTTCTGTTAAATAAAAATATTTAAAAATTTTTTTTTTGTCGTTTTCATGTTTCAGTGGTTTGTGATTATTTTGATTTTGTTTTTAATTTATAAAATCATATGCACCTAAAGTGAATATTGAATGGACATTAAAACAATGTAATTTCCGGTCTTGTTCGAACAATTAGTCTTTATTTCATCGAAGGAAATGGACGTTTTATCAACACAATATTATTGTCTTGTGCCGTTTCCCCGATTATTCTGCAACATTCGGTTCCGGGTAAAAGACTTTTGTCTAAAGATTTTGATCAATTAATTATATACTATTAATACGGTATTGATCGAATTTATAATAATCTCTTGAATTATATTTTATATAAAGCATTACGTCATTACGTCTTAGTAAATATTTATTACTTTATTACAGTTGTATTTATTATTATTATTATTATTATTTCGAACTCTCGGCTTTTAAAATGTTAATATAATAGTGTGCTTAAATACGCATAGTAGAATGGTTTAAGTATATACATGCGCGAGTATAGAAACTCTCACCACAAAATAGTGTCGTGGTAAACAAGGCAGGTACTTAGTGAATCACTCGGTACACAACACTGAGAACGCGTATTGTTTTAAAACGTATTATAACCGTTTTGTATATATTCATAGCTATATGGGTAATATATTATTTGTTATCACTTATCAGCTTTTTACAGATATTTCATGGTCATTATGCTGTAGTGCGTAGCACACGCGTGTTGAGTTCGCTATAATAATACGTGCATATCTGTTCATGTACCATATGGAATATTAGGTATAGGTACTACTATACATTTATACACTCTTTCCTAACATTTACACACACACACACACACACACACACACACACACATTACAGCGTATAAATTGGGTTATTTAACGTAGGTATATAATGTATTGCGTTTACGGTGTTTTAAATACATATATTAAATATAAATTTTAAAATAACAAACGAGCACCGTCACATCGTATGAGATCATTAAAATCTAATTCTGTATATATATGTATTTATTTTCTTGTGGTAAAATGTTTTCTCAGTGATACGATAATAATAATCAGTGGCTGCTATCTAAATATATACGGCTGGATGCTTGTTTAAAATAATATTTTGTACACATTTACCATTACTTAAGTACTCGCACAAAAAGTATACCCCTTCCGTTTTTCTTAAATTAGATAAACGGTTTTTTTTTTACTCACAGTAGTTTAAAATATATATAAAAAAAATAGTATTATATTAGACATTTGTATATCATTATCATTTAATTGTAGCTATCATACTAAGTGATTTCTTAAGATATATAACACACACTATACCACAAGTTAAATAATTATTTTATATTCTATATTTATTCTAAGGCGTTAGTTAATGGTCTTACCCAAAATTATGAAATTGGTGCTTGAGCACCCTTTAAATGACTATAGGCAGCCGCCTATAATTTGCTGTTTTCATACTCAAAAACAAACAAAGAAAAAAATCATTTTTTTTTGGTTGGTTTTGTATTCATTAAAATTCTGTCATCTGAGGTTTTTAGATTCGGTGGTTCATTTTATTTAAAACTAAAAAACAAACAAAAATTGTTTTTGACAATAAAAAAATTGTGTTTATAAAAATATTTTATAGTACAAAATATCAATCCTATTCACTGTTATGTCAATTATGGCTGTTGCTACTCTCATGTTGTCCAAGATTGAAATTCACACAGTATTCAGATTTTTATGGTTAAGAAAATATAAACTAGTACAAATTCACAAAGAGTTGTGTAACGTTTGAGACGATACAGTTATTTCGAGACAGGCAGTTGAGAAGTGGTGCCGATGTGTTCAAGAATAATATCACAGCAGATAATTACCGCGTGGGGAAACCATCTACGTAGTATGTTATAGGCGTGTGAACGAAATTATTCAAACGAATCGGCGAGTAGAAAACACTGTAACAGCTGATGAAATTGCTAAAACACTAGGAATTTCTTTTGGCAGTGCTCATGATATCACCACAGAACACTTTGAGATCGTAATAAGTTTGTGCTAACTGGATGCCACGACTGTTGATTAATGAACACAAAAACTTACTGCTGTTTGCAAGCAGCAAATGAATTTTTGTTTCGTTTCGAGATTGAAGCGACGTGAGTTTACTACTTTCAACCAGAAACAAAAAGAAGATCTATGGTCAGTGGAAACACACAACTTAACCACCCACAAAAAAAGTCAAAGTCGTTGCATCTGCTGGGAAGGTAAGGCTGGAGCTTTCCTCTGATAATCAAAGTGTTGTTTATTCAGAATTAATGCTGAGAGTTTCAACAATCAACTCAGTTGCCTACTGTGACACCCTCAAAAAGCGATTAAAGATCGACAACCAGAGAAACTGATAAAAGAAATTGTGCTTTTCCATAATAACTCAATTCCTAGATATTCAGCGAAGGTCACGATAGTCTTTTTCTGGAAATTCAAATAAGAAGTGTAGAAATATCCTTCTTATAATCCTGATTTGTCATCCTGTGATTTTCATGCATTCGGGAACCTGAAAATGATATCAATCAGGTGACAAAGTGAAAGATACCATATGATATTGGACGGGAGTTTTCCAACAGAGTGTTGCCTGTAAACTCGTATATGACAGATAAGAAAAGAGTTGGAACTTGCTTACCGATTACGTAGAAAAATAGGTTATAGCGTGTATTTTTTAATAACTTGTTTTTCCAAAAATCGTAATACTTATAGCTTATCATTATGCAACTTCCTTTTTGATTGAACCTCGTCTGTATATAGGTAAAATGTAAATCCATAAACAATATATCGAAATATTACCAACTAGGCGGCTACAGTGCTATGATTATCCTATAAATTGCAGCATCAATATCAGTATAGGTCTGGTCCACCCGGGTATCCGGCATTTGCCGCGGGCCACAAAGATTTAGGGGCCCGTCATCAAATAGCAAATTAAAATTAAAATATTTGTAAAGTAAAACAATGAATATAATGAAACAGAATCGTTTTTAGTTGCAGAAGAAGAGAAACATGGACACAATATTAAAAAATATAACGATATTGTTGACCTGAAATATTTCTATTATTTTTTGAATTAACTTCAAAATTTAGCTTATTTAATTCACTTTATGTAGTAATGAAATATATAGTTTAATATTTTCTTGCACAAATTTGATTATGAACGTGTCTATTTTCTAAACGGAAAATTTAAAAAACCAAATTTAGGTTCTCAATTAATTAAATACGTTTTATCTACATTCTGTATATGTAGGAGAAAACTTAATTCAATTAGTTAATAAAAATCAAGTAATTCGACAAGTTTGGGTCTTCGAATCGAGAATTAAAAATTTTTATGTATAAAATATATTCTAACAAATTTTTAAATTTTTTTGCCAGTTATATTAATATGTATATTGTATATGTACGTTTTATACAAATTAAAACGGTTTTTTAAAAAAATGTAATTTGACTTCTTTAAAGTTAAGATGAATAAATCACCTAAATATGTAAAGTGAAACAACCTACTCAAAGTACGAATTGTACTTGGTGTTAACGATTACAAACTACAGGAAAGGTTATTAAGAACACCAGATATGTCGCTCAATAAAGTAGTAGACCATTGCAGAGCTACAGAAACGGCAATGTTAAATCAAATCGTGCTAACTGGAGAAGACGGAGTAAGATCGGTGGATCACATGAAGTGTTGTGAACAATACAGAAATGATACGGGACACGTGAAGAAAAAACAGGAACAGTGGAACAAGAAAACGAACACAATGAATCATCAATCTACTAGCCATATACACGAGAAATACGGAATAAAGGAGTATGATTGCAAGAAGTGTGGATACAAGCATAAGGCTCGAGAGTGTCCAGCGTTCAACAAGCAATGTAAGTCATGCGGACTGATTGGACATTTCAAGATTGGATGCAAGAAGGGTAAGAATAGTAATAGCAGTAGTTCTAAAACGCATAATAAAATAGAAGAGGTATTTCTAATTGATACGATAATAAGTAAAGATAAAGGGGATTGGAAAAAAGTGGTAATAATAAATAACGAAGTGGTTAATTTTAAATTAGATTCAGGAGCAGATCTAAATGTTATACCTTATGAGATGTTAAGTAAGTTAAGTATAAATGAGAAAAAGATAAGTGATTGTAACATAAAAGTTCAAGCGTTTGGTGGATTTTCATTGATTGTTAAAGGAAAAATAAAAGTACAGTGTGAGATAGATGGAATGAAAGAATTGATTGATTTTGTAATTATAGATAATAAAAATATTAAACCTATTTTGGGTCGTAATACTTGTGAACAGTTAAAGTTGATACAGAGAATTGATAGTTTTGACACACAAAACGAAAGGAAAAAACAATTTATTCAAAATAATAAATGTATTTTTGAAGGACTCGGTAAATTGCCTTTTAAATATAAAATTACGCTAAAAGATAATGTTACACCAGTAATTAGACCACCCCGGAGGATACCATTTAAAATAAATGAAAAATTAAAATGTACATTGGATAGATTAGAAGAAAAAAAAATAATACAAAAAATTGATAAACCAACAGAATGGGTCAGTAATCTAGTAATAACTGAAAAAAAAAATGGAACTTTAAGGATATGTTTGGATCCCAAATTCTTGAATCAGGCAATAAAAGGAACATTCTTATATTCCAACAGAGATGACATAAAAAGTAAGTTAGTGGAAAAAATATTTTACAGTACTTGATATGAAGGAAGCCTTTTACCATATTGAGTTAGATGAAGAATCTGCTGATTTATGCACATTTATTACACCATTCGGTCGGTATAAATTCTTGAGGTTGCCGTTTGGGATTGCTACTGCTCCAGAAGTGTTTCAAAAGATGGCTATGGTAGTGTTTGAAGGCATAGAAGAGGTAACTGTCTATTTTGATGATGTTATAATAGCAACGGAAAGTGAAATAGAGCATGCCAAAGTTTTAGATAAGGTAGTGAAAGAGAGCTATGAAATGGGAGTTAAATTTAATGTAGAAAAATGCAGTTTATGACAGATAGTGTTAAATATGTGGGTATGCAATTCACAGAAGCAGGTGTATTACCAGATCCAGTACTAACAGAGGCTGTTATAAAAATGAGAGAACCGAGAAATCCATTAGAGGTACAACAAGCACTAGGATTAGGAAGTTATTAACAGAATTTATTCCCAATTTAGCAAGCATAACAGGACCACTAAGAGAATTGATACGTAAAGATAGTGTTTGGAAATGGGGCGGCGAGCAAGAAAAAGCGTGGGTGACGTTTAAAAAATGTGTGATTAATCCTCCTGTATTGAGTATATTTGATCCACGTTTACCTATAGTAATTTATTGTGATGCTAGTAAGGATGGGTTAGGGTGTTGCCTTTTACAAAATAAAAAACCAGTTGCTTATGCATCGAGGAGCTTGAGTCAAACGGAAAAGAGATACGCACAGATTGAAAAAGAATTACTGGCAGTATATTTCGCTTGTCACAAATTTCATCAGTTAATCTATGGTTATCACATATTAATATTTACTGACCATAAACCCTTAATAACGATTTTTAAAAAAGAGATTAATGATATAACTGCACGTCTACAGAGGGTTTAAGCTAGGACTATTAAAGTATGATGTTGAGTTACAGTTTGTGCCTGGAAAGAAAAATTTATTAGCTGATCCATTATCTAGGTTATACATTGGTGATGAAGAAAGTGAGAGAACTGAATGTACTGATATTGTTCATGAAATTGTAGTAGCACCAGAAAAACTTTACTTATTTCACCTGAGAAACAAAACTGTTAAAGATTAAAATAAAAGAGGATAATAGTCTTGTTAAGTTACTAGAGTTGTATCAGAATGGGTGGAATGTCAACACTGAAGATCACAAATTGAGTACAGAAATAGGGAAATATATAAAGGAAAAAAATTATATTACAGTTAGTGATGGTCTAATCTTTTATAATAATCAGGTGATAGTTCCTAAGGGTCTTAGAAAAGAATTTATGACAATACTACATTCAGATCATTTGGGTGTAGATAGAACATTGGCAAAAGCAAAACAAATAGTTTATTGGCCATTTATGTACAATGATATTAAAAATTTTGTTTTGTCATGCAAATCATGTATTAAATATAAAAGGGCTAACGTTAAAGAACCATTACTGACACATAGTTTGGCAAAACATCCATATCTAAAGTTAGGAGTAGATTTTGCTGAAATAGCTGGTCATACATATTTAATAGTGACAGATTATTACTCTAAGTGGTTTGAGCCGGTAAAGGTAAACTCGAAGAATATAGATACAGTAATTTCAGAGCTAAAAAAACTATTTTCTAGGTTTGGTATACCAGATGAAATTATATCTGATAATGTGCCATTTAATTCTATGGATTTTAAAACGTTTTGTCTACATAACGATATTAAGTGTTCATTTATAAGCCCAGGTCATAGCCAAAGTAATGGGATGGTTGAAAATCTGTAGAATATTTAAAAAATGTTTAAGAAAATTAAATATGATGAAAGTAGTTTGTCAGCATCAATATCAGTATAGGTCTGGTCCACCGGGTATCCGGCATTTGCCGCAGGCCACAAAGATTTAGGGCCCGTCATCAAATAGCAAATTAAAATTAAAATATTTGTAAAGTAAAACAATGAATATAATGAAACAGAATCGTTTTAGTTGCAGAAGAAAGAAACATGGACACAATATTAAAAAATATAACGATATTGTTGACCTGAAATATTTCTATTATTTTTGAATTAACTTCAAAATTTAGCTTATTTAATTCACTTTATGTAGTAATGAAATATATAGTTTAATATTTTCTTGCACAAATTTGATTATGAACGTGTCTATTTTCTAAACGGAAAATTTAAAAAAACCAAATTTAGGTTCTCAATTAATTAAATACGTTTTATCTACATTCTGTATATGTAGGAGAAAACTTAATTCAATTAGTTAATAAAAATTAAATAATTGACAAGTTTGGGTCTTCGAATCGAGAATTAAAAAATTTTTTATGTATAAAAATATATTCTAACAAATTTTTTAAATTTTTTTGCCAGTTATATTAATATGTATATTGTATATGTACGTTTTATACAAATTAAAACGGTTTTTTAAAAAAAATGTAATTTGACTTCTTTAAAGTTTCGATGAATAAATCACCTAAATATGTAAAGTGGTTTTTCCTTTCTAATCTCATATAATGTCCATAACCAATTTACATAAAATGTTACATTGTATTGTTAAAAATTATGCGCACATGAACTCCCCAGTGGAACAAGTCTAAACAATTATTTCTTTAAAAATATATATTACCATAAAATGAAAACGGAGGCCTAATTGAACATTTTTACTCGGGGGCCCAGTCATAGGCTAGATCATAGGTTCTCAAACATATTTCATCCACCACCCACTTTGACCGTCAAAATTTTTTTAGTGCCTCCCTCCCAAATTTTTAAACTTACTAATTGTTGTTTATCTTCAAACATTTGTTACAATTATTATATTTAATCATGCCATATTCTGTGTCAGAGTTCAAACTTACATTTTAAAGGAGCTTTTTTAATAAGAGCAATTAAAACGCATACTTAATCGTATTTAAATGTATTTTTATTAAAATTTAAACAAATCTTTGATTTTAAATTTATCTAGCTTACTTAATGTGATGGATGAACCTGATGTAGTTTAACGAGTTTTTTTTATATCAGGCTCGAATTTACTTAAATACAGTCGTAAGTCATTACCGCGTTCAAACATACGAAATACGGACATACAAAAGACGTGATAAATAAAACAAAAATGGATGAGTAATAAGAACGAAATTATTAAAATTACTAAAGTAGGTAGTATTATTGCAGCCTGTCGGTATTTAATTTTAGTTTGAAATATCAGGATTACATAATTTTTCGCTTTTTTTAATCAGCTATCGCCCCCTAGACCGCCGCAATGGCCAACGCCAGCCCCAAACTTCTTTGGGCCTTTTACCGTCCCCTTGAAGGCCACTAACGCCTACAAGGAGGCGTTATCGCCCACTTTGAGAAAGACTGGGCTAGATCGACACTGTCATATATATATATATATATATATATATATATAATTTGTAAAATACACAACAATAAACCGTTGGTATATTAAAAATAATTAATCCCATTTTAATTTAAATAATATTATTTAAATATTTAATTGAAATAATTAAATACAATTTATTAATATTAATTAATATTATTTTGATAATAAAATAATTAATTAAAAATACTATTTATCGCTTGCGATTCAAACTGATATGCCTTATACTGGTCGCGGATTAATATACAGTTTCGGCGGCTGTATCGCGATCAGTATCGATCGATAAACGTGATATGTCGAGAGGCCATTGCATAAAAACGTGGCGCATCAAACGCAATCCAATAGCAATAATAATTTTTTTTTTCACGCACGTATAATAATCTTGTATTTCGCGAACCGTTACCAATGGAATGGAAAATAATTATGTCCGCATAAAATTATATGATAATGAAAAATCTGTGTTTTTTAATAGTATTGGAATCACGGTACCACGAGTAAATTTGATTCCCTTAAAAGATCATTTTATGCATAAAAACGAATAATATTATGACAATTAAGAAACTGGACATTTCCAAATTTAAATATTGAATATATATATATATATATATATACGTATATTGTATAAGTCGTATATTCGGATAAAGTTAAAAATATGAACATTAATAATTGTTTCTATATAGTATATGGTATATAATACGAATGCGCGCGTGAATAGAATATATTATTATATACGCAAGGAAATTTAAATGTATTTAAAGAAATCACTACAATTTCAAATAAAAACAAATTATATACTGCAGGTTGTAACTTATTTTTATAAAGTGGATAAAGTAAGCCCTGAACGCATACTCGCGGCGCAGTTTATATGTTAGTTTATTAAATACCTACATTTTATAAATTTCTATTTTTTGCGAGAACCCAATAATTTGTCACGGATAACACCTGCTGCAGCACCGGTGTTTTCAGAACGTGAATATATGCACCAAAAACAGCGTATATTTTGAATTTTAACTCCAGCGCACGGTCTAACGAAAAACCTTAAAAAAAAATCATCCGCAAAACGAATAAAATAAAAATAAAATGAAACTGCAGTCGTATACTCGTATATTATTGTCGTCGTAGCGTTTTAAAGCTTTGCGCGTGATAATTATATATTATAATAGAAATGAATATTTTAAATCATTATATATATATATAAATACTTATATCGAAAAATATTTTCTGACCACTCGTACAAAAAAAAAAAAAAAAAATCTATTACGATAATAAAAGGCTATTTATTTATTACGCGTTTTACATAATATACATATAGTAAGAGCGCAATTTAATTTCGTGTCGTTTTACTCGAAATATAGGTTAAAATATGATTTTTTTTTCAGGGATAGACTTTTATTCTTTTTTCTAATCTAGAATATCGTATAGCCTATATCCGTTAGGTATATATGGTCAAATCGCGCACAAATTATATCTATATGTATTATAGGTACTAGCTGCATTACCCGGCGTTGCCGGGTGCGTTACTCGCGGCTGTGAAACCAACGCCTTTTTAAGTCTTATCGCCCGAAATAACGGTTAAAACATTTAAATAATTTGTATTGTATAAGGTAAATATTAATTGAAAATTAAAAAAAAAAAAAATTGTGAATTTTATTTATTTATAGCTGTATATAATATATATATGTTATGTTATATATACATAACCTCTGTGCAAAATTCATAGTCTCTATAGACCCAGTGGTTTAGCTGTTGCGCGTTGATATAGATATATCAAACATTTAAACCCTTTTTCATCCCTTATTTAGGGGTGGAATTTTGAAAAATCCTTTCTTATAGTGCTCGCCTACCGCGGTGCACAAGGAACTCGTGTGCAAAATTTCGAGTGTCTATAGACTCAACGGTTTAGGCAGCTGTGTGCGTTGATGAATCAGTCAGTCAGGACTGCAAGTATTATTTTTTTATATACGTATATATAATACAGTCTACAAATGAGATGAGTTAAATATAGAGAAATATGCAGTATATTATATATCTGATATGTCTATACTCTATGATATACGTAGATATATCTGATATGTTTCATTGTTACAGTACTGAAATGTATATTATATTATACTATCTGAATTGTTCCAATGCAAGGTTATCAAAAAGCGGACATTTTGTGTAAACAGAAATGTATCAGTCACATTGCAGTTATGATTTGTTATCTATATTTGCAGTAATGTTTCAAATATTGCAGTGAAATACAACTGCAGTAAAACAGAAACTTGTTGTGTTATTAGGGTATATAGAAAAATATGCGCGGTTTAACGCGAAAACGGTTAAGGAAAAACGAAAAACCATTTTTCATGCAGGATATTATAATCGTAGTGCCGCGACGAGATTGTTGTATAGGTATACGTATAGTGTATAAATATATATGTAGGTGGCAGCACTTGTCGGGGGTGTCCCGACGGAAGCGTTTTATTGAATAAAATGGAAATCAATAGTTTTTCCGGGATCCGGTCACCGTACTATCGCGCCGCATCGCCGCCGTACCGGAGCGTATACACGCGTCCCGTCGCCCCCCCCCCACTGTTTTATCTCCCGACGTAAGCCGGCGGCGGCGGCGGCGGCGGACCTGTTCGCGGAGAGAAAAAAAATTTCTTTTTTCCACATTCTTCACTTCTCTATACTCGTATATTATTTGCAGGATGAGGTGGTACGTATACACACTCCCGGCCCATATCGTAACTGTTGCGCCGCCTTTGCCGGCGACGAATATTTAACAGATATAAAATATATAGCTGCAGGTATATACGCGCGATGTTATTTTTTTTTATATATATAAGTACGCTATATATTCGAAAAAAATAGAAAAAAAAAATCTAAAATTAAATATTTTCCCCTCGACGCGCGCCGATTTCAATTTTTATAACATAACGGCGTGTTGGGATACGAATTTTTATTTTTCGGAAACGATTAATTTCCTTCGTCGTCTCCCCCCGACGTTACGCGTCACATCGTTTTTGAAATCTTCGCGGTATTACCACCACCACCAGGCCCGTGCTGGCTGCTCTTATATGGCAACTCTTATATAGTTGCTGAATCCTATAAGGGCGCCTAGAAAATTTTTTTTTTCATTTTAGAGGTCTAAATATTATACCGATTAAGAATCTCAATTGGTTTATAAAACAACAAACCAAACACCAACAAACAGCACGAAAACAAAATGTCAATGACGACACCAAAATGTCTATGCGACTATAAACGGTGTACCTATTGTAAACATATGAAAAAAAAACAGTTTTTTAATAATATTATATCATTGAATTTTATCCAATTGTAATTGGAAAATTATCAAAGTCAATATTTCTCCAAAATCTATTTAATAG
The DNA here is from genome assembly GCA_032441835.1 of Slavum lentiscoides. NCBI lineage: Eukaryota > Metazoa > Arthropoda > Insecta > Hemiptera > Aphididae > Slavum > Slavum lentiscoides. Next base: position 13,619,703 of record CM063718.1, read on the forward strand.
ACGTAATTTCTTTAAATTCAATGGGCGCATTGTGCCTCGTAACTTTAAAGGGCGCATCGTACATCTGCCCGGTTGCCCCTGTGGGCCAGCACGGGTCTGACCACCACCACCACCACCATCAGCTACGGCTCGGCGCCGCGGAAAATCGAAACCGCCGCGGCAGCTGACAATTTATATAATATATGTAATATATATATATTTATTTATATTAATTGTCTATAGTGTACTTATTATCTTTGTATACGTATTAGTGATGGGTCGAACCCTGATTTTTGACATCGAACCGAACTTTAACATTTCTTTTTTCGAACTCGAACCGAACCGAACCTTCGCATTTTTCACCGGACCGAACTGAACCGAACCTAGGAAAATTTTCAGTAGAATTCAAAATTTTTTCCCACATTAAATATATAAATCAACCATCATAATTACAATTATTTTTTCTTATTATTCTATACGTTTCGAGTTTATATGTATTTCAAGTTGTATTAACTATTATATTAATATATAACGCATGTAATTTATTGTTTTATTTTATTTTTACATATATATATGTATTGAAAATAACAAGAATTAAAATACAAATATACAGGGCCGTATAGAAACGCGTAAGACGCTGTAACACAATTCCGTAAGTAATTTATTCAAAATACTGCAGTGTACATATTTTATTTGATCCCCCTCTTCCCCCCACCCCTCGATCATTTTGTACACTAAATCTATTAGGTATTTAAATATTAGACCGTCACTCGGTCTTTTATTTCCGCATCATCGCCGCTGGTTTCACGCACCGTTCCTGCGTATGAGTTCTGCAGGAGCTGTGAAAGATCGTTCGGCAAACTGAAAATATTATTACAAGCTGTCTAAGAGAAACGCAGTACCCGATAAGATCGACGATAAAACACTTGTCATTGATATTGCAATCGAAAACAATTCTGCTTCGAAATTGGATTTATGAGTGAAGTACCTAGTAATATAGACAAATTTGAAAACACGCATTAGACCACGTAAACGACTGTATAAATCTCGTTGTCGCATGGCGTATAATAACTATTTTAACATTATAACTTTTTACTTCGTATTTATATTAATTGTCCGCTTGTTATTTTTATTTCGGTTCCGTAGTAAATATTTCTGGTATTAAAAAAAAAAAAAACAATGCTATACACGTGTAGTTTGAATTTTGATAAAAAATATAATATTGTGTAAAAAAAAAATAAACAATAAGTATTAATAGTATTGGTTAGTAAACAAGTGTTGGATACTTCAAATATTTTGACTTTAGTGTATGGAAGAAAATTATTAGCTAAAAATAACGCATAAAACGGGTGAATTTGTTTATAGCCTCACCTCTATATATTATAAAAAATAACTACAAAAAAGACCGGGCACACTCAAACGTAAAACTCTAGGTTCGCCTATGGGCCTATGTATAGTTTAATTATACTGCACCGGGGCCCTTTCTCATTTAGTTGCGCCTGCACACGACTCCTATAAAATATTAATTCTTTAAAATATTAATTCAAAAATTAATGTACGCAATATATACACGATATAGCGAACTTATAGAAAAAAGTTTTTCTTTTAGAAGAGGGTATAGTGTTATATTTTTTTACAATTATTACTCGTATAAGTCGTATATATATATATATATATTATATACTATTAAATATATAAAATATTATGATATTAAATATATAAAATGAGCATGTTTGAGGAGTAAACCCGCAGTATTAATGTATTATAATGTATAATATATATAATATAATTGTATTGCAAGCTATGTATATTGTGTTGAATCAGACGCGTATTTGCGTTGGAACGGTAAACGTATATTATAAAATTTTCCAAAAAAACGATTACTGTGCAGTTTTGTTGTAAAGATATAGGAGGTAATAAAGTGTCATTTCGACGTCGGGAAAACGTTTAAAAAACGGTATGGCAGCGGTACGTGTATACCGTATACCGTGTACCAGCAACAACGACCGGCCGGCGCACCGGCGGCGTGGTACGTACGAGTACGGGTGACGTGCGCGCAGTGCGGGCGGCCACAGAGTTTCTCGACTCGGCCGCTCGGAGCGCGTCGATCGGCCGCCGCCGCCGCCGCAAGAAAGTCGTCGTTCTCGGCAACGTTGCGGGAACGGCCGGAGCGCTCTCACCGCCGCCGCCGCCGCCGCCGCTTGATAATAGAACGGTTGGTGCGCAGTGCGCACGTCACGATCGCCGCCGCCGCCGCCGCCGTAGAGTACTATATTTTGCAAACGAAATTGCAGCAAATGGTAGTGAATACGCGCTGTCGGTTTTTTCTAAAATTTTCACTTGGAAACGTGACGAAAACGCGTGGACGAGTCGCGGACGTTCGGTTAATCGTTGGCTCGCCGTACGGGATATTAATATGTTCCACGTCGCGGACGGCAAACGAAACGGCGGCCAGTTTTCGTACGGTAACCGAGCGGATCTCGGTCACTGATAGCTCGCCGCCCAGTAGCATAGTACCGTAGCGTGTGCGCGTTATCTTCCCGTGTGCGGGTCCTCTGGCTCGGCGATCGCCGCCGCCGCAAAGTCGTCCCAGAGAACGTTGTTAAAAAAAGATAATAAAAACCCGACTCGTACAACGGTCTGAGGTGAGTAGGCGACGTGTTGTCGTCTGGACGTCCCGTAGTGGCCAAGGCCGCGTTTTCTGACATAGTTTCGTTATTATTATTATTGTTGTTGTCGTTATCATTGTCGTCATTAAACCAAGGACGACGTCGTGCGCGGCCGTCGTAACGTAGAATTTTTTGATCGAACGGCTCTTGATATTGTTTTTTTTTTTGTTATTTATTTTTGTTTCAAAAAAGTGTTACGCGTCGTTTTCCACCGTCTCTTGCTCACCGGGTGTCGTCGTCGTCGTCGTAGGTAGGCCCGACGATGAGTAACGCCAGCGACAATGCCGCCAGACTGAACGTGCCCGACGAGTTGCGGGAGATGCTGCTCGACTTCACCATCGGCTATTTGCTCGAACAGCCCAGCGACATTATCGACTACGCAATCGAGTTCTTCGACAAACTGAAGAAGTCAAAGTCGTCCGGCCTGAAGAAACAGTCCACCGGCGATTTCAGCGACGAAGACGATGCTTCCGACATCGGTACGTACGAAACGTACGGTTCGTGACGTGTACCACCCGATACGCGTACACCGTACTCCAATATTATTATGTCGTTTCTGCTTTGGTGTTTTCTAAACCTCGAACAAAAATCGAAAATGAAATTTCACCTGTACACACGGCCTGTTAACGTACCTGACAATTTTTTTTTTTTTTTACCTAACGTTATTCAATTTTCGCCAAAAATTTTTTCTCGTTACATAATAAATGAGTGTTCGGAAGAAATGTGTACCTGTTTGGGGGCGGGGGGGAACGAGAAGAATCCATTTTAAAACCGGTAGTCTTAAAAACTTGTAATATATCGATAGCACAAGTTTACGGAATAATTATTTAATCGAAATGCGTAACTATAATGGTATTGTGAGTAATACGAATGAATGATATTTTACCGTGTTATCAAGTACAATATATTTATTATTATTTATTAGTATAAACGGTCGGGTGGGGGGATACCTGTTTGTTTACCTTTTCATTATAATATTTTAATTGTAATTTTCTTATTGAATCGTATAATGGTTTGTACCTGTCGTACGTTTCATGAATCAATAGCTATATAATGCCCGGTAATAATTATGCTTGTAACGAAATGAATCATAAAAAAAAAAAAAAAAGGTTTATTATTATTTTTAAATACATTAATACGCATTGTGTTCGGTGCAACAAACGCGTCATAATAATCCCGTATAGAAATGTTTTTTTCCTACTTTCCTTGTTGTCGGAATCATTCATTTCTAAGTTTTCATCATGAGTTGTATAAGAATATTCAGATTGAATAAGAAAGGTTGTTATAATTTAATAAACGATCAGTGCGTATTCAAAGACGATGATAATTGTGTGGAGACAACTAAATTTTTTAAAACATCGTCTTTTAAATTTGGATCCAAATCTATCAACTTATTTTTAGATTCTTGCTGGTTAAACATAGGTGGGTAATTTATTTAAGTTGTACCTGTTTGTGTGTGTGTGTGTGTGTGTGTGTGTGTGTGTGTGTGTGTGTGTGTGTGTAAATATTAATTGTATATCGGTATTTGTTTTGAGTTAAACACTTGAAACGGGAGTATACAAGATTTATTTACTTGCCTGTCTATTATTATTGTTTTGATTTTGTTTTGTTTCATAGAAGCTCCACCAACACGTTATTGTTCGAGACGCAAGTCAGTTTTTGCAGAAACATATAATCCAGAAGAAGACGAAGAAGAGGAGGGACCAAATGTATTTGATTATTTAAATGTAGTTGGTTAAATTAAACGTTTAATTTTAATTTAATTTTTTTTTTTTTAGGTTGTATTTCCTAAATCCGATGATCAGCGTCAAGCACTTGCAGCTAGCGTTAAAAACATATTCATATTCAGGGCCTTGGATCCAGTGAGTCTAATGATTTTAATTCGTATTCCATTAAATAATTTATTATTTCGTATTATGTGGAAAGATGTATAATTTTTATTGTGGAACAATAATAGAGTCGAGCACAATGTAATTAGGTACCCATGTATTTTTGCTATACTTTGCATGGCGAAATAATGGTACTCGATTTTCTAATTTTTCCCACCAAATAGCGATAGGCTGTTGCTGGAAGTGACAATGGTGACCATCGTTTATGCGAATAGCTGATATTTAATTATGACTCATGATATTTATTAATTTATACAATTTTTTTAGTATTAAATTGTACACAAAAAATTATGAAAAATACTCATATTTTTATAATTTATATATATGCTCGTATAAGTAAATGAATTAGTGATGTGCGATTTTTTTTTTTTTAGTGTCGATAGCATTACATATGTAAGAATATCGATATCGAAAAAAGTTTATTGACAAATTTTATGTTTTTAAACACTACAATAATACAATAAAATAAGATATACTATTGTATAAATATAATTAAATACTTTTAAATCTTTTATTACATTATTTAATTATATTTGTTTTGTACAATAATATTTATTTTATCGTATTTTATATTTAATATTAAAATCAATTCCACAAAAAATATATATCACTTTTATTTGGTAGTATATACGTATTTCGATAACTATGTTATCATCATCAGTACGCAATAACGACTGCTATAACAGTTATAGGAATTTAAAAATGTTTACTGTAATTGTTAAAAAGTTTGTTTGATTTTTTATTTAGAAATTTCCCATTTGTGGATAGGAAATTTTCAATGTTATTAAAAATGACTTATTTTTTAATTCTTATAGTTGTTGGTACCAAGTTCATAGTGCATTTTGAATACTTACTGTGTAAAATATTAGATAAAAGTTATTTATGGTATAAAAAAAAAATGTAAAGTAATTTGAATTTGTCATTTAGGTACATACAATATTAATTCAGATAAATATATGTTATTCACAGATACATTATTATAGATTATAGGTTAGGTAAGTTAGGTTATGTAATAATGAAATTGCAGTATTGTATTAGTAAGCGGATTAAATAATTGAATACATTTTTACTGTTTAAAATATTCGTTTTACTTTATTTAAAATCGAACATAAATAAATAATACATTTTAAATTGCCATTTCTTAGCAAGCCTTACAAATGAACAATAATTATTCTTTCATTCAATCAATGAATTAAATTTAAAAATATCCTGATATTATTATTGTTGTTATTATATGTATGTATTATAATATATTTTTATTTTATTTTTAGGAACAAATGAATAACGTGATTGATGCAATGTTTGATCGTGAAGTACATGCTGGAGATGATATTATAAAACAGGGTGATGATGGTGATAATTTTTATGTCATTGACAGGTAGAGGAAACAATATTTAAATATGTGAAAGTTAATGTTATAAAGAAAATTATATAAAAAAAAAATACAATAATTGAATTAAATTAAATTTTAGAGGTACATTTGAAGCGTATGTGACAGATGCAGATGGCAATGATCGTTTGGTACATACGTACGAAAATAAAGGTAGTTTTGGAGAACTCGCACTACTGTATAATATGCCTAGAGCAGCAACTATTAAAGCCAAGTCAGATGGCCTTTTGTGGGCTATGGATCGTCAAATTTTTAGACGTATTGTACTGAAGAGCGCATTTAAAAAGCGCAAGATGTATGAAGAGCTCATTGAAGTTGTACCTATGTTAAAAACATTACAAGTAAAACAATGCTCGTTTTAAACCTTTTTCTTTTTAACCACCTTAAATAATAATTTTTTTATTAAATCCTTTCAGTCTTACGAGCGCATGAATTTGGCCGATGCTTTAGTCCCTAAATATTACCAAAACAACGATTGCATTATAAATCAAGGCGATCCAGGAGATGGCATGTATTTTGTTGAAGAAGGCATTGTCAATGTATTAGTAACCAGTGAAACTGGTGAACAAATCAAGGTTTGTTTAAATTGTAATAACGTTTTTTTATTCTTGATTAAAACTGTATTCATTTAATTTTAACAGGTCAATCAAATAGAAAAAGGCGGATACTTTGGTGAACTGGCCCTGGTTACTCATAAAGGTCGTGCTGCATCAGTGTTCGCTGAAGGCAAAGTCAAATTAGCATGTACGTACATATATTATATCTTAATGGACTAACTTTAATAATTGTTACTCCAGGCATTTGGTCTATATTCAGTAGATTACCTATCTATGTATTACTTAATTCATCGGTGATATAACATTGCATAACAAGTAAAAATAATAACTGATGTTGTATAGTCCGTAGTTTTTTTTTTTGATACCATACAGAATAACCGTTTCTAATTTGTGCCCATACACAAACTAGCAATCTGATTGACGTCTGTCAAAAATTTTTTAAATTTAGAATGTTATATATTTTAGAGTTGGGGCATGGAAATTATTAATTTTACTACCTTGTGTAGTCTTTTCTTTTGTTTTTTACTCTAAATGTTGCTCATAGTCTGTGATTCATTGATATCTGCGAATTTTTTATAGACAAATTAAGTTGCATTTAAAATCGTTTTCATTGCAATTTTAGGTAGAATTTACATAGGTTCGTACTCGTATATTATTACGTCGTACATTGTGTAATGTTGTACAATGACTTCATGTAAATTTTGTAATTTATTAATATTATCAAGACTAGTTTTTTTAACAATGGTACTTCATCATAAATCTGTATAGATAAGTGTAGGTATTGTATATTGACACCACTTTCAATTTTATGTATATTCTGAGGACAAATAATTTTTTTTTTCTCAAACAAATTTATAATATAATATAGTGCTTGTTTCCCCTTCCTATCTATTTCTGTCTGTCACTCGCTCTTCATGTCAATTGAACTATTATTTGTTTGTTTTTCAGTTTTGGACGTGGATGCATTTGAACGTTTGCTTGGTCCATGCATGAATATTATGAAACGAAACATCGAGGACTACGAAAATCAACTGGTGAAAATTTTTGGATCCAAGCAAAACATGACGGACGTCCGATGAATTGGGCCTGTTGTCAATGCGCGTCATATTGCGTCTGTTTCGTTCCGTTCCGTTTAGTTTTATTTTATTTGTTTAAATCCTACCGATATTTTGGTAAAAATCATTATTTATTTATTTTCTTAATCGACCATTAGCTATTACATTAGTGTATGGAAAAAAAGGATGGTGTCATCACACGATATTAATATAATTTAATCTTTAGACGCATAAACTATTCTGGTCTCGTACAAACAAAAACAATCACAAACAACCGAAATTGACGTCCTTCCCATTTTTTGTATACATAACGTGTATATAATATTATAATGTAATTGATATAATAATATGATAATTTATAAATTATGTTTGAACAAACTGCAGCATCATAACCTATAAACGACCGTATTATTCGGATTTTATTGTGCGCTAATTGTTGTAGTCACGTGATTACTAATGTACCTATATATATATATATATATATATATACATAATTAATAATATACATGAAGTGTATATTTTTAGTCGTAATTTTTAGGTGTTCAAAAATAATTATATGATCTATATAGGTATATTATTACATAGTGTAACGGCGCGGCGTTATATTGATCACAAGAAGTGATTTAATATAACGATAAAAGTTTATGTACACGATATTGTTCTTCGATTTATTTTATTTAATTCTTCGCTAAATGTCTATCCGGGGTAAAGTTTTCTATTCTTTATATAATAATAATAATAATGATGATAATCTATGAGAGTAGGTGCTCGTTTTTAATATTAGGGTTTAAGTAAATTTTACTACGTAATTGTATTACGACCAAAAAACTTACAGGTGAATTTACAATTTTATTATCGGATCATTAAAAAGTTATTTAACAGACGTTTACGAATAGTTTTCCAACATAATATATATTTATATTGTGCTATTTTATATATAACTATTCGATCGATCTCGCACACCGAGTAAATAAAATAGTTGCTCTGTGGTAAGCACATTGTGGTGCCATCTTCAAAAATTTACACATGGGTAGTACTTTAATTTTTTTTTTTTTTTTCATCGTAAATCTGTGGACAAATTGCCAGTGACATGTTATTGGTGGTTTGTATTTCATGTTTAGAATACAATGTTATTGCGAGATAAAATGTCATGTGTTGGCCTTGCCTCCGCTCAAGGAACGGAATTCGTGTAAAAATATAACGATTTATACCTCGCTTTTTTTTCTAAAAACATATTCAGTAATGGGAGGTAATTGATTAATATCTCTTATAATTTTATCTTGAAATACTGTTTCTAAAACAATTGCCTTGTATCATCCGTCACTCGCCAATCAATAGCCGTAAGCTGTACTCTACCTCTATTGACTCTACTGATAATATTATAATGTTATGGTTTTCTTTTAGGCGATAGGCGATTAAAAACATTTTTCTAGTGAAAATTAGTCATTAACAAAAATAATTAGCCATGTATGCGAAGACTTAATTTAGATGTTTAAATCATATAGTATATTGTTAGAGTTGCGATTATTATTAATAATAATAATAATAATAATAAAATTTAAAAAAATACTAATAATAATGTTTTGTATAAACAAATTATATCCGGGTTCAATAAATGATTTATAGATATACATTTATCTATATATTTTATAACCCGTTCATTATTTGTTTTTGTTTCATTAGTGTTTGGTTCATTTTCTATTACCCTTGACCTTAAGACCTTGTTAAGATATTAACACAAACCTGTCGTCGTGTACTCATGTGTGTTAGGCACGTGGAAATTTATTGTATTCGTGTACTCGTAATAAGTGTTCTTTATTTATTTATTTTTGTTTGTTTGTGTTGTATTAGTCAAGTTATAACTGTAGTCAATGATTTCTATATCTTTATTTAGTTTTTGTTATATATATATATAGGTATATTAAGAACATATATTTTGTTTTATTTTGTGTTTGTTTTTTATTTTATTTTATTTTATTTTTTGGTGGTTGCGATTAATTTATTATTACTATGTTATCATGCGAGTGTTTTTATCTTTTCGAGTTGTATTATTATTATTATTATTGGTTTGTCTTGTATTTATTTATTTTGTAGTAAATAATTAATATTAATAATATTGCAAAGTTTATTATAGGCTATTCCAGTATGATAAATAATAATTAATAATAATAAAATTGTATTTACCATTTTTTAAGTAATACTTAAATATAATATTGAAAACTGAGAATTGTTCATCGTGTATGATTATTTCCCGTATTTACATATACAAAAATCAAACGCTCATTGTGTTATTGTATTAAAATAATTTAACATTATTCCTTTTTGCAAAAAAAAAAAAAAATAATAATAATAATAGTTTTTCTTTTAGATCCTAAATTTAATTGTATAATACGTGCAATGGAAAACATTGATCCTTCATACATTTTACATACCTACAGATACAGAGCTTAATCATATTATTTACAAGCTTTTAAAGTTTTAGTAAAAGAGCTGGCGTCCAAGTTATAGCCGTGTCTGTATTGTGTTGTACGTTGTAATCGCCCAGTGAAGTCTTTATTTTTTTAGTCGACCGTTTCGTGGCATAAAATTATCATATATATACACACATGTTACAACGCAATTGAAAAAAACAAAAATTCTGAAAATATTTAGTAAACATCGGCGGTGTCCCGTGGGAGTGCGACAAATGAAATAATTTTTGTTCTATTTTAATAATTATTATCTGTATGTGTATAACGATTTAAAATATTTTTACAAATTCCGTTATAGTTGTTTAAAAACGTGTCGCTGTTGAAAATTTAATAATAGAAATATTGATTTTGTTACGGGAAAATCGACATTTTAAAAATCCGGAGAAAATCAAAATTATATTTAAAAAAAAGACACCGTGTTGGTTAGAATTTTTAAAATTGTATCGCAGAGTTTTAGTGGTTATCGTATATAAAAAAAAAAAAAATGAAACTTGTAAAAATATTTAATAGAACAAAGTAGTGTATTGCTGCTTACGTGTCTGCGCGGCGTCGTCCTTGGATTTTATTTTTTTTTTTTGCGAGGCCCCTGCAATACGTTAATATTGGCCATTGACAAGAGTGCAGACCACGACCGCCTCGGGTTAAGTGCGCGAGGCCCTTAGGAATAATAAAATCCGCGAGGCTCCTGCAGGCAATCGTTCGGTTTGCCGGGTTCGCGCGGCTACGGCGCCGTGTGGTGCGTAGTGTCTGATCACTACCATGGGACATTATCTGTATTTCTATATTTCTGTGTGTGTATCACGTGGTAACAAAAACACGTTTAAATTGATAGTTATATGCAGTGCTTGAATTGGAAAAAAATTAGAAGGGGGATGCAAAAATATAAAAATAATGTGCGTTCCAGCAGATTGTAATGTCTTATAAATTCGGGGGGCTTCACCCCTATATATTTTCATTATACAATAATAAATAGGCATCATTTATTTTAACTGTAAACATTCGCGCCACATAGTAAAGGAGCATTTATTATTATTATTATTATTATTATTTTTTATTTTTTTTGTTTTTATTAATTTACAATTACTTTTATATACTTGTTTAATTAAGCAAATACTATGATTATTATTATTGGTATTGATATTTAAATTTGTTGTTGTGTCATTGCCAAAATTATAATATTTCGTCATTATTTTTACAAAAACTATTATTTGTGTTTTGCGCAAGAAAACTTTATCGTTCGAGTGTCCCTTGTATTTTGTGGATGAAACTCAATGAAAAGCTCATTGCGTTTCATCCATTCGAAGATCAGGTTTTTTCCTTTCTTTTTGGTGTATTTATCGTTTTATAATAATTAATTATATTAATGATTGTCATTTCAAGAAATATATTGTTTGTATATTGTGAAAACTACCGACCACTCCCTATAAATAAAATTTTTAATTTTCATTAGTTCAATAAAATTTTAGAGTCTTGACCGTCCCGTCCTCTGCGTCCCGGTATTACAAATTAGAAGGGGTACGCTATAATATTTTGAAAAAAGAAAGGGGACTCCGTCCCCCCGCGTCACCCCCCCCAATTCAAGCACTGGTTATATGTGTAGAAATTGTACGCGAAAAACCGTCGGCGTTTATGTTTGTGAGGAATCAAGGAGGTCCGTATAGATTTCGGATAGGTACAAGCAGGCACGTATACAGGGGGGTTTGGGGTTCAACCCCCCGAAATAATTTCTTGTCACATTAAAAAATAATGAGTAAGGAGGAAGAAATCGTTTTATTATATGTTGCTGTACAATTTGTATTGCTATATTTTGTAAACCCCCCCGAAATTTTATTTTGTGTACGTGCCTGGGTACAAGTTTCCTAAACCCAGTGCCGGCGGAAGGGATGGGCAAAACGGGGCACGTGCTCTGCAGGGCCTCGCGCTTTACAGGACATCGCGTAAAATTCTGTATAAACCAAAAAAATTTTAAGATTACATATTATAACACCGTGTGAACGTGATTTTGCGAGCGCGGGCAACGCGCGACAAAAATCAAAATAGGTTATAACTATAGTGCAGGTATTTGCATATGCCTTAAAAACCTATCAAATATGTATGCAGTTATGCACTAAAAATTACCAAAATATGCCCTTAAAATATGCTCTAAAAAAAAAAATTTTTTAAAACTTAAGAAAATTCGAAAATTGTATTTTATTACTATTTTTAGTTATTATACAGTTAATCTCAACAATAATATTTTACATTTTGTATAATATTATAATTTAAAATTTTCAATATGTTGAATTTAAATATTTATTTTAATTTGATTTATTGAACGGCATTGTTTCACGATCCGTGAAATAAACTGTAAAATGTATAAATTACATTATTTGTTATATCTCGTATTATTAGATAATAAATTGAAAAACCTGCAAATTAATAATATTTTATCTAAAACGTTGGTAATAAAGTAATCAATTCGCCTGTTGATATTTGTAAAATTATAAATTTTAAATAATTATTTCGTAATTATCGATTTTTTTTTTAGTTGAAAATGACTTTAAAATGTACAAAATCCTAAAATACGCCCTACAAATTCAAAAATGGCAAAATATGCAAAAATATGCAAAATAAAAGTTTGTTTATATAGAATCGTTAGATCATGAAACACATTTTGGTTAAACTAGCTACTTTTTGACCAACCAATAATAATATGCAAAAGCATATAAATATCGGCCCTAGTTATAACCATAGCCGTCCCAAGGGGTGGGGAGGGGGCCCTAGGGCGTCCAAAGTATTATGAATGCAGAGGGCGTAAAAAAAAAATGAATGATAAAAAGAAAAAAATTTGTTGTTTTATTTTAGATATTATTAATTTCCCTTGTACCTTTATGATGATTTCGAGGATCAGTGTATATTTACTGTTGAAATACATATATAAAATTATGTAATTAGATATTAAGTAAGTTGTAAATTTTTTTTTTTTGGGGGCGGGGCGTCAAATATTATTGCCCTAGGGCGTTAGTGGTGGTTAGGACGGCACTGGTTATAACAGTATATTATTAAGAGTACCTATGTTAGTAATTTTTTATGATAATTATTTATTTGTCAGAAAGACCTTTTTTTTTTCTGCTTATTTTTTTCTTTTTAAGGGCGATATTTTGCCCAGGGCCTCGCAAAACCTAGCCCCGGCACTGCGGCTAAACCGCTCCTGCAGAGCACTATAAGTATGAACTCTGAAGCAAAACTACGCGCTTATCGTTTTAATAAGGGGGCCGCAGACGGTGCAAAAAAAAAAGAAAAAAAACACTTAAAACTATACCAAAAAAGCTAGACGAAATTGCGAAGCTCGTGTTCGACCGATTTCAATTAAAAACCTATTACGGTTCATCGGCAAACGGTTTCAGTTTAATTTTTCTAATAATCGGTAAGAAGAAAAAATATTTATTTTTAATGAAAAATTACTCGTTTACTTTAAACGGATTAAACAAAAATAAATTAATACCGTTAAATTAACGGTGACAATTTATTTTATTTAAAAGTTATATATACTTATACGTATTATGACTTTATTTAATATTGCGTTCAGTTTTATTCGTTAATAATATATTATTATTATTATGGGGAAAAAAACAAACGTTGAGTTTTACTACACGAATTGGAAAAATGTTAAAAAAAATATTAATTATAAAACTCGGTAGAATTAAATCTGTTTTTAGCCAACGGAATAGAAAATATTAACGCGCGCGCACGCGTATATAACGAAAAACTCAATTATTTATTATAAATTATAATATGTAATAAAATAATTTTTTTTTTTTTTTTATGTAAATCGTCAATAACAAGACGCATTGAAATCGAAGTGGAAAAAATTGAATTTAGTGGAATTAAAAAAAAAACGATAAATCCTCTGCGATTCAAATATCGGTGATCGCTGTTTCGGTTTTCTGCGTTTCAAAGAATTCTCTGCGTTTCAAAACCGATTACTCTCTGTTCGGTTCTTAGAGGTGAGGGGAGAGGGTAATTGATATTTTTAATTAATAATTTCGGCATTGACACGATTTATTAATTATTATGTGCCCATTGGCCATTGTATACGGTGAACTTTATGGATTCGTATAGTTTTCCCCTAACCTCATCATATTTTTGTTCACGCTATACTCAAATCTGGTTCATTTATTACATTATTTGTGAGCGTTCATCGCGGTGCAGTAATATAGATATTATCAGTGGCGTAGGTAGATGTGAAAGGGCCCCGGGGCGATAAATAAACTAGGACCCCCTTACTATTATAGTACTATATATTTTATTAAAATTCAAAATATACACATCATAATATTATTCTTTAAAACGTGAATATATTTACTATATATGAATGCATTAATAAACAGATAATTAATAAAAATACAAAGTAAAAAGAAATCCGGTTTATCACTATAAAAATCATAATAATTATTATTCGTTATTTAATTTAAATCATTAGATTTATTTCAAAAAAATTTTAAAACTATTAGACGAATAAATTCTTTACGTATGCAATATGAACGGTAACGTTACACTGATGCTACTGAAACGAAAATATACGTGTTTGAGTTCGATAATATTTAACTCGACAATACACTAATAACACAGATTAGATGAATTTAGATTCATCTAATCTGTGCTAATAATATTCGGTCGTCTTTAATCGCCGCCGTGGTGGCAGTGGTGCGAACCAGTGGCGTTCCGAGGCTTCTGCATTTGTGGGGGGGGGGAGGTATCAATTTGAAAAATTGCCGACTACACGAAAAGACAAGAAACAATTATAATAGTAGGTGTGTATGTTTTTGTGTACGAATAAAATGCTACCACAAAACAAATTTAGGTAATAACAGTAGTTTATTAACATTTTATTATTATTACCTATTATAAAACCAAAAACGAATATAATATCTACTCGTACAATTTCTAATTAGATAGTAACCCGTAGCTTGCATTTTCACTGGCCGATATTTGAGGAGAGACGACCATTCGTTTACGATTTCCCGAATATTTATTTTATCTACAATATCTCGAGCTGAAAATAGTACCAATAAGGAATCTAGTCTCTCATTGTATTGTATACGTAAGTGATTATTAGACAAATTTTAAACGACTAAAAGAACGTTTACTGGATGCACTTGGACACTGGTGATGTTAGAATCAGCTTAACAACGCGGAAGAATGCTCGTGGTATAACATTCCTTAACGTGCATGCTTTTTTGGGAAATATCATTAAAATTTTCACACAAAAAATCCCCGTCGATTGGTGCAACAATGAGACAAATCCGATTGTTAATTACGGAGATATAACACAAATAGAGATGTCCGGTTTTTTTTTTTTGTCGCAACAAGACATTTCCTTTTTTTCGGTTAGATATATGATTTGCAGTCCGTCTCGAAAGTCCCCTGGAATGAACTCATCGACACGGTAGGTACCGCAGTAGTGGCACGATCTCTATGAAACTTTGGAAACTAAATCTAGCACGCATAACGTACGTACCGATAGTTCGAAGGCTGTGCACGCGCGAACAGCGGTTTGCGAGTCGTTTGCGTAAGTAATTGCGGTACCCCGTTCGTCGGTTTACTCGTGAAAATGAATAATACGATCGAACAACGTGTGGCCATTAAATCTGGCTTTAAATCGGGTCTCTCGGTACAAAATCATTACCGGCGATGAAAGATGGTGTTTTGCGTGCACGACCCGCTGAGACTCGAAGGCAGAGTGCGGTTTTATTGGACTGGCACGGCCGGTTCTCCCGTCTCCCAAATATACGTTGCTTCCGGAAATTGCGCGTGAAAACCGTCGTAATTCGTTGATTCTTGTAAAGAAATCATAAAGAATTCGTGTCTACAGTGTGTATGACAGTCAATCGTAACGCTACGATCAATCAACGTTTGCTGGTCGGTAGAAGCAGGACTCCCGAGTGCAGCAGTCGCCCGTCCGCCGTACTCGCACGATTTCAGTCCGCCGCGGATCATTTCGCGTTTCCCGAGCTGAAATTAGAGTTTGACGAAAGGCGGCCGTTTCGATTCGATTGACGACATCCAATAGTTACGGCACCTATTCGCAAAATCGAAGACACTTCAGACACAAGAAGCATTTCAGAAAGCTATGTCGTTCACCGTTGTATAGAAGTGGGGGGGGGAATTCGATGTCGGTCCGACTCACGGCGGCTACCCGGCATCTGCTGGGTAACAATTCAGTTAATTAATCAAAGACGAAATTAATTGACAAGTTTGGGTCTTCGAATCGAGAATTAAAAGGCTATACTCATTTGTTGTAAAAATGTATTGTAAAAAATGTTTTTAATTTTTTACAAGTATATTGCCAGTTTTATACAAATCAAAAAGGTATTGGTTTTTTAAAATGTAATTTGACTTCTCTAAAGTTTCGATAAATAAATCACTTAAATACGTTAAGTGGTTTTTCTTTCCTAATCTTATGTAATGTCCATAACCAATTTATATAAAATGTTACATATTGTTAAAAATTACGCGCACACAAACTCATCAGTGCAACCAGTTAAAAAAAATTATTAGGTTAGGTATTACCATGAAATGAGAACGGGGGAGGGGCATTGAAAATGTGTACTATTGCGCAAGCGCGTGTACTTATAATTTTATTCTTTCACATTCAAACTGGATAGGAAAGGATTTTTAGCATCGGGTGCGAATTTTTATATTTACGCCACTGCAGGCCAGGGTCGGACCGGCCCATGGTAGGTATTGACGTGCGATCGGCCGGTGGGCCCCGGCGAAGTGGACCCTCTAAATATTAATTTAATCGATTAAATATTATTCTATTTATTATTGGTGATTTTCAGTGGCAAGGTAATCGCAGTTATAAAATAGCACAGAGTAAGAATATAATATAGAGAGGCCATACCCGTATATTATACGTGATTATCCCATACCTACACTGTACGAAGCAGAAACAAAAGGTGTAGTTTCAGAGTAGCCACACGAACAATAAAAAAATCATACTTATATTATTGTAGATTGAAATTTAATTCATCTAAATGTACTTATTGAAATATGTCGTTTATATTAAAATTAATGTCTTTTTATGTATATAGCTTGATTTTACTATAACATTTTGGAATATAATATTTATCGTATGTATGTATCAACGTATATTATTAATTATATTTTTTTTATTTGAATCATATTATGCGTGATATTAGTGGCGTAGCCAGGGGAGCTGATGGGGCTGCAGCCCCCTCCCCGAAATGAATAAATAATCAGTTTTTTATTGGGTACCGTCTATACATTTTAATAATTAACATATAAATTAATTAATTGTCAGCCCCCCAAATAAAAATCCTGGCTACACCACTGCGTGATATAAAAGTTGTACCATTAGTTCAAGTTTTTTTTTATTTAAACAAAAAAGTAAGATTCATTTGGTTTGTATTAGGTATATTTTATTCGATAAAATAGGTAATAATTTAGACGTCTCTTAAAATATACATTATGGTAAATAATGAACGAGCGTAGCGACCAAAAATTTTTTTTTTTTTGGTTTGGTGGGCCTTTTAAACTAATTTGCACGGTAGGCCTTTTTTAGCCAGTCCGACCCTGCTGCAGGCTACAGTGCCGTAGATAGGATTTTTATATGGGGGGGAGGGGGGTTCAGTGCTATCTTGATTCGTGCATTATAATCGTGTATCGTAATGATTTATCAGCACAAAAATCTATAATCACGTTTATCAATGTTTGTAATGGCATAGACCAAATTAAACATTTATACATAATGTTGTTATACACACATTGTTATTAGGTATTTATTTTTCATAAATAACAAATCTACTCAACATCAAGATGTTGGTTAAATCTAAATATGAACATACATTTTACTGTAACATCTGAAGTGCTGTTGTGCGTAAAAAAAAAAAAAAATTGAAATTTCTACTTTTCCGATGTTCAAGGGAGGGGTTTGAACCCCCTAACCGCCCCCCCCGTGTCTACGGCTCTGGCAGGCTATAATAATATAGTCACGGACACACACCAGTACACCATACAAAGAAATACGACGAAGAATAAGTCGCGTCACGTGTTAAAATCAATACGTGTCATTAAACACATTCGACTTCTTCCGAGTGACTCGATTATCGACTTTGCTTCGTTCGCGACATTTCTTCGGGCTGTATGTTTTTTTTTTTTTTTGGATACTATCGAATGAAATAAAATACAACAATGAGACGATGATTGTGTAAAATGACATTTCAAGTCTACACCGAATACACGTTGTAACAGTGTCATTTTCTGGCCTGTATAATATTTCGATTATTATTATTATTTGAAATACGCAATAATAGCAATTTATAACGACTGCAATAATACGAAATGATTAATGGTTTTGCAGAATTTCTTTTAAATAAATAAAAGATGACAATAATCGAGTCCGAAATTTCGGCACCGAGGTCAATCAAATCAACAACTCGCAGTTGAACATAATAATACGGTCTTGCGGCCCAGGGTCGAGTCCAGGACGGAGTCCAGCCCACTGTTTTCTAATCACTCGATCGGCTTCCTGCAAATACAATAAAATGAGGTTTTTCGTTTAAAATTACAAGAGAATAGTTAATTTAGACAAAAATAGATTTGTCCTTGAATCAAGATTTGTGGATAATATAATAATAACAATTATTTTCTGTTAGAAGCATATAATAATTGTGAGTTGTGACAAGTAAACATTTTTTGTTGCACATTTTTATAATAATTATTGATACCTAATGGGTATTTTTTTTCATAATTCGTATTGTAACTTGTATTTGTTATTTACTTATAAAATGAAAAAAATTTAACACCCTCACGAAGAAATGGTTTCGGCAAAATAACAAAAACGAGTTGTCCCGAATTAATTTTTAGAGTTGGCCAAACTACCAAATTTGATCCCCCAATAAAAACCTCTTCGGTACGCCTCTGAACATAGTATTTTACTATATTATGAGACATAAACAGTAAAATAAAAAAAATACAATCACTGTGGCAGTGGCTTGAAAAACATTTTATCTAATGTCGTATATACGCATTGTGTTGCTGAAACCAATAACAACTTTTTGTTTTTTCCTCTGGATTTTTCTGCACCACCTTCAAACTTTTGCTGGTTACATTTTTTTTTCGTCCATAATATTGTAGACAAAACAGATATGACAAAAAGTTAAATTGAACGAATAATAATAAGTGTAATGTTACTAATATTTGTTTAAAAACACGAGGATTGTACTGGAGTAGTGGCCTGTTTATTGCTGGTTATTGTTATTTAGATTTCAAAACAAATACAGACCGACAGTCAACGGCATTGTACACGCGGTGTAGTCAAGTGGCGCCGAATAGGGAAAGTACCGGTCCACCGAGTTTCAAGATTTTTACCGGCCCGAAAAGGGTAGGCGGCCCTTTGAAAACCATTTTTAAATGTCACGATTCGTGTTACGTTATTACAAGTCATAAATTTCATATTATTATATAGGTGCATATTTCAACTGTACATTATACAAAATGTAGGTACACAACATGAACATGTCAGTGAATATCCATATTTGGGTGGTGGTGTGGGTAAAAGTCGAATTGTTCTCTGTGCAAAGCAACACGCGTTACAATCTACAACAGTAATCAAATATCCCCCTCCTCTTGGATAATTCCTAGATTTATCCATGACCTACGCATAAGGCTGGTAGGTACATAAGGGCTGTTTTGACGTGGCGAACGCCCTCGCCTTGAAATTTTTTTATCAGTATAATATAAAATTGATTATTAAAAATAAGGATTAGCCGTTTATTCCTTATAATTATCCCTGTTGCCCCCATTGAATGAGCTTCAAATCTACCTATCGGCGGGGGTTATACAGGTATCTGCAGATTATTATAAACCCACAACGTATTACGCGTAGTTGTTTGAAAGCGCATTGTTGTTTTTTGTGGTTTATAATAATAGTTATAGTATAACTGCAGTGACTAAAGTGCTCGAATGTATTTTAATAGGTAAGTACTATACGTACAGTCTTGCAAGCTTTATTAAATACTGCGAGCTGACTGTTAAGAAGAATGGTAAGATCTTCCAACCCTTACTTGGTACTGGTTTTTTCTTTCGGCGCCCCATTTCGTATTTTAATCGGCCCAAATATCGCGGCGCGGCCCACCGACGTGTCGATATTGTAATCAATTTATTAGTATTACACTAATAATAGCTGATAAATTGCAATCTGTTATTTATTTATACTCGATATATATAAAGTACTTGATTGATCCCGTTATGTCGTTTGTACCGGAAAATAAAATACCGGATATAAAATAACACTTCCATTCAGGGCTCTCATTTGAAAAAATAATAATGTTTTAACGTTTTTTATCGTTATTTATCTTTTGCGTTTATCGTTATGGTATATTTTAACGTTATGGATTATTTATGTTTAACGTTAAAGAAAGTTTTATCGTTATATAATATTTACGTTTAACGTTTATCGATATTTTAACGTTATTTGGTTTAATATCGATTTTTTTCCTAATTAATAAATCCATTCATATTTCATAGACTATAGCACGTTTTCAAATCTCATAAACGTAATGTACTTCATTAAACTTCATTGATTACAAAAGTCCTAATTTTTTATCCTTAATTTTTTGATTTTATACATTTTTTCAGTGGGAACCTCGGTTTATTTTTGACATTATATTCCAATGCAGAATATTTTTCTTAAAATGTTTATTATATTACCAATAGAAACTTTTCTGACTAGCTGACATCTTCTCAGACACGTATCTTTGAATAATTTTTACGCGTCCATGTGAACCCAGTCTTATTATAGAACTATAATAAACCTACACCATAAGCTTATATTTTCCGTAGTAAATTGGATACAAATATTAAAATAACGTTAATTCTATTTTTCGTTTTTCGATATTTTGATATATAACGTTAATACCTTATTTCGTTTTATGATATATTTTAATTTGTGATAGTTTAAAATGAGTATTTATTGTTTTCCGTTACGTTTTTTGATATTCATTTCAATTGATATTTTGCAATTATAACGTTATAATCAAAACGTTATTATAACGTTTGCGAGCCCTGCTTCCATTATACCTACTTACTCTATAAGAGTTATTGGATGCGTATACGAATATCGGCCGTGTGGTCCTCGACACGACCATCGGACCACTGTTCTGTAGCACCGCAGTAGCAGTCCAGTCCGCCTCTGCAGAGTGTGTAACGTGTATGTACATTGTACTTTATATGTAAATTTCGAGCTACGAGCCCGAAGGAGAAAATATACAGCTTCGTTCGGCTCACCGCGCGCGTATAGAGGCGTCTCGAGCGAGAGACATTTTCCCAGAACATTTTATACAAATTTTGTGCCAGTTTCTTCTTCCCACCCGAAATCTATTTTTGAATGACTGAATAATCCGCCTCTCCCCCGCCCATCAACAGACAACGACGATTTTATTAAAACTACGAACGACGTCTTATTGTTTATATAATGTCACGCGCGGAGTGGTGTGCTCGCGCGTTTATGTTACAGCGTTCGCGTTGACAGTAAAGTAAGCGCTATAAAGGTTATTGCTTACATACATATTATATAGTATCGCAAAGAGGTGTGTTTCGAGAGATTTTTTTTTTTTTTTTTTCGAGTACCTACTGTTTTTCTTCTTGTATATACATATTCCGCTTGAGGCACGTCAGCGCACCGTCGGGCGAGAGAGTTTCCGTTTTGCAATATCCCGAGAAACGTATATATATATAAGCACCGCGGAAGCTTTTAAGTATATATTATATAAAATATATATATATATATATGTCATTGCTTTGGCGGTAGTGTTTAAACTATTATATATATATAATATATTATATTATATATATAATATAGCGACATGGCGGCGAAAATGCGGTATTGCAGTTCCGGTGGATTGTATATAGCAGTGAGTGACCGAGACAGGACGAAACGGCGCGACTTCGTGAAGTGGAGAGTTGTTTAAAACATACGTTTTCCTTAAATTATTATCATATAATAATATATGTGTATATATATAAAATTATTATTTCAATTACTATCGCGTGCGAAAAGTTTTTTCTAGGACGAAAAAAAAGAAATCATTTTTTTATTTTATTTATTTTTTTTAAATCGCAATATTGTTGCCAACTATGTATATATATTATTGCGGCGCACGTGTCAAGTTTCGCCGAACTACAGGAGGTGCTCGTATTTAATCTGTATGAATGTTGTGCTCGCAATATTAAACACGGTATTGTTTTTATTCTCTCGAATTTATATTATTATATTATATTGAAGAGAAATCAATACGAGCGGGCACAATAGGCGTACGCGATATAGACAGCTGCTGGGCACTGTATATATGTATATATATCTTTTATATAGCATAAACACAAAACGAGAAATACAATTATATTATATTTAATTTCCAATCAATTATAAACGAATACGGTACGAAATCACGGTTTGCGTTGATATATTGATACGTTCGGTGCGGATTACGGATTAATCGTTGAAATAATCAACTCATTTTTACGATTCCAAAAAACGACTACAACATTTATCGGCGAATTAATAATTTCGTTTAAAATTTCGTCGTCGACAGCAATAATACTCTACAGGCATTTAAGATGTTTTCCTATATTATTATTTCACCGTCCACCTCTACACACACAAAAAAAAATAAATAAATAAATAAAAATTTAACTAAACATTTTTGTAAAAAATATATATAATGCGTTACATTTGATCACGTAGGGATATTATTCATAAAACTTATTGAATCGTTAAGGAAATGCAGGTCTATGAATTATAGTAAGTATACTATTATATACTTATGGATTTATAAAACACGCGGTTTTTTTTTTTTATGAAAATTATCGCTGATCATAATAATCATCTAGGAAAAAAAAATACATATGAATTTTTCAAAATAAAAATTTCTGTCGACTTGTAAAAAAGCACGCTGTTTAAGTAGCTGGTAACACGTTTCAAACGTACACAAAAATATGATCGTCGGTAAGAAATAAATCGTTCGTGCGGAAAATTATTTATTAACAATAAATATGTGTATATAAATGTTGAAAATTAATTTTCACTTTATCACTAGTCTCCAAAGAACACGACATATGTGCTGAACTTTTGGTGCAAAGGATTTTAAATGCAGGAAAAATATTCACTGTTCGACATGTTTGTACTGAATTCGAGAATTTCAAATGATGCATTGCCTCATTGCACGAGTTACCGATTTGTCATTGCGTTTTTGTAAAACAGAGACGTAGCTAGTGGGTTTCACTACAGTTTATAATTTAATTGAAAGAACCGTTCGTGTTTTGGATAGTATGGTTGAAACTTTATGGACAAAAACTTATTGAAGCAAATTTAGCTTATTGCGAAATAAGTTTTTAAGCTTTCAATTTAAAGTTCACTAAAGTGTGTAAAAAATTATAACTGGACAATTTTTCAGAATTATTTTCAATAATCATACAAGTATAGACTATTTAATACGATTCGTCCATGTCATTTGAGAGCAGGATAAATTGTTTTCAGACTTAAATATATTAATTTCTAGAACATTGGTCAGACGCCCAGACTGCTTTGACATCCGGTACGTATAATGATGACTGTCAGTGTCGGATCTAGGATTTTTTTTTTTTTTTGAGAGGAAGAGGGCCTTAAAATTTTTCATTAATAATTTTAATTACATAAAAAATTGAAAAGTATATTTAATTTTTGACGACTTATAATCATTATTAACTCATATTATTACAACTACGAATATATAAATGCTAACGGGGGTCCCTCGGGCACTCCTTTGAATCTGCCATCGACGACTGTATAGTGTCTATGTCTGCATACAATCACAAAAATTGTATGTTTTTGTATGAGGTTTCCGTGACTTCAAAGACATCCAAAAGGCAAATATAAAATATCTTCAACAATATTAACTACTGAAATCAAAGCAACAGAAATTGTTTTGAAATTATTACTTATTCAAATTATTCTTTAATTATTATCCGTCAGAATGTTTCGAGCTCAATGAATGGAATAGTATCTCCTAAGAGAAACGCATTAAGCTCCGAATATATTTCGTCATTAGTGCTTGTAAAATGTGTCGGTCCACCAATAGAAAAAAATTAACACAACTAAATTTACTGAATCATGAATTAATACGTAGGAGAGATGATTTGTTGACGAAGAAAATTATCCTAAAAGAATGAAAACGACTGAAATAATAAATCCTTGTGGTTCTCTATATATGGTACTCAATAAAATACTGACGAAAAATAATATATGTTTTAACGCGTATATTAGTTTTCTAGAGTTTACAAGACAGATATTTTATTATAAATATAATTATGTTAAAATAAAAATGATACATCTGAAACGGTATCTTTTGTTTAAAATTGTTCTTAGTCATGAAATAAATCATCTATTATATTCTGCACATACTTATTGTATTTTATTTTTATTGACAAATTGAATATATTTGGAGGTAAGGTAGGAAAGTAATTGTCGTGCAAAAGCGTAGTCATTACTGTTATTAGTTATAACCATCGTTGTATATCGTAGGATATTTGATAAAACTGTGTATATTATAATAATTTTAAATAAGTTGACGTTGGAGAAACTGTGCATATTGCGTTAGAAAAATACAGGAGAACAATTATTTATCATAGAATTAAATTATCGAAATAAATGAATAAACAAAAACAGTAACATTAATAAAAATTAATATAGATTATCGACATATAATATAAATGTAATCCTCGAATGGAACCTACACCGTTATTATGAATAAATATTAATAATTTACTCTCATACATCGCTTTTTGGTATACTATTTATTCGTACGAAATATATGCTTTAAGCCTTAGCAAAACTTCCCCAAAGTATTAATTAGGCGGGCATTATTCGGTAACCTTAAAGTTTTCGGCCCTATACCATTAACACTCTAAACATCGTCCCACGTGAACGCAATTTTTGTCGATTTTTCGCAATAATAAATACCATAATTACGTTTTAGGGCTACAACATATGTTTTATAATATACTACTCAATTTGTTTATTTAATTATTCGGACTATTATACTATTTAATTGTTTTTTTAGTTTTGAATAAAATTGTTATGAACTAGGATGCTGTGAAATTTGAATGTCGTTTCGAATCGATCTGCACTTTACCGCGGACGTGATGTTTGAATAATTTGAAGTTGGTGATAAATCGTTGAATTAGAAAAAAACATAACCCAGTATTTTTAACCAATTGAATATGATAAGGATTACGTAAGACTATTGTTCCAAGTTAAAGATTAAGCTACTATAAATATACGAGTTTTTTTTTTTTTTTTTATTAGGAAATTTCTATGAGTAAATTAGAATCGTATGTACTATTAAACAAATTATATTCAAATAATTATTACAATTTCTATAAAAAAAAAAAAAAAAATGAATAAAAATAAATATTTCACGAGTTATAAAATGAAGTTATAGTATATTACAATCAAAATTATGTAATCACCAATCAATCCTGTTCTTTAAAAGTATTCAGAATAAAAATTTATTATTGTGTTTAAAATTAACTTCTAGTAATATTGTAATATATTTTTAGTCTTTACAGACGCTGATGCACCGGTGATTTTGTAGGGTGGAGGTGCCATCCCTCCTTAGATATTTTAAAATTATTGAAACGAATAGTGTTTTAAATATTTTTCACACTTTTTCGAATTTGATTTAATTTCCAACGTGTCATTACTGATCCGTATTAATTCGTTTCAACTTGTTTTCTGTATCTATCTAAAAAATAATCTTATCTCGTATACGATTTATCAGAATATACATGGCATACAAATTACCGCCAAATTATTACTTAATTATTTTAATTATTAAGAGACACACTTAGTAATATTTTGTAAATTTAATTTTTATTTAATGGCATGTATGTTATTTAAGTTGTAATGTAAGAACCATTTGTTAAATGAAAGCGAGTAATTAAAAAAAAATTCGTACAAGAATATAAATTTGGTAAAATATGTTCGATTTATTTTCACCAATTCTTCTTCCATCCCCATTGGGAAACACTGGATCTGCGCCCGAGTCTATATTCAGTTCAAATAATGAAGAATAATGATACCGAATTGTTGAATATGACAAATACTTTAAGTTTATATATTTATAAAAATAATTTTAAACTAACTGTATCAATACTTATTTAAAACTTTCATTTTTTTTTATAAAGTACATAATAAAAGTAATTTAAAGTATTTTATAATTTTTTTTTAAAAACTTTATACCTTTGAAATTTAAAAAGTTTACAAAAATAATACGAATGTCCAATAGTACAATTGCTAAATTGCATAGTAAACATATTGACTTAACTCTCTAGTCAGTTTCGGAAAATCACTCTTACCTATACAGACTAATGAGCAGCGACATTATTGACATTGCCTATAGTAAATGTAATTAATACACATGCGTTGCCGATATTGACATTGACAGTAAAATATGTACAATATATAATTATTTTTTTATATTAAATTATTTTATTTTAGTTCGGTTTTTTTAAAAAAAATTTTATTTTCAGTTTTTTCAAGTTTAATTGTGATTTTGAACACACGGGTTGCCCAAACGAATTTTTCGGTTCATTCAATTTTTTTGAATTCGTTATATTAAAAAAAAAAAGAAAAATGATTTATTTCATTATTGGTATAAAAGTATAATTTGATTAAATAATCGTTTAAATGACTTATACTGTAGTGATGTATTTTTATTTAAAAAAAATGCATTTATAAAATTAATTTTATCAACCGGAACTTAGAAATACTTAACGATAAAATAAATTTTGTGTAATATATATATATATTTTGTATTTTACGAATATACCTTTCATATATATTAAATATAAATGTAGTATTAAAGAAAAACTTTTAAATTTTCTAAGGAAATCCGATTCTCCGTACAAATAGGTACCTATACATATATTATAATACGATGCTGTTTATGTGTTTTTATCAGATCGAAGTTGATGCAAGTTTATAGATATTAAAAAAAAAAAAAACAATTAACAGTAATAAATAATAATTCGAAAAAGATGGTCGAAATATGCGAACACAAATTATTTCTATATTATTATTTCAAAACATTATTGTTAACAATTCTCCGTAGCCTAAACGATTATAATATATACGTCGCATACGGATATTAGAAATCGTTTTGAATACTCTTAAATATATTTTCGTTTATTACCGTAAGACTATATAGAACAATTTTAAGATATTAATTAATCAGTATTATATATGAAAAGAGTTACGGATTAGTATAGTGTTAGGGTTTTATGCGATTCGTCAAATTTATAACTCGATTTACTTTTAAAGTTCTCTACCGAAACGTAAGAGGTATTTATGTGTGTAAGCCGGTCGATCATCCTCGGTGTATGAAGAATATTACAATCATGACGTAAGAAAAGTCTAAAAAAAATTGGAATATAATAATTTTCTCGGTATCGTAACGAATACACTATAGCAGAGACTTTTAGTCGTTTATTTTTCGCACGAGAAATTGCAGAAAATCGATAAGAACCGCGTGTAATATAAAAATCATTCGTTCGAGCTTTAGAGCTTTAGAGTTTCCGCGATTTCGGTGTTGTTTGCCAAAGACCTAATTCGCAGTGTGTAAACGCCTGCCATTTGTAGTGCTATTATATTGTTCGTTAATGAACGAATACGATTTTATACAATTTTTAATCGTTCAGCCAAAAATACAATATTGAAAGATGTTGACATTTAATGGCAAAAATTAAAAAAAAAAAACATTTACTCTTTACTATTCTACCAGGCCCGGATAGGACCCGGCGAGTTACCGAGTTAAACTCTGCGGGTAAAATTCAGCCCGAATATATGTGTTACATTTTTCGAAAAAAGAGCATAAAGACAAAATTAAAAAAGTCTTATACTTGCAATCAGTCTTGTTAAGTATTCGAATAATTGTATACAATCAACGACGTTTTAATACACTTTTCATTGCAAACACTTGTCTAAATAAGTTTTAAAATAGATATTCGAATAAGTATTCTGAATACTGTGTTCGTGTATTTTTATTCGCATCGCAGAATAGTTAAAATAAAGAAAAAAATCCCATGAAATTAGTTATTTGTCTGGTTATATTATAATAAATACAGACTAGAATCTGGTTGAAAATTTAAGAATAAAATCGAGTAGGTTTATATGCCTAAATACATTTTAGGGGTAAAAATATCATAGACATTTTTCAAGGACGAAGACATAACTACTTGGGACATATATTAAGATGGGATAATATAGCGAATTGTGCACTGGTACGGTAACCACACGACAAAACACCGTTAAGGAGATCAAAGAAAAGGTAGAAGGATATATTGTCGATAAAGATCTTCAAATGCTTGGGAGGGGGGGGTTTAAAGGATTTGTCACATATAACGATGAACACAGACGAATGGAGGATTTTGTGTGGAACAGTAATAGACTTTAGTGGTCTTTAAAAGCAGAAGAAAAATAATTATTATTTATCAAAAAGTATAATAACAAATTTCTCTAAAACTAAGTCAATGTAAATTGTGTTGTTAAACGTATTGATTCGTTTCAACTCTTAAAAATAAATTAGTTGTACTTAGAGTGAATAAGAGTAAGTATTAAAATATGTTTAGAAAAAAAAGTTATAAAATGTAAAAAAAAAAATTATACACCGATAATAAATAAATATTTTACGTTTATTTATACTTTTAAACAATAATTGTATACCTACATATTTGAACAAAATTTATAGGAACAATATCTTAATCATTATTTATTTACATAAATTTGGAAATGATATTTTTACAATTGTTACACTTGAACATTAATAACTAATGTCCAATTACATTTTGCTAATGTACAATTACTATTAAGTTTTTGATTGATAAATGAATTATTTTATTACACAAATTAAGAATTTTTTAGAAATACATTCAAACGGCGTTTTGTTAAAGCTTTCTCAAAAAGTAAATGAATATTAAAATATTCATAATAAATGAATTTCAATTCACCAATATTTTCCGGTAGACATCCAATTTTTTTTATTGTTAATCGTCTGAGTCTTCCGAAGACGATGATTCCGAATAATTTCGACTTCCCATAAAGGTTTTCTTCGTTTCTCTATTTCTATTTGCCATAACTGTTCTTTTCCTTTTTCTACAAACCGTTCTGCTCACCGATTGAGTGTTTAATTCTTCGTCAGACGACGAGCAATCCACAGTTATCGTCCTCCTCCTACTAAAACTTCGGGTCATTGAATTATTTCTGCTTGGACGATGTATTGAACTTCCAGTCGATATGGATGGTTGGTCCGTAGAAGACGTGGCGGCAGGAAACGGTTCGATTGGACGTGAAACGTGACCGATAAACTCAACGTCAGATTCGTTTTCTGAGGAACTTTCTATGCTTATTACCGGTGGATACCGGTTCGTGCCAATATCGATATTTCCATCGCCTTCTGAATCCGATACAATAATTTCAGTATCGCTCAACGTCATCGCAACCAATGGTATTTCGTCAGAAACCATTTGTCGTTCAACAGGTGAAGAATAGTTTATGCGGTCGGAATAACGAACATTGTGATCGTAATCGGCCATCAAATACGGACTATTGGCGTAATTATAAAGTTCGTGGGCAAAATGTACGGTGTAACGTCCAAAGTATTCCAGCAATATATTTATCATATTTTCTCCCCTCATTTCATAAATCATAATTGACCGCATAATTAAACCCGTAAGAACTTCTTCGTCCATAGAAGTCTGTACGTTTTCACTATTCCTCTGGAGCGCCATCACCGCAGTTACGTCTCTGATAACGAATTCCCGTAATCTAAGTCCTTGATTTGGATTCATTCTAAAGAATTCAGCGTTAACCTCTAAAAAATCACCGCGTAAATCCGATAACGGTTCAGCCCACAAATTTTCGACGTACACACGTCTCCTGAATATTAGTTCGGGTGTTATTGCACTTCTTCTCACAGGAATGTCGTTTGAATCCTGAGGAATGTCATACGTTTGATACAATCCCTCTCTGGTGAACGAATGGCGTATCCTTTTGAAATGTCTTTTGCACAACGGACAAGACGATTCGATTGTTGACCATTGTTTCAGACATTCATAACAGAACGAATGCCTGCACACGTCTGTGCAACATCTGTTAACCAACTCATCGAGGCAAATTGAACAGCGCGTGTCTGGTGTTCCAGGCCGGTGTGGTTGTCCGACGACTACGTCGACTCCATTACTTTCACACGATTTGGGTTCGCTGTTCTTCGACATGATTATAAATTCAAAATCGAACGACAAATTTATATTCGCAATATAATAATGTCAAGAGGCGAGCACAAAATGATGAGTGAACGTTTAGTTTTTTTTGTCCTGTACCGTAGTGTAACAATATCGCAAAAAACGTTGACAACACGAATGTCGTTGCTCGGAAGACGGATAAACAGTAAAAACAGACCGTGCGAATAGTAATGTATATGGCCAGCGCCATTAAATATAAATTCGTTATCATGAATATTGTAGTATTAATGAAATGACGTGTTACTTTATCTGATGGCTCTTCCTGACTTTGTATATTTACCTATTATCACTATTAAACATTTTTCAGTGGCTGTCTTAAAAAGTAGTTTATTTTAAGGACACCACGCCTCCCCTATCCATTAGTGAACATTTTATATTGATTTCTTATACAACTCATTAGACTCTTTTCTACTTATTTGTTTAATTTTATGTAATATTATAGCTGCCCCGAATGGTTTCGCTCAGTCGTTTTCGAAGAAAATACAATGCAAAGTACATTAAAAACAATGTATTTTGGATCAATAACGTATTAAAAAATTTGTAGGTTAAAAATTAAAAAAAAATGTTTTTAATATTTGAAAATAATAATTTTATTAATATGAAAATAATTCGATTTCTGTTAATTACTACTGCACGTATTTTTGGATTTTAGAAATATTATTCTTATACACTATAATATAGCTGAATTACCCGGCTTCGCCCGTGAACAGTTTTGCCCGGTATGAGAGGTATTAAAGTGTGAAATCTAATATTATCAAATATAGCTGTATTGCCCTCGGGTTAGATTCTTCTGTTTTAAATATTTTCTTAATCTTCAAAAACTAAATCTCTTTATCTATATACGTAGCTATATCTAATTTGTGGTTCACTGTATTTTTCCTGTAAAACCAGGTTTCCTATACATTTCAAATCCCCCTTTTAAGCCCTTTAGGGGTAGCATTTTCAAAAGTCCTTTCTTAACTGATGCCTGTATCATAATAGCTATCTGTGTGTCAAATTTTAGCTCGATCCGTCTAGTGGTTTGAGCTGTGCGTTGATACATCAGTCACTAGGCCAGTCACATTTTCCTTTTATATATATATATATATATAATGAAGTCCAACATTTATGTACATTTAAAGTGTCTAATGTATTTTTTTTTAAAGAATTTTTTACAAGATTCCAGTTTATACATATTTGAACATTTTTAAATTTTAAAAGAAGAACAGCAAATTTCTTTGGGCCGTTGAAAATTTTAGAACTCAATGGACCGGTACCTCTTCGGTCCGGGGCGCAGCGTTCTATTAAAATATACGACAAAGACTACTTTAATTACAAATTCAACATACAAAATGATTTATAGATCTTTTCAGAGAACAATCGATGTACCGCAATATTATTATTGTTGACGTATTGAAGATGAGATAAAAAACATATAAAACTTCTCTTAAAATTTGTGTGTTTTTTCGTAATCATTATATAAATAGAGTAATTGATTGAGTAATTAACCATGTTGGTTATATTTTTACTACTTAATAATATTACTTGTTTTCAAAAAAAAGTAGTAGAGGTACTCTAGCTACTTTTTAAAGAGTAGCGTCCCTAGTATTTTAATATCCCTCGCATTACCGTGGGGGGCTTCGGCCCCCACACCCCTTTTACGGTCCCCTAAGAAGTATTAATACAAAACCATAAACACGTATCATAATAAAACAGAATAAGGAATATAATAATTATTGAAGTACCTGAATTTATAGATAATGAATGGTTATCATTGATGGCTACTTATCAGTTATCACGTATGAGATATTATATGATATTAATACATTTTGTAAATATTAGAACATTTTGTAAGCTTTATATAATATTCAATACAAAAATGTAAGTCGAGCAATTTTATAAAAATATAAAATTAAATAAAAACCCGTCTCATGCGTTCTCTTTTAAAAAGTAGAGGTACGCTAGAATATACAAAATATCAGTTGATGTACTCAGTCCCCCCTCCCTCAAATCAAGCGCTGACCGTCCCCCGCGTTCCTCTTTAAAAAAAAAAATAGTAGAGGTACACTCAAATATCTGAAAAAATAGAAGGGGTACTCAATCATCCCGCGTCCCCCAAAAGTCAACCACTGCTTGTTTTTCGTATTTTCGTAAAAAAATTCGCGTGACGAGAGAAATTTCGGTATACAAGCCCATCCGTCGGTCTCATACCTGCAGCGCATCGAAAACAAATTTATTCAGCACGGCCATAAATTTAGGCCGAAATCATGCCGACGTCACTTGCAAATGTGTACATTACTATACACGATGATTGACGTTCTGAACATTTTCTGCACGAACGACAGCGATCTAAATACATATGCCGAGTGAAATCCGCGTTAATTTGGCTCGTCGTACATATTATAATATATAATTACACGGCGACTACGTAAACGGTATTATAATAATGTTTATAACGCACACGCGTACCTACTATATAGAATTGATTTGGAAATAAATTCGAAATTCCGAATCCAATTATGTGCAGTATATGTACGTGGCGTACGGTTTTTTAAAAAAACTGTTTATTTGATTTAAAAGTATTATGGTAAACGGAATAATTTAAAAATCTTTGTCAACACCTATTGTGTGGGGCTTTTTTTTAGGATAAATAAAAATATTGTGTACGCCATTCTGTCGGACGTCATGCGTGCAGTCGAATTATAATATGTTAAACGCGTGAATTTCGTTTAAAACGCAAAAGGCAAAGGAACAAAACGAGAATTTGATTTCCATTTTTCATTCAATAGCCGCGAGAAATCCAGTTTTTTTTCTACCCCGAAAATAGTTTTCTGAATTTATAATAACACAGACATTTATACCGAATCATTTTCACTTGCAACACTTTTACGCTTAAATCGTATGATATTATACGTTTTTCGAGAAGGAATTAAAACGAAATGAATTCGACCGGTGAAAAGTATAAGAAAGTACGTTAGTGTTAAGCGTACGAAAATAATTGTCAAAACCTAGTTAGAAACCGAGTGCGAAACACACGATTACGTTGTAACCATGTAATAATGTATTAGAAATTTTATGTGTACATTAATAGTGATTTGCAGTGTAAACGAGTTTAATTTGTTTAAGGGGGAAAAAAAGATGTTGCCTAATATTCTATTATTATTATTATTATTATTATTATTATTATTATTATTATTATTATTATTTTTTAAACACTGTCAAATATAATATCTACCATTGTTCAAAGATATTACAGAGCATCCCTTAAGTCTCTTAAATCCAGACATCAATAAACAGAACTTTTTAACTGAAACATGGTTTATGATGGAAAACTTTTTGAGGTAACATATATAAGAGAACTCTGGTATTAAACCGAGTAAGAACCGAACAGTACAATTGGCACAATTATTACTTTACTATGCCCATAGTCATCGCTCTTGAATGTGCCAGATCTGTAGACTTTCCGTTTTCTTCGTGTACGTTTGAGAATGTTTTGCAGGTTCGAGGCAATATCAATCAGGTATGGGAGAACCAGAAGCGATTACCTATTATTATTATTATTAGATTATTATTATTATTATCTATTATTAGTTCTGTTATTAATTTGTAGTTTTATTTTATATATTATTTGTATTTATTATTTTTTATATTTTTATTTTTGCAATTATTTTGATTATTATTATTATTTTATTATATTATGTATTATTATTTATTATTATTATTATTATTATTACTTTATTATTATTATTTATTATTATTATTATTATTATTATTGACGATTCGATTTTGTAATATGAAATGTTTTATTTAAAATGATAGTATTTTTTTATGTAAGTATATAGTTGTATTTGTAATTTACTAGCGTTGTATCAGAAAACCATTTCGAGTGTATTACAAAAAATATTTTTCAAGCTTATAATATACGAAAATGCCTTTGACATATAATTAAATAATATAATAATTTCGATATATAATTTGACAATTACGATTTGAGATTCTATGTGTATTTTTCAGTCTACCGAAAGCACCGGTGCAGTATTAATAGTGGACTGTCAAGGGATGCTGGGATTGCGATCCTGGCTCCTATCTCACCGGGTCCTAGAATTTTGGTATTTTAGTTAATATCGTGGATTTAAAAGGATTTATATTTTAAACTTTCTCTGGCAACGTCAGGTCTATTAGATCCATGTTAACTTATACAAACAATAATGTTACGATATATTGGTTATATTGAAAACGTTTTAAAATTTCAGTAGGTACCTATTGTAACCATACCCATATTTAGTGGCGTAGATATCGGGGAGTAGGTTCAAGGGGTTTCCACACCCTAAATCCTAAAAATGCTTGTTCTTGTCATTTAAACATATTAAATTATAATATATATATATATACACACATCATTTTATTATTGTCGGTATTATCCGATATGGATAATTTTAGTTTACTAGAATGTTCGTTATAAAAGCCGGTCGGCGTATTGTAAGTCGCTGTATTGTTTGTATTACTGCACAGTGTACGTGTTCACTGTTAGTTTTTTAATACCTACGTGAAAAGCATGGCTAAAATAAAATCAACTTTAAAAAGTAAAATTTCAAATTGGATTGCTCCTTACAATGAAAATAAGTAAGTGTTTTCATCAGATGGGAAGGTTATATTATATTGCTTTGTTCGTGACGAATCAGTGTCTGCTGAAAAAAATGTCTATTAGATCAACATCCCTGCAAAATAAGTATGTTTAGTATTTTACGCTCATACTACAACGTAACATACTATACACATTATTTCAAAAATACTTGTATGTTTATTTTAGTTCGACACATAAATGCATTACAAAGGAATAATAAGCAACAAAAACAACTTATGATAACAACTTATATTATGAGTGATAAGTATACAGTTTTCAATTGCGCAACAGTTGGATTGCATGAATGACTGTACAAGTGTTGTACGAAAACGCGCTCACATGCAACGGAATAGTTGTGTAACAAAATAATATAGGTAGTAGATAGTGTTATATTATATTATTGTGTTTTATCACAAACTGTTCGATTGCGCAATTAGTGAAACTTTTGTATCATTCGCGGGACTCATCCCGCTCGGTCACTTGTTACCAAACCGTTGTGTTGATAATCATTTGCACTGACACATTTTAATCGGTATCATAGGTACTGCCTCAAACTGTTGCGCAACTGAAAATTGCGTGTGGGCCACCAGCCTTTATAGTGAAAATCGGGTTTATTAAAAATCATCCGATACAACCTTCTCCGGATAAATTGCCTTCTGATTTGACAAGAGTATGTTATAGAGCAACTTGTAATAATCACGGGACACGACATAAAGTCGATCGGAAATGCGGTAATCGCGTAAATATTGTTCCAATACAAATATATTGTTTAGTTTGTATCACGTTCGAACGGAATCGAATGAATATTTTAGATTCTGAGCGAAGCGATGAATCTATTGTTTTTACAATGATGTGGTTTTTTTTATGTCTGTACCCAAAAATTCTACCAGTAGGAGTATTCCGATCTCTTCGGTCACAGTTTGTTCCCGGCAGCAAATCGCATCTGGTTGGTACTTTTACCAGAAGGATTGATGCGATCTTCATATGTAGCACTCTTTTTCCAGTAGCAAATTGTATCTATAGATACAATTTTTATATTTTTTATTGTAACTATAGTTGGTATTTTAATAATAAATAATATAATAACACCGAAGCTCCGCTCAGAATCGTTTTATCCAATGCAATGATTTATCGTTGCTTTCAAATTTAGAGTGATAACAGTACACTGTAAAATCTTACCCCAAGTAATTCACTTAAACAACATTCACAACACCCCGCGGCTCGTTACCTTTTTTATTTCGATGTGAATGTAAACGCGTAAAATCAATTTATACAAAAAGAAAAAAGCAATATTATATTATTATATTTATAAAAATACATTTTTTTTTTATTAAAATAAATGAATTGTATCTGAATTTATTATTAGAGTTATTTTTAAAAATAATTTTAAATAAATTCGTCGCTATTTCATTCATTAAACACACTACAAAATTAATGTAACTTTTTTTTTCTTTCGGTCCAATGAAATTGATCGAAACTCGGTCTGCAAAAATACCAAACCGCCACTACGTGAGCGGACTAAGAATACGCTTAAATTTCATAGAACCCCTAATAATGTTAATGCGAACGTTTTAAAAAAAAAAGTAAATAAATAAAACATATTACATGTGAGTGTGACGTGAAGTAAATTGAAAATAATAATTTTATTAAAATAATAGCAAGAACTCACTGGGATTTGCCGCACGATAATAATCACTCGGAATATAGCGATAAACAATTGATACGATTTGTATGATAAAAAAAATATATATTTTATAAAAATATTTACTAAAATACATTTTATAAATATTTTATGAAAATCATTTAGTGTCCACGGTGTTTCCGTCGTGTATTTTTCGGTGCGTGTATGTATTATGTGACATTTTCGGAAATGCATGCGGAACTAGTAGCGGAAAACTTTTATATATATATATATATATATTTTTTTTTTGTGAAAGATACTCAAATATATAACGAAAAAAAATTGAAAAATTCGTAAGTTGTTCAATATTTTATCTTACAATATATATTATAATATGTAAATTAGAAAAATAGAAAGATTAAAATATGTATATTGTATATATAATTTTTGTCGATTAAAAATATTTTATTATAATTATTATAGAAAATTCGTCTTAAATGTGTTTTTTTTCTAAAAAACAAATATATTGTTATTAAACATATAAATAAATATTTTAAAACTTAATTTTTTTTTTGATAACATTCCATATTTTATACTCGAACCCGGACGTATCGCCGCCACCGTTTCACCGACGGATCGTTCGCCGCCAGACCGAATCGCCGACGGACATTTTGCCGTACCGAATCTTTTTTAAGTGATACCTGACCTGGCCACATCTGGGGGTGGATCCATGGGGTCCGGACCCCCCAAAATTTTTCAATATTATTGAAATCGCTGATTACTCTAAACATATAGGTTTAGTTTTAGTCGTAGAGCAACCGGGATACCACTGCTGAGTAGAGCGTACATCTGTGTGTATCATACTAAAAATACCCCCCCCTTCGTTTTTTTGGTTTCGCTATAACTCCGGCACTGTTGGTGACTGGGACACCAAACCAACGCGAAACATTTTGGTTTAGTGTCCTTCATGAGGTACGCCCAGCAAGTTGACCCAAAAATCCCAAAAAGGGATTTTTTTAAAATTAATATGCCAAATTGTAGTATTTTTCTAATTTAGTATATGAATCACAAATTTCTCACAACTATCATGATGAAACTCTAACTTACACGTTGGACAAAATGCTAGTACGTATATTAGTACTGCTATACATATACTTTTCTAATAAAATTTTCATTTGATTTATTGTTCTAATTAATTTATATACCGATTTTCATTCTTATGTTTAGAATAGTCACCGGTTTATTTGTTAAATATCCGCCCGAGGAAGCCTACCGAGGTTGAACCCATTCGGTTTGGTAACATAGGAATTTCAAAAAAATCCCTTTTTGGGATTTTTGGGGCAACTTGCTGGGCGTACCTCATAAAGGACACTAAACCAAAATGTTTCGCGTCGGTTTGGTGTCCCAGCCACCAACAGTGCCGGAGTTATAGCGAAACCAAAAAAACGAAGGGGGTGATATTTTTAGTATGATACACACAGATGTACGCTCTACTCAGCAGTGGTATCCCGGTTGCTCTACGACTAAAACTAAATGTGCTATGACGATTCCAAAAAGTTATCCCTTCCAAGTACCCCCCTATAGTGTTCATTTTGTTTAGAATTGTCGGCGGTTTATGTGTTAAATATCCGCCCGAGGAAGCCTACCGAGGTTGAACCCATTCGGTTTGGTAACATGGAATTTCAAAAAAATCCCTTTTTGGGATTTTTGGGGCAACTTGCTGGGCGTACCTCATAAAGGACACTAAACCAAAATGTTTCGCGTCGGTTTGGTGTCCCAGTCACCAACAGTGCCGGAATTATAGCGAAACCAAAAAAACGAAGGGGGTAGCGGCGAAATGTCAGTCGGTGAATCGGTCTGGCGGCGAATGGTCCTAGACCCTTTTATACTTGCAGGTAAGTTCGTAATGATGAAAAAATGTAAAATGTTTAAATGTTGAATGCATTATGTTTCGCTCCATGGAAGTTGTTGTACTAAGTTATTTGTGTTATTTTTATGGTTTAAAAAAAAAAGGTAGCGAGCCGCGGGGTGTTGTGCATATCGCTTAAATGAAATACTTGGATAAAGATTTTAGTGTTTTGTTTTTATTATAAATTTGAAAGCAATGACAAATCGTTGCATTCGATAAAACGATTCTGAGCGGAGCTCCGGTGTAATAAATAAACGACAATCGATTAAGACGAAATTGCATTTTTAGCGTTTTTTTGTAATTTTTGGTAGCTTTTCCTAACTTTTGAAAAAACTAAAATAGTATTGAGAAAATCGAAAAATGACCCCTCTAAAGTACAAACACATCATTGTAAAACCAATACATTCCTCGCTTCGCTCAGAATCTAAAATTATTGAAAACAATTCGACAGTTACACAACGATAATAATGATTCTATTTGTTTTATTTCTATTTCTTTCGCATATCCATTTTGTTTATTACATTTTAGATTCTGAGCGGAGCGAGGGGATCTAGTGGTTGTACAATGATGTTTATTTTATTTTTGATTCTGAGCGGAGCAATGAATCTATTGTGTTTACAACGATGTTTATTTATTTTTTATTTTTTCTATCCTATGTACAGATTTTTGACTAGAAGGAGTGCTCCGATCTCTTCGATCACAGTTTGTTTCCGGCAGGAATTCTGGTTGGCACTTTAGAGATGTCGTTTTTCGATTTTCTCAAAACCACCTAAAAGTATAAAAACTCAAAAACGCTAGAAATGCAATTTCGTCTTGATCGATTGTTGTTTATTTCTTCGTAATTTTGAAACTAATAGTCATAGAAACCTGAAATTTTCAACAAATATGTATCTTTAGACTATATTTACGAGAAAAGTAAGCTCCGCTCAGAATCGTTTTATCGAATGCAATGACTCATCATTGTTTTCAAATTTAAAATAAAACAAAACTCTAAAATCTTTATCCAAGTAATTCACTTAGGCGATATCCACAACACCCCGCGGCTCGTGAACTTTTGTTTTGATTGTATTGAATTTTATATTTTATTAAATAACGACAAATGAGTAAAGAACCGCTGCGACTGCTTATTTGCGTTCGAGTGTTTGGACACAGCCGTGGCAGTGTAACCACAGATTAGATGAATACAGATGGATCACTCGGCCCGAGAACAAAAGAATTGTAAATACGCTCTTCTGATTGGTCCCCCGCATATCAATGTAGGCGCATACGACGATTTAAATTATTGTGTTGGTATTTTACAATATTATAGTACAACTTCTTTATTATCTCAAATAATGTTATCATAATAATGGTTATCACGTGTCGGTAAAAATTTAACGCAGATTAAGCACCGATTTTTTTTTCAACTGTGTGTATAAAACGAGTATATTTAACACGAGACATTATATGACACGATCGCCAAACCAGAATCACTATGTAAACAACACAAATAGATTACCTCACAGGAGTAATGTTTAAATTTTAGGTAAATATATTGTGCTATCATGCGGTAACACTGATATGGGGGGGATTCGAATGACGTCATTTTTTTTGTTTACATCGCGAGTGATCCATCTGTATTCATCTAATCTGTGGTGTAACAGTAACACCCGTCGTTATTTATCTTCAAAAAACCCACTCTATTTATAGATGTGTTCACGATAAAATATAAAGCCGGTCCGACACGACTCGTTTAGTCGACGATTATTCCGTCAATCAGGTTATATGCTTTCCTCGTCATCGCAAACGCTCCTATACACACAAATTAATCTATTTTGAGGGAAAATCCGAGATCTATGTTTTTAGAGGCCCGGGTACAGCATTAATTGGTAGAGGACCGTTCTACCTAACTTCTTACCTATACCTACCTTCGACCTATCTGAATTCTTGATCAAAAAATTAAATAAGTAAATTACGAATAATATTTATAATCAATGACTGCAATACTTAACTTTTTGAATCTGATTTTACAATAATTTAAATAATTTATTTTCATGTATCTAATTTTGCTGATGAACAGAAATTCTAAAAACAAATGCGAGACCCCCATTTAACCTTCAAGCTCGAGGCCCGGGTGCAATGCACCCCCTGCAGATCCGGCACTGGAAATAGCCATTTACAAAATAAGCCGAAAAATAGGTGTATTATAATGCAAAAGTGTAATTCATTTTTTAATAATTTATTTTAACTTTATAATTTAGCACTGAATATGATGCAAAAGCATTTTGGCCGGGACAAGTATATATGTTATTTTTAGAAGATGTTCGTAAGACGAGTGATGACGATATGGAAAAACGATTGAAATATTTGGATTTGGCGTGTAAAATACCCAAAATAGAAATTCCATTTATATATGTATTGGAATGATGTTACATTTAAATTATGTAGATTTCGCGCGACCGTTTCGTGATAATACAATTTGTGAGTTCGAGCGTGAGTATTACGATTTTTTTTTTTTAATAAGAATTATGGATCAGGTCATATGAAAATTATTTTAAATGTGAAACTCATTTCCACTAATAATAATGTAATTTATGACGAAGAGGAGTGGTGATTATGAAAATATTTTAAAAAATTTTTTGTTTGTTTTATTTTTTAATATTTAATAGATAAATATACAATAAGTAACAATAAGCATATGAGCGTTTTTTTTTCTCTATGACATGAAGGTCCGAGTTGAGTATCCTCTCAGCGGTAACACACAAGTATTATTTCCATACATTTTTTCCATCAGTATTGCTGTTTAATAATAAATCGAACAGTATACTTGTATGCTTGAATTATATTTATTGAATTATCTTTGATATTTATACGTTAAAATAACGTCATAATTGATGCGTCTGTATAGAGTAAGGACGACGGGGCGGTATAAAATTAATAAAAGTATAAATCGTTTTTCATTATTATGATAACATTATCAAAATAACCAGCAGAGTTAAAAAATACGGGTTAGGGGCAGTTTACCGAAAAATGATAAGAGCGTCGGCCGTAAAAATGGCTCGTCGAATCTGTTGCCAACTTAGAGTTATCGAACAAAATTTATATTTGTTTTATAGGTTACACAATATAGGTACTTGGATTTTGATTTTCATCGTTTTTGTGTGCCCAATCCGTTTTTAAAATCGCCCCCTCCGTCGTTTTGTCCTGGATCCGCCCCTGAACCGTCGAGATATTTTGTCACTTTAATATACGACAATATAACTATGCACATCGGCGAACCTGCACTCAACGAACACGTGAAACTTATACCAGAAATTCGATAGTTTAAACCGGTGTGTGTTATCGGTTATCGATGATTGATACCGGTTACTATTAAGACACAGATTATTTTGCACCGGTTTAAGAGGAAATTCGTTGTAATGATTGGGATACCCCTCCAAATGTAGCTATCAAATGTGGTTCACACTTTTATAGCATTTTTCTATAAATAAATCCGTGTTTATGATTTCTTACCTGTGTGATAAGTGACATGATACAGTCATGTAGGGGAGGAATCGTTAATATGAGGGGATACCATCAGCACCGGTATTAGTAACCACATCGACGATCCGGTCAGGAAAAATGTGACCGGTATCACTAAATCACGAAACCGGTTACTTTTAAGAATTTCTAAAATTCACACCGGTAAGTACCATTTTTGAGGGGAAATTCACACCGGTTTGAAATGTCGAATTTCTGGACATTCGCGCTTTTCATTGCACTGCTGTAATGTGTACGGGGCGTGGCGGTTGTTCGACTTTCGAGTACCTATTTGCAGAGAAATCATTTTTGTGAAATCCTTGTGTTATAAAATAATCTCGGGACGGCGAGCGCCTGTACAAACAGTACAGACTTTTGTTTGATGTTAAAGCAGTATATCGGTGTGCGAGGCAGCGTGCCGCGACTAGCGTGTAAACAATTTTTCTTAGTGTAATTTATTTTCCGCCAAGCACTAAAAGAAAGATGCGTTTATATATATATATATATACTATTTATTTTAAAATAGTTTGACTAAAGAATTACAATTACGTTTTAGACTGTGAGCGGAGCGGAGAAGCCATAGCGGTTTTACAATTATGTTTATTTTCTTTCTTTGTCGACAACTTTTCGAGTGTTACGTGTACAATATTATAAAACCCGCGGTAGCAAATTTCGCCTAGTCGGTATACTATATACAGTGTTGTATAAAGATAAATATTAATTTATCTAGATAAAGATAAAAGATGTTAGACAATAAAATTATCTAGATTAAGATAAAAGATAATTAAAATTGTAATTATCTAGATAAAGATAAATAATTAATTACAATTTATTTAGATAAAAAAAAAGATAATTTTTTTTTACTACATAAGTATTATAAAATGTTTAATTGATTATTTATTTATCGTATGGCTATTAGCTTTTACAAACATTAAACACACAACATCAATGCAACAAATATAAAAATAAGTGTTGATTTAAGGGGAGGATGATGGTAGCCTGCTCGCAGCCCTCCCTGCATATGCTATTTTAAACGAAGGTCTAACAGAAACAACCAAAAGAGCATAACGCCATAAAATTAAAAATAGGTTTTATTAATGGAAAGTCCTATTTGAACGGTAATCAGACGAGCGGGCGATAATTATTATTGTCGCCGCGTAGGAACAAATTCGTTTGTTTCTGACGCGGGCGACGATTATTACGTAGAACTATTTTCTGTATAGCATTGAATAAATATACATATATTTAATCAATGTGTATAGTGTAGACTGTAGAAGTGTAGACTATTATTGAAAACATTCGCGTTTCCGACCGTAGTCCACGGGTACCTCGGACACTCGCTTGCTCCCGTGGAATATTGCGTCGCCCGCCCGTTTGATAAATCCAACATTGTGACACAGAAAAAAAGATTATTTAGGATTTCTGTAGTTGTATTTAATTAGGATAGAAAATTGAAAAAAAAATGTAACCGAGAAACTCGAATTTTTGTGGGTATTGGATAAAAAATAAGCGCTTATTAAATTTATTTTATCTAGATGACTTACATATTAATCTAAGATAATGACTCAGATAGCTCATTTTGAATTCATTTATAGAAGATAAAAGATAAAAAAAAAATTATCTAGATAATTTATCTAGATAAATCTATCTAGATAATATACAACACTGACTATATACGTACTTTGGACTGCAGCGGTTCCCAACTTGTAGTAAGCGCGTACCTGCACTAGTGTTACACGGAAAAGCTCGTATATAGGTGCGGTACGCGATGAAATTTTTTGATAAAATTTTCATTCTGTTACTATTAGTATACAATATTATCTGGTTTTTTATTTGATATTAGCTGATTTTAATACGTATCGACGGC
Source organism: Slavum lentiscoides (assembly GCA_032441835.1). NCBI lineage: Eukaryota > Metazoa > Arthropoda > Insecta > Hemiptera > Aphididae > Slavum > Slavum lentiscoides. Next base: position 13,663,551 of record CM063718.1, read on the forward strand.
ATGATCTTCTGCACCGATTCGATAAGTGAAAGCTAAAAAAAAAAACGCATTTAAAGTATACAATATAAACACTGGTTTCGTTTCGGATGTCAACAAAAATCGGATTACCCCGTCTCTTTTCTCAAGCGAACATTACAACGTTTTCATTTTTCACCACTTTATTTACCGGACTGCTATAATAATATTTGAAAAATAATTACAGACGTATGCTCGACATTCAATGCGATTTTAGTGAGTGAAAATAAATTCCATTAAGCCTGATTCAGTGATGTGTTCTTGTGCTAAAACAACGAATTTCACATTAAATAAAAAATTATAATTTAAACGTTAAGATTTACCTGAAATCACTTTTATGAATATCACGCAGTAAAAAATATTAACGAATGAATTAATAATAAAAGACACAAGTAAAAAACAAAATTTTACTCTCTTGATGAAGTTAGTTTGGAATTAACGCGTGGTACGCGTATCGATCATAAAAGTGTCCAATTGTATTCGGCGATAAAAACGCAGACAACTCCTGCTTTAGAGAGTTCATTTTTCAATTTTCCCAATATTGTATTATAACATATTTGTTGCGTTATAGTTTTATACTTCCTAAAATGAACGTTAGATCAAATAAATAAAAAAATATATATATTGGACGCTATTATGTATATAAATAATAGAAATTTTATTGTAAATTACACTGAAGCTGTACTCTGCAGAATCGTCTTTATAGACTACAACGATTTATCCTCGCTTTCAAATTCATATAGTATAATAATAAAATTTATATTTTATTTTTTGCCTTTCAAACATTTTCGTATTTTCACATTTAAAGAAAACCGAAAGTACCGTGCGACAAATGTCAACTCTTGTAGTATTTTTATTTTTTTTCTATCTCCAATGACCAACAATTTAATAGTTACTACATCATTAATCAATTCTTGGGTTGACGATCTCGGATATATTATATCCCGTAAATATAAGTTTCTGCAGTAACTCAATTGGACTGTTCATCATCTCTTTATTATTAGATTCCGAACGAAGCCAAGAACGTATTGTGTTTATAATGACGTATTATAAATATTTTATTTTGTCCGTGAACAAACCATTTCGTGTGCACCTCGACATACGTTATTATACTAGGGCTAGGATTTATGTGCATTGGCATTTTTTTTTTTTTGCAACTTCTGATTATTGCTTTTGTTTGCTAATGTCCACGAATTACGTCGTGATTAAGCAAATGGTGGTTGTTTTATTTTGCATATTTTGAATAAAATGCATATTGTTGCATATTTCAACAATGAACACTTAAAATGCGTGTTTTATACGGTGTATTTTAGCTGTGGCGGTTAGTAAAAGGAGAAAATATAACGTACATATATATTTTTATAAATAATACGCGATACTTTAAATGGAAGTGATTCGTGGAATTGAATGGAAGTGAAGATTTTCATTACAATCCAACTCCTGGGGTAATTGTAAAATTTAAAAACTCAAAAATCACGTCACGCGATGTTGAACGTAGCTTCAGCAAATATAAAAACATACTATGAGATCTAAACAAAAGATCTTTTATTTTTGAAAATTTGAAACACCACATTACTCTTTCGAATAAAATTAGTAGTTTATAATAATATCTTTAATATTTTTAGAATTTAAGAATTTTTTTTTTTGTATTTTGTGCCATATTTTTTCATATTTTTTGTTGCATATTTTTAATAAATCGAATGCATATTTGACTATTTTTTATTGCATATTTTTCATACTTTTTACAAACTTGTTTTACATTTTATTTGTTATATGTATAAAATGTATTTAAATTTGTAATACATACGATTCGTAATTCATGCAATGCGAAAACATATATATATATATTTCTATATTATATGTAATATTACAATATTGTACATTTAAATGTATTTCAGTAAATTGGACAAAATAATTGAACTTACACTATACACAAAAGAACGACAAACATTACAGGCGTTTGATGTCTAGACAAATTTCTGGGTATTCGTCGCGACACTCTCCTTTTAGTACGAAATTCGAGAGAAGTGATTCTACCGTAACCAGTGTTGGAAGTGTGTGGGATATGGGGGGACGCCATCCCCTCACTTTTTTCAGTTAACATATTTCATCTCCCCACTTATTTTGTTTAAAATTCCAAGTCCTTCTTGGATTTTTATATACTTTACACTATACTTGTTATAATGCCTAATTTTTTTTTTTGGAAAAATGTCATCGAATCAATTTTTTCCCTTCATAAGAACTGTTTTTGTTTTCTAAAATTTTAACATTCAGTACATTTAAACGTCACTCAATCATAATCACAAAAAATATATAAATGTAATTTTTTTAACAAAGAAGAAAACATTTGAATCCAAGACTTAAAAAATTGTATATTTTATACATTGTACAAGTAAAAAGGTATATACATTTCATGTTTTTATAAAAACAAACAAATTTAGGAATTAACTGGATTACTTTCATGTAGTGACGTTATTCGAGGGCGAAAGGGTGGATATTTGCCCCCTTCTTGACAGATGGCCGATACCCCCTTTCAAAACTAGAAATGACGACACTGCTTCCATTCCCTCAAATATTTTGATCCACTTCGACCACTGATCGTAACCATTATAACCGCATTATCTGATCACAATATTATACGCAAAAAGCACTCTTATACGTAGTGAATAACACCAATTTATTTTAAAATATTTGAGTTTAAAGACATTAAAAACCAAAAATTGTTTAATAATTTATATGACGTAATATTCAATTTATTATTAAAAGTCTTATACATCGACATTTTTGTAAAAATCATATTTGCAAAATTGACATTTTGTACAAAAAAAAAAAAAAAAACAAAACAAAATTGAAGAAAAATGTTTCATTTTTTTATTTCGATTTCTTTACCGTAAAAATTAAATTAAAACATTTTAATATAGCGCAGAAGTAGTATAAAAAAAATATTGAAGAGAACAAAGGTTTTTTTTTTTTGCATTTTCCGGATCTTCGTGAGACACTCTGTGTACGTGCCGGGAGTGTAAAATATTACTACGCGCGTCCGGGCAATAAATTACTTGGCAATTTTAAAACAGCTGGTGTAAAGCGTTGCAATAGCTCAACAAGAATCAGTTACGATCGCCGCGCAGTGAACTGGTGAGCTATGCAGTGTGTAAACGTCTGTTTGTTGTGTATAAATATATGTGTGTGTGTGTATGAGCGTATAAAAGCGTAACTTAAAATTGTAAAAAAAAAAAAAAATGGTAACTCAAAATGTGTTTTGCTCATATGCACAAAATAATATTAACCCGTAACTGGTACAGTGAAAAAATATAACATATTACTGGTACAGCGTGCGGTGTGACCAGTGTCGGCCTGGCACAACAAAGGCCCCTGGATCTTTTTATTGTGGGGCCCCCTGCCCTTGGTTTAATATGAAGTTAAAAAATACATATCAATAAAAAAATTCATTCTATAGGGTGTCCCAGATCCAAAGGCGGAGTGACTCTAAAATTCTTATCGGGCAAATAAGATTTTTCCGGGCCACTTATAAAAGAAACTGATTTTTTTTTTTTAGACTAGCGCCTTCTGTTTCTATATAGAGTTAATACAGGTTAATAAAAGAATCTATGGTGAAGTTAGAATTTGGTGGTCGGATTTAATTTTTAAGTTATAGCAATTTGAAATTTGACAATTTTACCGTGTTTCTTTAATAAGTTTATTTTTTCCGCTGTTCAGCTCGTACTATATAATAGTCCAACGGATAAATACCATGACGTGTACGGTTCGGCGTTCGGACCTCTGCTCTCAAATCAATTTTTACATTATTTTTATACATTATAATAATACAAGGCAAAGATTTCAAAACTGGTGGAGACATAGCGTTAAAAATTATTGGTATAAAAAAAAAGAAAAAAGATGGGGCCCCGGCCGCATTCGCGGCCTAGCGGCTATGGCCAGGCCGACCCTGGGTGTGACACACCGCTTTGTATATGATAACGATATTTGGACCGTTTTAGATCAAGTACTTTAATAATTTTATGCAAACATATTATAATTATAATATAAACAATCATTCTGAAATTTTTTTTCACAAAAAAATTATATTATTTCAATGAATGTTTTGTAAATACAAAAAAAGTATAAAACAATTATTTGTTAATCCTTTATTTCATTCTAGGATGTTTCAAAATCAGTTTTATGGCTTCAACCTGTATATAATTGTTGAAGACATAACGTATAAAAATATATATATAATAGTAAAAAAAAAAATAAAAAATATTATTATTTAGGTAAAAATAACGCATGACAATACTCCAGTTATACTGTTTTATTGTAATACAAAAACAACATTTTAAACCTTTCAAAACAAAATTAAATACAATAAATAAATAAATATAAGTAAATATAAATAAATAAATATATGAGATGGACCGGCAGTGTTCATTTTTGTTAAATAAAACAAAAAAAATTAACTGTAGAAAAAAGAAGTTAGAAATATTTTTGATAACAAAAAAAGTTACGCGCACGGTGCAATAATGCGGTGTGAGATACCGCTGAACATTTTATACCAACAATAACAAGTTATGATAATGAACATAACTTCAAAACCCTGTCTTATCATATACATTATGTCTCCATACAGAGGTATAGGGTAACTCCATATTTTATTATCAATATTATAATATGATATGATATGTATGATAAAAAAAATGCAGCGGTGTGTGACACCGCACTGTACCAGTTACGGGTTAAAAAAAATATAAATATAAATATAAAAAAATTATAAATATCGGCGCTTTGGCTCTGCAATTATACGAGTATCTATATAATATAAATGTGAAATCGAGTTTTGTTGGTAAATCCCAGAAACTACTGGTCGGCGTTTGTTTTTGTTTTGTAAACAATTTTTCCATATACGGTTTTCAGCTTTTCATTTTTCGTTTTTATGGTTAGGGACATAAAATTTATCATTGGATAACCCATAATCAACCGTTCCAACATTAATATAAAAGTTAAAGTGATCGATACTCGTCAGTGGCGTTCTTGGGAATTTTCAAAGGGAGGGGGATGGATAATTTCTAGAAAAATATGTGGGGGGCTGTGGACCCACACCCCCTGATTATGAGATTTAATATTATTTTTAATAATTTCAATATAAAAAAAAATTAAAATAATACAATATTCAATACCATTTTTACTATTTATAATGCAACATTTAATTTTCTTGGCTTTTTTGCCATATCATCTACCACTTCCTCAGCTGTTAACGGAACTCCTTCATGAACCGCTAACGTTGTAAGTCCATTGAGCCGAATTTACTTTTAATAACGTTTAGTAACAACTAACAATAACGCATTTTAAGCATCACTCATACCTGGTATTTAGACGGTAAAACGGACTCGGAGAAACGTCTTGGAAGAAATATTACGCGTTATTTTTTCCTCCCAAAAAAAAATTCTGTTTTGGACTTCGGACTCCAGTATTCTATTATGTTATAATAAGATTGCAATTGTAAATATAAATTATACGATAAGACAATGAATATTCATATCTTTTAAAAATATAATACGAATTGATTGCAAACATAAAAAAAAAAATACGGCCAATTGGGGGGTTAAACCACATGAACCCACCCTGTGAGTACGCCCATGATACACGTATTTTATACTTTTATTATTTTCTTTATATTAAACTACGACATATTTTCGTTATTATATTCTTCGGTTTTTAGCTAATTTATTGCGAAGTTGATCTGTTTTAATTTGAATACGATTGGTAAATATTTCTTCGGTGACCTAATCTAGCCGCATCATACCATTTGGAAGTTATCGGTTAATAAACCGAGGAATATTATGCGAATCGTGATGAACACTGACAAATTTTGTTAACATAAAAAAATGATGTCATTTTTATTGTTTTTAATTATTATATTTTGTGTACAATATTTTATGTAAAAAAAGAAAGCTTACTGAATAGGAGAATTCATTCCCCCGCATATCCCTCCTCCCCTGAAATTATGCTCTTGCTTTGCACTTTCCTATCGAGCCGTATGCACTCTTCCGGAGCTATTGCCGTTCAGGATGTCTCGAAGTTAGAAGGACGTGAGGCGAAATAGTCAAGTATAATTACCACGTTGACGAATTATACGCACCGTCGCACCAACGTCGTCTGTACGTCACATATGCGTCTATATACGCGGTGTCAATTATGGTTACCGCGTATATGGTATAAGCACAGATTGGATGAATACAGATGGATCACTCGCGATGTAAACAAAAAAAATGACGTCATTCGAATCCCCCCCATATCAGTGTTACCGCATGATAGCACAATATATTTACCTAAAATTTAAACATTACTCCCTTGTGGTAATCTATTTGTGTTGTATACATAGTGATTTTGGTTCGGCGATCATGTCATATGTCTCATGTTAAACATACTCGTTTCATACACACAGCTGAAAAAAAATCGGTGCTTAATCTGCGTTAAATTTTTACCGACACGTGATAATTATTATTATGATAACATTATTTGACATAATACAGAAGTTGTACTATAATATTGTAAAATCCCAATACAATAATTTATATCGTCGTGTGCGCCTACATTGATATGCGGGGGACCAATCAGAAGAGCGTATTTGCAATTATTTTGTTCTCGGGTCGAGTGATCCATCTGTATTCATCTAATCTGTGGTATAAGTAGATGCGTCTCCAAGGGGGGGGGGCAAAGGGGCGTTCGCCTCCCCCATAACAATTTTTAATGTATAAAATTATTTAAAATTTATATTAATAAATTACTTTTTTACGTAAGCCTATATATTTGTAATGTAGTCGCGTTATATAAAAAAAAAATTATTTAAGTAAAATTGATTTAAGTTCGCCCAAAATTTTGAAAAATACGCATAGGGTAATTATTGATTTAAAAAAAGTGGTTCGCCCCCTTGAAAACTGTCTAGGGACGCCCCTGGTTGTAAGTACGTTTGGTCGAAACCCTGACGTTATTACATCGGACACGGTGCGAAGCCCATCGTTTCCACAACCGTTCTTAAATCGCTAACGTTGTGACGCGTCAAATTCGGACGGAAATAATATTATAAAAAATTTTTGCTGTATAAACCCCGTAACGTTGCGCAATCGTTTTCAGGTACTAAACCCCGCCAACGCGTATTTATTATGAAAGTATGAAAAGTGTACGACAGCAGTCTGTTATTTATAACGCATAAAAACGCCCGTTTTTCTCGGGAATTTTTTTTTTTTATATTTAAATTTTACATTTTTACCCCTTTTTATATTATAATTTTGTGTATTTGATTTGAACGGTACATATTTTGTTTAGGACCCCGGTGATTTTTTTTTTAGTTCGTACATATTTATATGTTATTTATGCAAAGTGAAATTTGTATTTTACATTTTACGTTTTGCAGGTATAAACGAAACGGTTTTCTTAAAATTTCGAAATATAAATATCGATTACGGAACCTGCAATAATTTATATAAGCGTGCGCGAGAATAGTACATGGGCAGCGAATCGACAATAGGAGAGATATTTTTGTACATATTTGAAATGTCTGCAGTAATAGCAATTATCGCAGTGTGTTTATTGAAAAATATTGAGCTAGAAAAAAAAATGCACGAAGTTAAAAAACACGAGTGGATAATACACGAAAAACGTATATAAAATTTTAAATGTCTTTAAAATTAAAATTCGATTTTTGCGACGATTCCTAGAGAAAAAATAATGAAAGTCATAAGCCGTACATAATGGTTTGAAATGATAAAATGGGGCTAATCAGACTTGTAAATGATAATTTTATTTTGTATTCGAGATACTTGTATTCGGTAAAACGGATAAAAAAGTTTTCGGAATAGGTATTCTATATATAATCAAAAAATAAAAATAAAATATTCGGTATATTTAAAAATAGGTATTCCAGTTATTTTTAGCTTTTTGACAGTTATATTAGTTTTAGTTTAGTTTTTTATTTAGTTAGATTTTAATCAGTAACGTATATGTATTTCAGCTAAAATACATAGTCATACTGCAGGTCGCGCGGAGGTCCCTTAATTATACAAGTCGCCTAAAATTAAATATATTTTTCGATTTTTCGCTTTAGAAAAACTCGAGTAATACTTTATTTGACGTCAAATCTTAAATACAAAATTATTATGAAAAATTTTGGCCCCCAAAAAAAAAAAAAAAATTCTAAAATATCCTATAAGATCAGCAGTGGATTTCGTTGTTGAATATAACATTAGTTCTGGACGATATTCGGTGAAGGAACGAACACGAATCGCGCCGTAAATTTGAAGAAGAAAATAACGAATTACGATTGTCGGAAGCTATACATTAGTTTCAATGTAAATTTATATATAATTTCAGCACTAACGTGTGGGAAATAGGTAAACGGTCCGAGAGTTATGGCGTTCAAAAGTGAAATAAAAATAAAAATACACTACACGGCGAGTCGTCTCCGTTTCTTTTGGATTCCGAAGTAGAAATCATATACGTGCCGCGGCTACAGTCAGCTACCGGCCGGGGTGCGTGCGGTGTGATGCGATGACGTTGCACAGTAATTGCATGGCGACGTACAAAAAAAAAAAGAAAAAAAGGAGAAATAACAGGCGTGAAATAAAAACGTATATAATAAACGAACGTCGAATTACGTTCTCGGGAAAATTGAAGCGTATAAACTTTTCCCGTATAATCTCGTGTTATATGTATATGGATTTCTCAGATTCCTCGAACACTGCGGCTGGCCGCGTATTTTATAATAATATAATCAATGATCGAATCGGAAAAGGAAAAGCAAAGTGGCATTCCGAGGCTTAAAAAAAAAAAAAAAATTAGCGTCCTTTCAATGATATTAAACTCAACCTGACCCACACCTCCCTGCAGGCCCGAACCATTCGTCTTCGTCGAATTATTACAATATGTTATATCAATAATACACACCAACAATTACGATGAATATATTTTTAGATTCTGAGCGGAGCGAGGGATCTGTAGCGGTTTTACAATGATGTTTATTTTATTTTATTTTATTTTTTCTTCTATCCTGTGTATACAGGTTTTCGACCAGAAGGAGTGCTCCGATCTTTTCGTGTAGCACCTTTTCTGAAAGCAAATCACATATCGAGATGGTATTTTAGAAAGGTTATTTTTCGATTTTCCTAATGTGAGTACCTGTACGAATTATGATACACGCAGACGGCAGTAGACTGAAAACTAGTCCTTACAGACGACAACGGGGTGCAATTTGCGACAGGAAAACGCGGAAAACAATAATTGTCTTTGCAACGAAATTCAAACATGTCGAGACGAAACATTCAGCGGAGTGTGATAAGGTATCGTTTTTCATTTATTACAGTCCATTCTCCGGGCACACCAAAAAAAAAAAAAAAAATCCAACATAAATAGCGGATACAAAAATCATTCCCGTCATCAATACTGTGAATGTGTATATTACGCGTTTTAAAACGTGACGAAAATCTCGTCCATTACTCATTCATTTCGGATAAAAAAAATATATATATACACAGTATTTTCTTCTCTGTATAAAATAAAATCGTAACTCGTTTCGGGCGTCTGTGCGCGCATCATGCAAAAACTATTGAAAATATGTCGAGATGTGGTTCGGTTTTTTATTTGTAGAGTAATTTACGAACACGGTCTTAGGTACGGTTTGAAAAATATCCGTGCGTGACAAACTCTTTTTAAAACACTTCACACGAGAAAATATATATTATTGATTTTCCGATTACCATGGTTACAACAATGCGCGGTCAACGGGTCTTAACTATTTTAAGTGTTAACAATTTCAACGTGTCGCAAGAAAATTAAGTGGGCGCACAATTACTAATAAACATGTTTTGTAATCACGGGCAACAACGAGAGGAGATGTTGGAAAAACCACGAGTATTCGAGAAGAAAGTTCTTAGGATAATCCATGGAAGTATTTTCAACAAAATTAAACATAAATGGGAAATAATAACTAACTATCCCAATTATACCGGCTATACAAACGAGAAAATGTCGTTCATTTCGTTAGAAGGACAAGAATAGAACGGGCAGGTCATGCATGACGGGCTGATGGAAGCACGTTGAAAGGAGCCTTCGACAGATACGATGAGGGGACTGATAGGTACCAAGAGGGAGGGAGACCGCGAAGAAGATTGAAAGACAGCGTCAGGGAACTACTAGAAGGAATTGGAGTGGACTCGGAGCAGGCGCGTGTGTTAGAAAACGATGGAAGGAAATAGTTTTGGCGGCCAAGAACCTAAATGGCTCGTAAAGCTTTAAATAATAAAAAAATATATACTTATAAACACAATTTATGCGCTGTGATTTGTAATGTACACGATTAAACGCGAAATTGCGTGAAACACGCACATAGTCCCTCTAAAAGTTAGGTTAGCTGTAATGGTAGCGTTATTTATAAAATCGGGTTAATAAACACAACAATCATAAATTTATGGGATAAAACTACTTCTGCGCGTGTCTTATTATTTTCCTATTACGACAGTGCAATGGAATTCGTGTTTCCAATCAGATTTGTGGACTATATTTAAATTGTGATCAAGTCGGTGGCGGACAGCTATAGTTACAAATATACGGGAAATACATTTAAATGCATTTAAAAAATAATAATTATTTAAATCTACGCTGCGATTATTGTACAATATATTTTTGATTCCTTTTTTTTACATTGTTTTGCATCATATCAAAAATAGCAAATATGAATGTATTATTATATAACAATAATATTTATATAATATATAATATTTTCAAGTTCACGAAAATATCAATTTCTTTTATCGATGAGAGAACCCGCGGACTGACAGCAAAATGAGTTTAGTGCCCTCCACGTCATTTTGTTGGCCATCCGGTTGCATTCTCTTTATGATCGCTGTTGAATAAAATCAATTTATTGGAAAAATACTTTAATTAAAAAAAAACAAAAAACTTTAATAATTGTATTAAAAATTAACGGTATTACCTAGTTAGGATGTATAAACCAATAATAATACTTACGAAATGGCTATTTCGATTTGAAAAAAAAAAAATTGGAATACATTTTTTATTTTGATTTCATTATAATTAAAAATAAGTTTTTTTATCACGCAGAAGTACAACAATTGGTTGCAAAACAAAAGGAAATACAATTTTAAAATTTTTAACCGAACAAAAGTTATTGTATTTGTCAGATGTCCGTGGAACATATTGTATAGGCAATCCATAAACAATATTTTTTATAAAACGTGACCCTCGGCTTTTTGATGTTGAAACCCGGGTTGAAATGTATAATACGGTATAGTATATAATCCATATTTATATACGTTTTATACCGTATAAAAATAAAATTCTCAATAAACAAAAACACGTTTAGAATTTAAATCAACAACAAAATAGGCGAATATTATATTCAATATAAATTATAAACAGGCAATAATGGTGCTATCGTTATCTTAGATATCTTACCGCGCGCGTTCATTGTACTCGTTATATTTATTATTTATGGTACTTTTATATTATTAAATTCACTTCTTCACAGTCATATTTTGTTTCTAGTTTTGGCTTCTATTTGGTACTTTAGAGAGGTCGTTTTTCGGGGTTTTTCAAAAGCGTTAAAAAAAAAAAAAAAATTAAAACTACCGAAAAATTAGATAAAAACGCTATAAAAGCGATTGGGCGAACACGATTTCTTTGTCATTTTAGAACCAATTGTCGTATAGAAAATTGAAATATTCACCGAATATGTAATTCATATCATATTAGGGAAAACAAATTTTCAAATAATTTCTCTTAATTTTGGTCTATTTACAGCAATTCTAGATTTTGATGTATTTAATGCATAAAAGAGGTAATTTTTGGTTTTGAAGCTTGAAAATGTAACACAATATCAAAAGTACGTTGTTACTTCAACTGTATTAAAAAAAAGAAAACGGAGAGATGTCACGGAACGCCTGGCAGATGTGAAACATCGAAATTATTTCGTATAGAAAATATGCACGAAAGGATGGTTTATTAAAGGAATTAATTATTATTTTTATCAATAAAATTCGTATTTTTTATTAAACATAATATAAAATACAAATTGTATTAATTAAATACATATTAATATTATACCTATATATACATAATACAATAAATTTATACGTTTTATACATTATATATATATATATATGTTTTAAACGCGTAACGTATAAAACGTTTAATACGCTTGTATTATCATCTCTGGTTAAAATTTATTTATTGTATTATATATACTGCATTCGTTTTCAATTCAGTAACTTAATTAAAAAAAATTAAAATGTTATCTCAAATGTAGTAATACTGTAATAGTTATATCAGTCTGAAAATACAGATCGAGATAGAAAAAACCAAAAGAAAAGAGAATTTTCTTCATTACTGTCTTACTTATTATTTACTGTATATTTACTTTTATTTATTTATACGCTTTCTTTTTTTCTTTAGATTATAAGGCTTAAATTGTTTTTCAGTTTTTTTACATCTATAGTGTCCATAATATGTATTTTTAATAATGAATAGTATACTGTGTTTCTTGGCAACCCACAAAGCTGGAAGTTCGCTTAAATAAAGTCGTGATATATATATATATAATATATTATAAATTATTTATTATAATATTATATTTAATAATAAAACCGGGAAGTGACTGCCCTGTGATTCGGGGCTTGCGGTAACCCGTCCTGTTTCCTGAAGTTTTTCTCCAAGGCTCAAACTCGTCATATTTATTAAAGATCTGTTTATCAATATTATATAATACGTTATTTAATAATTTATCATATATACACGTAAGTTAAAAATGTTAAGAGATTACAATTATAATAAATCATTAATAGTTCGACTTATGTAAATTTTTTATACCGTTCTTTTGCGCATATTGTTTAAAATTCAATTTTAATTATGGATAAAACTATACAATTTATATTAAACGCACGAAGAAAACAACAATAAATCTAATCCGAACGTCAGAAGGTAACACCAGACGAGGATATTCGCTTACTAAGAATAATGGCAGGTCATAAAATAAATCAAAAGCTACATTTATAAAAATGGTTTCGCATAGGCTTTATTTTGCAATAATAATAATATTAACATTGCCCAATGGCCACGCTATCGTATATACTAAATAATAAATAAATATCTTCCATCATAAATGTGTTCAGTGTTACGGAGATGCAACGACTGTGCTCAAAATTGTTTGATCCAATTTCTAGCCGAAAGAGGAATTATTAATATTTTTTTCAATAATTAACTTTACCTATATACGAGTATATATATATAATATACACTATACTCTATAGGCGTACTGCTCGGAGAACAGTAATACAAATTTAAAACAAATGACGCTTAAACACGTACCTAGCCATAACTTCAACGTATTTCTTATTAAACACGATACACATATAGTTTCCAAAACTTTCCTAAAACCTAGAGCCTTAGACACAGTTAAATTCCAAAATACAACACTATATGTATTCCCACGAAAATTTGTATAAACGCGAACATTTGAATAACCGGCATACCGCTGTAACTAACACGCAGTTTCAAATTAAACTATAATATTAGAGTTTATGTTTATTGATTAAACTATATAACTATGTGTGAGTATGCGACATATAAACAACGAAAAACAGTGCTTTTGGCGCAAATTAAAAGACAATAGTAACTCACCGTCTTCGAACTTTCCAGAAATAATGTATTACGCGAGTGTCTAAATTAAAATCCATCACAACCGTATACGAACTTTAATCGAAGACAATTACGGTATACAAGAAATTTTCGATTAACCGAGTTCAAATTAATAAATACAATATTAACTAACCAAACTGACGTTGTATATATATATATATATAGTTCAGGGTATCTGAATTTAAAAATAATATTTTAAATATAATTGAATAACAAAAGAACGTGGGTATTGAAATTCGGGCACAATGCAGTCGAAATATTCAATTAAATAATCGAATTCTCTTATTTTGTGTTTTAAAAATGCTGTGAACTGTTAGGTAATATTTATAATAATAACTCGGTATAATGCCGGAATACTATGATAATGGAATATTATTTATTAAAAAACAATCTGCGACTTCTAATATGTAACGACTGCACCAGAGTATTATCACCACAAATAATATTATCATATTCGGCACTCAGGATCAAGCTTACTTAATACAATTTTATGATCATATCGATGAAAATGAACAAAAAAAAAATCCTTAGAAATCTTAAATAAATAAATTTGTATCTTGATAATAACATTATCTTACCATTTTGAGGCTACAGTAATTCGGTTGTTATTGAATTAAAAGAACACCACTTTTCATATTTTTTACGAACAAATCTATAACTGACAATGCACATTAAAAAAAATAAATTATGCTCAAAGGCTCAACGAACATAATATTGTACTCTATATATAACATAGAAGTAACATTTAAAACACGAGAACTAGTAGACAGAGACGAACCAAAAGGGGTCATGGGGGGTATCACACCCTCCTCACACGGCAATATTAGACTTTCAGTCGGCAGTCGGCACTCGGTAAATCTGTTTGATTGAAATATACTAATATTCCAATAACTTATTTTAATAATATTTCCATATTATATGGTTTTATAACGATTAATTATGAGCGATATATTTAACAATAAATATTGTATTTTAAATTACAAAAATGAATCGAACCAAATTTTATATTTCTGAACTAGTATAAATCATTCATTTTTTTATATATATTCATATATGCATGGACAATGACTTATATCGTCGAACCCATTAACCTTTTTCATTTGAAAGTAAAAGTATGGAAGTTTAATATGTAAAATATGTAAAATTTTATAAGATACGCGTAATGACGATAACTATTTATCTATAATTCAATTTGTGTTGCCTAGTTTTGTTCTGAATATTTAATATTAAGTTTTTAATAATAATATTATACTTGAGTACAGTATAGTAGTCGTAGTAAAGCTCGACCTGTAAGGTATACGTTAGAAGTTGGCTTTTATTATTTTATCTTTGGTCTTTTTTTTTTGTGTACTCTTTTTCAGATATAATGTAAAAAAAAAAAATGAAAAATATTTGGTATTTGTGTAGAATCCTAGTTCCCAGTAAACCGAAAGAGAATATTCTCAATTTTCTTACAAATTTTTATTTGAAATGACATGACTTTATTTTATATTAAAAGAAGACGTCGTACAACTTTCTGGTAAGTAACAAAATATTATATATCATATAATATTGTTAATATAAAAATATTTTACATTATATATATGTAAAATTAATAATAGTTAAAATGGTTTAATTAAATACATTTTATCAAAAAATAAAGGTAAAAATTACAATAAATTCAATGCCTACAAAGGAAAATATTTAAATTTATCAGCGATATAATAGTAGAATAATCTTTTTCTCAAAGAATCTTCTACTAAAAGAGAATAATTCTAATATTTATACGATATTTTATGTGAACTTTAGACGTTCTTTTTTAGAATTGAATAGAATTTTTTTTTTTTTTGAAACAACTTTTAGAAGAGTTTTTTTTTAGAAATAAATATGATACAAAACCGATTGAATATGACATTAAACAAACTACTCGAATTTTGTTATATTTGTTCTGTATTACAATACACAATAATTTGAAAATGTCTAACGAGACACGTTTGTGAGATTTTTATTAGTTAAAATACGGATCAAACAGAAAATTAAAGTACACTAGTTTACGTTTTCCGTTTATGCGTGGACTGAGATGACGTCCTATATGAGAAATATCATAAAAGGAATTCAAGGAATTTTGCATTTACATAGTTGAGTAGACCACCGAAAATTGTGTCGTGATACCTACGAGAAATGAGTCCTTCGTTGAGCGGTGGGTGTATTCATTAATAAAATATATCTTGATGATAATAACAATTTAAAAAAAAAAATAACGAAAAATGTAATGTTTTTTATGGTTATATATTTACCAAGGAAATGCCTACACTAAAATATTAAGTATTACGTTCTCGTAAAAAATATATTCACAGTGTACACTACTCGTATGTTTTTAGTTATGTTAAACAACGAATATTATTAATTATTTCGTACACTTTGTTTATTTTTGTTCTCAACGAAATGTTTTTATTTTTATAAAATAACGTGTTTTATACTATTTATATACAAGGCATAATAAAATATATTACACCAGAGAACTGAAAAGATGTATAACGTTTAAACGCTGTCCCGTATTACGTTTTTTTTCTCACCGTTTCAACGTTTTATCATGTTATTATTTTTACAAGAGTCTCGTATTTATTTTCTTGGGACTTGACCACCGGCAGAAAGTGTAAATACATCAACCGTCATTATCCAATATTACGTTCTACATTTTAGGATTAAAATTACGAAATAAACGATTGAATTCTAATACACGTATATCAAATTTTCTCTAAGTGTGGTCCGCGGACCCCCAGGGGTCCGCGAGCCCATACCAGGGGGTCCGTGGAGCTAGCCCAAACCCAACATTTGATTTGAGTACATTAACGATTTTTTAAATTTCAAGTCCTGATACAAAAACAAATCAAAACAAATATTTATTATCTCTGGTGTTTCATCAAATTCAAAATTAAATTAAAATAAAAACAGAAAATTATATATTTACACATAACGATATGGGCAAAACTAAAAATAATTAGCATAATGCGTTGGGTTGAGTTCCATGCGTAAATTTTTTTTGAAGACCTTTTTTTTTTTTTTGCTTGTTTTCCGAAAAATAAAATAATGATGAGCAAAAAAAAAAATTTACGCCTGGAACTCAACCCAACCCAACCGGAGGTCCTCGAAGACTGTAGGTCTTTAGGTAGGGGTCCGTGATTCATTTGACTTTGAGAACCTCTGACGTATATGATACCTTTTGCATATTGTTGTTTCCTCCCGAAAATGTCCAATAAGTTACTGTTACATTTTCGATAAAAACATTTTTAAAAAATACTCACTATATTGTTTTATTATATCTTGTCCGATCGAAATATGAAAAGCATTATACTACGATGAATTCTATATAAATATAAAAAATGAATTTTTCAATGGATAACGTAATATCGGGAAGTCTCCGTTTTCCAAGTCATATTATACACATTATAATTGTAACGACTAACGCTTTGCGCTTATTCGGTATAAATCCTCTTAATGGTGTACCTCAAACATTCTGAGCTGAATTCTTATTATTTTAGTCCGCAGTTTATATAGTACACTATAAAGTATCGCATCTCGATATTGCGCTTCCATTTGAATCCATTACGTGTACGTATTTAACTTACTATAATTTTCAATAGCCGTTACGTTACAGCATGGGCTTCATTCCCTAGGGAGGGGGAGAAGAATAGAAAACACATTCTAAAGATGTCATTGTCATTGGCGCAACTAGGGGGCCAAGTTCCCCCCCTAAAAAAATATAATCATAGTTTAGTATAGTAGGGGGGTTAATTGAAAGTTGATGACATTTTTTTTTGCTTGTAGTCCCCCTCCGTAAAATTTAGTGCTAGTTGCGCCTATGGTCATTGTCACACAAGCTACGGTCGTATAAACTATTATTCACTGCATTTCTATCTTCGTATAAACATATATATTTATCAATTTTTGAGACCTCAGCGAGCGTTAATATTTTTTGTGTTTTGGCGCCACGTTATTATTTAAAATAATTTTAATAGTTATTAAAATTATTTCATGTCTCATAAAACCATGATAATATAATAAAAAAGAAATCTAATACCTCAAATAATAATTTTAATAATTTTATAACTATACACTATACAGTGTAGGTAATGCTGATGTTGATAGATTTTCAAGTTTTAAATAACAAATAAATGTTTTATTACATTTTAGTTTTAGTTCGATTAATTTTAATTGTCTGTAGATATAGGTACGTACACGAGTAAACATGAGCGCCGAGTACACGGGGACGGTGACGCGACCGCACCACGTGAATTTACAAAAAAAAAAAAAATGTCAATTATCACCAATTATTAATTTTCTTATAATTTCAGTGTTTTATTTGTAATATATACAAAAAAAAAAACTGTGGAAAATAATACATACGTTGATAAAATAATTTAAGTAGGTAGGTACCAAAAACATACCTTAACCCTTTAAAAAATATGTAATAAATATATTCTCGCACCACATGAAATTTTGAAAATTCGGTGAGATTTCCGGAATTAGGATAGCGAAGAAATGAACACGAGTAAATCTACAACGACTGAAAATAAATTTATGTTTTATCAAATAAAAACTTATACATCTGTTGAAGTCCTATATATTCATTTTACACGTGCGAGAAATTTGTGAAATAATTTGCTTATTAATGGCGGCTTTTAAGTAGAAAAAAAAATTGTAATAATTAGTTTGTTTTTAAGTAATATTTATTTGTCTATTAGTCAAAATTATGTAATACACGCGGCTGATTAAAATTAAGTAATCAAGGATTATATAAATATATATGAATTCAAAATTAATAAATAATAATGTACTCCTTTGTGAAAAATTCATGTGATGGGACAGAATAATGGACTGGGGGCGTAGCTTCTGCGACAGTTATCGTGTCGTTTGTTCAAAACTAAGTAATGAAAATGTCATATAATATTTTGTTTAATAAACGCGTGTTCAAGTATTTTATCTTTATACGTTTTCGAAATACTATTCATACATATTTTATTATTCATATGAGATTATTACACCTATTTTTATTTATTCACAAACGTATAGTTAACCAGGTATTTTTTTCATTTATTTTTAATTTTTTTTAACTCTGTAGTACACGTGGTTTTTAATTCAATGATTTTAGTATTGCGACCCGAAAAAGTTAACCGTATACCGTTTTTGAATTGATATAACGATTCGAACTTTGTGGATTTACAACATTTACATTCTACGTGCCTGATTTGTATAAACGGTATCGTTTTAAAACTTATCTTAACAAGAAAAAAAAACGTTCAATGGTGTGCGGTGTGTGGGATGAGGAAGAAGCGATTGTAAAATATGCGGCAAACGGAAAGTAAAGTAAAACGTTACGCGAATTAAATAATCCGAGATTGCGGTGGAAATAATTGTTGGAAATAAAACAATATTATAGTTCAATCGGGATTGAACTTGTTTAATATGGTGTTTACAAGAGGGGGTGAAAGGCATTCACGCATGAGCGACATCTACATTTTACACCGCGTAGGTGCATAAATACGAGTACAATAAATTAGAAAATTTCAAATATTATATAAATATCGTCAATTTTTTATTTAAACTATTAAAATTAGCGCATTAAACTATTTCGTGTAAAAGAAAAGGAAATATTTGAAAAATCAGGGTGTCCAGTAAAAATGCATTTTTACATTCATATACATATATATATATTTAGAGTTATATTTTTATGTTTTTTTTAAGTTTTTCTGGAACATTGTTGAATTGTTTGAAAACATATATATATATATGAATAATTGATACACATGTATTAATACGGAAAATATTAATATAAAAAATGTTATTATTATATAATGTGAAAAAAAAAAACGGAACACAATTTATTTTTTATTATCATCTGTCAATACCACGACTTTCCTATACGTACGAATACCGATTATTCACAGATTATTGAACATTAGTCTTATATTATTATGTTCGAATACCGCATATTCGAATAAATTTTGTTTGTCGAAAAATGTGTTTTTGAATTAAAGGTATTTGTAATCTTTTTTTCTAAAACGCTTAACACGATGTTTTCCAAGTCACAAATGTGTTTTAAGTATACACTATATTCTCAAAACAATCTTTGTTTGGAGGGGGGGTATTTCGTGCATTTTTTACGTCATTTATAAGTTTTTAATTTATTTCTAGTAATAATATGAAATTAAAATTAATATTAAAGTATAAACATATCATTTTGTGATAGATAATACAACATCGGGTTTTAAATACCCGTAATGGTTTTCAAACAAAACGTTTCTCAAACTTACCTTTACCTGTCAATTAGCCGATCGTACGATAACATTGTTTCGGTAGTAAGCGTAAAATAAAAAATTTAATTATTTTAAATGCATTTTTTTTTTATGAAAATTTGTCAAGAGAGTTTTTAGGACATATTTTCGTTGTTCTTAAATAATAAATATTTTTTAGCGCATTAAGATCCGAGACCAAGTAATGAGATATACACAAATCGTACATTTTTTCAAAAATTATTCAGGAAATATAAACATTTTCTTTCCTCCTAATACCACACTTTACTAATATTAAGGTGTATACTGAAATGTTTCATGGAATATTTTTACTATACAGATAATACGCGCTCATTTAATATTCTGTTTTTCGCTTTTGTTTAATCGAATATGTTCGAGTTTTTTTTTTTTTTTGTAATGAAAATCGTTTTCGATTAAAATTACTGGACTAGTAGTATAGATAAAATTATCACGTCATAGATTAATAAAGATATCATCACGCACATGGATACCCAATTGTACACATCTAAGAGAGTAGGAGCATTATAACGTACACACACACACACCAATAATACGAAATAGTTTGCTCTTCAATTGACATACATACATTATAAATATCATAAATTCACACACATAATACAATAACACGAGGACAGTTCGAAATTCAAGCCATTGCGTTGAATCCTGTAAACAACCACTCAATACCGATAGAAGTCGTACATTTGTAAGTAGGTACCAAAATACGAACGTATTAATAAATACTTAATTATATATATCCAACGGAATTCCAGCATTGAATAATATCAAGTTCTATCCCGCGGGTTACGGTAAATAAATATTTTAAATGACCCGAAACACTACCTTTGATACATTAAACGTTAATCAGTCCAGGTTACAACGTTTTATACATTTCTTAAAAAAGTAGGTAATGTGTAATTTAATATCGGCGAATAATTGTAGACTGCAGTGTAGACACAGGCGGATGCGGAATTTGAATTTTATGTGTGCTGACATAAAATTGAGAGATCTGTTCCTGCGGTAGGTTCGGGGATTTAGGTTTATAAAAAGAACGAGCGAAGTTGTTTGTGTTTACGATGTGATAATGCATATTTATCAAAAAATTTCCATTTTTTTTTTTTTATATACATATATACATTTTTTTTAACACTTTATTTAACGGAGTATTTAAAAAGTTGCATTTTAATTCGCTTTTATGGAATATGAGTGTAGTAACCCGTCTTTTCATATACCTACTATTTACTTATTATATTTTTCGCGTGCTATATTTTTTTGTCTGGCATTTATTATTAGACAACAGTATAACATTTCAACTTTACTGATCTTGTTTCTGCGACAAACAACGGATATACCTCATCATAAGCCAATTTACTCGCGTAGGCGTCTAATTTTTGGCGAAAAACAAGTTCAGTATAATATCATCGTTTCGAGCTCGTAAAATATATTATAATACATTTCACACGCTTTTTAACGAGGACGTCAGTCTCGTTTTCCGAGTTTTTCGCCCCGTCTTCGAACCGTCATTTCCACAGATTTGTTTATACTATGTTCTATCAATGTCTCGCGCGTTCATATTTTACTCGTATAATATTGTACTCTTGAGTTAAAATGTTTTCAAACTCTCTCAACAAAACATTGTTTTACTCTTCCATTTTCACATTCATAATTTTACGTACGTGTTTATGTAAAATACACTTGGTTAGCAGTAGAGTTAAATATCTAAGAAGAGTAGTAATTAATTAATGACACGCAGATAAATGTAATGTCGATTTTTTTCAGCCATATCGAAATTAATTGTGATTGAATAATATTTGTACATAAACAATTTTTATGAACTTTATTTTCGATTCAAGTTTTATATACTCGTAAATAATAAATAAAATTCTAATTCAAATATTCTCTCATTTCGATCGGTACCTGCAGACTTATAAATGTTGACTGCCTTAATTAATTAAGACAAGTAAAAGTGATTTCACTTCGTTTAAAATTAAATTATAATAATTCAGAGAGGTTTTAAATAATAATAATAAAAAAAAAACATTATTACCTTTATTTAGTTGTTATTGAGATTAAACGCGTAGATGATTAAATTTATTGTTCCCATCACGAGCAATCTTCTCAAACTTTCCCTGTCCATTGGTAGTTCAACGTATTCACCAGTCCGATATGCATTTGTCCACTTTGTCCGTGGCCTATTTAGTGATATTATTTCACTCGTATTTATTCGCTCGTGTACCACCATATTAAATATATAAATTTCGGCCCTTCATAAGTGCACAATCCGTTCCAATTTTATTCATATAAAATTATTTTTACTAAAATTATTTATATAGGTGTATATGTATATATATATGATAATATGTTTGACTTTCTATAAAACACAATATACGTTTTTATTTTTTCTTCATTCGAAAGTTTCGAAGATGGCATTTATTATACGAAGACGAAAATGTTTCATTAATATAGCTCGGTTTTTTTTATAATCTCCTTTTGTCGTAAACCATGTTTTACAAGTATATGTTACTGTTGGTCTCATAGAGGTAGTGTAGCACACAGAATTTGTTTTTGGTTTGGGGAATTATTACAAAAATAATATAATCCTCCACTTTATAACTGTATTACACCTATTTTGTAGTGGAAAATTCTTATTTTTTATATAGTGTATAATGTTTATATATATATAAAACACGACTTTTAAATATTTTTGTCATTATTATTCACTATACATATGCTATGCTCCCTACCAACAATCGCAGAATCCGTCTGTCACAACCGTTCAACATTTTCTGGTCACGTTGAAAAGTGCAAATGTATTATTAGCTGTTAACTAGTTATAATTTTTTTTCCTTTTGATCGTAAAGAAATATAGTCGACAATTTCGAATGTGAAATACAGGAATATTATTGACAGATTTTGGATATAACGCAAAAAAAAAAAAAAAGAAATCACGTAATAATTAATTAAAATTATAAATGAATCGGTCATTTCAAAAACAACATAAGTCATCAAATTGAAATTTTATACAAACCACAAATAACTTCATAACTCCAGAAATTTAACTTTTTTTGTACTTTTTACTTCTTTACACATTTATTTTTAAGGTTTATTACATTCATAATTTGTGGTTTTAAATTGTCTATCTTTGACTATATTTCACTAAAATAATATAAAACTTATATGACTTATGTTGTTTTTGAAATGACCGATTCAAATATATATTACGGCTCAGTGATTTTTTTTGTATTTAAAAATCGAAATATATATTATGAACATATTTCATTCGAAAAATCATTTATTTAATTTGAAATTATTATATTATACGTATTTACAATAGAACGTAATAAATACTTATATGTTTAGTGTATACCTAATACAAAATACAAATTATTTTGTATTCGAATATTTTCATTTTATTTTGATAAAGTCATTTAAGTAATAGTAACATTTTTTTAATAAGATATTTATAAAAGGTGATAATATATTATGCGACTACATTGGCTAATTCATTATAATATGTAGGTAATTAACTCATTTAATATAAGCTAAATGTATTTTCTGTTATTATTTATTGGGGTAGAAACCGTCCGCGATAAACATTGTGTCACTATCCGTAATAGTACGGAGTGCCCACGGTTTTAATTTTTTTCTACGTGCAAAGTGTCAGTCACAGAAAAAAAAAAAAATTTAAATCTAACAATGCACAAAGGACAAAACTATACATTGATACGTTGCATTGTTATAATCCAGCGCAGTGGCAAATTTTAGATGTAATTTTTATTTTTTTGATACATATCATAAAATATAATATTACAGATTAATAGAGTAATATAGGAACGTGTTTCCGAGTTTAATTTTTTCAACGTTATAATATTTGGTCATAGAATGAATTTAGACGCTAAACATATTATTATTCGTTTCACAACGAAATGTTTTGTTTGTATTCGTTCGTTTTATTACCGCGGTAAAGGGCACATTTTTGCAGGAAGTTGATAAACGCCTACCTTTCCACGCGATATTTTATGGGAACGTATAAATCATAACGGATCTAATTTAAAATAGTCCAATCTCTCAACCTTAAAAATCGAATTAACTACACAAAAATATGATATGAAAAATATATAATACCGTCTGATGTTGAACAATTTTCATAAATTTAAATGAACAAATGAATGTATTTGTTAACTAGTATAGTCATCGTGTAAATACATTGACCGGAGTAAAATAAATCGGCCAATAAAAAAAAAAATAAAAAAGAAGAGGATTTTCAACCGTTAAACTTTAGTTATACAATAAAAGTATATATATATATATTGTAATTTTAATATATATTTTTTTTAAACGCGCTATAAATTAATAATATTAATGTGTGCTACTTGAATTTTGATATAAAATTAAAATTTATTTTAATAATAATAATAATTACGCGATTTCAAATAAATAAATTACGTTTTATATGATTAAAATTAGATAAAAGTGTTCTATATGATTCTCCGTCATTTTGTTACATTCGCGTTTATAAAAAAAATACATTTATAATAATTAATTACACATACCTATTATGTTACAATATTGATATTGCAGGTAACTATAGTGTCTGCGGTGGTATCAAATACAAAAAACAGACAGACGCATATTATGCGATGGCATATTATGGGACGTAAAGTGATACAATCGTTCAGTTTCCGGTCAAAGAGTACGACAGTAGAATTAATTTTTTTTTTCACTGTTATACAACTAATATAATAAACAATTTTTTATTTTTTTTTGAATCGATTAATATTGTTTTTTTTTTTATGTACGTGTTTTGTGACCTGTGATTTGTGATTACACTACAGCTTGTATGTCATGGGAAATATTGTTCAGTTTTATAACGGCCTTAATCTAAACTGAAAACCTTATAAACTCACATTCATGCGAAATGCCTTCAAAACGTCGATATTTGCAGACAACACACGTTAATAATGCAACGTACGCACTACCTTTGGCCGAAATTTCGTTAAGAATTTGAAAAGGCCGCACATATAAACACGGACTGTATAGCTGGTATAGGAGGAAAAAAATTATGAAATTCTCGCCCACGTGTTATTGGCTTTTTATGGTAAAAATATTCAGAGAGAAACTGTTCAGTAACTACGAGTTGGTTGCAAAACTGTGGATTTGTTTTTCTTTTTTTTTTTAAGGAAAACTTTTCGAAGACGTTATAAAAGCTACGTTTATTTCCTATATCGTTTCGTATGTTATTTAAATATATTTTATAGTATAAAATAATATGTACGGGTGTACATATTGTATATAGTGGCACAGCCGATATATTTACTCGAAATTCAAATATTGCGGACGCCATAAAATAACTTTGGTGCGCGTTTAACATAATATAAGTACAGGTGAAAAAAACGTGTGTTGGCATTATTTTATATAATATTATTATTAACATCAGATATATCAACATGTCCACAATATGTGTTTGCAATATCGGAATAGATATATTGAAATATTGTGTACTTTATTAACTGTTATTATTTTTGATATAATATCGACCCACTACTATTTGGCAGTAATTTTATGAAAAATACATATCATACCAGTTATAACACACACATATATATAAATATACATACCGTAATATTATTTATGTCATAAAAGCCGAAAAATATTAAAAACCAAATATCGACATTTAAGAAATAAAACCTATAAATAACGAAATATTTTTGAAAACCTCGATGATGACTAGTTCGATATTTTATTTCTCTAACAAAACGCAAAACGTTTTTTTCAGCGCCGTCAACCAGAGTTTAAACTATTTTCACTTATATGTAAACAAATACGCCTTGATAGCCTCAATAATGTTTAATATCAGTGTAACCATATGATTTCGCGTTATAGAACTTGTAATACGTTTTATATTGATCGTAGTCGGTCAGTTATACAGATAGTGTACTTTATATTAAAAAGTCGTGCATGGTGCAACAGTAAATTCGACTAAATGACGTGTTATAATAATAATATTAATAACGAAAACAATAAATAATATTTGTATAACGCGGTAAATACAAAGAGAGAATTAATCGTTTATATTAAATAATAAATCACGTAAGTATTTATTATTAGGTCATGGTCGTCTGTCGATAATTCTTATTGATATTGTTGTTGATAGCGTCAGAACTTGTCTGAGAAACAATACAATTTTCATTTTTACGGATGAACTGAAGCATTATTCAGCTGTAAAATATCTATCGGATTGTCTTTTTCTGCCACGCGAACTTAATTTCTTTGTATTTTGGTCTGTACGTGAATATCGACATATAGATCATCGAATGACTTAAATAAGAATCAATAGAGAAATAGGTCGAGCAGGTTGACTTTTTCTTATACTGTTAATGGAATTGGAATTCAATTATCGGGTGAATCCGTAGTCGATTCAAGCATTACGCGTTAAGCGCATAGTAATTTGTGTTTACGGATAAATATAAATACTACCTGTACTAATGTAATAAAATGCCCACCCTGCCCCTCACCAAATGACGCCACTGCTCTCTTGCCTGTTATATTTTTGAGTACTGTTCAGTCACGTTGTATCTTTAAATCGTGGACGGTATTCGTAAACTGTACAGTGTAAGCTTTTTAGCTTTGCCAAATTTATTTTAAGCATGAATATAACATAAATTACTTGATTACATATACAATGTTTTATGTCCTATATTTTTTTGTGTGATCACTGATTACTGTTATTTGGATGCAAACCGTTTTGTAACTATAATGGAAATAAAAATAGTTTATCATTTTAATATTAAAAAATGTCTACTACAATATTTATTTGAACTACAAAAATTTAGGTACCTCTTCCCCGAGTAAATAGTCTATTACATACGAGTGTATGCGTAATGTAAACTAAATTTAATTTGATTAATTTACAACTCAAATTAGGGGATCATATTTCATTATAATTTATGTTTCCAGTAGAAAATGACCCCGGTTAAGTTTTTTACATAATTGTATTAAAGGGGCGATTGTGAATTTCGCCCGAAACGAAAAGGTAAAAAAAAAAAAAATCAGTGTTTATAAACTCCGCCCAAAATTGTTATAAAATATACAAGTAATTGTATCAGACAATCGTTAATCATGCATTCATAGAATATAGAAAACGGAGTTAGTTATTATTGAATGAATCGTGCTTAAAATAACCTTAATAAAGGCTCAACTATTAGAAATTGAATAACTAAATGCTTTGGATTCGTTTTTTTAGAGCCCGAGATTGTTTTTTATTACTTTAAAATATTTTTTAATAAATTATAAGTTAAATGACCTTAAATTAACACAGTTCTCAGGCTATTTATTAAATAATTATGTTACAGTAATTAAGCAGTTTTTCCTCCGAATATATGGACTGCTGCTACAGTAGATTTAAACACAATAACAAATATTCGTAAGTCATTTTGTTTCCATAATAATAACAGTTTTCAATTAACTTGGCTTCATATTTTTATATTTTTGAATGAACTTAAGTAAATTTAATTTAAAAAAAATTACATAAGAATTAATTGTAAGTATATAGAAACAACTCCAAATTGTCGAAAGTTGAGTGGAAGGAACTTCGAGTTTTCGGTTAACCATTAATTTTATTTTAAATTACTGAGTGTATTTAAATTTCGTTGTGTTTCTTCGAATTACTGCAAGATTTTCAAGGAACCGAGCCATTCACTTAGAATTACTGGGAGATTCGAATTATCGACAGTCGACTGCTGTATTATAATGTTAAAAGACAGTATAGAAACTTAAACAGATTTTAAAAATTAAAATTTACTAACAATTATAATGATACGAATTACATTATAATAAATAAACTTTTGAAACCGTAGCCGTTTTGTCTGAAACAATAACGTCTGTCGAATGGTTCTTACGTTAAAAACGTGTTAAAGAAATGCCGCGCGGTATAGTAGGATAGATTAAAGGACTATAACTAATTATATAACCGAGATTTTGATACTTTAGCTTAATATTTCTGTACAACAATATAAATTATATTCAAAGGCCTTTTTCCACTCCAATTTAAAACCGCATCGAGATACTGTAAATATAAAATATTGCAAGCCAATAAATCAGTTAGGAATCAATTTTCTAATTTATTTAATATTAATAATAATATAGGGGTATTGAAAATTTGTATGCGTATATAGTTTCTATAAGGGAACTTGTTGATATGAAAATAATGAGCATTTATGTTTGCTCTATAGTTCATTTTATGAAATGTTCCGATTTTTCTGAATGTAAACAACGTAGTGTTTTCGTTTAATATTCTTGTGTACTCCTTTAGAGATAAAAGAAACGTTAAAACATTTCCGTGTGTGTAGAATTATTGGAAATATGCCGGAATTTAAAAAGATGCGATACAATTTGTATAATCGGAAAAAAATATCTGACGGAGCATTTGAATATAAAATTGATTTTTGTTATACTTATGGAACTGACAATAAATAACCTACATAATGTTTTACCGACCTTTGAACGAATTCGTATATAAAAACAATAACGTATTTTTTTTTATATAAAATAGTTACAAATTACCTGCCAACTACACGGTTCATAGGAGTCATAGAACTGGGTATCAGTTGATTGCTAATAATTTTTATCTATATAAAAATTGAAAAAATTATTAATTAATAATAACAATAACAATAATAATATCTACCATCAATGTATATCATACAAGTAACGATCAACAATATTGTTATTTGTCATTATTTTTCATATTATTTATTATTATGTTTATGAATGTGTTCCATAACAGTTTATACTTTTGTAAATAATTTATAATAAATAATAACATATGTTATTCGTGATATAATAATATGCCGTGTTTATTTTTAAACAGGAGAATAATAGTTAAAAATTCATCAATGGAGAACGACGTTATGGAATAAAGATATTATTATCATTTCGTCACGCTAAATGTTTCCTTTAAGACACATACGATTGTATTTAGGATTTTAAAATTATAGTATGTCATTTTTAATGTTTATTATCTCAGATATAGGCGACATAATTGTTTATAATTTTTGAAAACTCGTAATTCCCATCATAATTGACAAAAAATGGATTACTTATGTTTGATGAAAATTAGTCACATAATGTACAATCTGTTTTTTTTTTACTTTATAAAATAAAAATTAAAAACTCAATATTCTCGGACTCGGTAAGTATTTTTAATAAATTTTAATGAATTTTCTTCTGAATGTTTAATGAAATAAAGTTATGCATAGTAATCAGACATACTTACATAATTGTAATAGGGCTGACGGTATTGAAAATTACACCTGTAGTACGGTATTGATTTCAATACCGGTTTGAAACGGTATACCGAAAATACGGATATGAACCGGTATACCGAAATATTGATATGTATCTGTATACAGAAATACCGCCATGTACCATTGTACTGAAAAGGATTTTGTCATTTTTTGATTGGGGCAAGATTTCTTGTAGATAAGTTATTTGCAGACTAAAAATTTAAAAAAACCATACATCGTAATAAAATAATTTTATCTGAAATCGGGTTTTACTGTTTACCGTAAAGAACGGTTTTTACGGTATACCGTTTGCAACAAAAACTTCCAAATCCCGGTATACCGAAATACAAGTATACTGGTATAAACGGTATATCGAAAATACCGTCAGCCCTACAATAAATACACGCGTTTTATTCCGGTATACCGTATTATATGGTTTTTACGGTATACCGTTTGAAACAAAAATTTCAAAATAACAGCATTAACGATATACCGAAAACGTCGTCAGCCCTAACTTACAAAAGACATATATATATATATATATATATATATATATATGTATATTATGTATTAATGTATTGACATATTCAGGGAAGGATTGGAAGAATTTTTCGGCCCGGGAATATTATTTAGACCAGCCATCTATATTATAATATCTAATATTATACATAAAAACAAATATTACTCGTGTTTTTTTAAGGCAATCTGCGGTTCACCCCCCCCCCTCCCCATTCATAATTTAAAAATTACAATTTTGTTTACTGACTTTTATATTTATTGAAATAAAATTTGCACATAAATAATATAGCAAAAGAATTTAATATGAGAGTTCTTTTATTGGGTAATGCACTTTTATTTTTTAACTTATCAATGATTCCTTCTGTGTCAATATAACTTAAAATTTAAAAATTTATAGCAAAATTAAAAATTGTTTGCGGCCATAGCAGCCGTCAAGGATACCGGCCCACCGGGAAGTTTCCCGGTATCCCGATGGGCCAATCCGGACATATTATATAAATATACATAACCGGATATTTGACTAAACTAAGTAATTGTATTAACACAAATAAATTGCAGTACAATAATTGCAGGTTCCATTTGTTGATGTTTTTCTTTGTCGTCGCAAGCGGATAGGAGTTGAAGTTGAACACTTTTGGAAAATATTATACTCTCGTTTTCTTGGCGATAATAACCGTACATAAATTTAAATGTTATACCTGTAATAATATTATATATAGGTCGGCAGAAACGTGAAAGTAATACACGCACTATTCTAAGGTTCTCAATAAAGAAAAAAAAAAAGAAAAATATTGTATATTATATTACATGATGTATAGCGTTACAGTATACGGTCCGCTAAAATACCGAAAACACTCCATATCTTGGGCTCGGTGAAAAAACAAAAACTCACGAAGGCGTTAATTTTGTATATATATTTATTTTTTGCGCTATCAAGTGTAGAAATACGTTTTAAAAAGGATTTAAATGTTGATTTTCCACTTTAAAATACTTAATTTGTAATATAATCTTACATTCACTAACGGTAAAATGTCGTCAAGTATAAAAATTTAATAGTCACTTGTGGTATATATGAGTTTTAACGTTAGACGCAAACGTATAAAAAAAAATAAAACTACAATATTTATGTAGAGAAATTTCACACAATTTTCAATTTTGTGATTGTTATAATTAATTAAATAACTGAACTTTTAAAATAATGTTATGAACAAATTACAAACTAAAAAGATATTTGTGATAAATGTGTAGTTACAGACGAAAATCGCATAAAATACTATTTATTATTATAATATAAGATTAAAAAGAAATTATATAAATTCAAGTATTATTCATTGATCAATTAAGAGGAAAAATTTTATTTTGTTATAATTTATGATTATAAAAAACCGTTTTATTCGGAAATAAATAAATTTTTTCCATTTTTATCATATACAATTATCTGTTTTTAGTGAGTTGTTTACTTATTGTCAGAAAAGTGTTAATCAGCGTAATTATTGCGTTTGAAATAATTTAATTTTTTTTATTTAATTAATTTAATATAATTATTAAAATATTTTTATTATTTATATTATCTTATTCATGGCAGGGGGAATCCAGAAATATTGAATTGTGGGAAAGGGAGAGAAGCGTTGATAATCATACGTTTGTTAATTATTATTATAGAACTATTGTAATATTATTATTATTTTTTATAATAAAATGATAACTAAACCATAGAATTATTTGGAATTGGTGAAAGGCGATCCTCTTTTTGCATTCACATCTGACATCGGTAATCAATAAACACTGATATAATTTTTAAATATATCACATTTACGAGTATTTTTCATAGTTGCATAACATTCATTTTTCTAAATGCAAAAATAATTTGTTTTAGAAATGTTGTTTCGTGACTCTGTTTTCTTTAAAATACGTGTGATTGCGTTTAGCCGGTGTCTATAATATTAGTCATTTAAAATGAAATATATTACCCAGAGAGGAAAAATGTTTTTTTCAATTGTACAATAAAAAGTACAATAAAACCTACAGTTTTTATATACCTATTTCGTAAAATGAATTATTTTAATTTTATCAAGATTTTCGACAAATGCGATTATTATTATTTTTTTTTTTTTACCAAAGCATCGAAAATCCAGGCTGTTGACTTCTTTAATATTTTCTCTTTACCTCGATCAATGTTCACTCAATTAAAATAATTTTAGTTTTAAATCGAGTAGAGGATTAAGATTAACGAAATACATGAATATTTCAATGATGCATTTTGTACAAATTCAAATAAGATAATTTGTGGATTATATATTGTGCGTACTTATGTAATATAATACCTGAGCCGGATTCAGTTACCGAAAAAATCTCGGTGCGTCGGGTTAAGTACGTGATTAAGCGTTGAGTATCGCCTTTTAGTAATACGAGTATAATTTGATTAAATAATTTTGTTTTTAATTTTTATGTAAGAGAAAGTTTATTTCACTGACCGAATTTTTAAAAAAAGTAGTTTCACCCTTCGAATTCGGATTATTTGCTGTATTTTTACATCACTTGATTTTTAATTTATTGTAGAACTGTTTGTATACCACATGATTTATTCGATTTCCGGGCTGGCGATATATAATTTTTGGCCGCTTAAATGTGAAAATCTCGGTGGGCCGTTTTTGTACAATCTGATCTGGCACTGCAGTTGTGTCTTACTCGTGGATTTCCTTTTAAAGCCGAATGTTACTAAATACGTATAATAACTGAAACCCTGTAATGAATTTTCCGTTTTCATATCTTAAAGACTTTTTTATTGTCGATATTCATTTTTCTGTTTAGAATTCGTAAATAGCAGCGCTTTTATTTCTCACTTTTCTTTTTTCGACATTTGTAAAAAAATATCCATTCTTAACTCCATCTACGCATTATTATTGGTAGACTTTTTATCCGGTGATTTTTTTTTCACGTTTACTTTGTGTCCCTACATCAGGCAAAAATATTTGACCGATAATTATGACGTTTTGCGTATTCGATAGCTATGGTGGTGTGGCTATGGCGATTCGCCGCGGACATTTTCGCCGCCAGACCGATTCGCCCCTGACCGTTTCGCCGCCGGGCCGTTCACCGCCAGACCGATTCGTCGACGGACATTTCGCCGCCACCGTTTCGCCGCTACTCCTTCGTTTTTTTTTTGGTTTCGCTATAACTCCGGCACTGTTGGTGACTGGGACACCAAACCGACGCGAAACATTTTGGTTTAGTGTCCTTTAGGAGGTACGTCCAGCAACTTGCCCCAAAAATTCCAAAAAGGGATTTTTTTGAAATTTCTATGTTACCGAACCGAATGGGTTCAACTTATCGGTAGGCTTCCTCGGGCGGATATTTAACAAATAAACCGCTGACTATTCTAAACATAAGAATGAAAATCGGTATATAAATTAATTAAAATAATAAATCAAATGAAAATTTTATTAGAAAATTATATACGTATAGCAGTGCTAATATACGTAGGTACTAGCATTTTGTCCAATGTGTAAGTTAGAGTCTCATCATGATAGGTGTGAGATATTTGTGATTCATATACTAAATTAGAAAAATATTATAATTAATTTGGCATATTAATTTTAAAAAAAATCCCTTTTTGGGATTTTTGGGTCAACTTGCTGGGCGTACCTCATGTAGGACACTAAACCAAAATGTTTCGCGTTGGTTTGGTGTCCCAGTCACCAACATTGCCGGAATTATAGCGAAACCAAAAAAACGAAGGGGGGTATTTTTAGTATGATACACACAGATGTACGCTTTACTCAGCAGTGGTATCCCGTTGCTCTACGACTAAAACTAAATGTGCTATGACGATTCCAAAAAGTTTTCCTTCCAGTACCCCCCTCCCCATAGTGTTCATTATGTTTAGAATAGTCAGCGGTTTATTTATTAAATATCCGGCCGAGGAAGCCTACCGTGTTTAACTCCTTCGGTTTGGTATATAGGAATTTCAAAAAATCCCTTTTTTGGATTTTTAGGGCAACTTGCTGGGTGTACCTTATAAAGGACACTAAACCAAAATGTTGCGCGACGATTTGGTGACCCAGTCACCAACAGTGCCGGAGTTATAGCGAAACCAAAAAAACAAAGGGGGGGTTATTTTTAGTATGATGCACACAGATGTACGCTCTACTCAGCAGTGGTATCCCCGGCTACTCTACGTCTAAAACTAAACTTATATGTTTAGAATAATCAGCGATTTCAATAATATTGGAAAAATTTTGGGGGGGTCAAGATCTTATGGACCTGTCCCCCCCCAGATGCGGCCAGGTTAGGTACCACTTAAAAAAGATTCGGCGCGGCGAAATGTCCGTCGGCGAATCGGTCTGTCGGCGAACGATCCGGCAGCGAAACGGTCAGGGGCGAATCGGTCCGTCGGCGAAACGGTGGCGGCGAATCAGTCGCGGCGATACATCCGGCCGGGTTCGATATATATATATTGTTTTTATATTGCTTCCATATTATGTTTTAAGGATAATTAATTTTAATTTTTGTTCGAGTCTTTACAAGATACATATGTAACCGTTAATTGTTGAGCTGTAATGATTTTTAACTAAAATAATAATAATAATAATAATAATAATAATAATAATAATAATACGAGTAATAAACTTAATAAGTAGTTAATTAATTTATATATGTATGAAATATTTGTTATATAATCTTAATTAAATTTTATTAAAATGGATTAAGCAAATAGAGTATGTAAAATATTAAACACTGGAGGGGCAAACGAAGGTGCACGGATTGCTATGTTGTATATAGAAAAGTTTCTAAAGATTAAAAAATATTTAAAACAGAACAAATTTAACTCGGGCAACGCCGGGTAATACAGCTATATTCGACAATATTACAGTTCATACCTTAGCACCTCTTATACCGGGCAAAACTGTTCACGGGCAAAGCGGGGTAGTTCAGCTATTTTCTAAAAATGTGGATTAACTATTATATAGGAACGGACCATTAAGACTTGGTCGGAGAATTTTATAATGTTTTATATTTTTGTTTTAATTATTGTTTTAATGTTAAAATTGTTTGTTCTCAAATTAAGTAAAGTAACTGAGTGAGTTAATTTTGCATCCTGGTAAACAAAAAAAAACTTTGAAAATAACATATTAATATGAACATGAAACAAAAAAACAAAAAAAAACATAAAAATATAAAATTGAAAAATTCTTTATTCAACATTTTAAATCGATAATTTATTACTACATAATGATTACTAAAATAATATTGTATTGTTGTGTATTCAATATTTCGTTAGTTTTTTATACATTTAATTCTTTCTAATTAATTGTTTTTACTATAGACGTCTATTTTTTTTTTACAAAAGAAAATTACTAAAATACATTTGTTCATTATATTCATATTATTATTAAATTCACGTCGCAGCAGCTAGGTAAATAATTCGGTTCTGTGAGATTTCTAAAATTTAAGGTTCAATACATAAAAACAAAACAATTTTGCCCTCGTAAATTGATAGTTCAAATTCAAATCCAGGAATACAAATTAAGCAAAAAAACCATGAACCATATTTTTAAATACTGCTAATAGTCATTTGAAAATTCATCTATTTCTAGTGTTATGTATGTGTTATCTATGCAACATAATTCTAAAGTCAAAAAAATTTAATGAGTTTGTGGTTTTTTTTTTAACATTAAATTCGAAAGTATTCTCAGAAGAATTAAAATTCGTTTGTTATCTTTATTGCTGGCAGTTGAAAAAATAGTTGATATTTGCCCGAATGTAATGTCTTATAGTAAGGCGGTCTACTTTTCTATAATATTGTTACTTATAGTGTTACAAATTCGAGTACTTAAAAGTTATATTATGGTTCTGTAACTAAAACAATTGGACACGCGTGTGAAGTGATAAAGAGTAAGTAAACACGTGAAGTAGTAAAACAATTTTAGGCGACGTGTGGATAAATATAAATGAAGAAAAAACAATAATAGAAACAATACAAATGTTATGACCTCAAAGATTACTTTTAACTTTTAAGACATTTAAAGAAAAAAGAATGTATACAAGGTCGTGTCACTTTCTTCACCAATAAGACTCTATAGTTTTTCTTTTTATAAATATTACTTCTTTCATAGAATAATTTTTTGTTCATATTTAATTGTTGTATATTGTATACCTATTTATTAGATTCATTCAAGTATTTAAAATATTCCTTTAGATTTGATATTGTACATACTTATTGTAACGTATAACGAATTTTGGCTTAGACTGGCAATTTTTTTTACAGAATTATTACAAGAACATACATTTTTTTTGTATCCACGTCTTGAATACACAATGGAAAAAAAAGGTAATAATCATATACGAATACGGTTGCTTAAGCGAGAATTCTTATAAAAGTTTATTTGCGTTTTGTTGTCGTGGAAAATTATACCTTGTTGGTATAGATACTTTAATTGACACGTGTTTCGATTTTTTTCCGTAGCACCCTAAAGCGTTTGAAAAAACTATTAAAAATATTGCAAATTTTCATTAAATTTATCAACATATCCATTGTGGAAATGTGTTATTTTTGATATTTAGGAGCTTGTGAACTGTAATACGAGTTTATAGACATATAACATTTATAACGTTCATTGATTAAACAATTCGTTAACGTCATTCTTAATCATTATTCGAATACAAGGATTTAGTATGTTTGCTTTCGAAATACTATAAAATTGTCCGTCCAAGCAACCCATTTGTATCGACGTGCACGAAATAATATTATGATAATTTTAAAATTAATTTTATATATTTTATGGCATTCATTGTAACTACGTGTTATATTTAATTAATACTGTAATTAAACATTATGGGACAGAACGGCCGACAGAGGATGGGGTGTAATTTTTGGAAACATTTACGGCTTTATGTTTAAATCCGGCCTTGTGTATTATAATATATAACGGAAACTTATTAAGTATTTCATTATTATTTTCTTAAATGAAAACCAACAGGCATATTATTATGTAATCTATTATTTATCATGATATATTAGGTTTGTTAATAAATGCAGAAACTATAATAATTTAAGTCATATATTATAATACCTGTTAAGCAAATTATCAAAATAAAGCTTGTTTTGAATAAAGTTTTGTGGACTTGCTCACGGTAGACGTTATATAATGTTTTTATGCCAGTTGAAGTTATCCATTATTGTTAGCTGTAACGCAATTATTGTTCGGCCTTTTTGTATGTAATTAATGGTTTCAGCCTTTAAATACTTAAAAATGAAAAATATTGCACATATAAACTTAGTCGTTATCAGTTGATGATATTATGCGTCAGACATTCAGACGTTACGTGGGATCATTAAAAAGGTCACAACGAAACCGATTTGAATAACAACAATTATTATTACTTCTCGTTTCGCGTGAAATATCGTCGTTTGAACAGATTAAGTGACTTAACTAAAATAATTATACGTTTTCCAAAAACATGATTTATTTTGTGAAATTTTCTAAAATGGATACAACTGTCAATGATTTTGTTAGTACTAAAAATATACGTGAGTCGCTAAAAGAAATAAAAACAATATACCATTTTTCACATCTTAGGACAGTTACATTTAAAGACTAAAATTATCGTCAATATTTAAGGCAATTGCAAGATATATCGTTTAAACTTCTAAAGCGAAGTTTAACATTGTTATTGCCGTAATACTCGTAAAATATTTATTTTAATTATAAGATGTTTCCATGACAACAGATTTAAAGGGGAACAGTACGCAGGTTTTAATAAGAATATCACCAAAACAAAAGCTGAACTTATTCGTTAAAAATAAAAGGTTTTTTGAAAACAGGTACTTATAATTTATTACTAAAGAATTTATATTTATTTTTGATATTCTAAGAAAAACATAAAATAATTTTATGCCAGTATATGCACATTTAATGTGTTATTGTACCTTTTGTATTTTCTATTTAGAATGAATTCAATTATTGCAGAATATTAATTTTAATGAGTTACTATTAATATGCGATTATTTTTACCTATTAGCTTTGCGTAGGATAATATTATTTATAAAATTATTGCTTATATGCGAACTGGTAACCGTAGGAAAAGGTCAATTTTAATTTTAGAATGTTTTAAATTTCGTTTTAATCAATAAGAGCGTCAGATTGAGAGTGTGTCTGATTCCTATACGGAAATTCAAACAAAATAAAAATGAAAAATTTATATAAATTTTTTTTCTGCATATAGTCATTCATTTATCAAGAAACGAGTTATTAATATGATTGTATACGTGAACGAGTATATCAAAATATCCAAATATGGACAGTTGAAAATTACGTGTTTTTAAACATTTCACAAAATAATACGAAAAATATAAAACGTTATATAATTCTATATTTTTAATTTACCTTCTCCTCCACTCCTTTCATAAAACAAATTGTATTTCTTTGTGCATTAAGGAAAATCTAAAAAAAAAAAAATAATTATTTTATAATAATGTTTTTGTTATATAAAAATTTTACGATGAAATTGTCATTTCACATGCAATGAAACCGATTTGAATAACAACAATTATTATTACTTCTCGTTTCGCGTGAAATATCGTCGTTTGAACAGATTAAGTGACTTAACTAAAATAATTATACGTTTTCCAAAAACATGATTTATTTTGTGAAATTTTCTAAAATGGATACAACTGTCAATGATTTTGTTAGTACTAAAAATATACGTGAGTCGCTAAAAGAAATAAAAACAATATACCATTTTTCACATCTTAGGACAGTTACATTTAAAGACTAAAATTATCGTCAATATTTAAGGCAATTGCAAGATATATCGTTTAAACTTCTAAAGCGAAGTTTAACATTGTTATTGCCGTAATACTCGTAAAATATTTATTTTAATTATAAGATGTTTCCATGACAACAGATTTAAAGGGGAACAGTACGCAGGTTTTAATAAGAATATCACCAAAACAAAAGCTGAACTTATTCGTTAAAAATAAAAGGTTTTTTGAAAACAGGTACTTATAATTTATTACTAAAGAATTTATATTTATTTTTGATATTCTAAGAAAAACATAAAATAATTTTATGCCAGTATATGCACATTTAATGTGTTATTGTACCTTTTGTATTTTCTATTTAGAATGAATTCAATTATTGCAGAATATTTATTTTAATGAGTTACTATTAATATGCGATTATTTTTACCTATTAGCTTTGCGTAGGATAATATTATTTATAAAATTATTGCTTATATGCGAACTGGTAACCGTAGGAAAAGGTCAATTTTAATTTTAGAATGTTTTAAATTTCGTTTTAATCAATAAGAGCGTCAGATTCCTATACGGAAATTCAAACAAAATAAAAATGAAAAATTTATATAAATTTTTTTTCTGCATATAGTCATTCATTTATCAAGAAACGAGTTATTAATATGATTGTATACGTGAACGAGTATATCAAAATATCCAAATATGGACAGTTGAAAAATTACGTGTTTTTTAAACATTTCACAAAAATAATACGAAAAATATAAAACGTTATATAATTCTATATTTTTAATTTACCTTCTCCTCCACTCCTTTCATAAAACAAATTGTATTTCTTTGTGCATTAAGGAAAATCTAAAAAAAAAAAAAAAATAATTATTTTATAATAATGTTTTTGTTATATAAAAATTTTACGATGAAATTGTCATTTCACATGCAATGTTTAAGAAAGGAATTTAACCCTATGTTCGTTTAAAGTAACTATTATGAATGTGAAATGAAACTAAGATAAGAGATGTTTAGTGAACATATAAATATTGCTATGAGCCCGTAGGCAGGAAATTTGTATTCGGTCAAGAGAGCCATTTGTAATCGGAGATCTTAATGGAATGTGCAAATTGAAATGTATTAGCAAACGGTACTAGTTTTAAATGTTTTACGTAACACGTCCGTTCGTTTATAAGTATGTTGCCTGTTTTTTTGTAAGGGATTAATTTTTTTTTATTAGTGTGTTTTTTCAAGGACCTACAATTATTTGAGGCGAGTGGAATACAAAGTAATATTTATTATCTCCTATATTTTAAGTAAATAATCGAATTATTTTAATAATTTAATATTTTATTTACATTCAATATCATGTTTAATGATAATAATATAATATTTTGTATTACATACGATTTGTATTTAATATAAAAAAAGTAATGGTTTATAATATTTGACGGCTGACAGCCTTTAGTAAAATACTCTTCAAAAGTAATTACAATATACCTACAAATTTTAAATACTTCCGAAAAAATTATTTAGAATATATTAGGTTCGAATATTTTATTACAATTCCGTAAATATTTTAATATGTCACATTCATTTATTCAGATATAAATGTAGAGTGAAATATAATTTTATTTATTCATTTAATATATGTATTATGAATACAAAGATGGTTAATAGCAAATGATTATCATATATTGACCAGATTCAATGTGATATTGTTGCATATACTTATAATGGATTACGAATAATAATTGGTTTACATTAATTGAGAGCCTAAATTTAATGTATTTTTAAAACAATAGATATTATAAATTTTAAACGTTCTAAATATTTAAACATTATACTTCATGTAAAATTCGACTTAATATAATTTTCTTTTTTCGTATATTTTGTTGGTCTTATTTTTAAAAATCGTATTCCGTAGAGATTTACCAACATCCAACGCATTAAATGTTTTAAAATTTTAATCAAACAAAGTACTAAAATATACATTGTGACTTTGTTGGTTTATCAAATTGATAAAACTATGTAATTAATATACAACATTATTTGTATTCGGATTACTATTTTGTATTGGGTATTTTAAATTAAATTAACTTACAAGCAAATATTTTATTTTAAATTTATATTATTATGGAATTAAAGGATTCTTCGCTTTTTTATGAAAAGACGTTTTAAAATAAAATAAATATATCTTTACATAATCGTATTAAATATTTCAATAAATAATGTATACAATTTTGTAAACCGAATTAAATTTCCTACAACAAACCTGTAAATAATAATATAATTTAGTTTTTCATGATTCAAAGAAAGAATATTTTAAGTAAAATTTTGTAATTTATACATAATATATCATTTTATTGATAAATATTAATATAGTGATACTTATTGAATATATTACAATTAAGTAAGTTATGTATATGTAAATTGTATAATGTACATATAAGTAATATACTTATACTCAGTACTTGTACTTGTAAATTGTTATAAGAAAATGTTTTCTAAGAATATACGAACAGGTTTAATATAATCTTTTTTTTCTTTGTAGATTACTCCAATTTAATTATAACAGATTACATATTTGACAGAGAATAATGTAATATTTGACGTGTACAAAAATTTGAACAGCTTTTGTTAAAACACATATTTATGAATCGAACAAATTATACTGTAATGGTATTATTAATGAAATAATTTGTAAGTGTAACAATGCATGTACCTATATTAATGTACGTGCAATTGGTTATAAATCGATTTTCACTTTAATTTTTGTCTGATTTTAAAAGTCACCAATGTCTAAACAAGTTATTGTGTAATGTAGAATTTCTTAAATTTAATTGGAATTTTCATACCTAATCAAAAATATATTTGTGGTAAACATAATATATTCAACAATATGATCTATTGTTTAAAAAAAAATGCTATTTACTATGTATATTACTGTTCAGCGTAAATAAACACGAATTTTGTAATATCATTTATGTATGAAAAAGATTAAATATTCCTGCGAATATAAGTTCAGTGTACGTTTTCCACAGTATGAAAGAAGAAAAATATAAAAATGGTAACAAAAAATAAGAATTCTGTTTGTTTTGTGGTTTTGATTTATACAGGTTTAATTATATTATAAAAAAATTCGTTTACTGTTAATAAAATCATGGACTTTATAATCTTGAAATATTGTAATCGGTGGTATAATACAATACATCAGTGGTCTTTTGCGTAGGTATATCTTATATGTAATATACAGTACAGTTAGGTTAGGCTAGGCTAGAAGACTACGAATAAATTGGGGCTTTATCAAGAGAAGTTAGGTAGATAGATATTATATAAGATATAATTAATTGTATAATGATATTAAAAATATAGATTTTATATAATTAAATATTATTAATTATATACTATTAAAATAAAATGTATTATATTTGAAACAATATTTTTATATTTATTACAAATATCATAAATACTTGCATTTATAAATATATAATAATTTTTTTAAAGAAAATTTCGAAAAAATGTCTATAATTATAAAAAAGAGCTGAAATAAATATTTTTCTACTTTAAAGTTGTTGCAATTTTTACTTTGATAATAATTACATGGTAAATTTATGAAAAATTTAGTATTCATTTTGATATTGATTTATATAGTATAATATTATAATGTTTTTAGGAAAAATATTTAAGTACTTACGTTGGTTTGTATTGAATAATTATTAAAATATGTATTCGATAAAATATTTTAATTACGAGTACAATCGTTTTGGTATTTTATAGAAAATCTACTGAATAATTATTTATATTAAAAAACTATTTGAAGACAAGTTTATAGCTTGAAATGACTTATTTAAAAGTTTATTAATCATATCGATGGTAAATATCACAAATGGACCACAACTGTTATCTCGATTTTTCTTTTGAAAAATATTCTAACTCTTCACAACACGTATAAGGGTATGATTGAGATATATTTTTTATTTTCTTCATTTACATTTTGATGAATATTTGTTTTAAATTTCTGAAAATTGACAAAGTTTTAAGCTTGTATAGTTAATTAACTAAAAACAATTTTAAAAGGTGCTTCGGCCGTTAAAATTAATTATGATTTCAATAAATAAAATATTTAAAGTTTAGTAAAATTGAGAACCTCAGAAGCATTAAATATATTTTCCGTCA
The DNA here is from genome assembly GCA_032441835.1 of Slavum lentiscoides. Lineage (NCBI taxonomy): Eukaryota > Metazoa > Arthropoda > Insecta > Hemiptera > Aphididae > Slavum > Slavum lentiscoides. The sequence continues at coordinate 13,706,279 of CM063718.1, forward strand.
TTCGCGGGAATATAATAAATCAAATAACAAATTTCTAAACTCGCTCTAAAAAAAGGAATAATAATCATATTGAAAAATTGTAAGCTCAGATAATGTTAACTAATTTTGTGCTTCGTTCAATATGTCAAATTAGATATTTAAGATACTTTTAAAAGTTGAGCTGTGATTTTAACCAGCTTCGTTTATATTTTTGCAAAAAAAAAATAAATAACAAACAAAATTACATAGTTACAACTTACAGGACAGAAATATACTATATATTTTCGAACATTAAAATAAATATCACAAGCGTAAAATATTCATCGTCTATACTGTTTTCATTCACGTAATAATACAACATTTTTTAACAAATTTTTTAATTTTCTATTACCGTATTTATGTTCCAACAGAAAAACGATTACGACGATATAACTGTACAGTACATTATTGCTGAATTGTAATTTTCATTGTGAAATTCAGACGCAATTTTTTTTATTTCTGAACAGTTTTTCGTCTACAAAAGCATTATGAATAATAAATGTGGTATTTTTTATTTAAACTTACAGAAAAAATGTATCCAATGCGCTTCAGTGAAGGATTAGATGGCCTGCTTATTATGTCGAATCTGTACAAAAACATAATGTAACCATAGTGGTGCGCAGAATTTGTCTCTCGGGGTCCCCACATTAAAAATATCTGAGCCAATGATTCATGTACTAAATTATAATAATAATAATAATAATAATAATAATAATAATAATAATAATAATAATAATAATAATAATAATAATAATAATAATAATAATAATAATAATAATAATAATAATAATAACAAATTGCATACACATGGCCTAACCATTATGTATTATCTATTTATCTATGATGTATAATGTCATATTGCTCATAATTTGATTTTTTGTCGAGGTCGTCATAAGCAAAACATTCAATCGTTTTCACGTGTTTGGTTATAGCGTCGTTATAGAAAAAGTATTCATTCGTTTTTTCCACGGGTGTTTTATCGTCATAGGTAAATATTTCATTATAATCATGAAATAAGATAATATGGACTGGCAACGACATTTTTACTTGCGGTCACGTTTTTAAACGTTTCGAATCTGTACAAAAACATAATGTAACCATAGTGGTGCGCAGAATTTGTCTCTCAGGGTCCCCACATTAAAATATCTGAGCCAATGATTCATGTACTAAATAATAATAATAATAATAATAATAATAATAATAATAATAATAATAATAATAATAATAATAATAATAATAATAATAATAATAATAATAATAATAATAATAAAATTGCATAACACATGGCCTAACCATTATGTATTATCTATTTATCTATGATGTATAATGTTTTTCATATTGCTCATAATTTGATTTTTTGTCGAGGTCGTCATAAGCAAAACATTCAATCGTTTTCACGTGTTTGGTTATAGCGTCGTTATAGAAAAAGTATTCATTCGTTTTTTCCACGGGTGTTTTATCGTCATAGGTAAATATTTCACTATAATCATGAAATAAGATAATATGGACTGGCAACATAATTTGAGTTTTCTGGGTGGGAGGATTTATGAGGCTCAAGCGCTATCTGTACGATTATTGAAACAACTACTATTGAAGTTCAGTTATATTTTTATGTTATTATATTTTGTAAAGTATCAATCAATTATATATTTGTACTATTAAAATGTATACTATTCTATTAATACAAATATAATATGCAAAGATATTGTTATAAACTACATTCTGCACATTACAATAAATAACACTAAGCTATACTGCCATTATTTATTAATTTATTATATTATGTAAAATTTTATTTGTAAATAAGTTTTCGAGAAAACTTTTATCGCTGTACTTAACTAAATTGTATACAACTTGTTATATTGTAATAAAATTAAGTATTTTAAGCGTTAAGATTTTGTTTGTCCTGCCTTTCATTTCCTATAACTAATTTATAAAATGTCTAAAAAGTGCAGTGTAAATATGACATATTCGAATACTTCTCACTTTTATTTGAGTACTTCATGACACTGATTATGATTTACTTAAAATAAATATATTTAAAAATACAATTTATCTAAATAAATTTTTTCAAAATTAAAAGCAACTTTCATTTAAATACTAATAATTCTTGTGAGGTAATAATTAGAGAATAATTAAAGAATCAATATTAATTAACCATTAAGATTGTATCTACCTATTTTTTTTATAATTATTTATTTATTACAAATGTAAAGTACCTATACATAATACAATGTGTTTATAACAGCAAAATAAAAATATGATATTCAAAATTCAAAACAGTTCGTGGTTTGGTGATAATATAAAGTATAGTTCAAAAAAGGATCGTTGCAGTTTGTTAAAACTTTTTCCTTAGAAAATACGTTTAAAAACCTGACCGCACCATTACCACCCGCTAGCCTTGTCGTTGCTAGTCCATATTATTATCTTTGTTCATGATTATATTACATATAACGTATTGTGTCTTTATCGACAAATATTTCATTGAGTTTCAAATGGTTTTTTTTTGTGTTGTTGAAGACTTAATTGGGTTCAAGTTGCTAGCTAGGGTCATGACAGACAGATTCATTTATTGTTAATCGTTTAACCATTAAGTTAGTGCCACCATAATTTCTTGTAACAATACTTTAATTGTATATTTTGCTATAATCAATCACGTTGTACTCATTATATCGTTAAATAATAACACTGTACGTTTCTTTGTGATGTTTCAAACCATAAAATATAGTCCACTACTTTCAAAACATTGTATATTTTATTTAATAAGATTAGACGAATAGTCATTCAGATTCATAAACAATAACGCAATGATAAACAATCAATTTTAACTTTGTTTCAGTCGCATTAATTAATGTTACGTTTATAAAATTAATTCAAATCTTTATGCAACTTATAGAATCAACATATTTTTGTGTTAAAATGGTAGTAATACATATAGTTCAAAATTAGTTCAAAATATATTCAACGAGTCGACTTCAAATACAATTTGTTTATTTATGAAACAAGAAACGTGCTCAAGAATTAAATAAAGGAATATGAATGAGAATTTTGTGGGAAAACCTAAAATATCGATTTCTACGAAAGCACATTAGAGACGTTTCTAAAATACTTATTTACATATTAAACACACTCATCAGTGACTCTGAGACGTATAGAATTATAGTTAAACCTATATTCTATGCGTCTTAATTGTAGAGATGTCTATTTATATCTCGTTTTCTGCCATACCTGTATGTAATTTACTTATTTAATGCATATACCCATTATACATTATACAATATACGAGTATTACGTTTATACACTGAAAGTCCAAAACGTATAAAATAATATATTTAAGATATTGAAATTAAATATTAAAAATATGCGTCAAGTTTATTTTAAAAGTACACAGGTACAACTCTCGATTTAAAATAAAATTAGAGAATATTGCTTTTAACGCGAGAAAATATCAAAGGTAAGTTAATGTTTGACGCAACTAGGGTACTGAAATACGTAAATTAAAAGAATTTATAACCTTAACAAATGTTTTCAATCCAACGATGTTTTGCAAAAAAATAACAAAATTCGAATATTGTACAAGATATTCCATGAAAATATTAATAATATCAAGATATTACAAAATTGTGACCATATACATTTGTTAAAAAATAATGGGATGTGAGCTAAAACTAGTAATATTAATTTATATAAAATAATGATATGTGGTAAATATCATTTTACTTAATTATTTTTCCATTTTACCAAAAAAATATATTCATTAATTTCTTTCTCTCTATATTTTCAATCCGAAGATTGGTTTGCAGCTATCTGCCATTCTTCTCTACTATCCGCTTTCCTTTTCATTTGCACATATGAATCACATCCTTGGTCTCTTATTAACTGTTGAATATACTCTAATCTTGGCCGTCCTCTATGACTTTTTCCTTCCACACTTCCTTCTATAATTAGTTTTAGTAATCCTTCATGCCGTATATTATATGTTCTATCCATTTATTCCGTCTTTTTACTATACTTATTTTTTATGTATATATATGTATATATATATATCTTATATACTTTCCTATTAATTTATATTTTCTATATTATAGCAGTGAAACTGGAAATCGATCAATATCCAAGTATAATTTTAAATACAATAAAATAATAATCCACGGTTAAAGTTTTTTTTGTGATTGATATACAAAATTAAAATTCAATATAGATGATAACACTTGATCTGTGAAATTGAATCGGCTTTTTAAACATATATTTCTAATAATAAACAGTTGTTATTGAATTTGTACATTATTTATTTATCTTTTTTTTAATTGGTGAATTATAGAGTTAAAATAAACTGACTGTGCTATTCAACAGATGAAGTGTAAAAATTTGGTTTCTTATATGTTATGGATGATGCGTTCTGGATGGTTTCACGCGCAAAATGATTTTAATGACAAAAATGTCAATTATTACCTCTAAATGATTTTGATATAAATTATATGAAAACAATTATAGTGAGCAATACTTTTTAAAAATTTATTAATTATTATTTTTTTTTATGGATATATATCTACATTCTACTATATTTATCTTTTATATATTATTTAGTAATGAGTTATAATAATGTAGTGATATAAAACTTTTTAAAACGTTTTTGAAATGAAAATATTTTCATACATAACAACAATGAAATTTAAAAAAATATAGCGAGCCGCGTGTGCTGCGGATGACGTTTAAAGTGAATTATTTAGATAACGTTTTAGAGTTTTGTTCTTACTTTAAATTTGAAACCAACGATAAATCATTGAACTCAATAAGATGATTCTAAGCTGAGCTTTACTGTAAAACAAATCGTCGGAAAATTTTAAGTAATGATAAAAAAAATTGTGAAATAAGATTGAACATAGTTGAACTCAATTGTTGAAGTAACGTAAGACATATGCTGTACTTAATCATAATTATGGCTAGGATTTATATGCAGTAAAAAATGGTAAAATATGCATTCGATTTATTAAAAATATGCAACAAGAAAATGTGAAAAAATATGGTACAAAATACAAAACCAAAATTGTTAAATTCTAAAATATTAAAAATATAATTATAAAGTATTAATGTTATTCGAAGGTATTACGTCATGAAACAATGATGTGGTGTTTAAAATTTTCAAAAGTAAAAGATCTTATGTTTTATCTTAATATGTTTTTATATTTTATACTTGCTGAAGCTACGTTCAACATCACATGACGTAATTTTTGAGTTTCTAAATTTTACAATTTTCTCAGGAGTTAGATTGGAATGAAAATCTTCATTCAGATTACTTCCATTTAAATTATCACGTAATATTTATAAAATATACGTATATTATATTTTCTTCTTTTACCAATCACCACGGCTAAAACATACCATAAAAATGCATTTTAGATGTTTATTGTTGAAATATGCAATAATATGCATTTTATTCAAAATATGCAAAAATATGCAAAATAAAATAACCACCATTTGATTCATCATGACGTAATTCGTGGACATTTCAAACAAAAGCAGTAATCAGATGTTACAAAAAAAAAAAATATGTCGGTGCATATAAATCCTAGTCCTAATCATAATACTTTCTCGTTCTGACTCTATTTGTTTTAAGTGCCTAAAAAATAATTCGTCTTAGCGATAAATATATTTGCCGAATATATTTGATATTGGAAAAATGTATTCAAATATGTACTGATTCATATTAATTTTAAAGAATAATATATTTTCACTGTTTAATTACATTTTAATATAAACATGTTTTATATTTCGTAATATCTACTTAATAATAATATTTAATGAAACCATTAATTCGTTGAACAATAGGTGAATAATTATTTGTATTGTTTAACATTTTATTCGGCTTATAATTAATCTGTGAATTATTATTATAAAATATAAGCATATTTCGCAATGAAAAACACTAATTATGGGATTAAAATGAAAAGAACAGAATCACTCGATAATAATATTTTAATTAATATATTTAATTATCAGTTGATGAATGAAGCCAAAATATTAATATGAAGTCTTTATAAATATATGTTTTTATCGATTTTATATTAAAAAAATATACGTTACATATTATTTTAATTCAATAAAATAGAAAATATACTTAAAAGCTTATAAACATTTTGTAAACTAAATTTAAATCTTACTCCGTAAATTAGATAGGTATTTATAAATACGCACCAGAGGTATTAATTATAAGTATACATTTTGAATAATACCTTTCAAATTTCATATATTAAAAATTATTTACTAAATATTATAATATATTACCAATTACAACAAAGTTTTTTTTTTAAACTTTTGAATTATAATATAGACAAGAAACAAATTAAACAGTGGCGGTTTTTAGGGGAGGGGGCGATGGGGGCGATCGCCCGCCTGGGCTTTTTTTTACATACAATACGTACATATACAAATAATTATCTGATTTTTTTTTTTAAAGTTATATAACTTTGATAATTTAGTATTGTGGTCAAGTAAAGTAAATAAAACGATAATAAAATAAAAATATTACAGGAAAATGTTTTCAAAAGAATAATATAGAAAAATAATAAAATACGTATAAGGCCCGGTACACACGCGCGGTTTTTTGATGTGCGGCATCGCTACGTTATTGTAATTGCGGTTGGTTTACCTACAAACTAATTACCCGATACCCACGCGTTCCGCCACCGTTCGTGAGTATAACGACATAATATAAAAGATATTTAGATATATATCTTATACCTATTTATATCTAAAGTAACGGTCAGACCACAGATTAGATGAATACAGATGGATCATTCGTGATGTAAACAAAAAAAATGACGTCATTCCGATCCCTCCATATCAGTGTTACCGCATGATAGCATAATATATTTACCTAAAATTTAAACATTACTCCCGTGAGGTAATCTATTTGTGTTGTTTACATAGTGAATTCTGGTTTGGCGATCGTGTCAAATATACTCGTTTCACACACACAGTTGAAAAAGAATCGGTGCTTAATGTGCGTTAAATTTTTACCGGCAGGTGATAACCATTATTATTTGAGATAATAATGAAGTTGTACTATAATATTGTATAATACCAACACAATAATTTATATCGTCGTGTGCGCTTACATTGATATGGGGGGGACCAATCAGAAGAGCGTATATGCAATTCTTTTGTTCTTGGGCCGAATGATCCATCTGTATTCATCTAATCTGTGGTCAGACTAGAACCGACATCAGCCGAATATGTTTCGGACAACATCTGCCGAATTATTGGACCGTTATATCGGAGAAAAAATTCGGCCGATGGAAATGGTCAGACTACATCCGGTTTCCGGTTGAATTCACCAAAATTATCAAATCTAGAAATTATAACTACTATTCGGCCAAAAAAAACTAAATATTTTGTTTTCATCACCATGCCATACCAGTTGGCCCGGAGTGATAAGAAAACATGACCTAAAAGGAAAAAAGATCAATTGTAAAATGAAAATACTAACTGATAAAAATTTAAAATATCTTCTGCACGAATTTAATTTCAAGAATTAACAACACTGGACTCACCAAAATAAATAATTTATTTAAAGTCTAGATGATTTGTTGTTGACAGAAGAATATAACACATTTTTTTAATAGACCCGAACATTTAATTTAATTTTTCATGATATTCATTATCTCATTTAAAATGAATACATAAATAAATAAATTTGTTTATTTACGAAACTTTGTTTTAAAAGATTTTTATATCTCTAAGTTGGTGCACATGAATTTTAGTTTTCCGGAATGTAAAGTTATGTTTCTTATCACTCCGGGACAACTGGTACACACGGGTTATCATCTGCCATCGGCTGTGTACGGCTAAATTTATCGAATGCAGTGTGACCAGTACAATTTACTTTCATACTTTTAATTTTTTTGTCCGTATTCGGCAAAAAAAAAAAAATCGTCTCACCATTAAAGTTTGGCCTAAACCACTACTGATATGCAAGTAAGTAATTCACTTACGCGACATCCACAACACCTGCGAGCATAGGCGGCTCAATACACTTTTTTTTTATACTGTACACTATAAATCCAAAATCACGAAAATAATACACTTTTAACGCGTATACGTATTTCGACAACGACGTTGTCATCTATAGCGCGAACCAGCTATTACTAAACCGTTAGACACTGTATACACCCGTATTTATACAGTTTATATTTCCGATGACGTCACCACAAACCGGCCGCGTCGGTTGGTCGTGAGTCAACGACCACGCCCACCGCAAGTCTATGCTGCCGCCGCAGCGCGCCATCTGGTTTACATTAAAATAATTTTAATAATGAATTTTGTAATGGACTCAAGTACCAGTTTAACAAGTTATTTTTTTCTTGACATTTCTATTGCAATAATGTCGTTTCAATCTGTTTGTACTTACAAGCAGTATTAAACACGCGAACATTTCGCGATTTAAACATTGAAGTGTAATACCCAAAGATTTCATTACATTCGTTTATTTTTAAAACAACGAACCGAAAACTTTACAAATATTAACGTGCTTACGTACACGATTGGTATAAACAAAAATTATAATCGACATTATATAATATTTAAACGCGTGAAAATTAGAGGAAAATATAAATCAAATTCGCGTATGTATTGCAATTTTTCGGTAAAATGTTTTGTTTTTTGTTAACATACGGATCAAAAATATGTAACAGTATTTTGTTTTTTTTTTTTTGATAAAACAACGTTTAAACGTTTTCGAATTGTTCGATCAATCGTTTCACAAATCGCGGCAGCTTCTTGCCTGCCGTCTTGTTCGGTGTTACCGACGTCCCTGCAGTGTTGCAGCAAAATCCCTGGCTATGCCCGGAGCAAAAACAGCAAATCACTAACGTTTTACGATTGAGACGACCTCGAAGATCCGTCGCGACCACGGAGTCGTGTCCATTGCTAAGGTGTTCGTCTGACAACGTTTTTCCATCGTACGCGAGCATTCCGTTGTTTACTTTGACCGGCTCGACTCCTCCTACTGCTGCTGATGTTTTAATAGGTTTCAGCATCTCCCAGCCGTCTCCACATCCCCGTTCTTCCGTGATCCCGTGGTTAGTACTCACAGAACGTACTGGTTTCGCTCCTATCGTCCTTACCGTTTCGCGGCGATACGTCTTCTTGACACATCGCTGTGTCGTCGGCAGATCGTTCGTCATCGCGAGTCCAGCTTTAGAGTTTTGCGGCGACCCTTCAGCGGCAGAAAATGACTCGAATTTCTCTACCAGTCGCTTCACTAGAGAACCGTCCGTCAGTTTCGGCATCATTTCAGAACGTAACATTTCTCAAAAATCGTGTTATAATCAAAAGATCTTTTATATAGAAATGAGCGTACACAAATATTATGTTCGTCGCTGTTTGTGAACTAATATATTTGTTACGTTCGGCTGCAAGTTTTTATAATGAACTCAGCCGGTCAGTACTCTAAGTAAACGGTAGTCTTAGCGTTTATTTACAATATTATTTCGGCCAGCTATAAAAATGCAAACGGATTTTAAATGACTTTTTAAGTTTCAAATATATTTGAGATCAATGTTATTTTTGTTTTAGTATAGACATTATAGTTTTTATTACGAAAACACGCCACAAAATCGCGATCTGATAAAATTGATGTTTTGGATTCTCGTTTTATGATTGGAGCGTTTTTAAAAATATTTTTTATGTCAAATTATAGCCAAAACAATATAATACATACATAATATTTGTTTTTGGTTTTAATATTCTAAGATGTGTTATTCTATAGCAATTCTATCACATTTATATCAGTTATGTTTTCAATATAAAGTCGTAAAATAATTAATAAAACATTCTATATATATATATTTTTTTTTAAATTTACACACGGGTTTTCATCGGGCATCGGCTGTGTACGGCTAAATTTATCGGATGCAGTGTGACCAGTACAATTTACTTTCATACTTTTAATTTTTCCGTCCGTATTCAGCCAAAAAAAAATCGTCCCCCTCCCTTGAAGTTTTGCCAAAACCGCTACTGAAATTAAATAACAATGAATTATTTTGTTTTATATTTTCAAAAATCAAAGTATGTTATTTTAATATTTTCAACACTCCCCGTATAATTTACTGTGTTTTTAGCATTAGGTACAAAGAAAACGTTGTTTTTTAACACTTCAAATAATAATTATTATTATTCCTTAATAATTACCTGCAGTACAAATTAATGTTTTAAATATTTATTTGATAAAATATTATATTTTTATGTATCAAATAAAAACTTTATTAGAATAATAAGATTTAATATTTAACTACAATATTAATTCCTTTAATCAAGGTTAAACGTTACATATTTGCATCCAGATGGTAGATTATAAGTAATTAAAACTAGGACTTTGATAAATAACGTAAAATGACATATAATATATATATATATATATATATATAACTATCATCATTTATTAATTTATTCTTTAAGCTATAAATATTCTTTGTGAAATATATATTATGTAACGCACATTACACGTTTAAAAGGTCAGTGGCTACCATTTTTATAGAACGTTAAAAGCGGATATGGAAACGATTCATTATAATGTTTTCTTTTCAGGAGTGAATTCTATAGTTCAATGCAGTAATACATAGAATGCTTAAAACATGCTTTTCATTTTCCGATGAACAAAAATGTATAATGACATGCGCTTGTTGTACCTATATTTTATTATTTTCGTCTAATAAAATATTCCCGATATAATAGCAAGAGTAATAAAATATACTTGGCGAAGAATAAATTTATGGCTTGAGCAATATTTTTGTATGACACTGAAATATGTGTATGACACTTACAGTAATCAATTAAACTTTTTTTTATCTAGATTAAAGATAAAATATTATTGTTATTTGAAAACGTTATTTATTATATTATGAAATTAATAATACGTTTTTAAAGATTTTACGAATATTTATAAACATTTTATAAAATTATTTTTTAGATTCTGAGCGGAGCGATGAATCTATTGTTTTTACAATGATGTTTATTTTTTTTTATCCTGTGTACAGATTTTCGGTCAGAAGGAGTGCTCCGATCTCTTCGGTCACAGTTTGTTTCCGGCAGCAATTCGCATCTAGTTGGTACTTTAGAGAGGTCACTTTTCGATTTTCTCAAAAGCACCTAAAAATATAACACAAAAACGCTAAAAATGCAATTTCGTCTTAATCAATTATTGTTTATTTCTTCGTAATTTTGAAAACCCTGAAATTTTCACCAAATATGTAATTTTAGACTATGTTTACGAGAAAAGTAAGCTCCGCTCAGAATCGTTTTATCGAATGCAATGACTTATCATTGCTTTCAAATTTAAAATAAAAACAAAAAGGTAACAAACTGCGGGGTGTTGTGGATATCGCTTAAGTGAATTACTTGGATAAAGATTTTAGAGTTTTGTTATGTATAAGATAAGATTCTGAGCGGAGCTTACTTTTCTCGTAAATATAGTCTAAAGTTAAACATTTGGTAAAAATTTCAGGTTTCTATGATTATTAGCTACAAAATTACGAAGAAATAAACAACAATCGATTAAGACTAAATTGCATTTTTAGCGTTTTTGAGTTATATTTTTAGGTGCTTTTGAGAAAATTGAAAAATGACCCCTTTAAAGTACCAATTAGATGCGAATTGCTGTCGAAAACAAACTGTGACCGAAGAGATCGTTGCACTCCTTCTGGTCGAAAATCTGTACACAGGATAGAAAAAAAAAATAAACATCATTGTAAAAAGAATAGATTCATCGCTCCGCTCAGAATCTAAAACTCTAAATAATATTTATTCCAAGTAATTCATTTAAGCGGTATCCACAACACCCCGCGGCTCGTTACCTTTTTCTAATTAATAAACATTAAAAATTTTAAAGATTAAATATAAAAGTTTCATACAATTGGACATTATTATGTAACTGTTAATAATATTTAATGTGTTGTTTTTTTTTATCCAGTAGCTTTTCATTCATTGTATTTAATTTCTTAATGTCACATTTTATAACTGCGTGTTTACCCGCCAAGTATCTCTACGAATCTACGTAATACTATATATATATATATGATATAATAATATACATTTGTTTAACGACCATTCTTGGTCAAAAGTTTTTATGTAGTTCATTAATGGTTACCACAATATTTGGTAAGTGTATTATCAAGATTGCGTTAAATTGAGTTATTTTTAACAAGATGAACTGGTGGTATGCTTAATTATAATGTACAAAAATATCTCATTATGTGATTAACTGTTCCGCAGTTATTTATGGTACCTGATTTTTACGATATTATTATTTGTACTTGAACACTTTTAATAGCTTTTAAACATTTTTTTTTTGCATTAATCCGTATTTGATTTGATATACATTCTTCATATATAATGATTGTTTTTATTATAAGTAGAGCTTAGCTTAACAATATAATGTACTCTATTCTTACATTTCCTCGATATTTGTGTGCATTGTTAATGCACATTTGCTAAATTTTACCGTCAATTAAACGGAAATTGCATTTTTATATATACTTATCAGTGAGTTATCTATATACTATTATATACAATTGTAAGGGGTTTTCTACGACCGCGTTAACCGAGAAAACTACTGAACCGATTTGGCTGAAATTTTTTACTGTTATTCCTGGCAGTCTGCTGAAGGTTTTAGTATCACTTTTGTTAATAAAAAACAAGTCTGGAGGGGTGGGGAGGGGGCGTATTGTATTTAAATGTTCCACTTTTCTGACGACACTATTTAACATTTTTCCCAATTTTTTTCCACAAGGTAGTTCCAAATACCTTGCCGAGTGTCACCATGTCACCCGACTTTTCATTTTTTCTTGTCTGAGGGGAGGGATTGTATATTTATGTTCCGATTTTGTTACGACACTATTTAACTTTTTCCCAATTTTTTTTCACAGAGTGGTTCCAAATACTTTTCCGATTGTCCCCGCGTCACTGTTTTTTTCATTTTTTGTCTGCGGAAGGGAGGGGAGGGGAAGTGTTGTATTATAAGGTTATACCAAATACTCCTACGAGTGATCTATTATTCACAGTTTAATTTTATTCGTTATTACAGTTATAATCGTTTACGCACTCTGTCGTAAATAAACACTTGCCGAAATTATAAACTATAGTCGGGGCAACGAAAAATGAGCGCTGGCCCCCGCGACCCGTTGTTTATACACGCCGTTACGGCCAAGATTCGTGCGCATCGTGTTATAGTTGTTTTTAGGCAAAAAAACCAACCAATCACGGGCGAAGCCGTGACGGGTCGGCCAGTTAAGCTATAAAACATTCATTGTTAGTAAAAATAAATAAATAATCATAATAATAAAATTATAAATTAAATTATACATATTTAGTGTTTTTCAAACTCACGGTTTTTATGTTCTAAAACCATAGGCGTTTATCGATACTCGATATTTGATACCTAATCATATTAAATAAACTTTATTTAATGTTTATTACGTTTGACAGTTGTCTGTCATTCGTACAGAAATCAATTAGATCTGCAAATTAAATAACCGAAAAAAGAACAAAATTGGATAAAGAGATTGGGTGTATTTTTGTTAGGACTTTGTTTTGTTTCTCTCGTCTTTGTGCAAGACAGTGCAGTACATTTAAAAAAAAAAACAAAAAAACAAAACAAAATGAAACAGTGATAAATTATGATATTAAAAAAAAACGAATTCTTTTAACTTTTTTTCTGCTCTTTTTTGGAAATTTTTACAGATATTGTCGAGAAGTGTCCATTTTATATTTTCTCTAAGTACCACCTGTGTTCAATTTACGATCAATATAGCTGTGCGAGCCTTCATTAATACTTTAACTATCAAAAAAACCTGCGAACAAAAATAAATAAATAAAAAAAAGATGAAAAACTTTGTTGTAAAAACCAATTTTATCTGTTTCTTTTTTCTTCATTTGTGAAACATAAAATATTTTTATATTTGAAATTATTTGTTTGGCAAAATACTATATTTAATCGAAGTTAAGTTACAGTATTAAATCACAGTTAAATATTACATATATTTTATATATAATATATATATACAGTTATATATAATTATATTATATAAAACCAAAATATAATTTTGAGAAAAACGTAGTGATATTTTTATTTATTTAAAAAAAAACGAGATTTTAATTTCAAAATCGGTTTCTTACATAACCCAATTAAAAAGCTTATGAATTCATACATAGTTTTAAAATCAAAATCTCATTTTAGGAACTATTTTTAATTTTCTTTCTCTTGTAGTAGTTTTAACTGAAATCATAAGTAGGAAATAATTTTGTTCGTTGATGATTGGTGACTCGTATGAGTATTTTTGTATTCTCGGAACTAACATGAAGTGCAGGTGATGACAGTACACGATTATCGTGAACGGGGCTATCGATAAGAATGATAAGATTAACATCTTGCACATAGATATTACCTAAATGTACATTTAACATAAAATGCCTATTTAATACTCCTTAAAACAGGTTACGTTCCAGCCCCTGAAGTCTGAATTCATATTCCGTTTGGTATATAAGTAAGAACTACTGTAATAAGTAATACGCTCTACTACTATAATATCACAAAGTGTTCAACTGGCAATCACATCAGATAGTATATATATATATATATAATACATATCATGTAAATTTCTTTATAGGTGAATACAGACGGATACATGAGTAGGGTGAACAAATATGCAAATGCTGATATCAATGTAAAATATTGTTCATGACGTCTGTGGCACCATTAATACACGCTCTGTGTGTATGCTTTGCGTCTAGACCAGTGAAGCGGACGACTTGTGAAAAAAATTCATCGTCTCGTTATTATACTGTGACCTGAAATAAGATGCACGGAACTGTCTAAGAAAAAAAATATTTTGATGAATTTTCTAACACAAAAAAAAAAGTAAATAAAATAATAATAATAATGAAAACGACATTTTACAAGTTAAATACTTTTTACATTTCGTTGTATATTATAATGATTTGTTTTATTATACTGAAGACAATAATTGTCTAATTTTCCACTATTGTGACACTAAAATGGAAATAGCAGCAAGCAGAAAATGAATTTGGATAAAACACTTCTATTCTATAGGTGTATAAAATATTATACACTCATTAAACATGCATTGTAGATGATTCCTACACACGGGATTATAAATCAAGTTTGCATATTGCGAGTTGCCGGAGAAACTCGCCGACATCGTCGTCGATTCATCACGCAGGAATTAAGGATTTACAATGTGCCTTGGGGCCAATAAACTTTTGTAAACTATTCCTTTGCAATTTTACCTTTATAAAATTATAATTTTCTTGAGTTGTAAAATGTAAATGAATCATAACTCATTTATATACTCTGGGGTGTACACAAAATATGATTATGAGAGGATGGATTTAATTTAAAAGATTAAGATTATACCTGGTAACCAATTTGTAGCACAAATAAATAAAAATAATTTTGAAAACTATTAATCGATAATTATATTATCTTTTATAGTATTATTTTTACTCCTTGTTTCTTTATATATTTCATTCGAATGTGATTGATTGGATTTTTAATGGGCTGTACTATAATTTGTATAAGCAACTAAACCGTTGAATTGATTAAATTATATATATATATATATAAATATATGTATATATGTTCTTTATCAAATTTAAAACTTTCTATTATACATATTAGATTTCACTCATAAAAACGGAACAATTTTTATTTCTGACCATCATAAATACGTTGTTTTAGTGTATAATTTTGCAGGAAAAAAAAATCGTAATGGTTATCTGGAATCTGGATGAAAAATAATCATATCATTATAATAAGATTATTAAGAAAATTTACTTAGAATCGTGTTTATAATTTTCTGCGTTAATATTTCTGTTATAAATAAAATTAATTTACCCGAAGCATATCATAAGGTAGCGATTTTCCTAAAAAAAACTTTATTTTATATTACAATTGTTTATAATGTGTTTTTTGAAATGTATGAAGTAATAATAAACCGATAATCGAAAATAAATATTCGTGGAAATATACGCCATTTCTAGAGTATATTTACTGTATTTAACTATAATTTATACGTAAATATATTCAATTATTATTTCTATTGTTGTTTTTATTGATGTTCAATATTTATAATTAATTTAATGTTAAAACACACCATAATTATTTACAAATATCGAACTAATATTAATTATTGCAGCATTAAACTTTTAGTATATTATCACGAATTTTGAGGTTGGTCGGAAGACAAATTATTTTTTTATTCTTACAAAGGTAAAATAGTTTATTATTTGGTATTCATTGATAAATTCCATAGTTGTAGCCGGAGATGAGAAAATGGAAGTGTAATAAAAAAGAAAGTTTTTCAGAGAGAATATATATAATATACTCGTATATATATATATATATATATATATATATATATATTGTGTATGTACCGATGATATTATGACAAAAGAAAACCATAACAAATTATAAATTGTTTTAACAATTCGCGTACTATTCATTATATTTTCATTGTTCACAATATATTATGTGAGGCTGCTTAAATAAACGTATGAAAATTATCAATTTATTGGCATAATTTAGTATTCATTTGTATTATATAATATGTCTGAAGGAAAAATAAATCTATAATACTTCGACTTGAATAGTTCTACAATTATTGTTTTATTATTATAATATTGTATGGTTAAAAATCCGTTTTGATATTATGTATATTATTGGGAAAACATTTTTTTTTTTGTTGACCAAGAGACATTTATCATACAATTTAATGTCAAATAATATTAGAAAATAAAAGAATAAGTATGACATTTGTGCATTTTGAAACGTTAGTTTATACTGGAATTGATTTAGGATTCAATATTAAATTAAGTTTATTCAAGTTGTGTTAATACTGTTTTTAATTTGTGGTACATTATTAAATAATACAATTATTCATTCAGTTTTAAATTAATAATAACGAATAACGATATTATGTAACATTTTATAATAAAATATTTATTTTTTAGATCTTACTGGTATAAAATAATCATGTTTGGATGTGAATAAGCACATCAGTTCATAAAATTATGGTATTCTGGTTTAGACCAAATAATTGAACGACAAATCGATATTCATCATCAATATTCATAAAGTAATTATTGAGTTTAACTCTATTACGAGTATGTTGAAAACTAAATTATTTTTGAATATTTAACATCTGAATTAAACTACTTTGTATTTTATATTATATAACTTCGCCTTTATAGTTTCTTGCGTTAACTCTCAAACTCATTCGTCTTACTAATATTCCACCGTTTCATATATTATGAAGTGTTGTGCAGGCGGTATACAGCAATATTTTATAATCGCATAAAAGCACTTAACGAGAAATATTGATCTCAGGGTGGATGTTAACATCAAGATTGAGAATTTAGCAATTGCTTAATGTATTATTAGATGTGTGTTATAATATTGTGAAAGTGATTAATTTTTTGTAAAAGAACATTTAACTGGCATTATGCTTTCTAAAATTGATGCGGGAACCGATTTAAAATAAAACATATTTTTTTGCTTTTGAATAGAGTGGAGAAATATTTTAATTAGAATGTAAATAAAAACTGAAATAATATTGTTTTAATCTTTATTATGTCATAATGTTTATTGATGGCTTATTATTTATTGATTGTTTTTATTTGGATAATGTTTCGACTTGTGTTCTCTCCTACTAGTTTTCTCCCTACTATTTAACAATTATATTTAAATACCTGATTGTTTTAATTTCGTAAATAAGTAAATCTGGAGATAATAGTTAAAATTGTATTTTTAGATTTTATATTTAAACATGTATGTATTGGATTTACAATAGAATATTTTTATAATTTAATAATTATTATTATTGTAATCTACATTCAATGTACGAGTATATCGTACAAGTCGCAACAACCATAATGCTATTTGTCAAATGTGAATATATTCAGGAAAAGTTTATATTTTTGTAGATAATTTAATTTTTAATTAAATAAAATCAATATAGTTTTAAACTGTTAAATAGTAACGTGTTTCTCACGATATAATAATATGTTTTGTTAATTTTAAGCTGAAAAGTAATTTGGAAAACATTTTGGAAATGTGAATTATTTTTATTGTAATAAAAGGACACTCTATTAAGTCATTTTTTGTTCATAATTCAGGTATATATTACACTATATGTTTTTCATTGTTTTTTTTTCTTTTTTTGTTACGAATTTTTTTTCGTTGTAACGCCGTGAGAGACATAAATACGCATTTCTGTATGGCAATAAAAATATGTAAAAAAATCGGGTTTTTTTCACCCCAAACAGCTAGTCACCTTTATTGGCTAAAACACGGTTAAAATGTATTACGAATGTCTCCAAAATAATAACACAATATACGTAAAAAATACACGCTTGACGTGTTTTTGTTTTTATACATTTTGTTTCTGAACGTACATTTAAAAAGTATCGCGTATTACCTAACCTTAATTTTAGATTTTGTATCGAATATTACAAAACAATGCGTCTTACCTACGTCATTATTCTCTCGTGGTCTTTTTTTTTTCTCATTTACTAGTTAAGTTTGTTTTGAATTCAAAGATTCTCATGAATTATTACTCACTATAATATAGTTTTACTTATCCGGAACTTTACAGGTAGGTTCTTGTGCGCGAAATGGTACTTTATTTGGGCTATATTTTATGCCGAGAAAATTCCATCTGCTATTTCTATCTAAAAAAAAAAGAAAAAAAATAGCAAAAAAAAACGTTTATTATAGCCATTTTCTTTTCTTTTAGACGTGAACACTACTGATTTCGGTTAAACCCCTTATAATGGTCAAGATCAGTAAGGAAAATGTCTTCGTCTAAAAAAAAAAAATCCGCGAATTTCTTTAACGTTTTTATTTTCACGTTATTGCTATACTTTTATGTTCCTCTAACGGCAATGGCATTCTTAAAATATATAAATATCTTACCGTTTATTTTCTTTTAATGCAAATATTTATATGTACGCACATTATATTGTAATGTTGTAACATATATAATTGTATTTTGAAATTTCGTCTAAAATTTTCTAGTATTTCGGTTTATTCATATTTTGTTAAACGAACGAATGATACACCATTCATTTGAATACAAATAATATGTGGTGCAAAAGAGAAAAAGGTTTTTTTTTAATAGTCGGTAACAATAATTAAAGTTAATATGTGCCGTTCAGGTATTGTTTATGTCTTCCAATTATATTACTAATATTGGGATATTACTCGAAAAAAAAAAAAAAAAACGATCAGGCATTACATTACACGGGACGTTTTTTTTTTTAGTTAAATTCAATATTAATATGTACGCGTTCAAAAAGTGAGCGATGGTTGAGGAGGAGTAGGAAAAGAGATAAACCTCATTTTTCACCGATGCCGCCTACGATACACAATAGCTATATGTGTACACGGAAAACATTTTTGAGAAATGTAATTTCCGAGATAAAAATTAACGAAAATTATATAAAAAGTTTCCCGTTTCACGGATTCGTGTGACTACGCAGTGACCTCTTTAAAGAAATTGTGGGTTTTTCATGTTTTTAAAATAAATATGTTTAAATGTATTAGGTATTTCGATATCAGATGGGCCAATTTCACTTGTTGTTTTACAAAACGCGAAAGAAAATTTAAAAAGAACAAACGTATCTGATTTTTGTACTTATTGAATTTTTTTGAAGTAGGATAGTATACTTTTCTTTAATATATATATATTTTTTTTCGGAATACATTGTTGGCGATAATAATAAGACTTCAGAAGTGACATGTAACACTAACAAAATTTGTATTTATTATTAACACTATACTAATACAAAAATGAAATTTAACAATATATATATATATATATATATTATATAATGTTATTATCAATAATTTACAGTCAATATTTTATCTCATAATTTAGTTACTCTTATAAATTTAATAGCTGTTGGTATTGATGTTTTCTGGGGCTGAAAAATTCGAATAAATTATTATTAGACATGTCGGCAGCAACTCGTCGTCTAT
The DNA here is from genome assembly GCA_032441835.1 of Slavum lentiscoides. Taxonomy (NCBI): domain Eukaryota; kingdom Metazoa; phylum Arthropoda; class Insecta; order Hemiptera; family Aphididae; genus Slavum; species Slavum lentiscoides. The sequence continues at coordinate 13,726,350 of CM063718.1, forward strand.
AGTCTGACTGTGTCAGAATAGGCAGCCGGTGAAATTATATTTTATGCTGATTCGTATTCTGCAGGCGGTGCGGTGATTTATTTATTTTACATCATTATATATTATTCAATATATACGTACAATGTATATAATTTTATTTTTGTCCTTATACATTTATATCGTAAGCATTTGTATGTTGTATCATAAATGTTGATATCCTTATACTTACACATTTTATTGTTTTTATGCCTTATGCCCCCTCCCTTCCACACCAATGATTTATGTCACCGATAGTTTTATTGAATAAAACATATAATAAAAATTCAACCACAATAAGTATTTTCAAAAAAAAAAATCCTTGAAAATAATTTAAAATACTTGCCACTCGCGTTTTACGAGCATTTGAAATGTAATCTGCCAAAGACGAGATTTAGTAAGTAAATTTTTACTATCTATTTATTTCTCGACATACGGTTGTGGTTAACTTTATAGTTATATGTGTATATAAATATTTTATATATATATATATAAACATATATTTATATTTTATTTATTGAACTTCCACATTGCATAACCATCTGTATCTTAACTAGACTTCTAGAAATTCTAGACGACTCGTGTCAAAATTAATTTTATTTTATAATGGCAGAAATAAATTGAAGAAATAACATAAATTACACTGTAATACACTCAGTTATTGTTTTGTTTTAAAGCAATAGCGTACAATGTGTTTTGAGTCGCTTGGCCAATACGTATAGAGACCCCGCTGTCTTCAACTGTCAATCAGTGGTAGACCGCGTTTTAATAGTAATGAAAAATTTGGCGAATTCATGATATGTTTTCACTAAAACTGATTGAAAGTAAAAGATGAAGCGGAAGAGCCAGAAAAAAGAAATTTATGTACACAAATAACTAGGGTTCGGTTTTTAATGCATTTGTATATGTTTTATTTAAACGCTTGACAAGATGCTTTTCAAGACACAGACGTGTTTCGAGTACACACTATTCTAACAATGGATTTTCTTTTAGAGCATTTTTCGAGGTTTTTGACGTTTTTGGTTATTTTCAAACTGTTTCTAGTAATGTTACTAAATAAAAAAATAAAAATTCTCCCAAGATTGAAACGTAAACGTATGATATTATGTACCGATAAAAAATTAGGTATTCGCAACATGTTTTAGTCTTTAAATAATACGATTCTTGAACTTACCGTAATGTCACACAATTAGTCGATTACATACATATTTCATCATTTCTTTTTCTCATCGTATAATACTCAATAGTAGCGCCCCCAAAATATTCAGATTTAAATTTTTAATGAAAAAAATAAAACAATTCGAAACGAGGTTTTTCCTAACTTGTACGAGTAATTTCAAATTTAACGCTTTACCGACGTGTTCATTTTAAATATTAAGAGGCACGTTGCAAATAATACGAAAACAGGAATACTGAATCGGTTAGATAAGTACTACAATACAAGTACAGTTTTAAAATAGTGAATTTTATAATTCATATTCTATTATTATCTAATATCAAACGTACGTTTTTTGTATTTATTGTATCGGACGTAAATTGTAAAAAAAAAATATTATATTGTAATAATAATATATTTACAATTATTGTTTACCTACTTCTTTCTAAGTGCGATATATTAGTAAGTATTCAAATCAATATAATAACGTCGAAGTTGTGTTATTAACGGTTTTGAAACGTACCTGTGTGTTTGGGTTGGGAGAGGCGGTGTGGTGAGTGTTTTAGTCAGTGACGTATACATATAATTTTAGCACCCTCTAAAATTTAGAGGTCTAGTTGCGCCAATGGTAAAATACTGTATAATAATCTGCCAGTATTATATTCCTCCGCCGAATTCCGACACGGGTAATGACTAGGACCAACACTTGTATGCATTTGCATATTTTTATTGGTCGGTCAAAAAAAATAGCTAGTTTATACCGAAATTTGTTTCATAACCTAACGATGCTGTATACGAAATTTTATTTTGCCTATTTTTGCATATTATGACATTTTTGCATTTTTAGGGCACTTTTTTAGTATTTAATATATTTTCGCAGCATATTTAGGACTATATTAAAGACTCGGGAATCGCAAAATATTAATTTGTTTCACTCATATACCTTATTATGGCCTATGGGTAAAATTCAACTCATTTATAAAAATAAGTAAGGTTAGATTCTTAATCGCTAATCATTATAGGGTCGACAATTATATGCCCGTAAATATAATCACCTAGATATAATATTATATTTTATTATATTTCTAAAGATCAAGTTGAAGCAAATAAAACTTTTATTCGTTCGAACAATGGATTTTTACCGAATACCATAACGTCTTTAGAAAGCCAGAATGTTTTACTAGCAGACTCAATTAAACTAACAGAAACTGCGCGAAGTAAAATATATGAAGTCAGCGGTACAAATGGCACTGATATTACGAATGATAATATGAAATTTGTGTTAACGGACAATCGACGCTCATTGGTATTTGAAAACTTATCCGAATCGTTAATTTTTCAACGGAATAACAATTGGGTAAGAATTAAAATGTTTATCATTAATTGATTAATGTTTTTGTTTAACTTATTATTTTATTATTAAACGTTAAACATTTTCGTTTGGGTTTTTAGACGAAGAGAATACCACGCGTTTTTGTAAATAATCATTGGCAATAATTGTATTATAGTATAATATATATAAAAAAAAATTAATCATTTAATTAAAAATAGAATATTATACTTACAATAAAATTTTTTTTTTTTAGACCATATTTTAAGGGCATATTTTGGTAATTTTTACGGTATAATTGCATACGTATTTTATAGATTTTTAGGGCATATAATTGTTGGCCCTAGTAATAACTATATCCAGGGTCGGCCTGGCCATGGCCGCTAGGCCGCGAATGCGGCCGGGGCCCCGTCTTTTTTTTTTTTTATACCAATATTTTTGAACGCTATGCCTCCACCAGTTTTGAAATCTTTGCCTTGTATTATTGTAATGTATAAAAATAATGCAAAAATTGATTTGAGAACAGAGGTTCGAACCCCGAACCGTACACGTCAAATCGTAATATTTATCCACTGGTGTCTACACTATAGTACGATCTGAACGGTGGAAAAAATATACCCATATTAAAGAAACACGGTAAAATTGTCAAATTTCAAATTGCTATAACTTAAAAATTAAATCCGACCACCAAATTCTAACCTCACCATAGATTTTTTTTATTAACCCGTATTAACTCTATATGGAAAAAGAAAGCGCTAGTCTAGAAAAAAAAAAAATCAATTTTTTTTTTTTAAGTGGCCCGGAAAAATCTTATTTGCCCGGTTAGAATTTTAGAGTCACTCCGCCCTTGGATCTGGGACACCCTATTATATATAATGAATTGTTTTTTATTGATATGTATTTTTTAAACTTCATATTAAACCAAGGGGCCCCAGAATAAAAAGATCCAGGGGCCTTTGTTGTGCCAGGCCGACACTGGTCTATATCATACAAATATTAAATAAACACGCATAAACGCGTATTATATAATATAGCAATCAATAATTATTCTGTAAACAGAAAAAAAAAAAATCTCGTTTTTCCCAAAACCTCGATTTATATATAATATATATACGTATATACGGTATAAAGACTTTGGCTTTTCTTTTTTAGGCTCTCAGTATAAATCATAATGTGCTCATATATACACATATACAGGATCTTGTCGGGTCATATAATAGCGTGCGTCCCGTCATCGCGTATACGCAAACATACCGCCGCCGCCGCCGCCGCCGACGACGCTCGTCGCGTCTTTGGCGGCGGCGGCGGCGGCGGTCGTGTTCACGCGTGCGCGCCATTTCGCGCGTCACGCTGGCCAAACTTTGGCGGTATTCGCCGCTTTTTTCCTGCGTTCAAAACCATAGTGAACATCGGCCGCTCGGATTCGCGCACGGTTTTCGCTCCGCCGTATAAGTCACCGTTCCGATCCGCCGTGCCGCAGCGCGTCGCGTCCTCTACCGTCGCGTACCTTCGCGCGTTTCAAAAAAAAAAAAAAAAATTATTATAAACCATTTTATTTATTTATTATTTTTTTTTTTTAAAAGAAAAAATAACAACAGTATTTCCGTACGCTTGGACGCTCCACTCCCCCGTTCCCGACAAATATTAAATCGTCAGTGCCGTCGATTTCCGTCGCCCGGCGAAGGCGAACAGTGTCGACTATGATAAGTGTTTGAGTATCGTCGCCACGACCTGATATCGGTGAGTGAACCGTTTGGCCGTATTGTGTGCCGTCGCTTTACAAAAAAAATAGTGGACCGCGCGTTGAGAAGACGCGTCCGCGGGCTCTATTATATAGGCACTGGTTGAACATTTAAAAAAAAAATGATCTGTTTTTAGTTGATCGACGGATTTCATACGAATAATATGTTATTTACCGTGACGTCCGCTCGTGCAGGACGCCGCCGGATTAGAGTTCATTCAAGTTTCCTCGACGCATTAAGGGTATTATTGAAAGCGGGTATTTTCTTACTTTGTCTTACACACACGAAACACAGGAAAACAGACGTTTCGTACTTTCAACGTACCGATCGATCTATTGGTGGTGCGATAAGAAAACAGATTTGAATTCCTCGTGAATTTTACTACGAAACGACTTTCTCACTTTTTTCGTTTTTTTTTTTTTCATAAACCTTTAAAAAAATTAACCGAACAAATTTAGAAAAAAAAAAATTGTTAATAATTCATTTTTGAAGGTCTTAAAAAAAAGTGGGAAAGTAGTTTTGTAGTAAAATTCGCGAGGAATTCAAATCTGTTTTCTTATCGCACCACCAATAGATCGATCGGTACGTTGAAAGTACGAAACGTCTGTTTTCCTATGTTTCACGTGTGTAAGACAAAGAGAGAAAATACCCGCTTTCAATCCCCTTAACGGAATATCATTTGAATTATTATACGGTAACGGACGTCGTATTGCACGAACAATATTAATATTTACTAATTATGATATAAACGGGGGGGTTTTTTTTTTTCAAAGCACGCGCATAAAATCACCTAATGTGATAGATGAAATTCGTATAAGTAATCGCGTTTTCTTTAAATTCCAAGCACTGTAAAAAATATTAAGTACACAAAACATACGTTTTGTAACGTGTACAATTAAATTTGTACGATAAAAACGCGTTTATAAAAACACACAAGTCATTCCTTTTTTAACCGACTTCAAAAAAGCAGGTGGTTCTAGATTCGGTTGTATTTTTTTTTTCCCTTATGTTCGTTACCTCCATAACTCCGCGGTGTATGAACCGATTTGGACGAAAGAATATCGCCTTCCGGTGTTTCCATACCGATTTCGTAATTACCGCGTTAGTATTCGCGGGCCGGCAATTTAGTTTTTTTGTGTGTATTTTTTCCTTTTTCACATTATCCGATTTCGTAATTGATTGGCCTAGTATCGTACCGAAACCGGCCAGTCAAACGTCGGAACAGCAATAAACGATACGACTAAAAAAAGGATGAAATCGAAATATTTTTTAGAAAAAAAGAAGTGACCGACTTAGAAAAAAAAAAACAAACGCGTTAAAAAGTATGAAATAATCAATAGCCTTTTTGAAATCAACGCCGAATTTCAGACAACATTATATTGCAGAAACTTGTTTTATTGGTTTATATCAATTTATTGCAGTGTCTATATATTAGATTAATAAAATGCGTTTCCGCAGTGTAACGTCGTTCGAAATTCGGCGCAGGTTTCAAAAAGGTTATCGATTATTTCATACTTTTTTTTTTTTCTAAAAAATATTTTTTTTAGTCAATCAAACGTCGAAAATTGTTTAATTACAATTCAGAGATCAAACATTACATTTTATATAACGACTAAATGAATATCGAAGCAACGCAATTTGTTTTCTCGACATTTTACTTTGGCGTATTTACCAATTATATCGTGTTGTTTTCTTCATTTTTCTTAACATTTCCGCGTTCTATTAACGTAACAGTGTAAGATTATTATTATTTTGCTTGTTCTACAGTGGACTTTTGCGAATTTCTAATTATTTTTAAAACTCTGAAAATGATCGCAAGAATATCCAAATATAGTTAATTAAATTCTAAAAGTATTTCAACCGACGACGATTAATGTTTAATGTCAATCGACTGTGTATGGACGGAAAAAAAATATTATAGTTTTATATAAATAGACTATTGTTTTTTCGTGCCTATATTTTCCGTAGTGCCTGATGGACACAATATTTCTATGGCCGAATGGTTAATACCGGCCGAGAGTAGATGGTGTAATTTATGTAATCCAATATATCAACTGTTAAAGATAATAATAATAAGTATTATTATTATTGTTGTTATAACGTCTATCATACGACCATTGTACATTAGATTTGTTTTACGTTTCGTATCACGTATTAGAAAATATATTGATTTAAAAGGTGTTCTACTTTTTGTTTTCATTAAAAAAAAAATTATATTTATAAATATTTCGAGCGTGTTTTGTTTCTAGAATTATATACACTACGATGTAACGTTTCAGTAAAAAAGTATTTATCTTTCAAATGAAAATTTCGATTCAAAAATATTACGCTGGAAGTTATTATTGTTGTACGTACGCTTAAAACAAATACCTTTTTATTTAGGAAATCCTCTATAATAAAACATTGATAATCCTGGTCATTCATTTCATAAGGAAAAAATTGCACTGCTCTATCGTTGTAAGTTTTAACGTGTTCGATACATTAGGTATAGAATATACTACGTTATTCATTACAAACTGAAATTGGTTTTTTTTTTTGTAAACAAGACACAGGAAACCTTTTAAAATTTTATTTGTCGAAACGTTGAATTGTCTTGAACTCTCTAAACTCGAATTTGTTATTAAAATCTATAACGTAGAATCTCAATATGTTTGTAATAAAAAAAAAACATAATTATAACATAGATTCACTTAAAATCGTGGTTTTACTCTTTTTATATATGATATAGATTATCAAATGTCGAAATTTTCATAATTAAATTATAAGACGAATTTTTAAAATTCTAAACGAAATAGATTCCGCAAAATTTTTTTATTGTGCACTAATTTGAAACTATAGAGCATTATAATTCCCCAAAAATAATTTTCTTAATTTGAGCCACCGAAGCGCCTCTGTCACGCAATAGTGTAATACGCTAATCATTGTAATGTAAGTCTATTCGAATCCTACAACGTTATTTATCCAACTACATATTTTATGAACCGGACCATTTACAGCTTAAAGAAAAATGATAAAATTCTCATTAGTTTTCACAAATAAAAGCGAAAGTTTTCTGATTAAAAAGTAAACCTTAATTTACATTGATTAATTTTAAAAGAGTAATAATAAATTAATAATACATTTCTAAAGTTAACAAAAACGTGTAATTGCATAAAATAAATTATCAAATATGTTTACAATATTTATAACATTATTAGCGATACACAATTTTAATATTTATCACTCTGACAAAGCAAATCACATGAATAATTAAGTATTTATTAATGTACAATACACGCGTTTATAATTTCCGAAATAAAATCATTGTGATATCGACATACAGTTTTTATACATAGTCTTTTTAAAAGTGAATTATCATTCAGTTTCATGTAAATGTATAACATTAATTTACATGTATACTTTTAATGATTCTTCATTTATATTATTTCCAATCAATTTTTAACTACAAATGTATTGGTAAAACGTTTAAATGTTTTAATATTAGTTTTGTGTAATAATATTAATATGGTGTATAGTACAAAATCGGAGCGATATTGAATTTATAATGAATGGTTTAATCACGGGATTACATTAATGAGACAGAAATATGTATATATATATAAAGCGGCTTTAAAAATTTATGTTTTGTAATTTTTAACTATAACTAGTTAAGTCTCCGGTTGAAATATAGTAACTATCGTCCATGTTATTAAACTTTAAAACGTATTAAAACTTTCTTCAAATAATTATACCAGAATTCTCTATGCAAAGCGACTTGTCATTCTATAGTTCTATACGGACCCATTGACCTGGGCTTTATCTATAATGTATATTATTATATGTATGTATTTTTATCATACTATATTATTCGAATATCTGTTATCAATGATGTAATATATTAATTATTATTCTTATCATTATCAGTTATCATAAAATAACTGGTGACTTTTCTAAATTATAGTAATGGTTGTTCTTATAAGTAAAATTATATAAACTATTTTAATTATAATATATAAATATAATATTATGTATTTTAAGAATTATTTTATTTTTCAAAAAGGTTATTTGCTTTTTAAAGTACATAAAAGAATTATTCAATACCCTATACTTAGCACGTATATATAAGTGAATTTCTAGAGAAAACCTGATTAATAAGTTTTATCTGCAAAAGTTTTATGTACTTATTCTTTTTTTAAACTTGGTATTTAAAATAAAATTCCAGCTGATTATTTTGTATTTAATGTTATTTCTCTGTAACACATACTGTATAAAAATAATTTTTCGCTAAAAAAATATTGTGTGAAAAGTGCATAAACATACAACTTACTACCTTATTATTTTAATAACGTTTAAAAGGTTTATTGACTATTATAATTTTCAATATAAGTACGTTAATTAAAAATAATAATAAAAAGCCTTCTCCTTAAATTTAATACACATGATACTTTTTAAGTATTTCAAATAATAAATATTATTTTCATTTTAAAATCAATGCTAATTGTTTTTTTTAATTATATTTAAATATAAAATTAATTAATTTTAATTAATTTATAAAAACGATTCATACAGTAAAGTTTCAATTTTGATATTTATTAATTATTTAGTTATTTCAATAATTAATAAAAAGGTAGCGAGCCGCGGGATGTTGTGGATATTGCCTGGTGAATTACTTAGATAAAGATTTTAGACTTTTGTTTTTATTATGAATTTGAAAGCAATGATAAATAATTGCATTCGATAAAACGATTCTGAGCGGAGCTTCGGTGTAATAAATAAACGACAATCGATTAAGGCGAAATTGCATTTTTAGCGTTTTTATGTGATTTTTGGTAGTTTTTCCTGACTTTTGAAAAAAGTATTGAGAAAATCGAAAAATGACCTAAAAAAAAAACTAAATACAATTTGCAATCAGAAACGGTGCTACACGAAGAGATCGAAGCATTCCTTTTGGTAGAATTTTTGGGTACAGACGTAAAAAAAAACGCTTCATTGTAAAACCAATACATTTTTCGCTCCGCTCAGAATCTTAAATATAGTAACTTGTAGTTTATGGAATTTAAAAATAATACTAAAAGATAATACATATAATAATTTATATAAAATTATATACTTATATAATAAAATAATACCGGCTTATTTTAAATCGTAGCAATGGAAATGAAATTCAGTAGAAATCAAACTTAGTCCCACTACAGCAAATAGGTAATACCTACACAAAAATATTGTAAGTCACCTTTATTACATTTCAAGTTAGTCTATAGTTACTTCTACAAATACATTTAATCTATACACCCTCTAAAAGTCCATTAGATAACTCGAGTCGAGTGGTTGTTTAATATGTACTCGTATTTTAATTATATGTATAATATTGAAAAATTTTTATACATTATTTAACTTTTTTGAAATTAATCAATTGAAATTCTGAAATTTTAATTTTTTCATCGCCCTGTAATTTTAGAAAAAAATTTAACTAAATTTTTATTTGCATCATCAGATCTCATTATATATATATATATATATAACCCATAACACTTACATTTAAAAATAGATATCGATTTAAATGATTATTTTTATTTTGAAAGATATAATTATTCTTATATAAGTGTGGTTATGTGGTTTACACTTTTCGAAATACAATTTTTTTATACATTTTAAACAATTTTAAAAATATATCAAAATGTTTAAAGTTCTATTTTTAGCAAAAGTTAAATAATATTATTTCACCGGTAAATTATGTCACTACTCTATATGTTTGTTATACTGAAAACGTAATGAATAAAAGTATAACGACTTTATTAATTATAATAGAGGCAATTTTTAGTGAAACAAAACTAAAACTAAAACAAAAATTTATTACCTTTTTCATAATTATCAAGAAAAAAAAAAATAATAATGATAAAATTCAAAACTTGTTTTTACGTATAGACAAGTACTATTTTACTTGTGTAAAAATGTTTCACAAAATGGTTTGTGTACAATTTTTAGAGTTCAATCTCCTGCCACCTATATTTTAGAGTAAATGTTTAAAAAAAAACATATTATTGCAGCACAAAAATAATATATACATTACACATTTTGTTTTTGTTGAGAATCCAATATGGTAACACCCAACGTGTTTTATACTTAATATAATCATATTATATTTCTGTATATTGTTTTAGCTTAAAAGTTTTATACTAAATTGATATTATAATTTTGTAATGCATATTAATGTACAGTTATTTTAGTACATATGTACACGAGTAACTTTAGTTGTATTTACATTTTTTTTTATCGTACATTTTCCATATTTAAGTACTCGCCTAATTATATAGTAAACTATATGTATAAAGAAAACTGAGCTTTGTATAGAATCATTCATTTTCCACGCAAAAATCTGTTACAATGTATTTAATTATTTGTCATGTTTAGTTATACATTAAAATGCATGATTAGGCAAATCTTTGAGTATAAATTAATTATCTAAAAAAATAAGACCATGTAGTTCAAATGGTTTTTATGAAAACGGTAAACATAAAAAAAAATATATATTTATATATAAATTCAAAATAATAAACTATATAAAGATTATAGGTACAATAGATATTATATAGGATATTAAACGATTTATATCTTTTAGTTAAATTCTTCAATTATTAGTAAAGTAACCATTATATTGTAGGTTATCATAAAATCGGAGGCGAATGAAAATTAATACATTATAATAAGTACTCGTATTTCTACATTATGATGATCAGTGATGTACACAATTTTTTGCAGTGGGGTTTATTGCAAAAATATAATCCACTTTATAATTATTACATCCATTTTTTAGGAGAACATTCTTATTATTTGTAAAGTGTGTATATGTATACATATACACAGAAAAAACACGAGTTTCAAATATTTTTGTGTGCGGCTATAACCCCTTAAATACTCCTGTATGCACCACTGATAATTTTCAAAGTTATTTCAAATATGTATTGAAATACTCAAATAAAAATATAATTAAATGTTATTAAATACTTAAAAATACTTACTGGCACACAGAATTATGTAATAAATGCATTTAGTACGTAATGTTAACAATATCGTGACAACTAGTTGTGAAAATTAAATATCATCCAGTTTCACCCAGATTTCTTTATCCGCTCAATATAAGTAAATGATTTGGAAATGAGTATACGGAGAAATATAAATTCATATAATAAATTTTGTATTTTATATGTTTGAATACAAGTACGTAAAAATAGTAATTATATATTGTGTATCGATTGAATTTTTGATAAAAAAAAATATAATGCTTCATAAGTGTAAACATTATATTATTATGTATAATATATATATAACCAATATTTATATTGGTAACCAATTGTATATTTTATTGATGGATATGGTTTCGTAGAGGAACCAAAAACTTGGATCATTAAGTTGGAAAAGTTTTATATTTGTTGAACATATACTAATCAATAATAATAAAAAATAATATAATAATGTAAAACTTGGTGTTCATATTATAAATATAAAATTAATAAATCATTATTATAAATGGTGTGACATCATAAAACGTTATTAGAAAATATTACGAATTAAATATATATTATGAATAATAATATGTACCGAATGTAACTAATAATAACGTGTTGTTTTGTTATTATTTGCGTTCTGTGGAATATTTACAAACGAACACAATAGAATTAATTTGATACAGCAAATTTGCTTTACAGTACGAGCCTACTTTAAATTTATGTCCATAATATAAATTCCATTATAATTTAATTGTCACTACAATGGATATTGTAATATATTATTATCTATCCTACTCGGATCTTTTGTGGATTTTAATAGAATAATATTATTCGTGAAATTACATTTTTATTTTCTGCAAGTTATTAAAAAAATACGGGACTAAATAAAGACTTATGTAATGATCGAATATTCTGAAACTTTAATTTCAACGTACAAATCTCATACGATTTTCATATTGAACATGCAGTCTTTTTTACGGTGCGTTAAATCTGATGATGTAAAATCGAACACGTGATGTTTAATGACTAATATAATAGACCCGGAACATGGGAATAATTTTTAGCATAACTCATAACAGGGGCGTAGTTACGGGGGGGTATGGGGAATAGATCTCCTCCCATGAGCTTTCTTTTTTACATAACATATTATCTAATTTATGAAAAATATACCTAATAAGAAATTATTATAATTAAAACAAAATTTGTCAGTATTTACTATAATTCATAAGATTCCACAGTTTATTAACTGGTAATTATACCAACTGGTATGATGCGATTAGGTTAGGCATTAGATCACCGAAGAAAGTTTTACTCGTATTATATGAAGTACTCAATAAATTAGTTAAAAACGAAGAAAAGTAGACATTTTGTTATAAAATTAAAATATGTCGTTTTTGTTAAAGAAAATAAAAAAGCATAAAATACGAATATCAAATACTTTGATATTAATGCTGGAGCCTGGAAGGGTTGTTACAATTATGGGTTATCCGATGATAAATTTTATATCCCCTCCCATATAACATTCGTAATTACGCCACTGCCTTACAACAAACTTTATTAAAGAAAAGTGAATACAATTCCCTATAACGGTGTTTAAATTTTGATTTAAAAATAAAAAAATTCAGAAATTTCTGTGAATTTAGGTAGTGTTCAGAAGCTATTTAGTTTTAATATAGAAAAAATAATAATTATTATAAATGTCTGTTTTAAAGAGAAATGATTTCCAAATTAAAATATATAGTCATATTTGAATTTTAGGGGTAAATTGTTAAAAGAAATAACCAATATATTATTTATTAAAATTTTGAATAAAAATTGTTCCTTCATAAAATTCGTACGTGTTTTATAAAGTATCACAACAATGAAAAATGGTATAAATACCTATCTCCTTATAAAGATACACTTTTGGGATATATATATATATATATATATATATATAACAACAAATAACGTTATTATTACTTTCTCTTCAAATTTTCCTTTAGCTTTATTGATTAACTTTATACTTATTTATAGAAAAACCTACAGCCATTATTATTATTACTCAGACATTTCAAACACGCAGAATTAGTAAACTTTATTAGATTTAACTTAACTATGTCACGCGATGCATAAATTAATTGTATAATAATCATTTTCTTGACATCACACTGGTTTCATTCAATAATAATAACTCATTAATTGTTATTTAATCACTTTATATTTGTTTTATACATTTTAGTTTGAAGTGATATATTCAACGCTTATTAAAAATTATAAATATCGAATGATATTACATTTTGTCATAAAAGACTTTCCAACATAACAGAATATAACGTTGATTAATAGGCAATTTAAATTAAATTAAAATTAGTTAAATTTTTTTTGCGAAATTGTGGGTAAATAACTGATGATTGATTATAATTGAAAGGAAACCAAATATTGTTGTTTTCAAAAAAGTTTCTAAATTACCGAAATCAAATCAAACTTTTCGGCTGACTTGATTAATTTACGAAAAAAAAGAAATTAATTTACAAAACGTGATTATAAAAATGATACATATTATTAGCGAATTATATACATTTTTTATTCGGTCATATATTTTTCATTTGAAAAAAATTATATATTTAAATAATGATTATATAATGATAATAATAAAATATTATATATCACGTATGAATCGTCATATCCTTGAAATATTTTTGAAGAAAAGGTTTATTATTAGTAGAACAATACAATATTAAAGTATTACATAAAAACGGATTATTTATAACGTGTAATAGATTTCTAACATTTTCTGGCTGGTATTATTATTGTTCAATGTAGTACAACGTTTTAAAAATATTAGATCACTTTTATAGAAATGTTGATTTTTATACTTCTTATTGTTCCAGTAAATATTGTTTAACAATTTCATTTGAATATAATAAATCGTCGACATTAAAATTTTTTTATATTAAATATATTTATTTTAACACCGTGCACAGATTTTTTTTAGTAGTGGTTCGTTGTATATTAATTACAAACTAGATTGTCAAATGTACTCTGAACTGTCAATAGGTGCTCACAAATGTATGACACCGATTGACCGTTTAATGTGTTTGATAAACGTTAAATTGTAAATTTCATAACAAGTTTTGCCTTATAGCGGTTTTCATGGAAAAGAAATTTAAACTCATTATACACAAGCTTGTCTGTTAGTTTTACGTGAAATATATGTGTATGACGTATTTCCGTGTGTGTGTTTATCTATAGTCGAGTGCATGAAAAGTGGCCGCTTGCCAATGTGTTAGCAACCTTTTTCCTAGGGGTCCTCAAAATCAGTAAGAAATTAAAAATCTTAAATGCGTTATCATTTTGTTGTTATCACGTAATATACAGCTATTATAACCTATCGAGTAAGAGTAATCGCACATATATAATATATTTTGTGATTATAATATCAATGTTATCACGATTTTGGTGCGTATAACTAAACTATTTTACCCCAACCTGACGTGTTTTCGCCACCGGGAGCGTAAAGATCAGCGGCCATTTTTCATTCACTCGACTATATATATATATATATATATATATATATATATATATAATACTAGCTGAATTACCCGGCGTTGCCCGGGAAAATAATTGTGTGTTCAACTCCTTTTGGGTGTAACTCGCCGAGGAAGCAATGCCATTTTAAGACTAATCACCCGAAATAACGGTTAAAATATTTTAATAATTTGTATTGTATTGTAAAATAATTAAATAATAGTCACTATAGACCTAGCGATTTGGGCTGTGTGTTGTTCGATATATCAAACTTTTAACTTCTTTTTCGCCCCTTTAGGGATGGAATTTTGAAAAATCCTTTCTTAGCGCTCGCTTACGTTGTAGAAGGAACTTGCGTGCAAATTTTCAAGTGTCTATACCCAGCGGTTTAGGCTGTGCGTTGATGAATCAGTCAGTCAGGACAAGTTATTTATATATATATATATATAGATAATAGATAAAATGTAAAAACCACAAATTCGGTCTTGTTGACTGAAAGTAATTCAATTTTTAGTTAAATGATCGAAAGCTAACATTTTAATTTTTCTACAGACGTGTTTCTTGTACTCCTTTTACAAACAACTAATTTGAATATCTTGTGTAAGCCATTTACTCAAGGACATTGAATATCATTTAATTCTTCCCATCAGTATTGGCTGTTTATATTTTATTACTGACACGAACATAAAATAGCTTTTAATGTGTACTATCATATATATAAACGGAATTCAATTGTTACAATTAGAATTAAATTGATGTGTACGGTACCGGAAGAAGATTTACAAATCATTAAGCAAATAATAAAAAAATTGTTCAAAATGTGTTTATTGTTAAAACGGCCGTAATCAGTAATACAATTAAATGCACGAATTATTTGCTAAGACATTTTAATTATACACATGTAACAAATTAACAACTGTTTTTATTGAAATTATTATGTTTTCCTTGATGTTTTATTTATTTTTTTAATTCTGTTAAATAGTACTTTTAATTTTTGATATTTTATGTATTAGAAAAAAATTGTATAATATTCAAATTGGTTAGCTGTATATGTTGATTTTTCTAGACAAATATATTATATAATGAATAACAAAACTTATTTTAACCTATTTCATCTACATAATATTTTTTATTTATTTGATTATTTTAATTTAAAGTTGATCATATTTTCACGTAAGTTGATTCTTATATTCTTATTCTTTGATCACTTTGTCACTTTTTTAAAATTTTGATTCTGCATATTATGTAAAAACCTACACTTTTAAATTATAACCTTTGTTTTCTTTTTATTTTAAAGTGAACTTTGATTACTTGGAACTTTAATAAAAATCATGTAGTGCGTACACGCAAACAATATTATCAAATTAATAATGTCATATTTGATCGATACGTTGTATTTACTAAATTGATTTGTTGAACTTTTTTTTTAAAGTAAAATTGCTATAAACTTGACCTAATTATTTATGTATCATAAAAATATTGAAAAATAAATCCAATTTTGTTAAAATAATGATCAAATTATGAGACATAAATTAAAATACTGTTAATTATTGATGTGTTAAATAAAAAAAATTTATATTTTAACTAAAATCGTTTTTGAAGAATTATTTTATATAATATAAATAAGTTTTATAACATAACTTAATATAAAATTATAAGTTTTGACATAAAGAAATAACGTAATATTCATAATATTATACTTGTATTTATAATAATAAAGTAATAATAATAATAACAAATTATTTCGATTTTTTTTTTCTGTAATGCGCTTACCTACATTCTGTTTTGACTTTTTGAGATGTGTCTTAAAAATTCAAACATTAAGTTTTATTTCTGTATCCTTAGTGGCTTTTGTTGATTTTTACAATTCTACTATCATACAAACAAATGTTGCCATCAACATTGCAGTCATGTACTCACAAACTCCGCGACGAGGAAAGAAAAAGGAATCCAAGTATTTCCATTTCCTTCCTCGATTTATCGAATAAAAATCACATTTCTTGTTAGCGAAATTCCACAACACGAAACACTAAGCTTATCTCGTTCAAACGTTGGTATTTTTTTCATTTTATTTTGTTTTCTGATAGGATTTTTTTGCAAAACATAACGTTGTGTTTATAATTTTCCAAAATCATCTTTCGTAAATCCTAATATCACTTGGGATTACTGTAAAGCAGTACGCTTCTTATTCATGTCTCGTTCACACAAATATTTCAACAACTAGAACCAAGTGGAATCTACAAACATCATGTATATAACTTATAAAACATAATTATTAATTAAGGTTTTAAATTAAACAAGGAAAACTGCATTATCAAAGACTTTTTTTTTTATAATAAAAGTGTATTATTAGTTAAGAAACTTTAGTAATTCAAAACTTTTTGACGGTGCTTATCATGTTTTTGCGAGTAAAAAATAATTTACATTTTGTAATTGATATTAATATGAATATAAAATTATTATATAAAGCTCTAATGTTAAGGCAAAAGTTCAAAGTTAAATGATATAATATAAATATTATTATTAATTTTTATTTTATGAATTTATAATATGCTTATTTATTGAAAAATTATTTTAATATATTATTTAACTAAATGTATATACTACTGTAATATATATAGGTTATAATAAATATATATTTATCCAATTAGGGTCAATAACATAATTTAGTCGATTATTTTCTGCATATAATAACCGATAATTTTGTATTATTATTATTATTGTTATTTTTATTATTAATATTTATTCTATTCTGGAGTAACTAAATTAATGTAGTTTACAATATTCACCCAATATAAAGTATTGTTTAAAATGATTGCATTCGTGAAAATATGTAAATATGTAAATCTATGAAAATATACTTTTATTCCACTTGACTTCTACGTGTGTCTAAAAAGGTCGTGCAAACAATTTATTATGTTATCTTGTAGAACTTATTAGATATATTACCTAATCTTTATTGCATATTCACTGTAAAAATTTGTTGAACTTATCCGGGAATACAGAACAGTGTTGTAATATTTCTGTACAATAGACTTCGAAATATTATAATTGTATTATACACACCAAAGTTCCAACTTCATTCGTACTGTAATTAACATATTTTTGTAGTCGCACATAATCGTGCACGTAATAGTGTATTGAAAGTACGATCATTAACTTTGCATTCATTAACGTGTAGTCTCAATTTTCTTAGTTTGATGGTTTAATATTTTGATGAACAACTTACAATCGCATATTCACTTCCCCTATTTGTATGTATATTGTCGATATTTACCTACACTTGTCATTCGTTCTATGATTATACGTAGTTTAGAAATATATTTTTTTTTTATTTTGAGTTTTATTCGCACAGTACATAGTTTTCAAACATATTGTTGGATATGCCTATTTATTTTGCAAACATCGTTATAGTTAAGAAAAACTACTAAAATCCTATTCATCTAATACACGTCATTTTCATTATAATTGTAATGTATATTATACCTAATTATAGTAAATATATATTCAATATTATACTTACTGGCTAACGCTTAGCTAGTGCCATCACACAAATCATCAACATCGAGAAGACATTGAACATATATATGAATTGTAATTTAAAAACCTTTTCTTATTGCCACATATTGATTTTACGAGTATATTCATAATAATAATAATGCGGAAATGATCATTCTCGTTTTTTATTTTGTATATGTATATATATATTTGGGTTGCAAATGGCCATCAAGTTTGTAGCAACTATTGGCAATTGAAAACTGAGAATTTATCTAAATATGAAACCTTCAAAATAAAGTATGAACAATTTTCAAATCAATTATTGTATTTCAAAAATATAATATTGTGTACGTGCTATTTTCATTAAAAAATTAGATAAAAAAAATTAATTCACTATTAAAAGTAAATATCCAATAATTATATTTAAGCCTAATTATATGAATAGTAATAAGGTATAGAATATTTTATGCATTGTAAAAAAAAATAATAATAATAATATATGACAAATTTACTAAAATAAAAATTCTTTAAAATCATTTTATGTTTTAAATAATGTCCAGTAAATTATTTTTATAAATACATTATCGTAAAATAAATAAATTATAACATTTAAATTTAAATTGAATAATCTTAATTTTATCTTATGAATAATATCGTGTCTAAAAAATATTTACATTCCGTTTTGTGAATTTGTACAAGCTCGAATATATAACATCTTCGACTTGTTTTGATTTGTATTCGTATATCTTTGATAGCGAATTACCAAGAATCGCATTTTTTTATCGTTTTTGAAATTTTGTTTCCGCATAAAATGTTTAATTGTGTTTCCGGCTTAGTTCTGTGCTCTTAAAGTCATTACAGACGTTGTAATGACCATTAATTTTATCTGCACTAGTGACCGACTTAACTATTAAAATTGTATTATAGTGATTTATGTAATATAATATTAATGATCATTTACTCTTAAATCACATTATAAGATTCACGTACATTTTTTCTTAAATGTGCACTAAGTACACTTAAATAAAACGTAAAATAATTTCAATAGTTTTTGGTAATTTCTATAAAATTGAATATTAACACGGATTTTTATTCGAATGTCAGTTTAAACTAATATTGAGAAAAACTGCAAATTTGGTTTATAAAATATTGTTTTCGTTATTTTAAATATTATTTTGTCAACTTAAGAAGTATTAAAAGACTAGAAAAAATTGTTTTATAAAATATATTATATTATTAAATGATGTTTCAGTAAAAGCCCAATGTCAATTAAAATGGATAATTTTAGGCACCACCGTGACTTGTCAAAAATAAAATTTACCTCTTTTGAGCAATAAATTGTTTATAAATAAATTAATTATATTACATTAAATCAGTGGCGTGCCCAAGGGGGAGGTTGATAGGGATCAAACCCCCTCATAATAATATTTATAATATTTGATATTAATTATTATTTATTATACATCATAATTATCATTCGTAGTTCATAATAATTTGTTTTAGGTAGCCAACATGGTAAATGAAACTCTGAACCCCCCCCCAACCATTTCAAAATTCTGGGCACGCCACTGCATTAAATAAGTATAGGGCATAACAAAAATCATATTTACAAAATATTTAATTATTTACTGGATAGTGTAAGAAAAGACTGCAAATTGCTGCCATCCACATCGACTCATCTTACATTGATTTTATTTCGTATCGTTGTGTTGTGTAGGTTATGCGTATTCTTTGTTATACATTATTATACTCATACGCGATATAGAAGAGGCCATGGTATTAAAAGTTCTGAAATCTGGCACATTGGTACACACACACACACACACACACTATTACATAACACAGGCAAATATATGATGACAGCCAAACAAAAACAAAGTCTTATTACGGAAAACTATAACACCTATCATCTTTTAAAGAAGAATAAGTTTCTAAAGACTGGTAAAGTTTTAGCGAATAACTGCATTTTAATACAATTGAAAGGGTTTCTGCCTACAATTTTACAATAACATGTATGGCAAGTGTAAATAAAAACGTTGTTTCCCCCTTTGAAATCTGTAAGTACGCACACTACCGTTTTTTTTGGATTATCATACTAATGATATGGTTATATTAATAGAATATTATTTTAAGAATTCAGTTTTGAAGTTTTGTTGTATTATACGTATGAGAATAAATCAGTAGTTTTATTGAAAGCGTACGCTTTGTTCGACTAGAATAATTGATTTTCACGAAAATTAGGCACTCAAAGATAGCTTGCATTTTACACGTAATTTTATATTTCAATGAATTATTTTTGTGATCTATTAGCCGTTACGAAAAATTTAGAAAATATAAAATTAATATCACACGAAGTTCTTTACTCGTCATAAAAGTTATACACAAAACTTCATTATAATAAATTATGTATTATTAAGAAAATTTAAGAAGAACGTGCAGTACAGTTACGTATTTTGAGTTTATAATTACGTTGATTCTAGCGAAAAACAACGTTTTAGTATTACGTATTAGATACGTTTTTAACATTGATTAGAAGTATTGCTGGTAATGAAACTGAGGAACTGTGAATGTATTTAATAGCGTTCGCTGAATCAATAATTTTCATTAATTGCATTTATATATTTTTAACCTTTTAACTGTTTGATCTCAGGTGAATTATAAACATTCATTATTCTATAAAACACAATTATAGTTTAGAGAATAAAATAAGTAGAATAAAACAGAGATCATTTTTTCAGTAATATTTTTCAACTGGTTTTAACCGGTTTGTCTCAAATTATTGACAAAATTAAAAAAATAAAAATTCGTTATAGAATGTTAAAATGATCATAACAGTTATTATTTAACGATTAAATATTATACAAGTTGTATAGTTTATACAATGAATATGAAATTGTTTTTATATTTATTTAAATAGATCACGCTTATAAATATTTACAATAATGGAATTTATAATTGAGCACAAAAATAGATCTTAAGGTATGAATTACTCGTATTTCCATTATTTAAGTTCTAATTATTGCATCTTATAATTTTCTAACATAGTCACAAAATTTTTAAAATATATCATATTTTATTTTTATTAGTTTTGTATGTTTTATAGTTTATATGTTTGAAAATATCCTTTTATTGTTCAATTTATTAGTAAAACGCAATAATCTGGTATTAATAATAAATAAACTTGACTCAAGAACCCACCGGAAACAATTTTAAGCTTACCTACTGTAATAATAACCGGTATTTTTGAAATAGACAAATAAATAACAGTATGTATGTCACAGTTTATATTGTAATGTATTCGATTTAATTTTGGTATTAGCAAAGATTAACAACAAGAATTACGTTTAAGCTTTAACTTTTAGTACTTGTACTTTGTGACTTTTGTTCGTAAATTCGTTTCTTGAAAATGCAAAATACAACAATAATTTTACCATGACAATAACAAAATTATACTGTGTTCAATATAATTTTCATTAGAGATTTGCAATTGTTTATGTTGTATTTTAATAATAAATAAAACAGTCAAATATTAAGGCTTTGCGTTGGTACCAAGTACGAGTAAAAAGGTGTTGTTTTAAATTTGTATAGAATCCTCAAAAAAAAAATTATTAAAAATTATACAGCTTACAAAATTATGAAATAAAATAGATTTAACAGATTAAATACCTATATTACATATTATAATTTAAACTAAAGTATAAAATGTGTAGAAGGCGGAAGCCCGAAGTAGAAATACTATTTATTTCAAATAATCTGTGAAGTTCTAAAAATTGCTGATGTAATCCCGTTTTCTCGATACCATTGTATTTATACTTCATGCTTAATATTTTTGAAAATAATGAAAAATGATTCAATATGTCGATCGAGTTCAAAGTGATAAAACACGCACAAGAGTTTTAAGGTGTTCAACATAGATAATTATATTACTGTAAAACAATTAATTCTCGTGCATTTATCCTAATGTTTATAACAAACAAATACTATATATATATGTTTAAAAAACAATAAAAATATATTATTTTTTAGAAGAGCTAAAAAAATATAATAATTATACTTAGGTCGGTGACAAAAATGGTTTTGACACTTTTGGATGTAATGTTTGGTTCGGTCGTATAGGAACATTTTACGTAAAATGATTTTATCACACGAAATTAACCTTATCAATAAAAATAAATAGTGCATAATATCCATTAAAATAATTTAACTTTTTCAATTCAACAAATTTTAATATTATTACTTTTATGTATTTTTGTAAATATATACCTATATAATCAAATATTGTACGTCCATCGATTTCAATACGCGTTTAATTTAAATTGATTTTAATATCAGAATTAGTCGATTTTTGCAAACGGTCATTATCATAATTGAACGGAAGCTTTTGCGAAATGAAAATTGTTTAGATAAGAACAACGTGTGCGTGTGTGTGTATTTTGTTGGTTTTAATGGTTTAAAACGATTCCAATATATTGCGAAACAGAAGCAGGTGTCTCCAATGGTTATTGTCGTTATACGCCGAACGTCAATGTATTTGCCTTAAATACCTAGTATTGACCATATTTCTAATACAATACGCTGTATTTCCATTATGGATGGCCAGAATATTGTGCCAGAACGGATCGTAAATTATTATAATTCCAGTCGTGCGAATCGTCTATTGTGCCGCTTAAAATAATGTCGTTCACTAATATTACAAAATGCGTTACGTTATAAATAATAGAAAAAATATATATTATTATAACCGCGCGTGGCAAAAACTATAATTTTCGGTCATATTATTTTAATTATTAGTTATGAGTAATATTTTTTTAAATAATATAACATTGTGATTAATGCGATTCTTATCAATATTTTGAGCTACGTTTTTAGTTATTTTTTTAAAAATTTAGTTAACAAATGTAAAAGTTTCAGCATATTTCTTAAGTAAATCCGCAAATAAGGAAACTTAATGTAGAAATACAAAATTTAAAAAAAATATGATAAAATATTATTTTATATTAAAAAAAAAGTACATAAATATAAACGTGTACCTACAATAATACAGTGGAACCGAACCATTTTAAAGATAAATTTCTTTAATAAATCTATGAATCCAGAATAATAAAACATTGTATATGTGTGTAATGTGTGTAAGTACGCAAGACTAGAAATTAATGAGTTGAAAAGTTAGAATTAATTTAAACATTTTAATTAACTTAATGGATTACTCTTGGTTTCATACTACCTAAATGTTAACTAATTTTTCCTTCCATTAACGCGTAGTTCTAAGCAGGGTTTTTTTGTTTAAACAAATTAAACTAAATTTTCAACTTTTATTACCTAAAGCTTATTTGCTAACACATTTTATCTAAATATATATTCAAGACGAAGATAAGTAATACGAGTGCATTGAATAGGTAGTGACAAACAACTTCAGATTTGCATGTAAATTTTCGTATAAATAAATATTCGTATTATCCTAAAAATTTATAATTAATATTTCCTTTTGTTATGTTTAATTGATAAATGTCAATATTTAATAAATTTAACTTTTAACTATTATTTAAACAAATTTAGTCAAATTAAAAGAAATCATTAATTTCCTAAGCCTTTTGTATAGAAATTTATGTTTATTGAATAACAATCTTATTACAATTTAAACGTAATTCACAATTATAGATAAAATATATGATTAAAATTGACCCATTATACAGACACTCAGGTATTATTGAAATATTGAATAAAAGTAATATTTAATATAAATTAAATATCAAAACTAAACTATTTACTCTAATCACGTAATGAAATGTCCTATATATATTTCGAATACATTTCTTATTAATTATATATTTGAATGTCGATGTCAGAGCAATATTTGATCGCAAATATATTTTTTTTAAAACAGTTGTTTTACTTTACATGTAAATTACAGTTCTGAAAGATATTTTTATTTTATCTCAATATGTACTTTAATCCCAATCAGTATTGGTATTTAGTTGACGTCTATAAGGTGTACTTTCTCTTATTCCTATTATATTTACATGAATGTTATAAACGAAATCCGTATATTGTTCTGTTTGTTTTACTATACGTAATTACATTTAATGTGTACAATGCTATTTGAACTTAAAAAAATCAATCTTTGGTTGAACTCGTTTCATCCCAGTATTTCGTGGGCACAATCTAGTAACTTGCATAGAGTTGTATTTTCTTTCGTTCACGTATTGGATGTGTTCGTGTGCTTCACAATTACGGAAATAGTGCTTAGACTGAGACACTTAGACGTATGATAACATTTTAGAAATAAAGAAACTATGTTGATAAAAAATAACAGGTCTGCTTATCGACTAATAAATAATCAAACTAATTATGATATTGCATTGCAAATTTGGTTTTAAAATATTTTATTGTCAATTATATTTTAATTTTGCTAATATCGTTTTACTATATACAGTAGCAATTAAAAAGAAAAAAGGAATCACGTTCAAAAACGTATTACAACAGATAGATGAAAAATTATTATACAATATATCCTGCAGGAAAAATTAATTGTTTATTTAATATATAATGATGATAAAATATGAGTACGGCCCAACTGATTTCCAATGTCGCTAATAACGTTGTAATTAATTAAGGAGATCCCATACCTTCATAATTATAATAACACAATATTATTTACTAATCATTATTTCATTATAATTATATAACTACATATTTTGAAATGTATCTCACTGAATTAAAATTGTATTAATATAAAATTACAATTGCAATTATAATTATAATTAATTAGTGTAATTCATATAAATAATATTCATAATATGTGGACATTCGATTTACAATTATCGTAAAAGTTTTGTATTATCATTTCGTTATTTTATATTAAATTTAAAAAATGACACTTCTACGTGCATACCAAAAACATTTTATAAAACTAATTTCATTACAATATATAAATTAACTTTGATGTGTCTCTAATTTCGCTCGAAATTTCCAAATATATTACAATATAAGTAAAGCGCCATGAACTTTAATTAATTAATTAATTCTTACCAGAATTCGCAGTAAGGTATACTTTTCAATTGCTCAGGAAAATTAATAAATATAAATTAAAACTATAAATTATCAAAAAAAAAAAAAATATATATATATATATATATAATAATTTAATATACATGAGTATACAAATTATTGTCATTCTACTTTCATTTATATTTTAAAAATAGTTTCACAACCAACATTATATTTTAAAATATAAATAACAAAATTATTTCTTATCCGATCTATATAACTGATTGACAATATATATTTTAGTAGAGTGATAAAAAATTACACAGAGTCCTGGGTTAATGAATATTAATCATCATTATTTATTTTACATTTTGATTAAGTAGGGACGTATAAAACGAGGCAGTCAAAAATAATTCCGTTATAAATTAAAATGACACTATACTAAATTGTCTACACATAAATGATTTTTAATTAAAATGTAAATTGTAATTACACGATTATGCATTATTGAAATATATCGCTCTGGGTTATTTTGCTTTAAATGTATTATTTTGGCGTTATTGGTACTTAGCATAATATATCTGCATTGAATATATAATGAAATAGAATTGAAAATTTGGTAATTTGAAAAATCATTTGTATATAATGGCCAACATGCGTAAAATAATTTTAAACGTATTTGAAATTTATAAATTATTAATAATTTATAAAATTTATAAAGTATTCCGAATACTTCTAAAAAAAAAGTATTCAGTATATGTACTGAATACTTCGTGACAATAGTATACCCCAAGTATTTTGAATACTTCACGAAAAGTATATTAGTAGAAATACTTTTAGAATAATTTTTTTATTCGATTTCATTAATACGAATATCAAATATAGTAATTATATTATTATGTAATATAGAAAACAAACCGTCGTCAACAGGTATTTAGAGTGTTTAATATATACATACATATATATATATTTTAAATTCTGTATTTGTAAATTAACACAATAATTAATACCAATTATTTATGAGATATAACAAAATTTTTTTTTTTTAGTTATTTTACGAACCCAGATTTTTGAGTTCGAACCGAAACGAACTTAAAGTATTTTATTCGAACAAGATCAAACTTAAAACATTTAACTTTTAAAATAATTAATTATAACTTATTATTCAATTGACTTAAAAGTAAATTGAATTTGTTAATAATTAATTATAAATTCATAAATTTAACTACTATATTACATTATATTGTAAACAACAGAATATTATTATCTCATCCTTATTATACGTTACAATTTTACACATTTTGCCACTAATTTACATATTATATATGTCTCAACGCTCATATAACGGTTTACAATATTCGATTTTATTTTAAAGAAGAGAGGACGGATATCATTTCCACATCAAATTAATCAAATATGTAATATTTCAAAAATTGTTTCCTCAAATTGTACTTTCTTGATGCGCCTGGAAGAACTGGCAAAACTTTCCTCATTTCACTTGTTTGAGCGACCACTCGATTATGAAATAATATTGCACTTGCAATCGCATCACCTGGAATTGTGGCAACTGTTTTGAATAGTTGCCGATCAGCGAATTGAATTACCTTTTATAATGCAAATTGCCGAAACTTCAAAATGTAATATATTAACAAAAGTTCTGTTATGGGAAAAATACTGAAATAATGTCAACTCATCGTAAGGGACGAATGTAGAAAAAAGTAATAAAAGAGATGCATCGTACGCTTATAGATTAAAGATAAAATGAACGGGTTTTTGGAGGCGCAATCATTTTATTGTCTGATGATTTCCGATAAATTTTCCTAGTAATACAGCGTTAGACGCCCGCTGATGAACTTAATGCATCTCTCATGCATTAAGCCAATATGCGTGAACAACTATAACATGACATTTCAGCTGAACGTTTCGCCAAATAATTGATTGGATATTGGGAATGGGAAAATGGCGATCGATAAACACACACAATGTGTAACTTTGCCACAGCATCCAAAGCCGAATTAATTCACTCGGTTTTCTTAAATATTGCAAAAATCTATAAAAATTATGAGTGGCTCGATATTAATAAAGGGAAAAAAAATTAACTGAAAGTTTATTCAATATAGTTTTAATAAATTCTCTTTGTATTCGATTTCTGTTGTAAGCGAATTAATACAATTTTAACTGTTTACTATGCAAAGCTGTGTAATTCATCTAGTATATATGTATAAATATATATACATTTATTTATTTATATACCTATCTAAGTAAACAAGTTATTATTTCAGTTTCAAGGCAACAAGCGAGTTTTAAGGTACACACACACACACACACACATATATATATATATATATATATATAATATACAGCTACTTTATCAACAAGAAAATATATAGGGCGATAAACGAATATTTATTTAATCATGTTAATTTTAGTTAAATGATGATAAAGTATTCATGATACGATTTAAATCTGTCATTATTTTTATAATAGGTAATTTACGTTTACCACTACTACAGAAAATAATCAATACATAATACATTCGTCTTAACCAGGGGCGGTTCTAGGACTAAAATTTCGTAAGGGCACAAATATATTTATAAGTAATCTACAGGCGAACCTAAAAATCTTTAACTAATTCCTTAATTTTTTTTTTGCCTTGACACACAGTAAAAATATTAATTGTGACAAATTGCTTAAACTTTCTTAATTTTTTTATACAAAACATAAATTTTTTTGTATTTTGAAAATACGACATCATGATTATTATAAGCTATACTTTTATAATATATTACAATAAAATGTACATATATATATATAATATATGTACGTATAAAGAGTAAAAACTAATTATAATAAATCTGAAATTGCAGCCTCATGTTTTTAGTGCAGTTGTTGGGTCTTTCAACAGTTCTTCAAAGTTCTCTTTAACTAAAGATAATAAAACGACATTAAACCATTTTGACTATTTTATTGCAGCTTTTTGCATGTATATCTTAATGCGCCTAATAGTAGAGAAACTACGTTCATACACTAGCTGTAGAAACAGAAATTATCATTGACAAATCTCATGAAAAATCTTACCCACGAAAAATATGTAAGCGTATTAAATGATTAAAAAAAAAAGAACTAAAGAAATGTATTACTTATTACTCAGTATTTACTTTACTTATCAAAACGACACGAAATTCAATAATTTTACGGGTAAACATTAAAAAGTTAGATGCTGGCAATTGCCCACCCCGCCAGTATGTTAGAACCGCCACTGTTCTTACCACGCAAAACTGTAAACGTTGTGGATAGTACTTTACGATTCGTATTATATCACCAATCAAAATAAAATTCCAATATTTCTGTAACTATTACTCCCATACATGTTGAAGCTATTATTTTATTATTTATATATTGCAATAATGTCTAACATTTTAAATGTATGTATTAATCAATAAAAATATATAATAATTATTGACAAATAAAACATAAACTGTTTAAAAATGTATCCAACAACAGGTTTGAGTAAATAAACAAAGCTAAAAAAAAGAACTTTAATGAGAAAGGCGATGACTAAGATTTTTGTACAGAAAATTTGATACATACAAAACCATGTGCGACAACATAACGTTAATATAAAATAACGACAATATAATGTTTTTGACACCAAAACAAGTCCATTTCAACCATATTTAAAAGAAGACTTATTTAATACAGATAAAGTAGAATGACTAAAAAAATAAAAACAAAAAATCGTATTAAAAAGCTTTATTTAATCCTAAATCGAATTATATATCAAAAAATACAAAATTCAATAATAAAAAACAATAAACTCTTAAACCTAACACGTTGGCTACAAAGCCTAATTTTCAAAAATTGTCCTACAGCACCTCGAGAGTACTCGAGTTCTCTCACTAAATCATTCATTCTGTACTATGAGCATACTCGGGTACTCTCAATAAAATTTGATGAGGGAATTCGGGGACCCACAAAAATTCAAACATAAAATTATATTACTTGTGTACCGCGAGAGAATTCGAGTTCTCTCACCTAAAATATTATATATATATATATATAAAGCGTATATAAGTTCCATTTTTTTTTTTGTAAAAGACCTATTTTTGTTTCATTTATTGTTAATGAAAAATTGGTTTGTTACACAAGGGAAAAAACTGAAAAATATGCACGGTACACAAGAGTAAAAATAGTGGGAATACCCTAGTACTCTCATGGTAGTCAACGTGTATACAAATACAATATATACTGAAGCAAAAATAGTTCTTGATCAATGGTAATTTTATAATAAAATAATGCTTTTACCTATAAATGATAATTTAGTAAATGGTGCAGTACATAGATTAAAACTTAATCAATACATCACCTAAATGTTTAATAGTTATATTATGTTCTTCGATAGATTGCCACAGGTGTTAAAACCACATTTTTTAAAAACAAAATGTATAAATAAGAATAGCCCATATCAGAATAATGCGCATAATCATTTATTATAATATCAAAAGAAAATATTACGATGTAAAATTTAAATCATGATGAAAAAAAGTGTGTGTGTATATATATTGTATATATTGTGGTATACGATTAATTTTAAATAAATCCATGAACAAACGACCGCAGTTTTATATTTATTATGTACGCAAATTATCCGAACTTATAAAAACTGTGGTGAAACAAATCAAAGTAAGTATTATGGAAATTATGTACAAGTTGATGATACAGACAAATTAAAACAGTTGAAAATGATCGACAGCAAAAGAAAAAACCGTCGGATTCCGTTCTCCGACAAATTGATAAGAACGAGTTGTTGGATTTCAGACCTAACCTCACATTGATCTTCATACCAACATCAATCTTTTAAACATATACAGGAAGAAATTTTGTAATTTATATAATAAACCCCTGGTATAGTTAAGATTTGTTGTTGTTCACTTGTTCAATAAATTTATTTAAATTTATCCTATGGATACACAATTCATTGTACAAACCATGATATACTTATATCATGATACAAACGAAAGTTCCATATGATAAAAATTAAGAGGTATATTAGGTTAATGGTTGTTATAGTTTTAGTTAGATTTTTAATTATTTGTTGAGAATACTTTTTTCTTCATTGTTGGTAGTACTAACTTCTTATCTACACTAAGTTCTTATCAATGTGTCGGAAAACGGACCCCGTCCCGAAAAAAAAATTGGTAAATTTCGCTTATAGAATTTGGGAACATTGTGATTACCCGTATTTACCACAAACGGAAAATTTAGATGTTTAATAATCGCATTTTTTACTAGGGGTTTCGGTACATTTCCAGTGACAAATTTTAATTTTTCACTGACGACCAATCAATGGCTTATTTAAATTTGGTCGAATACTCCTATGAGAATTTCAACAAAAATTTTATTGAAGTTATTTCAAAATTATTATTATTAATAATTTTATATTAACGTACATATGTCCATTTATCTGTACCTTAAACAGCTCACAACAGAACGACTATGCTAAAACATTGGCCTATTCGAATAGAATTTGAAGTCGAAAATAATTCTTCAGTTAACACAGTGGCTTATAGTTATTTAATGGTTACAGATCGTTTTGCTGAGAAGTCAGAAATACTTGATTTGACAATCTGATGAGATTTTATAATTAGCAAAATTATTGGTTAAATATATATTATATAAATTATACCTATGGCAGAATTAATTATAATCTGAAACAGTGAAACAAAAGATAAGTATTCCCATAATTTTTTTTACTTTTGACATTATACTCAGTTATACTACACTGGGTATTTTATATATTTTTTGAAATTAATAGGAAAGTAGATTTCAATAATGCAAAAATTAAATTGAAATAACATTTATTTTAGAATTGTTCTTTAAAACGGTTTTTACTTCAATGTTATGTAAATCGAAACCTATTCCGTACATGCAATTACATAAATACATGTAACTATTTCAGAGTAGATATCCAGTACACGCATTATTTTTCAACACAATCACGAAAGTATACGGAGTACATGTAATATAATCTAAGCAGAATAGTCTTAACCTTTTTTGATTTCGTGTCATCTTTATTCACGACAATCCGACATTGCGTCGCCTCACCATAAAAATATGCAGTAATCGTAGAATGCATTGAATTTTAAATGTTTCAAAATTTAAAATTTAGAATTAGATTTGAGAAAAAAAAACACTGACGACTTATATTTTATTAAAAATACATTTCGCAAAAAAAAAAAAGAATTATAATAATAAGAAAATATTTTGTTTGAGGTATAGATTATATTCAATATTGTAATGAAAAAGCCTAAAAAATATTGCAAAATTTGATCCTGGTGATTATCGTTAGGGAATTCTAGGGACCATGATAGAAAAGAGTCTTATATCGTCATCCACTACTGTTTTTGGCATTTATTTTTCTTTTTTTGCCTTGATATTCGTGAGTGCGCCAAATCCATGCTCACATTACCAGAAAGTTGAAAACTAAAAGGCGGTTGGGAATCATTAATACGTTGTTCAAACGGTGGTAACGATTACACGTCAAAAAATAATAAAAATATTCCTTCATTTATTTTTCTCATCCCACAGGATTTCACATCACTCCTACACTGGGTCCATGTCACCCAAGGTGACATGTTACCTCAGTTGAGAAACACTGCCTTATGGGAACACCATTGCATACACACGCATATACAGTAATAATTTAACTATGGCCTATGGGCGCGTATAGGAAATTCTTCAGGTGGAAATCTATATACATTAATTGAGAAATGGAATAAAGTATTTGGAAATAAAATTGAAAATATCAAATGATGAAAACCATCAAATATTGTGAATCTTAATAGAAATAATTGACGAGTTTGACGATTACTTTTATGGAATGAGGGAAAAAATTAGACTATCAAATCAGAGAAAAAGATAATAATACATATTTCATAGTTTATTTAGAATATATCATATTATAGCATTATAGAAGAAGATAAATGCACACAGAATGTAATTATTAATCAAAATGTACTAACAAAGTAAATTAAATATATGATATTATACAAATATATATTAATATTATTATATATAAATAACTATATATATATGATACTAATAAAGTTTATTACGTAGTTATATGTGTATGATGGAGAAATCAAAATAATGTAACAACAAAAATTCTACCTCAGAAATGATGTGCAATATAAATATATAATCCATCAGCAGTGGGAATAGTGAAATAATAATTAGAAAAAAAAATTATTTAAACTACATTTAAATATAGGTAAAAGCAAAAATCTTTATTGATAATAATGTGAAGTACTTTAAAGTGATTGGGGAAAACTATCGTTGTTCGGCTGGCAACGTTATCTGGTAATTCACCAGTGAAATTGGAATATATGTGGTGTAAAAGGTAGAATAAGCGCCAGTTATAGATTAAAGACTGGAATTTGGAGATTATGTGTCGGTCGGAATTAAAAAATAAAACTGTAGTGACCATTCAATTAAAACTGATAATCTGTATAATCTGTTTTATTATGTAAACCAAACGAATTTACTGCTATTATTAGTACAAACGAGTATTTGTGTATACCTATATATCTCCAAATTCAATTTGTCGTGATTCGACGGGGGGGGGGGATAATTTTCGAAACCAATTGTAGTAAAACGATAAATCGAATAGCATAAAACATTAGAGCAGTGTTTGCGTATAAAATTAATAATAAGCATTTTTAAAATTTTTTAAAATAATATAATATTTTGAAACTCGAAAGTCAGAGCATATTGACACCATCGTATTGGAATACTAGAGTTTGTAAACAATTTTATTTAATTATATAAAAAAAAATTACATAATACAAACAGTTTTATTGAAATACTTAAATTTTTTAAAACACCTAACGGTAAACTAGATAATCGTAGAATATAAAAATAATTACTTGAATACACAGGACAAACATTGTTTGGTTTTTTTTTCTTTTTAAATAAGTATTTCAAATTAAATATTTTATATACACGTATAAAACACAAAATTGAGTGTATCGCGTTAAATTTTAAATTACGTATATAATATATTATATGCAACAAGATTCTATTATGATATGTCATTGTGAAATCTCTTTATTTTGCATTTTATTTTTTTTTTATTTTTACAAGTATCATCTACTTTAATGTACACAATAATTTTTCGTGACAAAACAGAAATACGATGTCGACATTGAAGTCCATTATTATTTAGGTATGCTTGTTGTCCCGTTTTATAGTAAAGTATATTGCTGCGTGAAGACAACTGTTTGTACTGTATACTTGCCGAAGTATGTTCATTACCTTTACTGAGTTTAATTTTACTACGTTTAATTTTTGTTTACACGAGACACGTCGAGACGTCAACATTTTATCATTCGATACTGTCTTACCGGTTTAATGTCATAATAAATATTACGCCGTAGTCCAAAGAAAATTCATAATTCACCAGGCTCGTATCATTCGGTTCGCTTAATTAACCGGACTATTAGAATCCGTAAAATATTGACGTCCAAATTGAAAACTGTAAACGTATTATAGTGAACGATAATAGTATGCTAGTTATGACTGTTAATACGAATATTTCGCCGGACGTCAATATATATTATTAAAACGGTTTAATAATTGAACCGTGTAAAGTAATGTCTAATGCGGAAATCCTTCGTTCGTCCTATTTATAATTAATAACTGTAAATGTATAATGTTGCATTTAACGTATTAGAAGGTTAAAAATAACGTCTATAAGATTACTAACCGTAATAAGACGGTTTATATCATTACTGTTATTATTACTATTATACTAGTATATTCCTCAAGAAAATATTTTTAACTATAAACATAAATATTATTAGTTTTCATTTTATTCCTCTCGTTTTTATTATGCGCAATTACCAAAAGGGAATTTATTTGAAACAGCCATAAGGCTCTGACAAAAACGTTTTAAAAAAAAAACCTATTAAACCATCAAAACTATAAAATACAATACCCACCAAAAAAAAATGTTACCACTGCTTACATTTCGGTAGTTTGGTAAATCACCGTAGGGATGATGCAATAAAATATAAGACGGTGAAGTCAAAAAATATAATAATATGTTGAACAAATGTCGAATAAAACGACTATACGGTTGTTTTAAACGTCTGACGTTTTCGAAAAGTCCCATCAATCTAAGAAGTTACAACTAAATTTTGTTTTCCTTTAATTTTTACATAGACTTTTGAAAAGCTATTTTATACATTATTATAAAACGTCGTCGTATCTGTATATGGAGTGGCTAATGTTTTGGCACTGTTTTACGGTGTTTATGTTCGATATAGCAGCACAAACATGTAGTTTAATTCCACGATCGGGTCTAAATCGGTTTAGCACAAACTACGGATAGTTTTTTTTTTTGTAAGACAGTTAAGAGAACGTTATAAGAAAACGAAAAATATGCAGCGTTCGTTGTTTTAACGTAAAAAATAAAAATGTAATCCTCTGTCATTTGTACATTACGGCTGCTCTAAAGTAGTAAAAAAACAACGTTTGAAACCCTCTCGTTCTATAAAAATCAATAGAATAATTGGTATATTTTCTAGAAAATAATATAAATTGGTTTTCTAGTAACAATTTTCAAATTCCCTGCTTATTTTAAACATTTGTTATAGCGATGATTAACCTGCCGCATAAACGTATTTAAGGTGAATTAAAATTTTGTAATATACATTGAAAATTAACAGAGGAAATTAATTTTATAATAAACATTTAAAACGGATTTACACAATACTTGTCAAAGCGAAAAGTCAAAATGTTAATAATATACACTGTAATCTTTCCGCTAAGGGCCGGTATTACAATCACTGGTTACACCGCCGATTACGTAAAGGTCTGTTAAGCCATTTACGGACCGTTAAACTGATAACAGTATTACACAATGGTCCGTAATTCTTCTTTTACCTGACCAACTGATAACGTAGAAATTTCGTTGATTACAGCACAGATTAGATGAATATTCATCTAATCTGTGATTACAGTATAATCCGATAAACGATAGGCCAAATACAGTTTATAAATAGCCGAACATTTATGTTTTTATGCTTGTCATTGAAATATAGTACGTTTTTATTTTATTTAAATTTTCATATATATCAAATATAAAATTAATATAGATACAATTTAATCGTTATCGTTATCATCATTGTCCATTTCATCATTTAAATTGTTATAATTTATATAATTTAAAATATCCATGACCACGAACAAATCGAACGAATTATTATATAAAATATAATAATTAAACGAATTATTTTATAAAATATTTAAAACAGTAAACACAAAAATATTAGCAACAGCATTAAAGTAACCACAGATCCAACTACCAATCAAAAACATAACCGGGTTGTTGTAATTCTTTAACCGCCCGATATCCGTCGATTAGTTAACGGAACGTAATCGACTCTTTTTAGCCGTAAATGACGTTTGTAATACAAGCAGTTCTCTTTTACGAAGCGTTAAATCATAACCGGGACAAAACCATTGATTGTAATACCGGCCCTAAGAG
Source organism: Slavum lentiscoides (assembly GCA_032441835.1). NCBI lineage: Eukaryota > Metazoa > Arthropoda > Insecta > Hemiptera > Aphididae > Slavum > Slavum lentiscoides. The sequence continues at coordinate 13,762,123 of CM063718.1, forward strand.
TCTCTGAGCAAGGTAGTGCGATTAGACAGGCAGTGGGTTAGCGGAAAAATTACACGTATCAAATAAATAGGTAATTAAAATTTATAATATGTATATAGAAAATTGTGGACATTTTTAAAAAGTGTTTACAATGTCTTAACAAATACCGAATTCTATATTGTTATATATATATATAACATCGTTGTTTTGAATTAAAACGTTGTCGAAACAAAAATTCGATACTTATAATATGCCTGCACAATTTTAATCGCGTTTTTTATCGTATAAAAATAACTTCGAAAGCGGTTAATAATTACATAATTAATAATTACTAATTATTTAATTAATAATTAATAATAATTTCGATTAATATATATATGTGTGTAATATAATATATGGATATTTATTGCGAATTATAAGTTGTATATATGTCGTAGGCATATAGTCAAATCAGGCGAATAGTCAAAGAATTTAATTTTTATGCGATTTTACTAACCGCCTAGACATTTAGTTAAATGCCTAGGCGTTTAACTAAATGCCTATTTCTAGTCAGGCAAATAATAAAAAATAATAATAATATAAAAATCAAATTACATTTTCTTGTTGATCTCATAGTATAAATCTTATTTAATTTAATTTCGTGTCCATGATAAAATATAAAAATATAACTTCCATAGGTTTTACCTTTGAAAAGTAGATTGTTGAAATAGGCATTCAGTTAAACGTCTAGGCATTTAATTAAATGTGTTGATAGTAAAATCGCATAAAAATTAAATTCTTTGACTATATGCCTGATTTGACTATATGCCTACGACATATAAACATGAAAAACGAATCAGTTTCTGGTTGTGACAGTAGAACTATGTGTTATATTATAAAAAAAAAAAATTAATAATAATAACACTATAACAGTAATAATAATGAAGTAACAAATCAAAAAAAAAAAGATAGAAGACTCTATTATAAAATAACGTGTACAAAACTACACTTGTTTCGCGGCGTCGTTATTTTGGCACAGAAAATGGAACTGTGTCAGCCATGTAAATTGAACTGTATTCTTTATTACGGTGTAATTCTTTAGTCGCAGTATTAAAATAAATTTCTATGAATCCAGTGTGACTTATAATTTAATCTTCAGCTCGTATTTGTTACAAAAGTCATCTCCTTTTACGCGTGTTTTGATTCATTCCCCACTATACGGCTCTAAAGATGACTCGACTTGAGGAGTATTTTAACCAACGAAACGCATGCGCATTTTTCTTTCATCATTATATAATCATGTTACGATCTATGTAAAATTAATCCATATTTTAAACAATTTGGATTTATCACTTATTTTTTAATATGCGAACAAAATAAAGTTAAAAACTACTATCTTCGAACAGTGAAATTAATTTTATTATTAAACTCTATTTTCACGTAATAACGATTTTGAAGAAAAATCATAGGTTATTTATAATTTTATATTTATGAGAAATATTATATAATTATCAATTATCTGTCATAAGATACTATAGTACTCACTGTTTACGTTAACCAAAATTCTACAAATAATATTCGTTTCAAATTTTTCTTTGGTATAATAAAACTATGTTAATACAGTATGAATATTTTCTAATAAAAGTTTAAAAAAATACGTTTGTAACTACCACTTACAGCGATTTCCTTGTCTTACAATCAAGTACAAAAATTATGATATTAAATTAATTATTAATGTAATTAAAAAAAAAATGTATACCATCTCATATTTCTTTGACCCCCATTAAGATTTAAGGTAGATATTACAAAAGTTTAATATGAATAATTAGAAATAATATTCTGCTCATTGTAGTTCATTTCGTTTCGACGGTGACAGTAAAATAACATGCCTTTCGAAAAACCAGATAGAGATCTGTTTCCTCTTACAACTCTATAATAAGAATTTACTCTGATAAAAATCTTACCCAAATATTATATTAAATTATATTACGCCGTAAAAGGCTGATTGTAGAATGAGTAAAACGAGGAGTTTACATTTTATTTGTTTATAGTTGACCGCATTACCGCAATTTTTTTATTTTCTCGACATTTCTAGTCACCGAAAAAAAGTACAGGTATATTAAAATATAAATAAATATACATATACAATAAAACTGTAATTTATCTACTATAAGAAAAGCAATATATAATTATTAAAAAAAATAAAAAATGTACGAAATTATGTAAGAGATTTTGCGTTTTCGTATGTCTTCAAAAAAATGCAACTTAATGTTGTGTGTAATTTGCTATTGGCTATTGCAAAAGTACGAGTAAAATTTTTCCTATTAATTGCTTAAGTGATTAATTTAATAAATGATAAGTTAGTAAGTGCATCTAATACTAGGCACCTGAATTTATGCAATTATTACTCTCTTTACACATTTAGATTTTCGGTTCGTACTCAACAAAAATCACGTTAATTAGAATAAAGGAATTGAGAAAAATGCAAATAATAATAATTACTAAATAGACACCTAATTAGATTACCTTATTTATTTAGACATTCAGATTATTTGAAATCAAAATTATAGAAAAACATTCCAGTATAGATCCCCTCGCAAATGTTATTACTAAATTTTACGTCCTCATAGTTAATATTAATACGATCTAATACGTATAAAATTTGTATTTATCATATGTAGAAATTGAGAATTTTATCTCATATTTGAAAATGTTTAGCATAATTATATTGATTAAAATAGCGTTGTCTTACGTCACGTGGTAATAATGCCTGCAGTGTAATCATTATCCAACTGATATTGAAACTAATTAAACGTTTATAAATGGCGGTTATTTTATATTATAATAAGACCGGCGAATGTTGACGTTTCAGATTTTATCGTACATTCTAATTATGACACTATCCTTAATACATAATATATAAACTTTATAAGTACAGAGGATATATTCGGGAAACGAAACGATACGTGCAATTTTTTACATTGAAAATTTTTTATATATATACATATATATAAATCAGAGACTGAAACCTTGATGAAATATCGGTCCTGGTTCCGGCTCAGGTTCTTGGAAAATAAAAATGTCGGTTACGGTTTCGGTTTCTTACATTTTCTATTGGACTCTGGAATCGGTACTTACCAGTTCTTAATATCTATAATATATAAAATTCTCATGTCACAGTTTTTGTAACAAAACTCCTCCGAAACGGCTTTACAGATTCTTATGAAATTTTGTGTGTACACATATATTCAGTTGGTCTGAGAATAGGTCGTAAAGTATTTTTCACCTTCATAAAAAGGCTTGAAGTGGTAGCCAATACGGACATTTTGGGATTCTAGGTGTTAAATAGTTACCATGGCGACCATTTAAATAATTTGTATGGCAAAACAACGTTTGCCGGGTCAGCTATATATATATATAATAATAATAATAATTGTTTATTTACTCATCCATATAAAATTGTTTAATGTTTTAATACCGAACAAGTTTAAAAGATTATTTTGCTGAATTTCCTGTTTTTAAACGTATTTCAAACAATTAACTGTAATTCTATAACATTAATATAGATAAAGACAAAGATATTATATTATTATCTTCCTAGTAACAAAATCAACAATTTTCTAATAAAAAAAAAAAAAAAAAAAAAAACGAATAATAATGTCACCCTAGTAACCAAATCAACAGTAGTAATTATGCCGTTTATGACTGATACTTTTCTAATGAATTCTCAATATTATCGCTCACCTCAAATTTGTTATCGAATTAAAAAAAGAAAAATTCAATTTTTGTTTTCGTCCGAAAATTAAAAAAAACATAAAATAAAAATTGTATTTGCATAAACAACATTTTCGTGTAACAATATATTGTCTTTGGTTTATGTAATTAATGCTATTGTGTATTATGTGACGAAATTCTTGGAACAATTATTGGCAACGGCCAGTGCCGGCGGAAGGGTGGGCAAACTGGGCACATGCCCAGGGCCTCGCGCTTTCCAGGACGTCGCCTAAAATTCTGTATGAACCAATATGACTTTAAATTTAAATAAATTTTAAGATTAACACCGTGCGAAAGCGATTTCGCGAGCGGGCTACTTCAAAATAGGTTATAACAATGGAATGTCCTTTGGTTGATTGGTAAACGGGTGGGCAACAATAATAATAATAATATAAAACTTATTATTATTATAATATTATTCGTGTCAAAACCTGCACTGACATTCGGGAAGTTTTATCCCGCATTTCAACGACCGTCAAAACTATTTCCGTCTTTATCGTGATCAAAATAGTCTATACTCTATACCCATTCATAGGCGGAAATCTATTGAATTTTCTGAGGGGGCTAACATTTTTAATATCAGTCATAATCAGTCAAATATCCAAGATACTTATTACAATACAAATTGGTTTGGTATATTAGTAATATTTTATGATAATTATTTATTTGTGAAGACTTTTTTTTTTTTTTTTGCTTATTTTTACTTTTTAAGGGCGATATTTGCCCGGGGCTTCACAAAACTTAGCGCCGGACACTGGCAACGGCTATAATAATTATTATTAATGTAATACAAGTATACAATACTCCGACATGTCCAGCACGGTGTTCAAATAATACTTTCCTATTTATAAATTCTAATAAATCATTGATATTTACCCGTTTTATAATTTGGACTCCGGTAAAATTTCGGTTCCAGTTAAAACGGTAGGTACTAGCGTACCGGTTACGGTTCCACTTTAATTTCTGGAAACGTTCTGAAATTTAGTTCTGGAACCGCGGCTAATTCATAGTTTCGGTTCCGGCAACTCATGTCATAATAATTACCCGTCAGTTTATATAATATACACATAAAATAATAAAACAATTTGAGAGCGTGTTAGTATAATAATGTTATTAAATCCTTTGTCCGCAATTGTCTGATCGCGAATCACAAATAAGCCATACCATGCTATATAGTTTTAAAGTATCATTACACAGAATTCCGACACCGTTGTGTAATTTGGCGTAAACCGCGTCTGGCAATGACTGCGTTTTAAATCACGTTACGCGTGTTACCCGGAAAACCCTCGGCGACCGTCTCGTAGTTTTCGGGAAATTAACTCTAGATCAAGGAAGAACATGGGGACGAACGCAATTTAAACACACAATCACGTATACGATTTAAAATATACGAAATTATTGTTGTTCAAGTACATTTTCATATAATGTCTTCATTTTTGAATCGCATATTTTCATATTGCTGGCATAGTGTTATGTGTCAGCCGATACTGTAGCCAGAGGGAAAGGACACTGGGGAAGGTGCCCCTCTCTAAAAAAAAAAATTCTATCGATTTATCGATAATAACTTCGTATAATATGTATTATATAAAAAAAAAACAATCTGGGTTTAGAAATTTGTGTTATTTTATACACGTGCTCTTTTGGATTACAAAAGTCCGTATTATTATTATTAATTGAAAACTACTGAAAATTTTGATTTTGGTGACACGGGGCGACTAAATAAGTTTCTTGCTAAATGATCGTTAGTCATATTTTGTTCAAATTTTAAATGAAAACTGTTGAAAATGTATAAACGTAGTTTCCTTTGGAACACACTAATATTTGGATATTTTTCAAATAATATTGAATGTTGCGTTTTTCATGATCGATAACTATATATAGTTTATCAATAACTCGACAATTTTGAAAATAATTTCAACTAATTATTGCCGGATTATATTATGAAATTATTTTTGTACATTTAGTTTGAATATACTTTATAGTAAAATATCATTCACGACAAATGTGTCATTAATATGTATATAATTTATTTTTATTTTTTTAATACTACCTAAATTCATAATGTTCACGGTTCCATTATTTCATGGTAATGATTTTTAAAAATGGTCGAGGTTTGGGTTTTTATATTATGATTTATACATTCTTACATATAGTATGCATAAAGATTTTCTAAAAAGTTAATTCGTTTATTTCTTTTTCTTTGTTTTTGATGATCTAGAGTTTATTTCGCATATAACATGTGTGTACAAATTAATAAAATGTATTTACAAATTATTAGTTTGTATTCAATTTTTTTTTAATTCGTTTGAACGAATTAGTTCTATTATTTAAATTTTATTCTGTTTCGATAAAATGTGTAAAATTAATATTAACTAAAAAATACGTCTTATATCATTTAAAATCACATTTCAATCCGAATACATTACGTTAAGCCGTGTATTTCTTGAATAAATGTTATTGATCTTATTTTGTAATTTTCAACATAAATAACAAAATATACGCGAACGGCAATGCGTTGTCGGCGGCGCGACTATAATTTCATATTTTGATTTACGATTTAAACGAAATCAATAATATCGTTTGTGGGAATTTCAAGATCGAACATAAAATGTCTAAAGTAACACGATAAAAAAAAAATTTTTTTTTTTTTTTTTGTTTGTTGTTGTTATTACATTGTATACCGTTGTACCGACACCAAATAAAAAAAATAATAATATATTGCTTCTGTCACGGCGCACACCTGTGGTAGACTCCGCGCGTATTGCCAGAGGTTTTATCCGAATTGCCTATACGAAGCGCCGTTCGAACGTCGATCGAGTGGCCGGGAAATGTTTACAACTCGCTCGATTTCTATACACCATCGAAGAAGAAAAAAAATATAAACTCGTCAAATAATATTACATTGGACGAAATTGTCAGAAGCGATACGATATTATGTGTACAGGGTAATCCGTTGAACGTATACAAAACTCAATTTTTCAATTAATTTCGGATTATGATTTTTATTTTTAAATACTAATCGCAGATACGAACGTATTAAATTTTCATATACCTATAAAAATGTAATTTTAGAAAATAAAATAAAATATTGCAATATTGTATAAGTGTTTTTATGAAATTGGATTTTAAAAACGTTGGTTTGTTTAATACAATATTGAAGTGACGAATTTAAATGTTGGTAAAAAAACACATTTGTTTTAAATTGCAATTTTCGTTTTACAAAAAAAACTTTGTGATTTTATTTTATAAATATTTAATATATTCAATATTTTAAACTTATAACGAGGAAAAACAAACATTTATCTTATTACAAAATAGGAAATTTAATAAAACTTTATTAATTAAATAATTTATTTATTAAAATTTTATAAAATTTAATATTAAACACACACACTAAATGTGTAAGAAAATACAAAAAAAAAAAATTAAAATTGCGACTCGCTGATGCAGTAAATATCAACAAATTTAAACAGTCACTGAAACAGTGATTTATTAGAATTTTTGTTATTGTGTTGAATTCGAAAGCAATAATAAATTTTTTTTTTGCAAAACGACCCTAATGACGATGATGAGTTATTACAATTAATCATCAGGATAAAATAATATTTTAATTTAAATAGAACATACGTATATATATATATATATATATATATATTTTATATTTTGAGATCTTAAAAAAATTGTCCGAAACGCATATATAACTGGTATTTTTTTTTTTGGATTCTTTTGAATTACCCTTTCGGAGATTACTAGTTAAATAGAAAAACGTCTCTAATAATGTAAAAAATAGATACGATTTTCTTCTGAAACTTATCGCTGGCCAAGTACTTTATCTACACAAAAACTTCACAGACGAAACGAAAAACAAAATAAATAAAAAACGCGTCATTATAAAACAACTTCGCTCGGTATCTAAAAAAAATTTGTAAAACAGCAACAAAATATTATGTAGGTTTGTAACTGAAACTTATCCATAACCAATGTGGTTGATATGGTTATACATCCTTATATCACATATGTTATAAATTATGATTTAAATTAATTTTTTTCCAAATAGGAAAATATTTTTTTTTCGAAAATAAATAAAAAAATTAAATTGATTAGAAAACACGGTCATACGTTTTCTATGGTTTATAATAAGTATGGTAATACATTTAAAAAAAAAAAAAACATTTTATTTAGTGGATTTGTATATATTTGATTTATATTTTAAAACTATAGCTAAATTACCTGGCTTCACCCGTGAGCAGTTTTGAATGAAAATTTTTTTAAAAATATTATGGAAAAAAAATGATAAAATTATTGAAATGCAATAATATATCCTCATTTCTTCTCAGGCAAAAAATGAAAATATATACTATAATATATTTGGAAAAACTCGTGAAAAAAATCATAAAAAGGTTTTATAGTATCGTTAGAGACTTGGTTCATTGATTTCTCAATTTGATGTTGAAATGATATCCGTATTCTCCTCTGAAAAATAAAATCGGATATGGTAAACCACCGTATGATCGATGAGTTTCCGAGACTCGATGAACATCACGATTTCTGCGATGAAGAATTATGTCACGCAAGTCAGGTTCTTCACCAACTATAACGATGGCCACTTCATCTATTGTCGGTGCATTATATTGTCTTACGTGCGTTGGCCGATAGGTGTTTTGTCGGCTCTATAGCTACAATTCTGTAGTCATCTTTTGGCATTTGTTCTAGAGAAATTCTGAACAGTCGAACTAATTTATTGTGTTGATCAAATAAAGTCTGTAACGCTGCTTATTGGTGTTGTAAACTCAATGACAATATTTAAATGTTCACCATGGTAACTGTTTAAAGCCTAGAATCCCAAACATTTCCCGAGTTAGCTACCACCTTCATCGGACCTATATAGGGTCCAATTGTGAATTTAAACCGTTCAAAGGCCCACTCAAATACGTACAAAAAATTTCGTACAAATCGGTCCAGCCGTTTAGAAGGAGTTCAGTGACGTACACACGGATATGTGTTATAAGAAAATATAAGTTTTGTTGATAAGCAGTTTTCATAAACTAGTAATATAAACATATTACCACAATAATTATTAGCCAGCAAGTATGTGTGCACACATATTTTGCATGCAAAATGGTAAATATTGTTTCAAATTATTGAAAATACGAAGTAAATGATATTGTTCAAATGAATCTTTAAGAAAATTAATGAAACCAATATTGTTAACGATTATTTCTGTAATAAATAACGCAATTTCTTGAAAAGATTTTCGGCATGAAAATACACGATTTCTCCACGATATTGTTGTAAAACTGATACGTTTTTGTTGTTGTTGATTTAAGTAGAAGTAAAATAAACAGTTAGCAAATCATTATTATAATTAATATTATTTCGTTTCGTGGCAAGGGCACTATTTGAGTTGTTTGATATTCGCGTTAAATAAAAAGTTTTTTTATTATTATTATTAACGAGTTTTAGTTTGTTTTTTTTTGTGTTCAGAAGTAGCTCGGCACATATACATTAAAAGGCTCGTTATCTTTTCTGTGTTTAGTCGCGCAATTGACCGTGTTTTTAATTAAATTTAATTATTTGTGTACACAGTGTAATTGCAAAGACTTTCTTCTGTTTGTTAAGTACGTAAACGACGTCCGAATGCAACTCGTTAATCTAATATATTTGGCGATTTTAATGGTTAGACACGCGTCGGACACAGATTGGCGTCAGTCCTAACCTTCTACAGTAGAATTGTGTGTTGTCCGTCGAAACTGCGCCAGGCTGCCTTTTACAATAAAAATCGCCGGTGCACTCTGTAGTCTATTGTTGTTATACCGCACAAAAGAAATAAATCACGGTAACGCTTTTCCCGTGTGTTATCTTTTGTATGTTTTTAGTGTAAACATGACCCAGGGGGGGCTTTACATGCATTAAAAGCCAACAGTCTTTTCTGCGTACACCATTTTTGCTCTCGGGGCACGTGGTTCGTTTAGACTCGTTTGTCCTTTTACTCGAAAGTACGCAACAATTATTATCTATACACGTATTTTATGCTAGTGTAACAAGGAACAAGTAGAATATATTATTACTACACCTAGTTCACAGTGCACACTGTACGAATACGTTAAAAAAAAAGTATTATTTTTTTTAATTTCAAATTTTTAGTTATTGAATTCAGAGTATATATGGTACGTTAATACTTATTTACACATAAATACGAAATTATTATTTATTTTTGTATATATGTAATTATAAAGTAATAAAAAAAATAAATGTTTTTTCTAATTTCTCCTTACAATACATTATGTTCAAATTCGTTATGGTATATATATATATATTATTTTTTCAATGTTAATTTAAATGTTTCGTGAAATTTCGCGTTTTATATTTATTACTGTATAATTGTCAAAATATAATATTAGAAATCAACATAGTTCAATTGAAAAGTAAAGAAGTAACGACACGTATTTTCAAAAGTATATTATTAAAGAAAAAAAAAATATAGTAAATGTAATTTGCAATTTCATTGACATCGTATAACATACTAAATATTAGATTCAAAATGAAGCGATTAGAAAGAATGTAAATTTTGTTTGTTTGGTACTTAAATGGATTTCATATTTCGGTTTTCTCAATAGCACTTCAACGTGTCACAGAAAAATAACATAAAATCGGTAAAAACGCAATTTCGTCAAAATCACATGTGCAGGCATTTGTAGACACTCGTCATCGTAATTTCGAAAATAATCGTCGTACAGGTTTGAAATTTTTCGATAAATATGACGTATCAATTTATAAAGTTTCGAAAAGTTTCTTCAAATATTGGGCCATATTTATATCAATTATAGATATGACCGCTGACATCAATAGTTTTGTAAATTACACTGAAGCTTTTAGAATCGTTTATTCGTATACAATGATTTATCATTTCTTTTGAATTCGTAGTCATATCAAAATACTAATATTTATGTCTGCGTAATTCACTTAAGGGATATCCAAGACATCTGTGACTCACTATACTATAAAAAACGCGGAAAGTAACGACATTTTCCAGACGTGCCTTGTTAAGCTCGAAATTGATGGAAAATTTTCAGAAATTTCACAAATATAGATATGTATATTTATTATAATTTATAATAAATAACTGAAGAAGTATTTTTTTTTACAATCAGAACAAAAAATAATAATAATAATAATTAAAGAAATTAGGTTTGGCAAATGTCGAATAATTGTTTTGACAGTTTTACCGGTTATTTGCAGTTTTTTTTTTGCAATAGTCTTCCTTTGCATTCAAGAAAATTATTGGAAAATTTGAAATTGTTTCAAATAAATTACCAATTAAATATGACAAATACGGTTTTATAACGGAAAGTAGTGTTACATATAAAGATCGGTGTACTTCCATACGATAAAGTGTTGAAAAAAACACATCAATGTTAAACCTATTTATTCTTCGCTTCACTTAGAATATTAAATTGGAATCTTATAAATAATCGAACGCACTAAAAACCAATACATTTCGCTGTTGAATTTTCGTTAACACCGCATCGTGCGTTAGTAATTAATATAATAGATATACATCGATACCTACTCATTGTCTTTAAAGCCGTTTCATGTAAAATAATGTATTAAAATTTATGAGTGTGCTTAAACGATTTTCAATGTATAATTTATTTTATTTTACTTATAATGCTCATAAGTAAAACGCACTCAGACCTAAATCTTAATGTAAAAATAAATAATACACGGTTTCAACAAGTCCGCGAATTCAGCTACCTAGGAAGCATTGTAACTTCTAATAATAAATCAACATCAGAATCAGAAAAAGAATATCATTAGTAAAGAAAGCATTCCAAAACAAGAATCAACTTCTCACCAATAAACACCTGAGTGACATAAGTACGTAAAAGATTCGTTAAGACATTTGTTTAGAGTGTGTTGACATATGGTAGTTGGTAAACATTGACAATAGACAAGAAAGACAGAAGTAAACTGAAAGCAACAGAGTTGTGGATATGGAGGAAAACGACAAAGACAAGATGGACAGACAAGATAAGCAATGAGCAAGTGTTAGAAGAAATACAAGAAAAAAGACAGCTGATGAAGATGATAGAATCGAGAAAAATAAAGTTAGTTGGACACATCACCCGACACAACGATTTTTTATTAACCAACACCTTTGAAGGAAAAGTAACTGGGATGAAATCAAGAGGACGCTCAAGGAAACAATATTTTGAACACATCCAAGAACCTATGAACTGTGCGTCTTATTTGTTTCACTGAAGAGAGTGGCGTCAAACAGAAGGAGTGGCTTCAACGACAAGGCAGTGCCTTTAATGATTGATGATGATATGAATTGACTAATTTTACTGAGTCATACACGTAAAATAATTTTATCATGTATTAATTAAAATTTACATTTATTTCACGTAAAGTACTAAAGTCAATGGATTACAGCGAAAATTATATTGAAAAAGGTCTAAATAAAATATTTTCCAATAATACATTCTTTATTAAAACAATTAATTAAAACTAGAAATTTCAAATTAAATGCTTACATACATGTGCTTCTATATAATTTATTTAAAATTTATGTTAAATTATTTATGCGAATTAGTTATACATTTTCAAAACTCTAGAATTTAAATAATTGCATAACAATATTATTAAAATTAAACAATAGTACTTTATTATTACTTATTTATTCGAAAATAAAAATGTGTTACAATACTTTCCTATGTTGCGTAGTTACACAAAATACAGGTAGAATTTTTAATTACTTTCTTTTTTGTGGGAAAAAATCATCTTTGATTTTATTTTTAACACACATATTATTTGTATTATCTGAATTATGTCTTGACCATAAATGTTCTTATATTCCTATAACAAGTCGGTTCAATATAAAAATATAAAATAGGATATTCCTTTAAATTAAAAATAAAAATAAAAATTGTATCTAGCAAAACTTTGAGTTATTATTATTATAATAAATAAAAGAACATTTTGTATTACACTTCTATTAATTAATGAAATATTAATTTTAGTTGAAAATTTCTTGTTTTTGTTTTTATTCGAATAAAACAAAATTTAGATTTGTTTCAATAATTTTAAACTTACATATTACATACCTATTGTAAGAAAGAAAAAGTGAAAAACCAATAAAATTTTAAATAACAAAAAAAACATAATTTTTTGAAGTAGATTTCAAATTTCTTTTATTAATTAATGTGGTAATGTTATAGTAACTATTCATTTTTAATATGAAAAAATATTAAGATATTTTAGATATTCGAAGGACAATAACTTGAATTTCTGAAAAAATACACAATACTTTTATGGCTTTATACGTTTTGAAATAAAAAAACACTCTTGAAATTAAAAATGATACTTTAGTTTCCATTAAGTTTTAATTAATTTTGTTAATGTTTAAATAGAAAATATTTTTTATATATACAATTTTAATACCAGAGAGAACAAATTATAAATATAAAGTTTTGAAAACTGGATAATTTTACTTATGAAGCTAAATTAAATATATATTCTTTATATTTTATTTTTAAATAGATATTGACTTTTTCTTTCATAAAAAATGAATATCATTATAATTCATATCAATATAATATAATAATAATAATAATAATAATAATAATAATAATAATAATAATAATAATAATAATAATAATAATAATAATAATAATAATAATAATAATAATAATAATAATAATAATAATAATAATAATAATAATAATAATAATAATAATAATAATAATAAAACACAATTTTACTGTTCTTTAGAATATCATCATATATTTAAATATTACTGTAGTAAATACTACTATTTCATAAAAAAAATTGAACATGTTTACATGTAAATCTGTTACAATATTTCATTCAGTTTTGTAATTTAAAATTAGATTTTGGGTAGCTGCTGATTTTACAATTATTTTGCAGTTTCCATTTCTTTTTCTCTAAGTAATAGTGCTCTGTATGTTTCAAATAGCTCAGAGCTTTACTATCGATTAAAAGTAGGTCACAGATGTTACTGTACAAGAAATTATTATGCTCATTAGTCATTACATTCTCAACAATTGTTGAGGAAAAATTGAGAAACATCTCTGTCTTATCCATAATTTAACGTAAGAAAACAATATTCATTTAATGTTATATGTAATAATATAAAATGTTATTTTTGAAATCACCATTATTCGATTATTAATAAAATCAAATAATGTAAATTGAATTATTTTTTCTTTTTGATTTTTTTATATAACCATCCATAAATCGTATTACTTTTATTAAAAATCTACGATATCCCTAAAACATATTGTAATGATTTATCGTTAGGAATAATAATATATCTTTAAAACACTCCTTCAAGAATTTTACATAAATCGAATTCTACGCATCATTCGTAGATCGTTATCTGTTTTTAACTTGGAGTGAAAGATATGTATATTGGTTATTTTGAAGTGTAATATAAAATATTTGTATTATATTTCGTCTATATAATTCAAAATATTATTATTATTATTATTTCAAAATTAAAAATTATATTTATTTTAAAATATTACTTATTATATTATTAACTCTATATGCATTAAACATATTTTTCGTTTAAGTACATAGGCGTGTATATAGCCGCATTTTTATTTTTCGTGTAATGGTAAGGTAAGGTTTATGTTCCGTGCGGTAAAAAATATAAACCTCGCTTATTGACAAAAGACCGTTTTTTTTATCTTTTTGTTTATATAGGATAAGAAAACATAAAAAAATAAAACATGATTTTCACAAGTTTTTACCTCTAGTTCCTGTGCTAATAAAAATCCATTAAGATTAAATTTTTATTGAAGGATAGACACGTGTTTATTGAAAAGGCTTGAAAATTAAAAGTAGAAAAAATATATGAAACACACTTCTATGGGAAAATAAAATAAAAACATAAGCTCCCAATAAATAACCAATAAAAATAGTGTTCCTATATTTTTCGAGTTTAGTCAAATATGATTTAAACGTTAAGTGATTATTTTATGCACGACAATGGAATTATTGGAATTACAAAATAATTGAATTTAAATATAATTTATATTATACTAAAAGTACTTATACCATAATAATAGGAAGAAAAAAAACGTTGAATATAACATGATTTGTATATATTTTAATTAATAAAACGGCTTTTTCTTTGATAAATTAAAATAATTATTCAAATAGTTTACTTAAAATGAAATGATTTAGTTAGAAATCTGTTTTCAAAGACTATTTAAAAGGAAATTCTAGTAATTCTTGCATGATACAGTACATTTATATTCTTTTAAAATTTTTAGTAAATTGTTCAACTTACTGTAAATTTAATTTAAATAAACATGCAGGTTTATGCAAAGACTAATCCGTAAAAACAATTAGCGTTTAAAAAAGAACAGGGTGTTTATCGAATCGTGTATATAAACATTAAACAATTGATCGAAATTGGAATGATGGAAAATAATAGTCACTATCTGAATATCGCGATTAACGTACGAATTGTTGTATAAGCAATATTTAAAATAATTTAGAATAATTTAAAAAAAAAATAAAATCATGATTTGATATTATTTCCTAAATCAATTTTAATTCGTTGTTATAGAATATGGGTACAATATTTGGTGCACAAAATCAACTTCATATAACAGCAGGAATGCTGTTATCCAGTTATTTGATCGTAACTCGAACGTCTTCTCTTCAAAATGGTAAGTTAATTACATGTTAATAATCCACTGAATTACTGTTGATTTACTTTAAACATATTATAATATACCTATTATAAATAGAGCGAATTTCGATTATACTGTATATTCTAAAATTAAACCACACAATATTTCACCTGAGTGTATAAACTATACAAACTTATCTAAATGTATTTCTATATATATATATATATTACCAATAAATAATTTGTTTAACCAATTGTACTTGAAAAAATATATTGTTACCTGATTAAATGCTTTATTGAATTAACATTCGAATTTCAAGTGATTAAAACATCCAACCACAAAATATATTTTTAGAGTGATATTAATTAACAGACAATAAAACCGTTTATATGACGTATTTACAACAAACTGCGTGTTTCTCATTATTCTGCGCCTTTTCTTTACTCATTGTTAGTATTCAGACTACAGTGTTTCTTAGGAAATAATAATACTTTGCCTTGTTTTTTAATTGTCTTCCGAGTTAAAATGTTTTGCACCGTAAAGGAATCAAAAACTGTTGTTTTATTATTACACGATGCGTATTGTAGAATTTAATTTTACTCGTACATCTAAAATTGTAATGCGAATAAAAATATTGTAGAATGACGTTCTTGAATATAAATAAATACAGCCTCATTAGTCATTAGTTAGTTTTATTCAGACACACAACTATACTAGTAGGTATAATAAAACATTACGAAAAACGTATATACATGTAAAATATGAAAATTAATAAGGAAATTCTAAGTTTTATGCTGGATTCTTCATACATATAGAAAAATTTAACTTAAATTAAGTAAGATATATTTGATAAGGTTTAGAGGCATTTCTTTCATGGTTGAGAAATGTTGTTAGAGTAATTTATTGCTTTTTGATTTAAAAAATATATTGCATTTTAATACCTACTAATTATTAGTGAATCTTTATTTTAAATGTTTTAAAAATATTTTTATTTTTTCTACTTTAACCAAAATCAAGATTTAAAATTTTTTTGACATAACACGAATTTTTTAAATCTCGGTTAATTGACTTCTAATAGTATGCTGTTCACTATAAATTAATGTAATTGAGTTTTAATAGAATAAACATTTGTGTACAATTCTATGAAAATATATGAATTCTTATTTTAAAATATATTATTGAATAGTAATATTAAACTCGTCCGAAAATTAACAATTTACAATTTTAATACCAATTACCTTTACACCTTTATTATAATTATTTTACTGTATTTACATAATTACATTTTTTAAATATCATAAATATTAAACCTGAATTTTGCTAACGGTAGCTTAAAATACGTTTTATCAATAAACCTTACTAGGTGAATAACAAAAGTTTAATCAGTTATTTTAAAATTATAACAATATTATAAATACGTTAAAATTTATTTGAAATAAATTCATCAATATTGCACATTTCGAAAAGTAAAACGATTTTTTATGGTTAAATTTGTTTTAAATTTACATTTTAGGATTGGAAGCCTGAAAGTGCATATAAAGATTATAATATAATAAGGATGTTTAAAAGATATTTTGATTGGTCTGTTACAATTATCATTATTTTTATTGTCTTCAATTTTTCAAACTTTAAATTTTTGCGAATTGAATGATTTTTCTATAAAATTACGACTGTTTTTTCTTTGTCATTTAAAATTCATAACAACGGTAGTTTTTGAATTTCAGGGATAAACATTTAATACGATATATTTCATTACTTTCATATAAATATACCAATAAAATGATTTAAAAATATAAAGCAATAACTAATATGAAAATTTCAAATTTAATTAACAGCAAATATAAGTAATTGTAAACTTTACTCTAGCGTCGATCTGAATCTTTTTGATACCATCATTTGTCACTTCTTTCGTATTTAAAATAAAAGAAAAATTTAAAAACTTTATTTAATTAATATATTTAACCGATACAGAAAGCACCTGCTGTTCCTTACATTTT
Source organism: Slavum lentiscoides (assembly GCA_032441835.1). Classification (NCBI taxonomy): domain Eukaryota; kingdom Metazoa; phylum Arthropoda; class Insecta; order Hemiptera; family Aphididae; genus Slavum; species Slavum lentiscoides. The sequence continues at coordinate 13,779,521 of CM063718.1, forward strand.
TTTACAACTTATTTTAAATTCTATTATTTTTCGATTATCAGTAGAATATTATTATTCGTTTTTTAATAAATTTATTTCCAGTGTTAAAATTTGATTTTGTCTAAATCCTAAGATCACGATACACGATCTTAAGGTACAAGATACAATGACACAATATCACTTGATACAACGGATAAATTATTCGTCTACCGTGTCCTCGATCATTATAAATTTTCTTCCGGGAATTTCAGGGATCATTGCATAAAGGCGTATACTTAGACGCTAACGGCGACTGACAACACAATGTAATGATTGGTGTAATACAAAGAGGAATGCGCATTAAACAAGTGTTTCCGGAAACTATATCGGACACAATCAGCGATCCATTTCATTTGATTTCAGTTTAAATCTAAGCAAATGCCACGTTTTCGTCTCATGCTATTTTAATTACAAATTATTTGCTCATTTTAATACCACTCGTGAAAAATAATCGTTATAAAACACCTAATATAAATTCAGGGCTTTGGAGAAGGGTATTTTCTTTCTTTGTGTTGCACACATGATTTATATTAAAATAGACGTATCCTGTTTCGAACGTTTCGATCGACCTAATTCGTCATGATTTTATTGTAGACCGATTTTCATACTTTTTCATTTTTTTTTAATTTAAAATATTCAAAAATTTAGTGATTAAACTTATTCAATTTCTTTGGAGGATTTATGGGGGAAAAAAAATTTGAAATGTGGAAAAGTCGGTATCAAGTGATTTTCACGACGAATTTAAATCTGTTTTCAAATTTCATTATCGCTCTAATTATATATTTTTAGCCTAATAATAACAACCCATTTTCATTCGACGATAACGAAATTATTGATACCAGAAGAGTAAAGCAAAAGTTTTTATTTGCTACGTTGCTATGTACAACATTCTTTATATTGTTTAAAATAAAACAGATAAGTGCGTAAAGAAACGAAATAAACCATTTTAAAGTTTCGCCACAATACTAGAAGTAAATTATTATAATCACCAGTGCTCTGTATTTCAAGGGAAAACTTACAAGCCTCATTTTTACGATTTTTGGGGTATTTTGAGTGGGTACTTGATTATCATATTGGATTTATATTGTCATATATGTATATTTATATATATTTTTTTCATAATGATTTATAAAATAATATTGATGTAATATCGACGTAAGAATATGACTTTTTTTTTAAAATTATACATACATTAAATTTAGATGTGATAAAATTATTTGAAGGATCAATGATTGATATAACTAACATTTATTTAATTATAATTTACTTCACCACTCCGGAAACGGTGGGCAAGTCTAAAAATATTCCCCAGATGAGAATTAAGAGTAATAATAATTGACGCCTATAACAATATAATGAGAGCGTTTTTTTTTAAATTTGTAATTTTAAATGAAGTCTAAAAAAATAATATCATGACGTAAAAAATAAAAATAAATAATAACTTTAATTTGAAATGCATTCGTTTAAGAATTTAAATTAAATCGAAAGGAATATTTCTTAGATAGAAAAATTGTTTTAACAATATTCAGGTTTTGGCACCAAAATGAAGAGATTCAAAAAGAAGTGGAAGTAAAATATTCGTAACTAAAAATATTTTAATTTATTTTAAGATTAATACCATATTATGGTTTTTGAATGTAGAGTACGTTTTATAAATTCGAATGGATTATTTTATTTGAATAGCAAAAATAAAAAAAAAATTGTTAAATTCATATTTAACAATATATAATGTACGTAAAATACGATTAGATGATTAAATAATGAATATTTTATGAAAACGCTCAACTGTCAGATACATAATTAATAAGATAGAAATGAAAACAAAATCTTTTCGATTTATTGCCAGTAAACTACTCGTATACCTACTTCAATTTCATAATAAGAGTATAAAATATAGAGTGCTAAATCGTGGCTCTTACGAAACATGATCGATGTTAATACAAAAATTGTTTATAGATATGTACGATTTGCTAAGCGTAGACGTTTCTACACAATTCTCATTAATCTACACGATTCTCATTAAAAAATACGGGGAACTTGGTAAAACGAATTAAATCGTTTCCTAAAATATCCTAGTATTTTCAAAAGAATTCTATTATAAGGAAATAGTGTTGATTTAATATTTATATAAATTAAGTTTCTTGTGAGTTTTAATTGCACAAACGTGTAGAATTAAAATAAAGAATTTAATTTATTTTATTAATAATAAACATATTTTGCGTGACTTCGGAACTTATAACCATAAAATCTTGCCGTAGAGTAATATGCTAAAATAGGGAAGAACATTAAAGAAATGTAATTATTATAACTCGTTTCATTTTCCTTTGGCACTTTATACATTGTATTATAATTCAGGTAAAATAAATATAAACATATTGTTATGATAATACCCGGTATTTAATGGCTCAATAACGGCTTATCAAAAATTAGAACATACTTAACTAAGCGCGTCCTGTTTTTGTTTTAAATTTATTATTCTTAAAATACTTCAAACTTTAGTCAAATTTACGGACATGGAACGAACGTTATTAAAAATATTCACGGGTGGTCGAATATTTGATTTTTACGACATTAACAACACAAAATAATTTTTCAGGTACTAAAAAACAGACTTTAAAAAGTTAGAAGTTTCGCTATAAATTACATTTTTAACCACCTTTTTTTTTACAATATAGTTTTGTTAATTTCTTTCCATTCACTTTTACAACTATAAAGTATAATTTATATTAAACACACAGAAAATATATAATTGATTTTTTCTTGTCTCAGTGCATATTAGAAAAAAAATATGAGACTGTACTTAGTCACAGTCATTCACAATAGTAGTTTAATCTTGATCGTATTTTCGGGAAGAGTGATAGGTATTTATTGGCGAATAAAAATTGTTTAGCAAAAAAAAATTTGTATTCGTAAATAGATAAGAAAATAAATTAATAAATTTTACAATTTGCTTTGATTATTTTGTTATCATGGGTACTACTGAGAATACCTACGATGTTCAACATTCTAGGGCACTCGATAGATTTTTATACTGCATGATACTATTACCATATCACAAGTTTTTTTATGGGTAAGAAAAATTGCCACTATAAAAAGCCGGTGAGAGGAAGAGGGCGTAAAAAAAATGTGTACCCAGGGCAGCAAAGTCCTAAATACGCCACTGGTCAGAAGCTGACATAAGTACATTTCTGTGATACATGAATCATTGATCTAGGTCTTCAAATGTCGGCACAAAAATATACTATTTAGTCTTCTACAACATGCCGACATTACATCATTACAAAAAGACCTTTAAGAATCAATCGTACACAATTTAGCTCATAATCTAAATTTTGAAATTATTAGGGCAAGATTATTGAGATGCAAAGCCTCATAGGATAGGTGTTTAGACATTAATTAGCCGTAATAACACCTTATAATTCAGTTAAAGAAATTCTACGGAGATGAAAATCGAGAATTTATGCTTGTTTATTCGTATTAACAACTTAAGTGATGGCCCTTAATAATGGCATCATTGAATTGTGGCTATTTTTTTTTTAATAAAGAAGGATCATCCAAAGAAAAAGCGCAGAACGTGAAATTTATGATATTTTTATGTCGCAAACGAGATATTATTACTCAGAAAATATCATTCATATTCAATGGTGTATTGGAAAAAGAATTTTAGCCAGGGAATATTCATAATATTTCACTGGTCCTTCTTTCCGTAGTGCAGGTCATAAGTCTCAAAATTAAATTACAGAATTTCATACATTACGACGACCAGACAGTGAGAAGTCAAACAAACAGCAGAAAAAAAAAGAATCACTCTGATCTCCAGACTCTTTCCGGTAGAATGAAAATAATGAAAATTAAAATTACCCTATGACGTAGACCTAATACGTATTTCATTTCGAAACAATAGTAATTCATTTACCAAGATACGTACAATCTTTAACACATTGTCAAATGATGACATTTCATCCAAACAAACCGATTCCAACATTTCTTCCGTATCGAATGAATATATTGGTTATTTTAAAATTTTAATATAATCACTAAACTGTATTGCAAGAAGCCGTACATAACGGCAAAATGATAATATGATAAAAAGCTTTTACCGGAAAATAATCCGACAATGCAAAAACTAAATTTTCGTGTTTTACGTTAAATATACAACACCGTATGATTTAACCGATCGTTATTTTTACCGTTTTAACCGGTGTCGTGCAAAAACTCTCTGTGTGTCATAGTGTTCACATATAAATGTCGTGTTCTCGGGTATAGAAGTTTAAAGATTATGCCATCGCATACAAAGATGAGAATATTGTTTTTTTTAACAAATAACAAAAAAATTATGATTAGACGAATCCACGATTATATACCGAGATGTTTTGGAAATAACATAATATGAACGGGCGTCGGCCCGCCGGGAAATGTCCCGGTTTCCCTCCGGCTCAGTCCGCCACTGATCATATTATTTAAATTGCGATACGCAATTTGCAAAGTGCACTAATTAATTTTTAAATTAATTTTTTATTACTGATTTTTAATATTTACCATGACATGTTATCTATTATTTTGTCAGTATATTATAGCTTGCTATTTTTATTTTGTAACATATATATATATACTTATACATGTATTTTTTTTTTTAATTAATATATTAATTTCATTGGGCTACATGTTTTTTTTTTTTTTGTTAGCAAAAACCGTACACTACATTTTTGTGATTACACATTTCGTGCGAAACTACACGTTAGAATAGATGTTCCATTGTCTAATATTTTCCAAATTGCAGATTATTATTTTTTTATTACTGTCTAAATAAATATTTCACACTACGTACATATTTTTAAATTAAAAGACGAATTTTTTTTTTTTTTAATGTTCACATTTCCATATTTTTCTATAGAATATTATAACTTGTGATATTGCAACAGCATAACATTTGTGGTAATTTTATGATTTAGGTATTATTTTTAGGCATAAATATACGTTAAACTATTACATTTATATGGGAAAGTATAGTTTTTTTTATATATTATATGTTCGTGGAAAATCATTGTCAGGCAATACATTGTATGTCGTCTAGAGACTAGATAATTGTGTTTCGTAATATCTATTTTGATTGAATTTTACTAAATTTGAAGTTTTTTTTTTTCAAATCACAAAGCAAAATATGGTAAAAATTGATTGTTCAAATGCTTAAAAATTTAGTTTTCATAAAAAATGTATTTGAATTTTTTTTAAATGTAAAAATTCACATTGGAATTATCTTATATACATTACTATGGAACAGACCGTATTTAAACATACCTATTGGCCATTGGGTTAAATTTAGACTTAATAATTTAATCAAACATATATTAACAACATTTACAGACAAGGATGTCATTTGTGTTCACTCGTTAGTAGGTTTTCGATATTTTAACAAGTTCAGTTTTGCTTGATTCTTATTTGCTATTCACCGCCCGCTGCGGCGGGCAAACCGGCTTTTTTTTTTTGCACGAAACGAAGCATTGCCGTCAATGAGGCTATTCTTAATGAAATATAGTAATATAAATTACCAATGATGACCGAGAGTCATCTTGTATTTTCCAACTCTTCTTATTGATTGTTTAATATTACATACGATTAATTACGAAAAGTAATAAAAATTCTAAATAAATTAACCACACGAACAATGCGGCAACTAGCTGTAGTTTTTTGGGCCTAGGACAAAGAAAAATGAACGATCCCTTAATTCTTATTTTTAATTAAATGACAGTACATTATGAGCCTAACTTATGAAAGATTCTTTCATAACACAAAAGTAGAAAAAAAAGGACGAATATTTAATTTTTTAAAATATTGATATTTTCTCTATAATCTTAAGTAGGTACGTACATTCAATATTTATGCCTTATAGTTTTTTTTTACTATAAATTTTAACGCTTTTTATTGTACCAAACAAAGATCTTTTACAATATGATTAAGTACGTTAACCGACCATAGACCATATATGGTCTATGGTCCATATACGTACCGTATGTACCATCATATGGTAAAATAAAAAAAAATAAAAATCTTAACTTTTACCACAACTTATGAACCTTACTGACTGCTGTACTTTATAATCGTTTTTATATATATATATATATATATATATATATATATATATATATGTAAATTTTAATAAATAATATTATGTAATAGCGTTTAATATGTTATATTTAGGTATACACCCTGTATATGTATTTTATTTATTAAAACGTTATTATTAATTATTTTTAGTGGATGCAATACATATTTTAGTTTATTTATAGATTTTTTTTGTATTGAATATTTTTTTTCTTCATATATATCAGGTAAACGAATTTGGCGTATTAAGAAATACGGGGTCCCGAAAATTTAGCTCGAGGCTGTTCTCCCAGGGCACTGCGTCCGTGTGGGAATTGCGGCAATGCACACGAATAATTGAAGTTGTTTGCCAGCGGACGAATGTTTTATTTATACTAAGAAAATACCCTACCTTAATGCGTCACCCGCTTTGAAATTGAGGTATCTGTATTTTCAAAGAATTTATTTCAAATAAGTATATATAATTTAAAAAATATAAAACAATCAACGAGAAAGCATTCGCCGATTACGTTCATGTGTTTAAATGTAGTAATTTACGTGTACAAAATTTAAGTTCTACGTAAGCGTCACAACCTGAGATCGGTCTAGCGTGATTTTGCTACATTTCCAGTTAAATGAATGGAGACTAAAGATGTGGCCTCCGAAGGAAACAAATCAAATATATTATATTTCATAAGTCCGTTCTTCTTTGAACCAGATGTATTCTTGCGCATTATTCACACCTGAGTTCACCAAAGTAATAATAACCCATTTTTCATATTTTAAGTTTTACGCGTAACGTGTAAAGAAATTAAAAATCTCTTGGAATCATATTACACCATTACGCGTAGCATTTAAATTTAAAATAAAAAAAAATATCAACTGGTGCGAAAAATGGCACAAAATTTAAATTACACAAAACGAATTATTTGATACTGAGAATTATAGTAAATACTAATAAGTGTTAAGTGTATTACATTTTAATATAATCAAATCAATTCGAATAAACGAGAAAATCACATTGCGAACTGTAGGTGACATAAAAAAAAAAACAACTATTCAGTGACAGTTTAATTCAAAGAATGGCTGCCTAGAGACGGAATATAAACCACAAAATAGGTCAAACACAGAATAGGGAAGAAAAGATTTATTTAATGTTATTTTACAGTCGTTGTTTTTTTTTTTTTTTTAAATTTTGTCGAATGTAAAATACTCATAAATATCAAGACACAAAAACAAACACGCATACATACATGCATAATATATACATATATAAATCATTAATAACATATTCAAAAATAAAAAAAAATTTATAACTAATCAAAAAGTTTAATGTAATTTACTCGTAATATAAAAAATTTAATTTAAATTTTTTTTCAACATTAATATTAGTTATAAATTGTTGTATTCAAAAATATATATACATATTAAAATCGTTGATTTAACATACTATTAAAACAATGAAAAATATATTAAAATAAGTAACTACAATACGTTATATCAGTGTCGTATTTATATATTTTGTGTCACGAGGCATCACAATTTTTATACCCCCTTTTTCCCACACATACACATTCATCATTTATCATAATTTATTAATTTGTGTCTTAAAAGATACATTTTATTTATTTGTCTTAAGGATTATAAATATTACAAAATACATAAATATAATAAAATATAATAATTATAATTATTATATTTTTAATAATAAAATTCAATTTCTTCAATTTTTTTTTTTTTGAAAATATTCTATATACTGTATATATACGGCCCGGCGATTTATATATACGTTTGGCCGTAAGGTATATATATTTATATAAATGTACCTTAATTTATTTTGCTGTTCACTAATTTGCTTCGCTTTAGAGTTGAATAATTTTTCATTAATATCAAAACAAATACATATATAAAAGCTCAAATATATGTTACTGATAACTAACAATGATGAAGAATTTTTTATTTTTTTTTTTTTGGAAAACAGGGATTAATCTATGAGGTAAGCCTTAGGTAAGCCAAGTATTAAGGAGCTTATTTTATACCTAAAAGTGATGACGAAAAAATAAATAAACTTATAAAGTTCTTGGTTCTTTTTTTAAATCAACTATAATATACGATAGAATAAAAAAACAACTGGTTCATTTAATCATTATATTGTTATATTCTGTTTGAAATGAAAATAACGGTATACTTATATTACAATAATTATATATTATTATACTATTATTATATATTACAATAATTATATAATTAATGTTTATTTTATCAACTTCACAATTTGTCATTGTACTTTTTTTTTTGTTAGTTCGTCTGTGTGTTAGTGTGTCTTAGATGAAAATCAGACATATTTATTATTGTTATTGTTATTAATAATCATCGATTTTTATAGTTATCGTTCGTAACAAATCGTAAGTATAAACCGTAAAAAATAAAAAGTAACCGTCAAAAGATTGTTGGGATTCAAAAATAAATCAACGCTGTCTTTGGATCCGCTTCCGGTGCCATTTTAGTGGTGGTTGACGTAGTAGTATAGGATGGAGTTTTTTTTCCAAAACAAAATGAACCCGCATAGTTCAGTCGGAACTGTTATAAAAGCGAAATAATAAATGAAATACGAAAGAAATTCGAAGGGAGAAAATTCGAAGGAGGAATTATTGAAACGTTCAATATTGAAAATTACGAATTTCTTTTTGAATTTAACGACGTGTAAAAAAAATCCACGTTTTATGTTACACACGTTTGAAAAAAAAAAGAATTATTATACGTAGACGAAGAAAATGTTTATTAAAACGTGCCTACCAAATACCAGCTATATATTGTTGTGAAACAGGAGAAATTAATTGTACGGAATTAATTTATTCGATAGGTACAGGATATGTTAAAATGTGTTCATATTTTGTCGGATACATCTATACCTAACTCTACGTTATACTTTTAGATTACAATAACATAACGTTATCATTTCTTCGTTGTTTAACTAAATATTAAAATTCGATTTCGATTTCGATTTACGTCGTATTAGGATAAAATATTTTACTTCGTTTCAATAACGTTTTACGTATATTTTAATTTGTTGTTTAGTTAACGATTGAAATACGTTTCTCAATTGAGCAATGCCCCCGCCTTACATATCTTCATAAAACAAAAACTCCGTGTCGTCTATGTTCAGCATGTGTAAAAAGCCTCACGACTCATAAACTTAATTACCAAGTTATTACACAATTATAATAATATACTATTTTAACTTATTCAATGTTAAAATATACACATTTTTTTCTGACAAAATTTATTTAATAATAACAATATACTATACGGTTTATTAATAACTTCGTATTCATATTTTATACATTTTCCATGTGTTTTGTTGGCTCATTAATTGTCTATGCCACTTTTTTCAAGAGTTATTTTTCCAAAGCTCAGAAACCGAAGTAACCTTAACCCGTAATACACTAAAAACCATTAAAACCTAAATGGTTTTTATATGTGGCTAAAAATTTGAATTAACCGCAGCCCGAACGAGAAATTTGGGTTAACCTAAAACCGAACTAAATACTGGAATTTTAAAAATAATGTGTGATATGATACTTTCGCTTTAAATGAAATTTTTTATTACTGTATTGGTGTATAAAAACATTTTTCTCTTACCGTATAATGATTTCTGTTGAATTGAACAAGGTAACAACTAATAATGAAATTTCGAATGATCAAGCAAACCAGGCCAACTAGCTTGTTTAAAGTTCAAACGCTATTGAATATGATGTACATATACAATATGTACAGAACAAATTAATTATATGAGAATTTCAGTCTTCATTATCGAAACAGTAATACAAGTATTATGTATTTTCATTTATATTCTATAAATTACAGACGAATTATATATTAATTTACCATGATTTTCTTTTAAAAAATCAGCTGGTATAAACCTGACACAAAAACTCATAGAAATAATAAGTGAGTTTAAATAAATTATTTGAAAGCTAAACAACAACCGGTATTAACCAATATTAACCAGAATAAAAGCAGTGATGAAGGCCTACACACCTACTAATTTAATTAATAATGGTGTTCGAACACCCAAATGTAACGAACAGCCGAAACGCAAACTCGAATAAATCATTTGGCTGATTCTGAGCTTTGGTTTTCCTTTTTATTCCATAAGTAAGTAATTTAATTAAACAAAATAAAAACATAAAAATAAATGGAATCCAGAGATTTTTATACCGAATATGTGATGATTACATTTGTAGTATTTTATGATCTTTTTGCTAATTTTTCATCCATTTTGCAATATTCCTATAATTATCTATAGTATAATAATTCATAATCGAATATATGAAACATGATATACAGTCTAGTCATGTGGTCTCTCTTTCATTTTGTGTGTGTCTTCATTAAAATAAAAATACATATTATTTTGTAAAGTTTATTCTAAAGTCGTTAAAATAAATGTAAAATGTATTTAAGCAAAAATATATTAAATAATTTATTCGAGGTTTTAAATCAAAAGTCGATATAATTACGCGTTTTAATAAAAAATATTTTTTCAATAATAAAACCATGATAAAAGTAAACTTTTCGTGTTTTATTGGACATAAATTCAATGAAATTATTATTATATAATTTATTCCATTATTATTATTTATTATACTATATCTGTATTTGATGTAATGCAAATAGAAAATAAGTATTGAGATTTTCGATAATAAGTTATTATAACTGTTGAGTGCAGTTATTTACTCAAGTTTTGAAATAACACATATTTTAGTTTTAATTTGGTAAACACAATGAAATACCACTTGAAGTTGTTATGGCAAACTTCAACTTGTTTCTTAAATAAATGAATCGTCTTTATTCTTCTCTTTTCACTATTTCTTTTATTCTCCAAATAATTGTTTGCTACAATGCAACAATAAGATTAATACAAAATACTGAACCATCAGAAAAATAGTGCTTAGGCTACTTCAAATAACAATTGTTACGAATCTTACACGTTTTTTTCTCGAGTTTTATTTTTCTTCTTGAATAATTTGCAAGCTTATTCATCTAGTTCTCTTTTTTTGCCAATATCATCCTTCCCGAAAAAATTTACTGGCTTCAGACGTTATGTTCACAATACTTTACTCGGACAATTTTTATCCATGAAACATTATAATGTCCACGTAATCCACGTAATAACGTTCATGTATTCGTGTACGCCTATAGGAGGCCTACATTATTTTTATGGATAAATTTTACCATGGAAAAATTAAAAATGTATGAGTACCCAAACTTTATGTCCACCATTAACTTAATTATTATTCATGTATAAATATATTTACTTTTATTGAAATATTAACAACAAATTTATACTTTGCAGTTTTTCAAAAATAATTTGAATTTATTTAAATTTCAACTTGTTCTGTATAGCGTAATTTAGGCGTTAACTTATAGCATGTAAATAAATCAAATATTCTGCCTTCATATTTATAAGTAGCACAGTTTTGTACACTAATATTAAACTGTCTTGGTTTATTATGTAAGACTACTTGAATGAATATGGATCTTTGTACTGAACACTACACGTTAATTGGAAGATATCTCATTGTTTTCTTCATCTTTCAATTATTAAAATCATAGGTGGCAAATCAACCTATTGATACCGTGAATGCTATCCATTAATTGGGTTTGTAATACTTCGAGAAAAAAAGGCATCCATCGAATGAGTTAGAATTCAGGGATTTCTTATTCGTTTTTGTAGACAAATTTATCGTCGACAAATAATTGTTATTGTTTTTAATGGATAAAATTTGTTGGGGGAAAAAAGAATATGAATCAATTGACTCTATTTATGATAAACCTATCTTTTTTTGAGAGATTCTTTTTTAATGAGAATTGTTATTGCGACTGTATATATTTTTCGTATAAAACATATAGATATATATTATATATTTCTGTCTGGCACTCCCCAAAATTTACAACTTTGAAAATAATGGGCACCTCAATATATTTATGTATATATAAATGACATAAAAATACTCTAATTTTAAAAAATAAGTGATAGGTATTCGTCAAATTGTCGTCAAGTTAGGTTAGGTAAAATTTTAAATGAAAAAAAATTAAGTAAGACAATTATTATATCAATTATATATTTTTTTAATTAAACTATTTTTTAAATAACAATAATAATAATAATAATAATAAATTTGATTGGGAAAATAAATATTTTACAGAGAATATAATTTAATACGGATTATAATTTTAATTGAAAATAATTTATATTTTTCAATTCAAATTTTTATGTGTAATAATTAAAATTATAAATAAGATTGTGAGCTTTTTCGGCGGCTCGACGTATGATGAAAGACATAATCAATAAAATAACCGCCGAGATATACAGTTGTTTCAAGTGCAGTGTAGTTGGGCGTTGGATTCAAATTAATTCAACAATAAATATGAATAGATAAATTATTCAAGACTTGGTATTTGCGTCACAATGAATACAAAGTTCGTTCGTACGAATAACCAATTCTGAACTGAAGTCTTTTTTACGAGGAGAAAAGTGCTGAAACGTAGTATGTGTTACAATATTGGCCAACAATTTTTAAATGTCAGTAAAATTCGGAAGTAACATTATACAACGGGATAGTATTCACATTATTTTTGTAATCGTTATACAATTGTTTGAATACTTTTTTTTTTCCAAAATCTATGTCTCTCATCAGTGATATTTTATTATTTTAAATTTGAATGCTTATAGAATAGATACTAATGTTATATAGTGGAAAGAGCTGCTGAGTCATATGTGATATTGTGAATATTTTGATTTAATAGGCGGAATCAGTTAATCGAGAAAAGAAAAAACTGTAATTTTTTTGTGTTTTATAATTGGATGATGATTTATTGCAATTGCTACATACATGGTATAACATAGTCGTAAATACCTTAATGACTATATGGGTTTTATTAAAAATGTTGTATATTATATATTGTTGAAAAAAATTGCAAATAATAAAATATTTTTTTCGTGGAGCTATTATAAATGTCGTTTTTAGAAACCACGAAGAAGTCACACAGTCTTTCTTGTTTTACGCGAAAATATAAGCGATTCCTGAAACAAAATCAATAATTTATTTTTGAGTTGATTTTAATTCGGGAAATACGATTAGGTCACATTCCGTTTCTAAGACTGGGTTGTAACATTGTCTTGGTCGTAATAGGGACTCTGGATAAGTTAGATTATTATTCCTTCTAACATTTATGCGTAGCTTGAGAAGAGTTGAAAAATGACAGAGAGATACGTTCGTATAAATAATATTAAAGTGTTGGTATTAAATTACGACATTTATAAACGATACGTTTGCAGAAAAATATTCTGTCTTTGAATATGAAGTTAAACATTTTTTTTTATAAGAAAACAATCGTGAATTAAGAATCATCAACAAGTATATTCGTAAAAATTCGTGAAATTTTTTTTTTTTCTTTGACAAAATTATAGTAATATAATTGAATAAAATATAATAACGATATTGCACATTTTAATCTATAACCATATTTCATAATTTAAAGATGACTAAATTGTTTAATTTTCGAAAATTCTTCGTTCTGCATTTTGCTATAAGTTATAATTAATATATTCGTAAGCCCGTGTAAACGTTCAGCCCACGATAAAAAAAAATGTACAATATTTTTCCCCATCGGAATAACCGAATAATTATTCAATTTTATCATTGACGTATTGCGTGTGTAGCATTATGTCAGTTTAAAAGCACAATGAGCGTTTAACATATTTGAACTATAAAAACCGTGTCGAGACCACAGTCTCTGCACGTTTAATTTTGGGGACGATGATTAAACAACTCGTCATTCCGACAAAGTAGTAAAAATTTTGTATTTACTGTACCGCTACCTATAGGTATTCGAAATGATAATGTTATTACAATATTTTAGTTAAATATTTTTATACGTGAATAGTTCAAATTTCGATATCGATTTCATCAGTAGACGAAGTAAAGGCATTGTGTGAATAATTAGTTCACTTTAATTTCGGTGTTACATAACATTTTTTTGTCTTAAAACAATTAACTATTTTCGTATAATGACGCGTACATTTTGATTTAAATTAGGAACAATTATTTAAAAAAATGATTTGTACGAGCGTTATTACACTGGTGTAAAATAGATTCTAAAGTACCTAACAATAAATGATATTTTAATGGTTTTCAACAAATAGGAATCAGAAAACATATTTGAATATTTAACCACATTAGAAATAAAAACTGTATGTTTTTATATTTGGAATACTACAAAAAACTTAATAATTAAAAAACGTATTTGAATAATATATAAATTTTATTGTTTAAATATCAAAATAGAGTGTGCTTGAATTAATTAAATAATCATGTAATGGTCAACAATTACTAATAGAATTCAATTATGATGAAAAAATTTGATAATGAGTTAATTTTATTCTTGCAGATAGTATTATTATAAAGTTTAAAAAAAATTGTTAAAAGAATATTCAAATTACAATCGTAAATATTTTTGAAAAGTAGTGTTTAATATACATATTAATATTTTTAATATTTAAAATCCTGGATCCGAAATATTACTCAAGTAAAATTATTAATATACAAAATACGTATATACAATAATTGCGTCATAAATAAAATTAACTCAATAAATAAATCGTTGTCCAAACAGACTTACATAGATGCGCGATACGTACTAAAATTATATATACTTATATACACAGCGTGTTCCATAAGTTTAAAGGCTGTGGCAGTAAAATCGGTACTACAAGCGCTATATTCACGAAATATTGGAAAATAGTTTCTACACCTTCCTCTCCATCCCTACGAAGTTTCAAGTCCATCGGATCACATGTAGCTGTTCAGTAGTAGTTCGTGTCGTTGCAGTTCAAAGTGGTCGCGGTCATAATTTCACGATGAATAAAAATTTCTCACGCACATGAATTGCTGGAAATGATTGAAACACAGGCGAATTCATTGTAACGGGTGACAAGAGTTTGTGTTACATACGATCCTGAAACGAAATGTCAAATTGTTGAGCGGGTCTCTAAAAATTTGTTCACGACTAAAGAAAATTGCGTTTTCAAAAATCAAAAACGTAGAAAATGTTGGTCTTTTTTGGACTCCAAAGGTATCGTTTACAAAGAATTTGTTCCTCAAGGTACTACTGTGAATGCTTTATTCTGCCGACAAGTGCTGGATATCCTTTGTAAAAGAATTGCGCGTGTTAGATCCGAGTTGTGGAGATATCGTTCTTGTTTCCTCTTGCACGATAACGCACCACTGTATACCGCGTCGATTCACACTCAATTTTTGGCAAAAAAAAATGATTCCTGTGCTCAGCCACCCACCGTACTTGCTTGATTTGAGTCCATCTGACTACTTTGTGTTCCCCAAATTAAAAATGGACTTGAATGGGAACTATTTTTATTCATCGTGAAATTATGACCGCGACCACTTTGACACTACCACGCGAACTGCGACTGAACAGTTACATGTGATCCGATGGACTTGAAACTTGGTATGGGTAGACAAGAAGATTATACCAATATACCACTGAAATTTCAAAAGATACCGCCAGTATTATTGATTTTAGAAGTGCAATACTATTACTTATTGGACGCACTGTACATTTATGTGTGTGTGTGTGTGTGTTACGGGCAAAAGCCGAAATCGGGCAAATCTCAGAAATGCCCGGTCAAAACGCGAATTGCACGCGGTGCTTGGGCAAAACATCATATTTCGGCGTTTGCTCGGGCAAACCTAGTTGTGTAGGTACTTTATCTACAGTTACTCGTATGTGAAATATGTAATAAAAGACGTGCTGTATTTAATTATATTTGTACAATTGTATATTTTATTTTATCGTATTTTATTATTATTATTATTGTAGTGTTTTAAGATATAAATGATTTAATATATAATTTTTTAAAATTTTTAAAATTAACATTATAATATTATTATATTTTTATCAATAATATTTGTACGCATTTTCACCATTATTCATTAAATAAATAAATAATAGAGATTTATTTTATCGTTATTTATATTTAATATCAAAATCAACATTTGTACTGTGAAATATTCAAATATATAGAAGCTATACAGCTTTGTCCATATGCGGCTGGTCACAACTAGGTTTGCCCGGGCAAAAGCCGAAATATGATGTTTTGCCCGAGCACAGTGGACAATTCGCGTTTTCAGCTTTTGCCCTTAACATATATATGTAGTTCAGTGGCGCAACCGGGAAATATTTTCGGGAAGGGAGGGTTATAATTTATATATGTAAATTATATTTTTGTACATTATACACTAAACAATATGAATAAATACCAATTAGTAAGGAAATATTACTTATTACTGTATACTACATATTATATTAAAATAAGAACTTCAAATTGATATTTAAATATGATTATTATACACAAATGTTTATTTATAAGCAAAATAAATTACCTACATTGTACACAAAAAAAAAAAAAAACAAAAGACCAAAACTAATAGACAATTATTGAAGACTTATATTTAATTTTCTTTTTGAAATTATGGCCAGTTCATCAATATGGACATCTTGGTGTATATTGAGTATTGCCAATTTGGCAAAGAAAAAAAAATTCTTTTTGTCATTACCACAAATTACGACAAAGTACAAATGCAACTTATAAATTAAAGCTCAAATTAAAAATACGCATAAAACAGTTTTACTTACTGCTGTTAATTTCATTCAAAAATCAAACGTTTATAATAAGTAGGAGTATTTATAATAAGGAGTATAGGTCGAAACGTTACCATAGGGTAAAAAAAAAAAAATTAGTAACTTACACGTAAAACACTTTTCAAATTTCAACGTTAAATCAATTAAAAAAGTACGTAAAATGAATTTTTATCACAGAAACGGAACTGAAAAAGATAACGTGATGGACAGTGTCCAGTATCAACAGTGTTTTCTGTACCTGCAAAGCGAAATATTATATTGTTGCAACTCGCGAAGTGAATTTGAATTTTGATTTATGTATTCACTAAATATAACTTCACTTATTAGTTACCTATCACTGATGACTTAATCATTAATTAAATTATTTTAACTTTTTCCAGTAGGCATAATTATCACACACATGCAACAAACTATTTTATTATTTAAGCCGTGATTTTAACATTTTAAATGTAATGAAAAAAAAAAAGATTTTCTGGTTGCGCCACTGGTATAGGTTTATATTTTAATTACTTCAATCTATATTTATATAATAAATTTTCAATTTGTGTTATAATTTTATAATACGTATATATATACGATATAAATATCATCACTTTTTTGTTTTTTTTTAATAAAAAATATTCGGCCATTTATTTGATTTATTAATTAGACACTTACTGTAACTTAATATTCGTGTATATTTTCGTCCGTTAAACACGTTTAGTTTATTACACTTATTGCGTTAAAAAAAAACCTAATTAATTTAGGGAATGACGTTAATTGTACAAATGTTTAATACCGTGTGAATATAAATATTTATTTAATGAATATTAACGATTCGTGATGTTTTAATAAATGATACGCTGTAAGGTAACCATTTATATTGTATATATATATAAGTACAGGGATATTTCCAAGAACTTGTAATTAATCTAGAAAAATGTTTTATAAAAAAAAAAAAGTGTGGAGTTCTTCGGTCCAATCTTGGACTTTTACTTCATTTCCCCCTGGAGAACTATTCGAAATTAAATGCAAAGTATTCGCGTTGCGGTAATTACGCGCGCGTACCTTCTCTGAATCGGTATATTGGACGCGAAATAAAATAATGCAAACGTAATAATATCCTTTTGCGAGCGCGTAACGCTGCAGCAGAGAAAACGAGAAATAAAAAAATGACAGAGAAAAAAGTGTATTATTAAGAAAACGAACAATTTTTCTTTTTTTTTTCAGCTTGTAAAAGCGAAATACTATTACGAAATAAAACAGTACGACCGAACGGGGCGAGTGCGGAGAGCGGTTGCCGAGTTACGCTGCAGTGAAAAGATTATACGAATGAATGCGTTGCGTTGTCGTATCTAGGCATGTTAACAATACAAAATACATATAATTAAACCTCAAAGGAATGTTTTTGTTGACTTTGTAATCAGCATTTTGCATAACGTGTGATAAAACGTACGTGTGAAATGATTAAATGTACATGGCCGTGTCGTTAATTTTAACGCTCCAAACTGTTTAATCAACCGCATTAAAAAAAATTACATAATACGAAATAAGTGTGACCTGTGATTTTACTTCTTGACCGACTTCAAAAAAGGAGATGGTTCTCGATTAAGTATGTTGTTGTATTTATATGTTTGTTCCATCATAACTCCGTCGTTTATGGACCGATTTGGACGAATCGGTTTTTATATAAAAGAATATCGCCTCCCAGTGCTCCCATACAAATTTGATAATTATCGGCCTGGTATTCTGCAAGTAATTTAGTTTTTTTTTCACATTTTTCGATTTCACAAGGATTGGACTTGTATGCTACCTAACCGCCCAGTCAAATGTGGGAAAAAGGAATGACGATATGACTACTAAAACTACTATGACTAAAAAAGATGAAATAAAAAATATTTTTAGAAAAAAAACGAAACCTACTTAAAAAAAATGCACTAAAATGTATAAAATATAATAATCAATAACCTTTTCGAAATCGGCGCCAAATTTCAAACAACATTACATTTCAGAAACGCGTTTTATCATTAATTTAATATGGATATTGCAATAAATTAATATACTAATAAAACGCGTTTTTGCAATGTAATGTTGTATGAAATTTGGCGCCGATTTCAAAAAGGTTATTGACTATATTTCATACTTATTAGTGCATTTTTTTTTCTAAGTCGCTTTCTCTTTTTTTTTTCTCTAAAAAATATTTTTCCCAACGACGTTTTACAATATTTTGATCCCGGTTCCAGATAAAAGGGTTTTGGTACCGGTTACGGTTCTATTTTTATTTTAGGGTTCCGAGTCCGGAACCGGTTAATTTCGGTTCGGTTCCGGACCCCTGTTGCACGAACGGTACTATTTATTTTCGATTTTCTCAAAAACCGTTGATAAACGTACGATTTTTCCACGGTCTTTTACCGCGCGCACAACGAAATAATATTATGGAATACAGCATTTATCGGGCTTAGAAACGTGGACAGTACAGAACCGCTAGTTAAACCGGATGGCTCAAAATTCGTGCATAAGCCTATATCGGGTAAATATCCCGGTTTCTCGTTACGCAAATTCATCCGTGCGTATGTAATATTATTATTATTATTATAATATGTATGTGTACAACGCGGAACGCAATGAAACGATAACGGAATATTCACTGCATAACTAAATGGCAACACGCGTCTTATTAAAATAACTTTCCAACTGCGAGTAAATAGCAGACGCGACTCGACGAGATGGTCCTTTTAGATAGAAATTAATTGATTTCTATAGCCGTGCTCCATTACTGACTATTTTCGAGTTTCCGATTGTATCTTGGACGTGAACAATATTATAGACGATGACGTTTAGATATTGTGTCTGATGCGTGTCGTGCCCAAGTGTCAGTTCACGGTATCGATGATGATTTTTTTAAATTAAAAAATACACTGCCCTATCTCTAATAGACATCACCTATAAGTGTTCATAAATATCTTATAAATATATATATTTGTTTGCAAGTTAGATTACTCGTGTGATAAAAGGCCAATTAAATTTAACAGTATTAAAAATTATTTATTTTTTTATTTTTTATGCCCTACAGGCCATTAATTAAGGCCTTTTGCATGCTTCCACCAAACTTCTTCACACATCCCGGTCCATTGCGTCATCCAGTCGTTTTGACTCGTCGATATCTGAAATGTCCTTATTTATCCTATCTAAACATCGCTGTCGAGGTCTTCCTGATGTTTGGCTTGTTATAACAAACATTTCAACATAACATAACATTTCCAGATCTTTGTTTTTTCGTCTTTCATATTCTCCATTTTGGTTTTGAACAGGTCCGTGGATTTTTCTTAAGACTTACCTTTCGAAGGTGAGTAATTTCTCTTCGTCTCCCTGCGTTGTGGACCATGTCTCACATGAGTACATTACTATTGGACGTAAATAGGAGGTGTACAGTTTTTCCTTCGTACCCTTGGATAATAGTCTAGACCTAAGCATCTTGTTCATGGAAAAATAGGCTCTGTTTGCGCTACTTATTCTTAATTAGCTCTGTTTATGCATGTTATTTATGTTTACACCTAAGTATTTAAACTCATCCACTTGTTCAAAGGAATAGGGGCCAACTTTTAATGCTAGTATGCTACCTTATTTACTGCATGTCTGAGTCAACGACCACGCCCACCGCAAGTCTATGCTCCCACAGTAGCGCGCCATCTGGTTTACATTACAATAATTTTAATAATGAATTTTGTAATGGGCTCAAATACCAGTTTAACAAATTATTTTTATTTCTTGACATTTCTATTGCAATAATGTCGTTTCAATCTGATTGTACTCACAAGCAGTGTTAAACACGCGAACATTTCGCGATTTAAACACTGAAGTTTAATAACCAAAGATTTCATTACACTCGTTTATTTTTAAAACAACGAACCGAAAACTTTACAAATATTAACGTGCTTACGTACACGATTGGTATAAACAAAAATTATAATCGACATTATACATTTAAACGCGTGAAAATTAGAGGAAAATATAAATCAAATTCGCGTATGTATGTATTGCAATTTTTCGGTAAAATGTTTTGTTTTTTCTTAACATACGGATCAAAAATATGTAACAGTATTTTGTTTTTTTTGATAAAACAACGTTTAAACGTTTTCGAATTGTTCGATCAATCGTTTCACAAATCGCGGCAGCTTCTTGCCTGCCGTCTTGTTCGGTGTTACCGACGTCCCTGCAGTGTTGCAGCAAAATCCCTGGCTATGCCCGGAGCAAAAACAGCAAATCACTAACGTTTTACGATTGAGACGACCTCGAAGATCCGTCGCGACCACGGAGTCGTGTCCATTGCTAAGGTGTTCGTCTGACAACGTTTTTCCATCGTACGCGAGCATTCCGTTGTTAACTTTGACCGGCTCGACTCCTCCTACTGCTGCTGATGTTTTAATAGGTTTCAGCATCTCCCAGCCGTCTCCACATCCCCGTTCTTCCGTGATCCCGTGGTTAGTACTCACAGAACGTACTGGTTTCGCTCCTATCGTCCTTACCGTCTCGCGGCGATACGTCTTCTTGACACATCGCTGTGTCGTCGGCGGATCGTTCGTCATCGCGAGTCCAGCTTTAGAGTTTTGCGACGACCCTTCAACGGCAGAGAATGACTCGAATTTCTCTACAAGTCGTTTAACTAGAGAGCCGTCCGTCAGTTTCGGGATCATTTCAAAACGTAACATTTCTCAAAAATCGTGTTATAATCAAAAGATCTTTTATACAGAAATGAGCGTACACAAATATTATGTTCGTCGCTGTTTGTGAACTAATATATTTGTTACGTTCGGCTGCAAGTTTTATAATGAACTCAGCCGGTCAGTACTCTAAGTAAACGGTAGTCTTAGCGTTTATTTACAATATTATTTCGGCCAGCTATAAAAATGCAAACGGATTTTAAATGACTTTTTAAGTTTGAAATATATTTGAGATCAATGTTATTTTTGTTTTTAGTATAGACATTATAGTTTTTATTACGAAAACACGCCACAAAATCGCGAACTGATAAAATTGATGTTTTGAATTCTCATTTTATGATTGGAACGTTTTTAAAAATATTTTTTATCTCAAATTATAGCCAAAACAATATAACACATACATAATATTTGTTTTTTGTTTTAATATTCTAAAATGTGTTATTCTATAGCAATTCTATCACATTTATATCAGTTATGTTTTCATTATAAAGTCGTAAAATAATTAATAACACATTCTATATATATATTTTACACACGGGTTATCATTGCGCATCGACTGTGTACGGCTAAATTTATCGGATACAGTGTGACCAGTACAATTTACTTTCATACTTTTAATTTTTCCGTCCGTATTCAGCCAAAAAAAAAAAAATCGCCCCCTCCTTGAAGTTTGGCCAAAACCGCTACTGCTCCTCCCATTACATATTTACAAATCTTACCTAATCTTGCCAACTTAGTTAACATATATATATATATATATATACTAGCTGATCGACAAGGCTTCGCCCGAGTGGTACATTACTGTTTTGTGTTGTAACTTCACTACTTCAGAGTATAGTAATATTTTGGCAAAGTTATCACTTAACAACACAAAATATTTTCTATTCTTTCTCGAACATATTTGTGTGTAAAATATACACGTTTTCCATTTTCTAAGAAAACGATCATTTGAACTACTGGCTGAGAGCGTTCATGTATAGGAAAATTCTCCATACAGCTTCAAATGAACTGATGTATCAGACATTTTGATAAGTTACGATTTCATCCGCTGATTCAACAGAGAATACAGCTTGATCAGAGCCATTTATTAATTTACCCTCAAACATATTGGAAGGACTAAATTGCAGCTCTCTCTCTCTCTCTTGAATATGTTTATCTCATTGATTGTCAAGAGTGAAAGTATGATCGTTGGAAACTTGGTAAATGAAGGATTGTGCAATATGGTACATTTGAATTTTATGTGTCTGATAATTTCGTGGTCATTTGTTAAATGCACTTTTCTTTCTTCGCTATTTCCTTTTTCGCGTACTAAACGCATACTTTTAATATTTGACGTAACGTCTCCAATATTTGGCCGTCGAGGCATGATCGTTGTACTTCGCTTGGTTGCCCAAACTATAGAATTTGTTGTTTACAACTTTGCTAAAAACGAGTACGCATACATTATAGCTATTCTACTAGTAGATGTTAGATTATAATACCGCGCCTATTTTGCTAAGATTATTTTTTTCGACCTTAAAGTTAGTTTTAAATAAAATACCCATAAATTATTATCCACTTAAACCTTTAAAATTCAAATTTGTGCATAATTTTTGTGGGTTTAGGTTCAGGAGTAATTACGACAAACAATGATTTACATTTGAAATTTCGAACGGTTCTCAACAGTTCATAAGTTACTGTTTAACACATAGAATCCTAAAAATTGTCCGTGTTACGTGCAACGAATGATACGCAAAAACAAAAAATGAAAAGCTAAAAACCATCTATGGAAAATTATTTACAAAATAAATAAAAAAGCCGATCCGTACGATTCAGTAGTTTCTGAGATAACCAGTTACTAAAAAAACTCGATTTCACATTCAGGTAGAGTTTAATACAGGTCATTCTTTATTATTTATTACGACAAACAATAATTTAAATTTGCATGGTCACCATGGTAACCGGCCATAAGTTACTGTTCAACACATAGAATCCAAAAATTCTCCGTATTAGGTGCCATAAATTATACGCACAAACTTTTCTCTTGAAAAACTCTATCCATTGGCGAAGACCGGAATAAAATCCATTGAGAAAATCGTGCAAAGACGCGATAAAAGACTTTGTTTTATATATATAGGTAATATGGGTGCAACTTTAATAAAATAGTAAAAACAAAAAAAATAAATAAATAAATAAATATTCGTAGGTATTATTATTTGTATACATAAACAATTAAGCCAAAGAGTATTATGTAAAATAAAGAAAAATATGAAAGTTGTTGTATTGAATTTGTATATTTACTGTTGGTTTCGACAAAAAGTCATCATTAGGTATGAAGCGAAAAGAAAAATACAGCAACAAATTTCAACATTATTTTAGGTTCTATGTGAGATTAGAAAGACAAAAGTTTTCGCAGATCTTTGTAAAAATATATTTTTATTTTGAAATAATACAATTATAATATTAAAAATGTAATATTTTCCAAAAAATATTAGTTTAAAATTATTATGTTGATGAAATATATTGTTATATTTTTGATACCTGCAAGCGATACGACTTTATAGAAATCCTACTTAGAACCGTTTTTATAATTCAATAAATGTTTTTCTTAAATTCTATATGCCCAATAAATCTATATTTAACAAATACGTAGAAGGCAATTTGTCTATAGATAAAAAACGTATGCAAAATGTCCTAAAGGTACGTTTATTTGTACGATTTTCGTTTTTATAATACTCTTATATAATATTTGTATTAATTTTTTTAATATGTGTTATAGGAATTAGCTTAGCAGTTAAATTTTACAATACATTTAGTTTTTAAATCTTTAAAAACTTTAAAATACAATTTAAAATCAAATATTCCATTGATTAATTGACAATTTTAGTCGTTCGTACATTATTTTTCCACTTTTCGATTATTCTATATTATTATAAAAATAAACTTTAATCGTAAACAAAAAAAAAAAACTAACATGAAATGTTACAAATAAATTAAATCCCATTGTTAAAGTATGGCCTCAATAAACTCCATTTAGCGATTAAAACAAATGACGCTTGTATTATGCGGCAGATTACAAATCCGAGTTTAAAAACGAAAAATGTTTTTATATAAGTGCGACGTGACTTTATAATAATATACGCCAATCCATTTTAAGTTGAAATTTCGAAAATATTTAAATATTATTTAAATAATTGTAGGACATAGGCATTAAAACGATATTATACATATAGTTTTATATTTTTAACATTCTGACTTAATGGACCATTTCAAATTATGTAAACTATATGTAATTATTATAATGAGTTTTTTTTTTTATTAAATTTTTTTCGATTAATTTTTAGGACTAAAACACTGCACTTGCATATATTGTACCACTATATCTTTTCAAAATTTAATTTCTCAACATTATGCTATAATATATAATAACTCTATTTATTTTACATTCCGCAAAACTGTATTCTAATTATCCTTTATTCGTTTTAAATTGTTTAAAGGGCCGACTTTTTTTCGTGGTTAAAGCGCTTAAACGAAAGAAAGAATATTGAAATAAGAATATTGATATAAGAATATTAATATAAGAATATAGAATAAAAATCGTATTGATAAAAATATCCGTATATAATCATAATACAGCGTAATATTGAATTATTTTTCGAAGCTGAATAATTTAATTATGTTAAAATTAAATATAATATATTTTAGACGATTAATAAAGACAATAATATTTGTTTTTTTTTTTAATCTTATTCCAGATTTGAAATATTATCAAAATAATATATTATTATTATCAAACAATCAAAACTAATTTGTTATCGTTGAGATTTCTGCTAGAAAATTTTCTCAAAATGAATATAGTTTCTTTTTCCCTGTAATTTAAAAAAAAAAATCTTGCTTGAAATCGTTATAGTTTATTTTTTCTTACTGGAAATGGACAGTGAAAACTGTAAGTTTTGCTCGGTGAATAGCTTTTGTACCTGTGACAGCTCTGAAAAGGGAAATCATTTTCAAGTGGTCGCGTGTATTTCCAAATGGAAATGGCTTGAATATAATCCCGGATGCTTTTAATACTCGGGGGTTTGCTTCCGTTTTGTTGTACTTGGTTATAATGTCTTACTCTTGCGTAAACTGAAGGATAGGTATGAGTTGAAACGCACTTTGCTAGTACACTAGGACAATACTATTGTGGTTTTTATGTAATCAAAGAAAATGTTTGATACCACGAGTAAGTATTATTTTTAATTTAATATTAAAAATCGTAATATTATTACAATTTAAACGTTAGAATATCATTTTTATTAAATATATAAATTTTTTTTAATCAAAACATAAACCAAAACGTAAGCAATAAATACAACAATATATTTTTAACATCATATTACAATCTCCAATATAGAATATTTTTCTAAAATGTAGATGTATTAAATACGCAATATTAAAACTTTTATTATTTATTTAATATTACCTGACAAAAGTGGACAAATATTTTCGTCAACGTACCAATATTCTCTTATTTAAATTCTTATCTCCTATCGAAATGTTCAAAATATGTTTTTGTTAACAAAATTGAATTTAAAATTATAAATTTCAATTAATTAAATTTAAAATATAAATATTTGCACACCACAGAAAAATTAGTGTTTTTTATTTTATTTATTTGGTTATAGACTTAAACCTGACATACAAATGAAAATTTAAAAAATGTATTTATTAATTTGTTTAAAATAAATATCATTTATCAACTGATCATATATGTAATACATTTTTATGACATAAAAATCTCGCATTCAATTTCAATCAATAAATTATATAATTAATAAAATAATTAATTTTTGTGTTTCCAGCCATGAGAATAAATAAATAAGTACATGATAATATGACGTTTTAGATGCAAGGTTCTCAATTCTATGCTTTGCTCGATTTTCATTTCGTTCATTTTAACGCTTCGTTGGTGATATTGATCCGGAACTATTGAGCTATTATTAAATAAAAAAAAAATGTAACGCTGTATTTTAGTAAAATACATCTACGTTAATAAATATTTAGTGAAAAATTTTACTTCAACACCTTTGAACATATTTTTAACTCTTTGTCTATCTCTATTATGGAAAAATAATCTATTAAATGAACATTTTATTGATCCAAAAAATCATTTTATTGATCCAATACGATTGAATCGTATCACGTGCATAATTGAATCGAAGTTTGCACCTCTATTTTTAGTGTTCTGTCGACTTGAAAACACGACGTGTGCTACAAAAGCGAACGCAGACATACAAACGATAAAACAAAGTACACGGGTCATGGAGGGGGGGAGTGAAAGGTTTTAAATATTGAAATGTAATTAAATGTCTTAGAAATATTGCAGCAAATATGTTTTGATGTCTTAAAAAATATCAGTTCTTTAAAAATATGTAAAGAATAATTTATAATGTTTCTTTATATTATCTAATGTATTTAAACTGGTTTTTTTCTAAACCGTATTCTTGATTTTAAAATTAAAATGTTATGTCACTTGAGAAAAAAAATAGAATTGATATAAATGTTAAAGGTCAAATTAAAAAAAAGATGTTTTAAACGCATCACGTAAAGACAACGTGACTTAAATTTAATATATTATATACCTTTTCCGTGGTGAATTGAATCTGTCGCAGTTGTTATTGGTTTTTAAAGTTACTTGTTTTTAAATTTCTTGATTTTTACCTTATAGTATTATTTTTAGTACCGATAAAATATATATGTGTAACAAATTTAAACTTTAATTTAATTATAATATGTTCAAATATAATCAATATCTGTTATTTATTTGTGAAACGCAAATAGCGCGGTATATAAATTGATAACGACGATTCGGAAAAAAAATGTACAGCACAATAAGTATTTTTATCAGTTTTTGTAAAGTCTAAATATTGACATTCTGAGAACACTCGTGTATTGGAAAATATTTTTAAAATTATCTTTTTTTTCTATACACTTTATTTAATAAAACTTTAAACAAAATTCGTATTTCGCAAAATATTACAAGTTAAAAAAAGAGATTTTCTCAGTAAGTGCTATACTTATACTGCTAAGTTCAAAAACTCCTAATATAATATTGTTCGTTGTATTTTTAAATATAATGTATAATCGGATTTCACTCGAATGAACTAGAAAATATAACCGTAAATTAGTCCAAGATAAAGCAGCTTTTTCGTCTTCTTTGATGTTTAATATTATTTTCGAAATAAAACGATAAAAACAATTGAAAATAATACGACCCTTACTTCAGAAAAGCGATCGTATAAAAGCATACGTAATCATTGATATAAATATAATTAAAATTTTTTGTTTACAATAGATTTCGATTTAAGACATGACAAGACAATGTCCCGAAAGACGTTATTCTGTCTAAATTTCAATAATTTTTTTTTTGTTTTATCGTTTTGTGAATTTGTGAAAACTACTGGAAATACGATTTAAATTTTAAATCACAAAGAATCTCAGTATATTTTACTTTTTAATATATATTAATTAATAATATAATATTATTTAATATATTTCTATTTCGATGTTCAAATATTATTCGTATGACAACAATAACACAGTAACATTTAAAATACAATAAATTGAATTAAATTTATATGTGATATTAATAACAGTAAATTATATAGTATTTAGTCAAATCTAGATTTCTATGTCCAAGGAAATTTTCTATTTGCAAAGTATATAAACATTTTAATGAATACCTCACGACATCTTGTACGTTCAATTTTACATAACATTTATTTAAAATTCGTAATTCTTTTATAAACAAATACAAATTCAAAAGTTACTACCGTATAAGAGAATTTACTCAGTTTTCATGCTACGGCCTACGACACATATTATAAACATTCGCGGGTACTGTCATCGATCATAATTATTGTATATAATACGGTGATTGAAAGCAGGTCATTTGAAGGGAATCCATGTAGACAATATTTTATATTATTGCGAGTGAACCATGTCAGTGTGTGCGTAGTAAATCAACATTAATTTGTGAATGTATATATTAATATGTATATTACATAAATCTGGGATTCCAAATCATTATGGTCACGTCAATAGTATATCTTATCGGCAAAACGGATGTGAACAATACAATTTTATTAATAAAAAAGTAAAAACAAAAAATAAAAAACAATATGGAAAAAATGAGAAAAAACATCATTTTTGAGAGTTAACGCGAAATTATTATAACATAATAAAATAAATAATTTCACGTTAACTCTCAAAAATGATGTTTTTACTACCATAAAGTAATATTTTTATTACACACTTTACACTATATAATTATACATTACAAATAAATAATACGAGTATAGTGTGAATTGTGTAATAAAATATTACTTATACTGTTTATAATACATATCAGTCTGAAATTTGTATATTTCTAATTAATTACATTACTATATTAACATGATAACGGTTACACACATGTATATATACATATTACAATTACATAATATTAAACTTAATGTAATATAAGTATAAATAAATTATTCATTTTAGTGTTTTTCATTTGATTTTAAGATATAATTTTCTTATTTATTTCAAAATAAGATGACGTAATACATTTTAAACCTTCGCGATTCTATAAAATAAAAACAATTCATTTTTAACACCAAAGTTTTTCATTGTGTATTCGTGTGCATAACTTACATTACTTCTAACAGAAAATTTAAAAAACAACAAAATGAATTGCTTTTAAAACTTTCAAATATATTTTGTACAATAAATTTGTTTTTATAACTTAATAACTCAAGATTAATAATATATGACCAATTCTATAAATCGTTCCAGTAGCAGATATTTATGTAATATCCTAATAACTAACTGTAGCCTTCAGGTATCACCAAATCCAAAATAAATAAAATAAGAGGAATCGGTCGTCGGATTATACAATAAATAGAACTGATATTTTACGAAAACGCACTAGAAAAAAGCTACTATTACTTTCCACATAAATACCAATACATTCCTACAATTTTCCACCATAAAATAATAGGTTTTTTTAAAAATTTTATTTGATTATCAGACGATAGGTTCAGAATGATACAAGTGTAGAAAATAGAAATTAAACGTGATTACAAAAAAAATTGAAATGTACTATTATGAAATTCGTAAATGGGTGACGTATAGAATTTAAACTTTTTTTACAAAGTGTTAAGTAATTCATTTAACGTCTGAAGTTAATTTAATTCGACAACGAAGGTTTTATAGTAGACGTTTTGTGTTTGATTTTATTGGTTTTCTTCGGCTTAATCACGGCGTGCGCATGAAGACAGTTTGTCAAATTGGTTTTATCCAGGCCAGTTTAATTATAATTTCTTCTATACACATTTAAAATTGAAACCCATTTACTTGTCAACCAGCTGAACACGGACCTTCAAAATTTGCGCTTTCTATTAAATTTGTTTATTTGTATTATTTTAATAGTTTATCCTATTAATGCGGATGATAATTGTTTGTATTCTATAGTTCTATACCCACGATATATAATATTTTAACGTTTACTCATTAAAACTGTATCATATTTAAACGTATGACTGTGATAGATGGTAGTCTATACAGTGTATACCTGTTTATGACGTGTGCAGTGTGCAATGTGTGTGTGTGTGTGTGTGTGTGTGTGTGTGTGTGTGTTGTGATTTCCTAAGAGTTTTTACCATATAAATAGACAATAGAGATGTTTTGTTATCCGAGAGAAAAATTTAATATTTACCGAAACCATTGATTACAATGAGGAGTTTAATCTCATCTCCTTTGTTCTTAAATGTCACCGACAAAAAGACGAAAAAACTTGCGATGTGTTAGATAATAAAGTGAAAGAAAAAAAGAAATTTTCTTGTGGAAACCAAAAAATAATTATTATTTTTTACAAAACCGTAACAGAAGTTTTTTTTCACAACAATTAATTAAATTATAATACAATTTATATGATATTTTTTTTATTTATCACGTTTTAATATGTTCAATGCGTGAGCTCATTGTTTAATATTTTAAAATCGGTTGAAACTTACGTTCAAATTAAAAAAAAATGACGGGGTGTTTTTTTATATTTATAATATGGAATTTATTTTAATATCAAAACAATTTCGATAATTATTACAAAACTGAAGCCTGAAGAATCATTCTTAAAAAAAAAAAATGTGTGTGTGCTAATTATGTACGTCAGTTTTTTGTTTAATAAAACAATATCTAAAATTAATACCTAAAATTTAATGCGTAATCTTAAATTCTTTTTGATAAGACATATAATTGCAAAAAGAAAATGATTGTCTAATTTACCTGACCGATGGTTTTAGACACATTTTTCATGCGGATGTGTATTGTTTTACCAAAGTTCCATTGAATAACCTCCTTTCACGCTTTAAGTACTCCTTTCAAAATTATTTTCACATACATGTCCTTTCTGTACGCATGTTACCACCCACTGTGTTCTGTTTTTGACAATCGTCATAATACCGGAGATTTTAGTAACTCTTCGTTAAGTAGTCGTTTACTCTATTTCCAACTAATTAGATTTAATAATAATTTATTACACTTTAGTTATTTATATATTTAATATTTTATCACAGCTATTCACAAAGAACAAAAATCATACAAAATAATCACTGATACAGTTTCTATTCTTCTTTAGATACAATTTCTTTTCTTTTAAAAATAACTATTTTTATTCTACTGTAATTTCATATATATTTTTTTTTTAGAACACAATAAATTTGTTAATATTAAATTTTAGCTGTATATGCACACTCTTTGATTTAAATCAAATTTCAAAATTTTAAATGAAAAGAACATGCTTTTTTAGGATTTTGGGATTGGAAACCCCCACACTTTATCTACGGCACTGAGAGTACTCCAAAATCTATGTAGTCTATTCTGCACTTACTCCAATATTCTATATACCATACACACACGTGTGCCGAATAAATACGAGAGACACACGACGTAAACATCAAAAATTTTTTGTTTAAAAAAAAATAATAATTCGTAGAAAAAATTAATACGAGTATAACAGATATTATATTATTGATTTTCTGAATACAAAATAATATTGTCAAATATGGGAGTGGGAATAATATTTTTGAATAACAAACAACCTACCAGTTTTTTTTCTTTATCCATAGGTGTGGAAAACCAGTGCTTATATACCTAATATACAAGTTCAGTGATTCATAAATTGTCCCAAAAGTGTCCGTCGGCGAATATTTTTCCCATCGTTTATAATATATTTTATTGTTGTTGAGGAAAACACTTGCTATCAATTATCATCAATGATAATATTGTGATAAATTTAAAAAAAATTATAATATATAATAATGGCATCCATTACATCAATTATATGTTATCGTCCAATATATGTATACATTTTGTCTTATATCAGTATAACTATTATAATTATTTGCTTCCTTATTTATCTAGATAAGTAATAGGTAGGTATACTGACTTTATAATAATCAGATATTGAACAACGCTATGTACAGCTGATATTAGAATCAGATACTATAGTAATGTGGGAAATGTTTTTCGTTTGATAGAATGGTCTACATAAGAAAATTAATGGTTTTAAATATTATTCGATTTGTCTTTGATCGAATTTAAAAGAAATGTAATAGAATTGGAATCTTATTATACTCAAATAGTTTTTCTAAAAATTTCTCGGACAAATTTGCATTTTTAAACACAATCGTCGCTACGCATTCTCTAACATTGTATTTTTATGCGATCTCATACTGAAGAACACAATGTATTATCATTTATTTGAAATAAGCTGGTAAAGTGACTAGCTCTGTGTATAGAGTATACACGTCCCAGGTAATTTGCTGTAGTAAAACGAAATAAATACAAGTAAATGAAGAACTGAGATGGTATGTGATTTTCAGTACAATAAAATGAAATAAATAAAATAAGGGTAGAATGAATACATTTTCGAAAGGTTGTAGAAAGGACATGTGTGGTGCGATGAAATAAATTAGAGAGAGCCGAAAAAAGTATGGGTGTTATTTCAGCGGTGAATGAAAATAGCATAAAATGAATGGAAATGAAAAGAAAAAAGAATAATAAGGCTTATTTCGTTAAAATGAAGAAAACGATGTCATTACATGAAATTATATTACTTATACGCTTTATCCGTAATATGATAGAAAGAATATTATGTTATATGTTATATTAGATGTAATACGCGTAAACTAATTTCCACGCATTTCTCCGCCATTTTCAAATTTAGCGTACACATTTTTAGTTTGTAATTTGATTGAATTTTTTTTGATAATTTTTAGAATTTGTTTGACACTCTTTCACCCAATGTATTGATAAAACGTAGGAAGCTAGGCAATTGTATCTCCAGCTCCATCCCTTACACTGAAAGATGGGATTTCAATTTTTTCTTTCTTTTTTAATGGAAGTTATTAGATCCCACTTTGTTTATTTAATTTTGATATAGTGAGGATAGGCGTGTAAAACAAATTCTGAAAATTATCGAACAAATAACGAACTAAAAACGTGCATTAAATTAGGTGTAATACGTGACGATAAAAATATTGTTGGGAGAGAAAGTGAAAGCTGTTGCCGCATTTAAAGGTATCGCTTCGAGATTTGTTCAAAAATATCGACCAGTTAATAAGTTAAAGTTATGTTAAGAACTTTATTACTTACTATATTACTCTCGTAATTTGATATAAATGAATGTACTGTTAATTTATTACATTAAATAGTTAAGATACAAATGAAAAATAGTAATTGTTATCTATAGTTAATTTATTTCAAAGTTTAAAAAAAAATCTTTATTTACTGAACATTACTATTTATGTCAGATAAAAAAGAAAAAAGCTATTTTGTGTACCTACGTATCAATTTGTATTTTCGTTTCAATAAAGTGTTTTATGCACGATTTAAAAAAAAAATATGCGAATAAAAATTTTAGAACAACTCTAGGCTCAACTGAATCAAGCTAAATAAAATTTAGTTTTAACTTTTAACTTTCACCTATTGACCGATAGGTCTAGATTTATATTGACCATATATATATATATACATTGTACATACATGTATTCCTGGTCCTTGGCAAGTTTTCAGTAGAGAAGACAGTGAAAATTGTATTCATACATACACAAATTGTACTTTTTGCCAGTCGATATTCGGACAGCACCTGCATTGCTGCATATTCTTATATAACGTTATATTCTCAGCTAATTCCCATTCAAGGTCTTACCCATGTTTTTACTCTATACAAGCAAAGGAAATTGTTTACTGTTAAATACTAGTTAATGTTAATAGTATTAGAACCGTATCCAGTAAAATTTTGAAGTTTGATTTCTAAAATCAATTGTAGAGTGCATTTTAAAACTTCATTTACATCTAAATTAGGTTTTTTATTTATTTATTTTTTATTACAAAAATGTGTAGTGCAATAATATCTAACCCTATAATGTCTAATGTTTAATGACTATACACTTAGTCGTGGTAGCTGCAGTATTACATCGTTTCCCGCGGTGATTAAAGATTCAAGTAGTTTCGCAAACAAAAAAAAAAAACTTTAAAATATTAAATACTTTATACAATGAGCCATAGTTTATGTATATAGGATCAAGTTATAATATCTCGTTTTATTTTATTTTGAAAATAATATTACGAGAACCTTGAGCTACTATTATTACTAGTTCTATGTAAACAACACAATAATTAAAAATAAATATAAATAAATTGTATAATGAAAAATATATAAATATGTATATATATATATAATTTATATACTTATTTTGAATATTATTTTTTACAACAGTTTCGTAGATTCTCAACGACGATTTAAACGCGTTAACTTCACGTTTTGACCGTGTGAATGACAAAAAAATAATAAAATACCGATATTACGACAATATCGAGCGCGTGACTTTCGTCGTTACTGGTATTTCGGCGTGTCGTCCCTATTAATATCTTTCCGAGTCGTTATAAAATCGAAACAAAATTTCTCTTCTTATATCGGACACGTGTCTGCACGTGCTAACGTATCAATTTATATATTATAATCAGGGCTCGCAAACGTTATAATAACGTTTTGATTATAACGTTATAATTGCAAAATATCAATTGAAACGAATATCAAAAAACGTAACGGAAAACAATAAACACTAATTTTAAACTATCACAAATTAAAACATATCATTAAACGAAATAATGTATTAACGTTATATATCAAAATATCAAAAAACAAAAAATAGAATTACCGTTATTTTAATTTTTTTTTTCCAATTTACTATGGAAAATATAAGCCTATGGTGTAGGTTTATTATTGTTCTATAATAAGGCTGGGTTCACATGGACGCGTACACGCGTGTCAGCTAGACACGTGTATTGAGATATTATACGGTTTCCGATATGTCTTTCGCGGAAATTCTCTTTCTGCGGTGTGATATCGCGAATTGAAATACTGTTTATTGTTATTGGACCTTTCAGATTATTTTTGTTTACTTGATAGTAAAAATTATTCAAAGTTACGTGCCTGAGAAGATGTCAGCTAGCCAGAAAAGTTTCTATTGGTAATATAATCAACGTTTTAAGAAAAATATTCTGCATTGGAATATAAAGTCAAAAATAAACCAAGGTTCTCACTGAAAAAGTGTATAAAATCAAAAAATTAAGGATAAAAAATTAGGACTTTTATAATCAATGAAGTTTAATGAAGTACATTACGTTTATGAGATTTGAAAACGTGCTGTAGTCTATGAAATATGAATGGATTTATTAATTTGGAAAAAAATCGATATTAAACCAAATAACGTTAAATTATCGATAAACGTAAAACGTAAATATTATATAACGATAAAACTTTCTTTAACGTTAAACACAAATAATCCATAACGTTAAAATATACCATAACGATAAACGCAAAAGATAAATAACGATAAAAAACGTTAAAACGTTAAACATTATTATTTTTTTTCAAATGAGAGCCCTGATTATAATAATACATAATATATTTCTAAATATGAATGCGAATGTGATAATACTCGTATATACGATCTTGACGTTCAGTGTATGTATATTATATTATAATGGCGACGTTTGACATTCGTTCAATCGCCGACGTTAATTTGATATACGCGTCTATACCTATCTATACGTACACATAATATAATAATATTATGTGCGCTGAAATCAAAAAAAAAAATCGGTAGTTGGGGGGCGGGTGAGTTTATGCGTATACGCGTGACGTATGAACGGGAACGGGGGGGTGTGCGTGCAATTGAACATGAAGTTGACACGGAAAACGACCGTTCCGTACAATTTATGACACCCATAATAAATGGTGGGTGGGATATGGGTTATATCGCCGGTTTTGCGCAGCCCTCTCCGCCAAAATTGATTTATCTCTGTGTGTGGGGGCATTGCCGCCGACATGGACAAAAATTCCGAATCGTCGTTATTGCCCTCCTCCCCCTCTCCGCGATATTATATAAACCGTACAATTATTACGCGTTTTAATAACACACTATAATAATAATGCATAGGAGTATACAAATAACCGTGTAATATATATATATATTGTATATTGTTTCGGTCGAATCTCGATAAATATATTGAGTCGTTAATATATTATTGATGTACTCGGACGAGTTCGTCAAGAGAACGGGCATAATTTTTACTATTTTTTTTCTTTTCCATACGCGTTTTCTTTATTAGAATTAATAATTTTTCATTGCGCATTAGTGATACGTCGTCGTGTCCTGTGCACGGTACAAACGTCCGAAATAATATACTCGTGTCCAGTGGCTTATCCAGAAATCCAATGCTGGCCATTTTAACGAGTTGATAAGTTAAAAATTAAGTTAATTTTAACTTTTAACTTGATTTTTTATATATATATATATTTTTTTTTAGTTGTACCGACGACAGTGGGGGATCCGCTTTCGCATTACTACCCCGAGGCGGAAAATTTCTATTTCCCCCCCCCCTTCCCCCGGTTAGCCGACTGTTGCGCCGTCGTTTATTCGAGAAAAATAATACAAACGTTAGGCACAAGCGCATCAGCGCAAACCACACACGACACTTGTACCTAAGTTATATATACAAGTATTGGCCATTGGCCCATTGTGGCCTTCGGCCCGCATTCTGTTTATCTAGCACGGTAAGGTATTCAACAGAGATCCGTCTTGCCGGCCCGGTTTTCTGGACCAGCCAACCTCGAGTCTCACGACTTTTTTATATTTTATTTTTGTTAATTTAACTTATAAATTTAACTT
The DNA here is from genome assembly GCA_032441835.1 of Slavum lentiscoides. NCBI lineage: Eukaryota > Metazoa > Arthropoda > Insecta > Hemiptera > Aphididae > Slavum > Slavum lentiscoides. The sequence continues at coordinate 13,816,284 of CM063718.1, forward strand.
TTTTTTTTGTTATATAAACTTTTAAATAACAAGTTACTTTTAACTGAAACTCAGTCAAGTTAATTTAAAAATAATTGATACATTTTGATTTCATACTGAAAAAAAAAAAAAAAATGTTGTTTTACATTAAACATTTATACGATAATATAGACGGAAAATAAAATCCGCAATGGTATTTACCATTTATTTTAGTAGAAGTCATTAATATTAAACGATTGTAAATTCCAGGTAATTAAATAGCACGCATGAAGCAAATTTATTTTGTTTTGACGTAAATTTGCATTATTATTCGTGGAATAATATTGTATTGTTGACGTGAATTATTATCACACGATGGTTTAAGGAAAATACTATACACTACTACAGATAAAATATTTATAAACATGTACACTATTTAGTAGGTACAGTTTTTGTCAATTCATTATTGGCGAATGGCATATGTGGCTGTCCGACGAAAAAGTAAGCGTTACCATTTAATAATATAATTTGAACGCACGAAAAAAAATGTCATCATTGTAAAACCAATACATCCTTTCTACGTTCTAAAACTAAAAAAATTAACCTAAAAATTTGAAAAACTTAAAAAAAAAAATTAACTTAACTTTTCGCTGAGAAAAAAAACTACTTTAAACTTTTACTATTTTTTTTTATATTAACTTAACTTAAGCTGAGTTTAAAAAAAAATCATTAACTTGCCCAGCATTGCAGAAATCAGTCAACGGATGTGGGGGTCAAACGTGGTATAATTTACAAGTGTATCAAACTCACAACACGCAGTGAAGGCACTAGCTTTTGCGGGTCTCGGGCAAAATAGATTATAACTTACGCGAGGCTTTTTACTGTATAGACACGTCTCCATAGGAGTATTTAGAATTATTATCGTCGTAAAAAATAAACACCGTCATTTTTACTCCAGAAAAATTATCATCGCTAATTATTAAAGAAATTTATTCACTGTATTTTCAATTTGCCAATAAAATTATTATTATTATCAAATTATCATTCGTTTACGATATGCGGTATATAATTTTTCAATGTGTTCATTATAATATATTAATTTGAATATAATTGGCCGAGCCGTATGGAGACTTACGTTTCGTTCGTCGCAAGGTACTGTGTGGTGTCAGATGTGTCATTGTCCATCGATTTTCATAGTACACTATTCAATTGGCTATTCATAATACAATATTCACTATTCAAAACGTCCAGACACCCTCTACATAAGCATATCCAGTCATCGGTTTCGTGAGTCCGTTTTTATCGTTTAAGAAATATTCGAGTTATTGTTTTCAAAAATATTATTGTTTGATACTAAAATTGTGTTTATAATAATTTCTTTCGTACACTTTTTGAAACATTTATTTTTAGTACGTTACCTAACTCCGAATTATATTCAAAAATATCGTAAAAGATAGGTACGCGTAACAGTGAGAGTTAAAAATATTGCAGCGCGAACATTGCGAGAATATGGTAGACCATCACAGTCACAACGAGTGTACAAACCCGAAAATACTGTAAGAAAAACGCAATTTTATAGCTACATTTTCTTCTTTTTGCGAATAAAAAAAAACCCCATTTTTAGCGCTTATTATTTACCAGCTAATACGTATGTATTATGCAAATCTTTAAATTTAGTGAGGCTGATTTTGCATGTCTGTCCAGGTACGCCTATACGGAAAAAACACAATTGTGTATTACGCGTATATTGTTTTCGGTGCACATTTTATGTACGCTACTCTCTTGTTTCATTTTCTTTTTTTTTTTAATTTTCTTTTCGTTATAGTACTCGACAAAATGCGTTCCGATGTACAGACTTGTCGTATATTGTATTTACATTATTATATTATTCGCATTATATTAACGTTACAAAGAAAAAGTTTATACACAATTTTACACGAGTATATAGGACTATTTATCCCCCCCCACCCCCACCGTTCTTATGTTTAATTCGTAATTTTATACCGTCGTGAATTGTGACTCCGAAGCGAATGAAACTCGGTTTCTATGAATTTGTTAAATTCGTATTCGGCGAAATCGGATGGTTTATTAAGTTGATCGCATTACACTATTCTTTATACAGGAACGGTTGCCATATTTGAATTCATGACGAAATTTTATACGTAATAAAAGGAACGTTTCCATTGACATATTATATCATAATCATATATGTATTTATACATCCTTGAAATAGTAAGCGTACCTACATTGTAAGTACATACCTAATATTAATTTAATTCGATAAAGTACAAAAAGCATTAATATATTGATTGTTTTTTTAATTTGGAATATTGAAACATATTTAGACAGTAAATAAATATGGTAAATATAAATTTGCGCGCTGCCACGCTATAATACGGACACAGTTTTGTTACTAAATAGTAAATATAATGTACATTTTTCTAGTATTCATTATTTACCGATTTATTACGTATTCACAGGAACCACATTATTCCGTCATACCTGAATGTTATTGTTTTGTCGAGACAGGTCCACTGCAAATCCGCGTATGATATTCTCATAATAATTTGTAATCAAATCAACATAACGGAATTATAGAAAAATGTTATTTTATAGTAATAAATATTTACATATTATTCGTTATATTAAATAGTTAAATAAATTTTAACGACGTTAAAATCATTCAAGTTCATTAAAACTATAAACATTGTTCGTGTTCCGTTTGAAAAAAAAAACGAGTGACTTTCACAAAATACAAATGTAAAAATGTATTAAAAATGTATTAAAATTATTTATATATTTAATATTGTAAACCTTTTAAATAAGAAACAACTTTAAACGTCATAACTAAATAACAGTAGCGAATTAGTGTCAATTTCAACATTCTAGGACCATTGTTTTCGAAATTCTGGAAAAATATAATAATGAATTTTGACGGAATCAAGTTTTTCCCGTTTTTATCATAAATTTTTTTTAGTAGCTTTTCGGGTTGCGTTTAAAAACTATTGAGAATATCGAAAAATGACCTCTTTGAATACTCGCTTCGGTAAAATTTGTTACTGGAAAACGAGTACGTGTGTAAAAATTGGAGCATTTCTATTAGTAGAAAATTTGTACACAGAAAAAAAAAAATAATAAAAATTTTTCGTACGAATACTTCCTAGCAATAGAACGTATATGGAGATTTTACGATACGAATGTTTTCAACCATGTTACCAATGCACGAACGGTATCGACTGTATTTTCAAATATTTATTTGTTTTGTTATCAGGTATGATGAAGTATAGCAATTTTAATTTGTTATTTTATACAAAAAATGTTCTTTGATATATTATAAATATCCATATAGATACACGTTACATTACTGAAAAAAAGCCAAGGGAGGATCTGTACCCCATATTCTTTCTCTATACCCGTAAACACGCCACAGGGCGTGTTGTAGAATTTAATTTAAATAATTTTACTTTTTCGTATGTTCGTATGCTTCATAATGAAAAAACTATATAGGTAAAATTTGTTTCTTAAATTATTACTTTTAAAAACGTGTAAGATAAATTACACGTGAAATCCTGAGCATAATATGAAAATCGAAAACGTTATAATGTTACGGGTAACATCGTACTATATTATCACAATATTATAAAAACGAGATTTCTAACATGAATAAAATATTTTTGTTTGTTTTAAAAATCTAACATAAATTCTCTCATCGTTTCTTTGTGAAGCATTTCTTCATTTTTAACAGCTATAAATAATTAAATAGATGCAGTCGTATACATATACCTACTAGTATGGTAAATATTATAATTAAATTTACGGTATTACAAATTGTATTCATATATACTGATTGTCCACTATATTGTATAGTCGGTTTTGTTGAAACTTGTTTGAAATATAATAATAATAATGTACAAGTGTACCTTATTAAATATTATGGTATATAAAAAAAACTTTTATCTTTCTTTTGGTAAATAAATAATTCTTAAATTCTGCGTGAGGTGTTCGAGTTCAATTATTTTTTAATCGTAGATATAAATAATTAAGGTATCTGTTTCAAATAGAAGTTTAAAAAACAAAACTAAATAAAAATAAATTAAAGATTATATCAACCGTACGTACTAAAAATGTCCATTGAATTTATATGTCGTCCTTTTCACTGTAATCGTAAACTCTAAAATAAAATATATTTTATAATCATGTTTTAATTTAAAATCTATATGATTAATGATTAAATCAGGTAGGTACACAAAATGTGCTTAAATATTAATTTCTATGTTTACAGAAATAAAAGTAAGTACAATTAATATCAGTAAAATTTAAAATATTTTAAAATTAATTTTTACATTGAGTAAACATAGGTATGTAAATATATATATATATATACATACAATTTCATTAATTATGAAATATCCTGTAAGTGGGAAACAAAATACAGTTTTTTTCCATTTATACGACTATATCCATAAGTCAAAAGTAGAAAGATAAGATACTTATTACATCTTATTACCAACTGACTAAATCACATACAAAAATATATATATATGTATAACTTTCACGAAGAAATTATTATGTTTTACGTAAATGTTGATCACGAAAAACAATAAAGTGAAAATATACATCTATTTTAATAACGAAATGCTTTAAAACAAATGAAATTACGTTTTACTTGTATATATATATTTTTTTATAAAGTAAACAAATTATTATTTTGAGACATTTCTTTAATAAATATTTTTATGAAATTCATATTATTTTCACAAACTTTGAAATAATTTTCCTGATAATGATTATTTATAAAGTTTTTAATAATAATTACTAAGGAGTAAAACAAAGAAATTATAACAAACCTATAAGAGTAGACCTGCCTACACATATATTATTATTGTTATTGTTTTTAGTTTTAGTTTTTTTTTTTTTTGTGTGTGTAGTTTAATCCATTTATTTGAATTTCTATAAATTGTCTAAACAAATAAATAATAAAGCACTTCACTGCAGTGAATTATTATCATATGTTATCTAATATATAGTAGTTTATTATTTAAAATAATAAGTAATTTCTGAAAAATAGTTACCCAAAAATGAGTAACGGTATGGTAAATGGGAGTTCTCTACTTCTTCTGTTAGATGGTATAAATAAATATTTCGGTCACTTGGTTTTACCATTCCAATCTTTCTAAGTTACATATTGTGTTTTTTTCTGGACTAAAATTCGGTCATAACCGGTTACTCGTGCATGGCTTTTTGTTAAGCCATAATTCCTCCTCTTTTTGCACATGTCATTCCCCTTCGGAACCTACGAAGGGGGACTTTATTTATATATGTTATCATTGTCCTAGTTCGTCTCTCTACAGGGCTTCCTTTTTCTGATTTCGTGCTATTTGTAGTAATTATTAAATACTCAGCTATTTAAGTCTTAGAAGAGGTAATTTAAAAAAAAATGTATACAACATTTCAACTGTATTCAAAAATCAATTGACAACTCGAAGTCACAATTTTATTTTATTTTTTATTACTACTCATCGTGCATAAAATTTTCCGACAAAGTGTATTACACCGAAGCTCCGTTAAGAATCATTTTATTAAATGCACCGATTTATCATTGCTTTCAAATATGTAATAATAACAAAACTCTAGTGAGTCGAATGTTAGATAAAACATTATCTAAGTAATTCACTTAAATGACATCCACAATACCCGTGGCATGCTAATTTATTATTTTTTTTGTAAAAAAATTAATTTTCTCTAATATTATAGTTATACAGGTTATTACCTGTATAATTTGTCAACAATTTTAAGACTGATAAAATTTTCGTCAAATGAAATTTATATATAGATATTTTATTACAGTAAAAGTTCATATATTCTGTAACAGTTTTATACGCACATTACTGATAACGTCATGAAATTTATGGACGATAAAATAAAATTAAGATTTTAATTATTTTCATTACGTTATTTGTAAAGTATGTGTTTAATGAAATAATAAAATTATCAAGTACTAAAAGTAATAAACTATATACACAGTAAACCGTATATTTTCAATTTAATTTTTAATTATGTACCTATTCGTAATTTACGATATACGTAATATAATATGATGACTGTGTATTGAATATTTGAATTGTACTTAAATCAATTAAATTTAATTAATTAATTAATTATTTTACTATTATTATTTTTTTTTATAAATATTGTTATTTCATTATATAACGGAAAAAACAATACGAATTAGATAATGAATCACCACAAACAGTTTTATAGTCATATTGTTCCACAACACATTAAAAGACATTATTACTTTTACAATATTCAATTTGAGTTTTCCCACGGCATTACTCCAGATGTTTAAAGTCTCCTCGTGACTTTACTTATTTGTACGAGAAATATTGTTGTCATAAATTGTTTTATAATATAATCAGTTATTTACTGACTTGAAGAAATCATTAGAATCAACAATAATAATTTCAATATTATATTGGTATACTGTTACAGTGATAACTGATATTTCTTGAGAAAAAGCCGAACACATTGTGTTTTCGTATAAAATTCTACGTGAAGTCAAAAAGTATAATACATTATTTTCAATTTTCTTTTTTTCTTACGTTTCCAGTGTGCGAATACATATATATATATATATATATACACTAAACATCTACAGACTATTATATTATACAATGACATCTAAATTTGCTAATGTTGTTGAAGAATCCCTTTGCGAAATTAAACCTATACCGAGAAACATGAAATATTTCAAAATATTTTTTGAAACCGTAGAAAATATAGAATGCATTTTCCAATTATTTTGTGTAATAAATCCTATTATCATACATTTCACTGTAGTTTCGTTCCAAATTCAACAATTTTCCTTGATATTAATTCTTCTCCTTTGGTTTATTTTGCCCTCAGAACCACCACGTCTCACAACCAAGTATCCTTCCTTCCGAATCACCGAACTCATTAATCGCAGAATTTATAATACCTGTTAATAATGAGTAATTTATAATTAGTCGGTAATTAAAGAGGAAAAAATTTAAATTGTAAGATGTACCAGTGTACCCCATTGTCGCACAGTGATCGCCATTGTTTTGAAATATAAAATTATGGAACGATGTTCGAAAAGGAAAATATTAAGGGGGTTAAAAGCGGACATTTTCTCTCCTCGTCTTACACACCCGAAACATAGCAAAGCAGACGTTTCATACTTCCAACGTATACCGGTCGGTCTAGTGATGCGATGAGAAATTTGAAAACAGATTTGAATTCGTCGTGAACTTTGCAATAGAATTACATTCGCACTATTTTCATTTTTCATAAGATCTACAAAATTTCGTTATTAGCAATTTTTTTTTAATTTTAAATTTGTTCATTTAATTTTTAACGATTTATGGAAAAAAATTAGAAATGTGGGAGAGTCGATCTCAAGTAGACTTCACGGTGAATTCAAGACTGTTTTCAAATTTCTTATCGCACCACTAAATCGATCGGTACGTTGTAAGTAGGAAACGCCTATTTTGCTATGTTTTGTGCGTGTAAGACGAAAAGAGAAAATGTCCATTTTCAATCCCCTTAACACGAAAGGTTTTGAGCATAACCCAACTGAAAAGCGGCAGTTCAAAAAGACTAAATAATGCAGCGTATAATATGTTAAGAGTGATAACGTGTATGTAAATTGTCTTTATGATTTATTTTGTTTAAAATGAAACATAAATATAAATATTTTTAGTCGCCGTAGTCGATTATATTTTTATAATAAATTTCCAAGGATTAAAATTTATATGGACAATTCTATGTTCAATTAATTTTATTTCAGTGGTATCATATAACTTTGTTGACTGTAGGTGTCATTTTTTTTTCTTAGTAAGTATCCAAGAGAGATGTCTTCATGTACAAAATATAGTCTACAGGCATTTGAAAATATGGAATATTAAATTAGTGTTACGTGATAATAAAATAAAGCACCAACAAAAACAACTTAAATTAATTTTTAATCGATATAAGTGCGAAAGTTATATTTATACAAAATTTGAAAATGGTTCTAAAACATTTAAATTTTGTCATAGTGGATTATTTTTAATTATCATAATAACAATTTGTATTTGATTAAAATTCATTATAGTCGTTTTACGTAATAGATTATCGTTACATAATAGTTTAAAACATAAGATCGAGGGAATTTCATCTATTTCGGATATTTTTTTTTTTTGTAATTATAAAAAATAAATCATATTTGATTTCTTAATGTTTGGAATTCAAACCATTTTAATTGTATTGCACGAGTTTTTCATAGTTCATTCTACCATCGAGAAAACTACTGGGAAATTCAAAAATTGCTCCTTATTGTAGTGCCATCTGTGCGTTTCAAAAATGTCTAAGCATGACTATGGATTTTATCATTCCGTGCAAACGAAAAAGAATCCATTATGTGCGACTGACATAGATTAATAAATAAAACCAATACCTTTAATTTAAAAATATATGTGGCGAAGAACGGGCAATAACCACTTTGCCCCTTCTAAAAGCGTTCCTGATACTTTCTCGGTTCTCGCAGTCATTGCCGATTTATTTTATTGACGTGTCACGCCTTTTAATATATCTGATGATTTTTAAATTTCAATTCGTATTATATATTTCCGTATAATATTTTCTTAAATTGTATATATATATAATATATAATGCTTTTTTTTATGTATTACCGCTTTGAAAATATTTTAATTATTTTACTGATCGTAATGTTAATTTTTTACACTTTATATATTTTTTTTCCCCCGACAAATTATTTCATTGTGTTTTAATTGCAAAAAAAATATTTTTCTCTCAATTTTTCCCTAAAATACATAATTCTCGTTTATTATTTTCATATATACGATAAAAATATCTTGGACATTATATAATTTAATACTTGCGATCATTAGTCCCCATAAAAAAACCCGTATACAATTTAATTTTACATTACAACTATTAACCAAGAGAATGAAAAAATTATTTTTGAATTTCGAAAATGTCGTGGAATTTCACGTTTTAACCATAAACATTTATTTATTGATTTATGTCTCTATTAAAAAAAAAAAAACCACATACGAGTATTCGTCAAGGTTTAAATGTTCTACAAATATTCACTTAAAAAATGTATGATTTATTGAACATTTAAGTGCAGGCGTTAATTTATTCAAATACACTTTATATTGTGTAACATATATTAACATATTTTTTTTCTATTACATACAAATGAAATTAATTTAATCCGGCGTGATCGATCGGAATGGAGAGTGAAGAATCAATTGAAAGGCATCAATTAAATATTTTATTCTGAGTAAAAACAAAAAAAAAGGTCAATATCTGCTGGCACTATATACGTTTCTATATATATATACGAGTATAGTGTAAAAAATTGACATTTCGGTTAGTAAAATAATTAAAATATATTCAATGAAATAATGCATAAAAAAAATTCCTATGGAAATAGGAAAAAATAAAAAAATAAAAATTTATTATCATCGATATATATATATATATATACAGGTATTGTCTATAAATATAATTTTTTATACGCAAGTTTTTGCGCGCACAAAACCGTAGAATTTACAACGGCAAAATGTCGAGTCAATGCCAAAAGCATTCCGAAGTCTAATAACGAAATATTCGAAATTTTTTTCCACCATCTTTTCGATATACTGTACGTATACGTATAAAATTACCCGGCAATACTTCTCAAAAAGGTACGTACAAGCTGGTATTTTCTTGTGTAATGTAACGGTCAGCAACGAAACAACGCGCAGTAGCCCCAACGTTGAACGGTACACTAATATCGCCCGTTTCAAAAGTATAGGAGGTTTTAAAAACCGTATACAATATATACTATATACGTATAAGAGTGTAATTTCGGTATTTTTTTTTTTTTTTTTGTCTTTCCTCTTTATTTATTTTCGTTTGTTTTTTCTACCCAGAATTTTGTCGACTGAAAAACTAATTAAACGTTTATATAGTTTTATACGCACTTCTGTCACGTATATAAGCGTACAACGGTCCGCAGGATTGTCGTCTCGTTAAGTCTTCGAGTGAGCATCAGGCGATATCGGCTCTCATATAGCTCGAGCTAAAACTACAAGAAGAATGCGACTTATGGGTGTGTGTGTGTATAGTCATACGGGCCGCAACGGCACGGGAGGAAAGCGGAATGGGGGGGGAAACCTACCAAGCGTTTACGTTATTTCGGCCAAGCCGATAGGTTGATCCGTTGCCAAGACTATTAAACGTCGTTGCAGATCGTACGCTGTAACGAGCTTCGAATTCACCTCTCATCATCAACGTTCGGACGGACGGAGGACGCGGAGAAGAACAAACTCAATCTAATAAAGAACGGGGGAAAAAAAAAATCAACATTTGTATACCGCACCCTCGGTAGGTACTGATGGAAAATAACGACGACGCCGTTTTTTTTTTTTTGTATATCAATTATAATTGAACAAAAAAAAACGCGACGTAAGAAAACGAAAATCGAGTACGATGACGGTTCGATCATAGTCTCGATGTAATTAAGACGTTAAAATGCCAGCTCCCCCCCACACACACATCATGTGATCAACACCAAACGAATTGTAAACCGTTGTACATCCTATTTGCGAATTGAATTTTAGAATTTGTAAAGTATCAGAAAATCATCCGATCTTTTTCCCGATCGACTCGCATCAATTGTAAGCAATTGTGAAAAAATATAAATACAATTTTAGAAAATAAAATGTTTATTATTGTATACGCGCATATAATATCGTGATTATCGTTTATTATTCAATAATAATCAACTATATCGAAAAACGTGTCAGTTGGAATGTTCAACATACGTCTCTTAATTACGATTTTAACACCGTATAATAAAATCATTTTCCACATTTTTAGTAATCATTGATAGAAGTTTAAATATGCACAGAGATAATTTACAGATTCCAGAACCGGATTTAAAATAATTATTAACCATGGATTACAATTTGTTTGGGGTTGATCAGACCATGTGTGGAGCACAGGCGGAAATGGGTGGGGGGCTTAGGGGGGCTAAGCCCCCCAAATATTTTATAATTTGTATGTATTTTGGATATTTGACTGATTATGACTGTCAAAGACTGCAAACTCGAGGATCTCGCAGTACACGCAGACAATATTGCAGACGCGTCTGGTCCCATGTTACCTCAGATCGCGGAATCAACTGTGAGTAATACTCTGGAAGCTACGTTAAATCTTAAGCTTTCACAGCTAGCACTAGGGATTAATCAGGAAATCACGGCACTGAGAAAGGAAATTGCCGAGATCAACACCCGTTCTGCACGTGGGCGAAGCCCCGATCCTAGCGCCCATCGTTCAAGATCTCGATCTTCTTCTTCTTAACAGCTTAGCGGACCATGTAGGTCCATCGCTGCCACCATTATTTCCTTCCATCGATCCCTATCATTCGCGTCCTCTATTTGCACATTTTCTTGGATCATTAATAAATCTTTTTTTATTACATCCTTCCATCTAGTTCGGGGTCTTCCTATAGGCCTTTTCCCCACAATTTTTCCTTCTGTTACTCGTTTTATAATTTTTCCATCTGCCCTCCACACATGTCCAGCCCATTCTAACCTCTTACTTCTGCTATACGATAGTATATTTGGCCTTCCATACAAATTTTGTAAGTCATTATTATGTCTTCTTTCGTACGTTCTTGTTTCCATATTATAAACTGGGCCAAATATTTTTCTGAGTACTTTTCTCTCTGTTGTACCTAATTTGGAGTAGTCTCCCTTTGTAGTGGCCCACGTCTCGCATCCATATGTCAACACTGGTCTCATGTAACTTGTGTATAAAGTTACCTTTGACTCTCTCGATCAAGATCTCGATCACAAAGTCGAAAATCACATGGTGTCAATGGAATTTGTTGGTATCACTGGCGTTTTGGATCTAACTCCCAGAAGTGCGTAAAACCGTGTACATATAATTCGGAAAACTAGAAAGGCAATCACTGATGGCGGCCAGTGAGTCAATGCCATTTCCACGCCGCCTATTTCTGACCGATCGTGCCTCACGAATACAATTTCTTATTGACACTGGAGCCGATTTATGTGTATACCCACGTAGGGTGGTTCAAGGTCAACGAGATAAATCGGACTACTCTCTATCAGCAGCCAATGGGACGACCATTGCTACATATGGAACTATTACACTTGCTCTTGACTTCGGACTTCGTCGAGTTTTCACTTGGAGATTTGTGGTTGCGGATGTATCGAAACCTATCATTGGTGTGGACTTTTTAAGCCATTATGATCTTCTGGTAGATATACGTAATCAACGTCTCCTGGATGGTCTCACGCAACTAACTGTACAGGGTCAAGCTATGAAATGCGACATACCATCCATCAAAACAGTAGTCGGAACGACAAGGTACCATGACTTACTACAGGAGTATCCCGAGATAACCCGACCTGTTGGAGTAACCAAGGACATCAAACACAACACCAAACACTACATCCAGACGACACCAGGATCTCCCGTCTCGTGTAAACCAAGGCGTCTAGCCCTGACAAACTCAAGGGAGCCAAAAGGAGTTTGAGACTATGCTAAATTTGGGTATAGCTCGACCTCTAAAAGCCCTTGGTCTTCACCACTCCACCTGGTTTCAAAGAACACTACGGACGCATGGCGACCCTGTGGAGATTATCGTGCACTTAATGCTCGAACTATCCCAGACCGCTACCCAGTCCGTCACATCCAGGATTTCACACACTTCCTTCATGGCAAAAACATTTTTTCAACAATCGACCTGGTAAGAGCCTATAATCAAATTCCAGTAGCAGAAGAAGATATCAATAAAACGGCCATAATAACACCATTTGGACTTTTCGAGTTTCCTTTTATGTCTTTCGGACTTAGAAACGCCGCTCAGACGTTCCAACGTTTTATTGACGAAGTACTCCGTGGACTTGAGTTTTGTTTCAGCTATATCGATGACATACTTGTAGCTTCTGCTTCCGAAGAAGAACATATCAAGCACTTACTGATCATTTTCGAACGGTTACGTGAATACTCTCTAGTACTCAACCCTTCCAAGTGCGTTTTCGGACAACAAGAAGTCAAATTCCTAGGTTATCTTATTTCCACAGATGGCACACGTCCTTTACCTGACAGAGTCGCCGACATCATGAAATACAAAAAACCGACATCAGCAAAGGGATTACGACAGTTCCTGGGTATGATAAACTTCTATCGACGTTTTATACCCGGAGCTTCAGAAGCACAAGCACCACTGAACATCTTACTGGTTCCCAATCTCAAAGGCAAAACTCCTGTCAACTGGACACCTGAAGCTACTGCTGCTTTCGAAAAGTGCAAAGAGAAACTTGCCTCAGCCACGTTACTTGCTCATCCTCACGACAACGCACCATTGGCTATCGTGAGCGACGCTTCTGACACCGCAGTGGGCGCGACTCTCCAACAACTCGTCAACACGGAATGGCAGCCTCTCGCATTCTTTTCAAAAAAACTTTCAGTAACCGAGTCTAAATACGGAGCCTACGATCGTGAACTTCTTGCTATCTATCTTGCTGTCAAACATTTTCGACACATGGTAGAAACTCGTGATTTTACCATTTTCACCGACCACAAACCCATCACTTTCGCCTTCCAGCAGAAACCGGAAAAGTGCTCACCACGCCAATTTCGTCATCTAGATTATATCTCACAGTTTACTACAGACATAAGATATGTGCCAGGTAAACAGAACATCGTGGCCGACGCTCTCTCTCGAGTAGAAGTTCTTTCGGAAACTACACTGGACTATACTGCCCTGGCTAAATCTCAACAAGAAGACGACGAATTAAAACTTTTTACGAAGTGACACTGGACTACAGCTCAAGCAAATTCAATTGCCCGGCATGGATGTCTCTGTGTTCTGCGACACCATGACACCAACCGCCCGGCCTTTCATTACAAAGTCATTTCGACGTGCTGCTTTTAATATCGTCCATCGTCTTTCGCATCCAGGCATTAAAGCCACTACTAAATTGGTAAAACAACGATTTGTATGGCCTTCTATCAACAAGGACTGTAAACAATGGGCCCGAGCATGCATCGAGTGTCAACGAGCTAAAATAACACGTCATGTTTCAGCACCACTTGGTTCATATTCTCAACCATCACAAAGATTTGAACATGTTCATTTAGACCTCATCATTATGCCATATTCAGAAGGATTCCGCTATTGTCTTACGTGTATCGATAGATTTACTCGATGGCCGGAAGTGATACCTTTGGAAAACCAGAAGCAGAAACCGTCGCCCGAGCATTTTATACATTGGATTTCAGATTCGGTACCTCTTATTATCACGACTGATCAAGGAAGACAATTCGAATCAAACCTTTTTAAATATCTAAGCTATTTGACTGGTACAAACCACCTTAGGACTACGGCCTATCACCCTTCAGCAAACGGTATGGTAGAACGAAGCCATCGACAGCTTAAGGCCGCCATCAAATGTCACCAGAACAACCGGTGGACTGAAATACTCCCAACAGTCTTATTAGGCATACGAGCAGCTTGGCGCGAAGATCTGAAGTCCACATCCGCAGAACTAGTATACGGAGAACCATGTTAAAATGTTAGCCCCCGCAGAAACTTTAATAGATTTTCGCCTATGGTGTGGAGGGAGGGGAGAGGGGCATCTTCACGTATACGTCAAGTTCGGTGTTGGCCAAGGCTCGACTGTTGTTTTATAAATTGCTCACTTTCGCATATTATATATTCTCTTTTACTCGTTACCCCATTGACGGACTGACTTCCACTGGCGCCACAGAGTACTATAGTTGCATATAGTATACCTAACCTAACGCAGTATGCAAGCAATGTAAATGTACCCAAGTCATAAAATAAAATAACGTAAACGTTTTAAAAGTAAAGTACAAATGTTTTGCCGTTACTCGGCTGTATTATTTTGGAAGAAGAATTACTCGTGGGATCATAAGAGCCAAAAAAAAAAAATTATAATAAGGAGAAGCTTGTTTTATTTAATTTCCGGTATATCACTGCAGTATAATTATAATATATACGAATCATACGTTTTCGGTTTTTAAATACTCGAAATAATACGTAGTACAAAAAAAAAAACGAATAACGAAGAATAACTCTTGCTATCACGCGCGTATTTATTTAAATATAGATTTTTTTTTCATTAGTGTCAACAGAAGTCCCAATATTGTCATCATAAATTTGAACACAGTTTCTTTTTCGATTAAATTAACCGACTAAGCACAATAAGATAGAATACAATATTTGAAGTAGAAAAATAACGGCTTGAACGTATATACTATTCGGATTTGTGATTGTTAAGTAATACTTGTGAAATACGAGTGCTTAATTTTCTCAATTGTTTTCAATACTATTTTTCTATTTTGAGCACCAATTTTCTTTTTGAATTCCATATTATTATTTATAATTTAAAAAATAAATATTTACACGCGGATATTACGTTATCAATAGGCATTACAGTGGTTCCCAAAGTGTGCGCCGATTTATGTATTTAAATGGGCGCCGCGCCACCGGCCGTCATCTGGTTTTGAAAACAGAATTAAAATACGTAAAGCCTTATCGCTTAAAAAAAGGGAATATTCGTCTTTTATTGAAATACAAAATTTACATTTAGACCAGGCAACAGTCGGTGGCGCTGAATTTTACAATATTTTTTCAATGCAAAATATATTTATATAAATCTTAATAATTATAAGAATTCATAAAATATATATACTCATATATAATTATAATTATATAAATACTTATACATATTATCCACAGTTTTTGTAGTTTTATTTATTTTTATCTAAAAAAAAAATTTTAAAAACTCATCAATTCTATCTTGGGCGCCATGAGAAAACCTCAGTTCTAAAAAATTTGGGAACCACTGTGGTATTACTTTATTCGTCACTGCCATATATAGTGCCGTATATAGCTAGGTCCACATTACATCACGTCTACAGGACACACAACGCGCAGAATCGAAAACACACAAAAACGGTCATAAACGCGTCATTATGTTTACCAGTTTCAAATGAAATAGATTGTCTGATTTATTTTTTAGTCACCGCGTAACCCCGTGGATTATAATATCTATTACGATAAAAACACCAATGGTCCATCGACACACTCCGACAGTGGCGTATTTGAGACTTCACCTCAGGGGGGGCGAAGGTAAAAGAACTCCCCCCTTCCCACCAATAAAAAAAATTATATGTAGGAATATAATTATTGAACAAAACACATTTTATTTATTTAATTTACAAAACTAAGTCTATATTTCTTTTTTTACTATTAGCAAATGTATCAATTACATCATCTACATTTAATGTTATAGTATGGTGAATATTAAGCAATGCGAAACCCGTTAGGCGATCTTGCCCTATTTTTGATCTCAGCCAATATAATATAAAATAATATAATTTTTTTTAAATCTCTCGGAGGGGGCGATTGCCCCTATCGCCCCCCTCAAATACGCCACTGCACTCCGATATAGGTACTTAATAATAATAAAATACGAACAGTCAATAATTTAAAACTATATTTCACAGTGTATTACGTCCGATCTCCTTTGGCCATTGCCCAATTTACATCTACGAAAAATATCCGAATAAAAGGCAAAACGATTTTTACCTTAAATTTACAGTGTTTTTGGTCCGCCTTTGGGCGCTTTCCCTCATTGATGATACCCCTCTCCCATTTAACGCGGCTCTGCGTTTTCCATCTGCACACGTCCGGACAACGTCGAAAATGCTCGCAGCGCCTAAAAATAAATGGTATTTTATTTTCAAATTGCCCTGAAGTCTTGTACGAGCCGGAGCATAATCCAGTAAAACGTGTCGTTCCCGATGACGAACATAAAAAAAAATATACAAATAAATAAAAGGTGACGAGCCGCGGGTGCTGTGGATGATATCGGTTCGAGTGGATCACAATTATTGTCCCGGTACATCTGTATACGTGTTTGTGTATTATTTATTTCAAACTTGAAAGCAATGATAAATCGTTGCGTTCGAAAGAGAGAAAAAAAAACGATTTCGAACAAAACTCGGTTTTCTCTTCGTAATATTATTCGAAATTCAATCTTCAAAACTCAAAAATATCGTCTTGTGAGTTGTGACTAACGATTTTTAAAATATTTTACTGTACGACTAAGGCTTGTATGAAATATTCGGATGTTAAAAACATTTTTTTTTCCCCCCGATTTTTCAGCAATTTCTCTTGGCACTTAAGAAAATATATCTGGGAAAACAAAAAAAAATGAAAAACGTGTCAAATAATGTTTCGTCCGTACGATTCGCTACCGCGGAAAGTGGGTAGGTGGTACTCGAAAAAATGAATACAGATAATCTGAAAAAAAACACTATTGTAAATATAAAACTAATACGCGTTCTTCCCTTCACACACAAAATAAAAAAAATTGTTTTTAAAATTGAAAAAAAAAAGACAAACGGAATAGGAAAATCTTCATCTACATAATAATATGTGCCAAACCTGTATACCTACACCGTTTTCACTTATAATCTCACATGAATATATAGAGCTGTACTTTATATTCGTGTTGCAGATCGCTAGTATTACAATATTATGTAATTATAACCTTGTATTATGATAATATTATACTACGTGTATACGCATTATATGATGATAATGTATTTAAGTAGTTATAGTGGTGAGGTTACAGGGCGACGAAGTGTAGGTACGATTATACTATTGGAACGGTTAAAATTCCTTTATCCTTAATTTTACAAAAATAAGGACTACCTACGATTAAACGAAATACTATAAAATGAAGAAATTAAAATATATTACGCAATGAATGTAATATTAAGATTTTCGTACACTAAGTCATGAAAAAAAAATAAAAATTTACACCACCTCTACTCTTTTTCAATTCAAAATCATCCAATATTTTACTTAAAAAAAAAAATACATATACACGTTAAAAAAGGCAACGAGTTGTGGGTGATGCGTATTGATGTCGGTTCGAGTTGTTTCTGCATTGTTGAACTGTATTAGTATTCTGGATTTAAAAGCGATCATAAATCATTGCATTAAAAATACAATTCTGAATAAAAACCCGTTTACTTAATGAAATAAGAAAAGACTATAAATAAAATACTCGTTATTAATAAAACATTTTTGTGTACAAATAAATTATAAATTTACAAATATATACATATACAGTGCCGCAATTACAGTTTTGGAGGCTCCGGTGCGAACTAATTTTGAAGGCCCCTTACAGGGATGAAGGATGATTTTAGACATTTGACACTCACCTCACAAAGATTGGCGTTGTACAATTACGTCGGTAAATTAAAGACAATCAGTACACACAACAGTGGCGGTTTTGGTTGTATTTTTTTTTTTTTTGGTGAGGCGACTTATGTATCACCCCCCCTGCCTTCATAAACAAAAATTAAACTTTACAATAATGGAATTTAAAAGCATAAAAATAATTATAATTATATATATATATATATCTTATCTATACTAATATATAAAGGTGTAAGCGCATTTTTTGTGTAAAGTAGATAACTATCGGTTCAATTTTGATCGGATTTTTTTTTATGTGTTCCTTATGATCACGCGAATGTCATGGGCATAAATTTAGTCCGATAAAATTAGTAAATAATTAGTTATTAATAATTAAAATATGCGTGTAAATTGTATTATTATTTAATACAATTAGTGTGAATTTCGAATAAAAAGCACGGCGGCACGAGTAAACCAATTCAAACGAACAAACCGAAGCGACGATTCGAACGAGACAAAACTATGGATTAAAATTATTATAAATTTATAACGATTTCCGTTTGAATCAATTCCACCACTCTGCAACCTTTGTACCGATATCTTGTATTGGTCGCCCGTCGGGGTCCGTTCTCCGACAAATTGATAAGAACGAGCTGTTAGGTTTCAGATCTAACCTCACATTGCTCTCAATACCAACATCAATCTTTTAAAAATATACAGAAAGAAATTTTGTAGTTTATATTACAAACCCCTGTTACAGTTAAGATTTATTGTTGTTCACTTGTTCAATAAATTAAATTAAATTTATCCTATGATTACGTCATTCATCATACAAACCATGATATAATTATATCGTGATACAGACAAAAGTTTCATATGATAAATAGTAGTTGGGTTAATGATTGTTATAGTTTTAGTTAGATTTTTAATTATTTATTGAGAATACTTTTCGTCTTCATCGTTGGTAGTACTAAATTCTTATCTACGCCAAGTTCTTATCAATGTGTCGGAGAACGGACCCCATCCCATTGGGCGCTGCGTTTTGTTGTTGAAAGTGCCGCCGCGGCTGCGGGATTACCATAATACGCGACATCTATTTTTAGTACACAGAGGCGATGAAAAACGAGCCTCGCGATGATCATTGCGCATGCGCAATTCTACTTGTTTTACAGTCGCGTACGTACGCGTGTGTGTGTGTAATTTATTGTACACAAGTACAAATCCAGTGACGTCAGACTGTGGTGCCTCTCTGACGTCATTAGGAACATTGCCGCCGGCTGAAATACCAGCGTTTGTTTACTACGTAATAATTATTTCGGGCATTTCTTATCGGTTTATCGCGATTTTTGGTAATAAACACGGAATGATATACAATATTATAATAAATGATAATTCGTGCGTTAGGTACTACTCTGGTGCCGGGTTGCATGAAAATAGTTCCGTAAACTGTTGGTCCGATAAAGTTATCGGTTCTGTATATTACAAGTTATAGAACAAATTGCGTTTCATGAAAATATTGTAAATATTTTATATTAATGAGGTTATAACCGCTTACTTGGTAGATGGTATATACACATTTTTAATCTTATCGTTATCGTTATTCAAATGTTATTGTTTTTGGCGACCTGCGCATGCGCATTATCAAGAAATTAGAAAAATGATAAGGACACTAGTAAACCATAGAGTATTCTATGTGGAAAACAGTCGACTGTAAATTATACAGAACCGAAATCGGATCTACAAACTATCGATCCGAAAACCGTAAATTTGATAACATCTAGAAATTTTACAGAACGGTTTTTAATTTTACAGAACTGATAACGAGTTATCGGTTCTGTAAATTTTCATGCAACCCAGCACGGGTCTAATAGACCGAGTTGTAAATACAATTCTTAATTTTCTTATGCTGGCTACACTGTAAATTGTTTTTATCCAGAAGTACCTTCATGTTGAAGGTTATAGATAAGAATTATATCATTTGTCGGTAAACACGTGTAGTTGATTGTTGATAATTTTGTATTTTATGAAACGTCCGGTCCATTAGACACCCACAGTAGTATTAGTAAAAACTATATGTAAAAACTATTTGTGTTTGAAGAAACATGCAAATTTTGTGTGCAATAATTGTCTATAAGCCTATTCATTTTGTTTGAGTTAATAATTTATTTTAAGTAAGAAAAAGGTTTATTTATGTTGAGTTGTAATTGTAATTACAAAATTGTAATTTAAGTTTTATGTTCAATATTCATAATACACATACGTTATAAATAATAAAGAAAATAGTTTGTTTTATGTTAAATAAATGTTTGAGAATTATAATTAATTATTAGAGTTAAATAATAGTCATATTTGAGGTAAATTTTAGTAAATGGGTTCAAGAGACCCGGGGTAGTAGCAGTGTAATTCTTGTGTTGGGTAGTAACGCAGGGTTAAACTCCGTAGAGAATTTTTTCTCGAATAAAATCATAAATACGTTAAAAATTATTAGCGAAATGTGTGCTATCGGCGAGCCAAGCAGTGTACTTTTTTAGTATTATTTACTACAATATACTCGTATATATACATACGAGTATAACCGAAGAGTATTACCAAAATCAAAAAATATAAAACTGCTTAGTATAAAACGTAAATATTTATAGTAGGTACTATACCAGTTTCGACTAAAACACATTTCCGGGTACAAATAGTGCAAAGGAAAACGCAACAATAACAATAATTGTATTTTCTTTTTCACTCTATAACTGACAAAAGCAGTGCCGTAGATAGGATTTTTATTTGGGGGGGGGTCAGTGTTGTCTTGATTCGTGCATTATAAAATCGTGTATCGTAATGATTTATCAGCACAAAAATCTGTAATCATGTTTATCAATGTTTATAATGGCATAGACCAAATTAAACATTTATACATAATGTTATTATACACATTGTTATTAGGTGCTTATTTTTCATAAATAACAAATCTACTTAACATCAAGATGTTGGTAAAATCTAAATATGAACATACATTTTACTGTAACATCTGCAATGCTGTTGTGCGTAAAAAAAAAAAAAATTGAAATTTCTATTTTTCCGATGTTCAAGGGGGGTTGAACCCCCTAACCCCCCGTGTCTACGGCCCTGGACAAAAGCAACAGTAAAATTTGTATTATACTAAAAACATATATATACTCCGTTTCACGAGAGAAGGTACACGTTTTCTCGTCCGTCGATGCGCATCTCCCACCAATTTCGCCCAATTTGGCTAGCCGCCGGGCGGTAAAAAGTGGGGGAAATTTGGCCTCCGCGCTGTTGACGGCGGCAGTCGGATGCGCGACTCGTGTACC
The DNA here is from genome assembly GCA_032441835.1 of Slavum lentiscoides. Classification (NCBI taxonomy): domain Eukaryota; kingdom Metazoa; phylum Arthropoda; class Insecta; order Hemiptera; family Aphididae; genus Slavum; species Slavum lentiscoides. The sequence continues at coordinate 13,837,851 of CM063718.1, forward strand.
TTCTCTCGTGAAACGGAGTATATATATATATATTCGCACACATTATCGTAAAATCAATAAAAATAATAAATTTTAAAATTCGTCGATAAGTGCATAAATTATTAATAATTTTACGGTCGTACCTTGGTATTAGTCTCGGTATAATTATTGACCGTGTATTTATATTATTTCAAAATTGTCCGTATTAATATAGGTATCGACGTTTTTTTAAAAAAAAATTTTAGCTCCGTATTCGTAATAATTTGCCTTTTACACGAGACAAATATTCAAAATGTAATACTATATATTTTTTCATGTATAATGTTGTATATACTGTCATAAAAATATCGCTGTGTTTTAAACCTATGAAAATCGCTTTAGCTGTTTCACATTCAGCTGGAAATTCATTATAGTTTCACGTTAACTGTTTATAATCTGTTATTTCTGATTTCTATATGCGCAATAAAAGTTGCAAATGTAAAAGTAAACGAAGGAGATTCTCTTTTTATGTTTTCTACAAAAAATTCATTTTTATTCGTAACATAATATTATGATTTCATAAACACCGCTGTGTTTTTATTCCATTCATCATTATAGTGTTAATAAATAATATTCTATACTTACTCCGTTTATTTACGTTTTCACATATTAAACGAATGTTATCACGCTTTTACCCAACTAATTATTTCACGAGTCGTATATACGTAAATATATTGAAATTGTGGACTGTATTAAAACGATTTTATTCAAAAATAATTATTTGAAGTTACAAAAAAAAAAAAAAATTCTTATCGACTTCACGGATTCGTGCTCGGAAAGTGAAATATGAATTATTATATTTTAAAAAGTATTTTTCTCGTGTTCTTATTGACAGTTAAAAAAAAATAATGTATATTTCATCTCAACATTTTATCACGAAAATTAATTTATGCATTTTAGGGTTGAAAAAAAATGTACAGTACTTATTTATTTCTTAAAAAAAAAATTTTTTTAAATATTTAATGAACACAGCGACAATAACCTGCGATTATACGCATTGACTAATGTAAACTGTATTTTAAATTATTATTATTTCTCGTGTATTCAATAAAATATGTTAAATCCGAATTGGACGTGTTAAAGACAAATGACAATAATTCCCGGTTTACTTACAGAAATTATAAATATTACAAATAAAAGATTATAATATCGAGCCGCGGGTGTTGTGTGAATTACTCAGATAAAGTCTTACAGAGTTTTGCGTTATTGCTATAAATTTGAAAGCAACGCGATAAATCATTGCGTTCGCGATAAAACGCGATTATGAGCTGCGGAGCTTCGGTGTAATATTATTTATTATTGATATACAATAATGTATTTTGACAGAATCGCGTTATTTTTTTTTGCGATTTTTAACACAATTTTTTCGGTAGTTTTCTGTGCCGCATTAAAAAAAAAAAAACTTTTTAGAAAATAATATTTCATCCAATTTTTGCGTTTTTTTTTTTTAAATAACGCATAAGGAAACTACAGAGAAAATCGAAAAACGTTTAAAATTAAATGTACCTACCAACTGCATTATTTTATACAATTCGTTACCGGAAGCATCCGAACATTGTTTCTGTAGCCGAAAATGTGTGCACAGAAAAAAAAGTATTAAATTAATTTATTTATTAATTTTAAATGACTTCGTTTAAAAATCGTCCTAAAATGTTATTATAAATAATAATCAAAAAAAAAAAATGTAAAAAATTCGTTGTCAGAAGTGGGATTCGAACCCACGCCCACAGAGTGGACTGCGACCTGAACGCAGCGCCTTAGACCACTCGGCCATCCTGACGATGTTGTAAACGCGTTTGTAAACGCTATTTGAGGTAATCCAAATGAATTGTATTATAAACGTTAATTTTCAATATTCAAATAAATAATATAATTATTATATTTTTATTATTGTCTGTTGTAACTCATTTTAATGCAAATTTTATGATTTGATGATAAAAATAGATTAATATTTAAAATTCGAGACGAACATGTTTCAAATAAGTAGGTTGGCTAATTTTACTTTTCCTTTTTGAAAATTATTATTAATAATTTACTTTGAAATGATAGTGTACTGTAGTTACGAATAATAATTATAACATCCCCCAATGAAAATTCCTGAGCACGCCACTGGTTGTGGATAAGAATGTGTAACATCTTTAAACCTTTCATCATTATGTTCCTTGTTCCTACGCATCTTAAAATATTATCGTGATCGGTGTTAAGCGAGTATTATATTGTGTACTATGTCCTGCGGTAACCTACCTACCTAGATAGTTATAGAACACATTTGTAGGTCGACAATATTTTGTCATAATTCACAAAAAAAAAAAATGTAAAATACATTTTTAGAATAGATGGCAAGTTAAGAATTATAATTTTTTTAAAGTACAAATTACCTACATACCAACTTGTATATTTATTGTATAATATGTATTATGTAGGTACATTATGGTGGCAGTGTCGTAGCCAGAAATTTATTTTGGGGGGGGGGCACTAGATTTTTTTACCACTATTATAGTCATTCTAAAATACATCAACTTATTAGTGGTTTAAATTTATATATATATAAAATTTCGGGGGGGGCACGTGCCCCTAGTGCCCCCCTGGCTACGGCACTGTATGGTGGTATCCGTCCATTTGCCCGATAAACATTTCGCCCGACGGCTATGATCCCGACAAATGTGAAAATATTTTCCATTCAAAAAACTTTATTGCTTGCATATCATATATGATATGTACAAAGTATTATTATTGCAATCTTGTATCTAATATATAAAAATCTCGTGTCACAGTGTTTGTGACGCCACTCTCCTCCGAAACGGCTCGACCGATTTTAATGAAATTTTTTTTGTGTATTTTGTAGGTATGAGAATAGGTTTCAAAGTATTTTTCACTCTCCTATCCCTCCCGAGAGTGGTAGCTAATACGGGAAATTTTAGGATTCTAGGCGTTAAACAGTTACCATGGTGACCATTAAAATTGTTATAATAAATAAATAATTTACAATTTATTATACTAAAAAACATGCACGTTGTTCGTCCTTGGTAAACTCCGTAACCACATAACCACCATGGTCACCATGGTAACTGTTTAATAGAATCCTAAAATTTCCCGTATTATATATATATATATATGAACAAGTTCTCGTTCAAAACTGCGCACGGGCGAAGCCGGGTATTTAAGCTAGTAATATATATTTTATTTAAATTATTTTAATGGCACAATAAAAAAAAATGTTGATAATATGAATAATGAATATAATATACGCCCTGTAATTATTACTAGGCAACGATTTGTATGCAATAAAAATGGTAAAATATGCATTCGATTTATTAAAAATATACAAAAAAAAAAATGTGAAAAAATATGACACAAAATACAAAGACAAAATTTTTTAATTCTAAAATATTAAAAATATTATTACAAACTATTAATTTTATTCGAAAGTATTACATGAAACAGTGATGTGGTGTTTAAAATTTTTTTAAATAAATGTTCTTCTGTTGGATCTTAGTATGTTTTTATACTCTTTATATATTTTTTTTTTATACTTATAATATTTTATTTTACTTTTTTTACCAACCACCACGGCTAAAATATACCATAAAACACGCATTTTTGGTGTTTATTGTTGAAATATGCAATAATATGTATTTTATTCAAAATATGCAAAAATATGCAAAATAAAATAACCACCATTTACTTTATTATGATGTAATTCGTAGACATTTAAAAAAAAAGCAGTAATCAGAAGTTGCAAAAAAAATATGCCAATGCATATAAATCCTAGCCCTAATTATTATCATGTATTATTTTTTTCATAAATGTTTAACATTTTAAAATTAAATACCTAACTATACCTACTATATATTTTCATACATACATGAACATTATCTATTATTTTGTTGAATCTAAGTAGATACGTTAAAACTTTAAATTGTTTTTTTTTGTTTAAAAATTAAGTTACACAATCATTGACTGACTAATGGAGATAAAATATCTTGCTTAAAATTTGAATCTCCTTATAAAACAATAAAGCTTAAAAAATATGTTTTTTTTCAATTTTTATTCTCTTAGTTTGTATGCCGACAATAAATTTGTAGGCACACAAAATTTTCAATCGTTTTTTACTATTAAAAGATCTCAAAACTACATACACACGACACACACACACACACACACTATTTTATTTGAACTGCAACATTTTTTTTTTTTTTGCTCGTATACAATTTTGTATTGTAATATATAGGGCACAGAAAACTACTAAAAGTTAAATTGGAATTGGCGAGCAATATATACTGTACATCGATAGATAGGTACTAACAAGACCCTTACACAAAGTAAAGCCATTTTCCTGCAGTTGTGTAGTTAAACTATCCTTTGACTATCTTTTCATAGACTTTATTTACCTCCGCCTATTTGACCCGCCATTAACGGCCAACTCCTTTGAACTAGTCATCCTTTTGTTGTAGCTCCGCACGTTTCTTTGTATTCCCGTTCATTCCTTTGATTATGAGAGATTTCTTTATTTCTTTTCTTTTTGGTTTGCATCCTTTGATCATTTTACTTTTCGTTATTATTATTACATACCCATCTAATTACTATATTGCAACGCACATTCCTAGATAACCCAACCTAACCTAACCTATCCGGCGTTTAATACGCCTACACGTTTAGATGAACTATCTGTTTGTGACAACTGACGGTTCTTTCTTTTTTTTTTTTTGAATCTCGCGTAGTCGATTATTTAATAATAATATTGTTACCTACACGTAATTTGTATATAGTTCGTTTTATATTGAAAATAATTCATATCATATAAATTATTTTTTATTATAATTAATAACTTTCTAGAACAATACGTTTGTAAAATATATACATATATATATATAAAAGACGTATCAAACGCTTAGGTACTTATAATGTTTAATTAAAACTTTTATTTATAATTCGTGTGCTACATTTATTTTGCGTTTTGTCGTTTCGATATTTTAAATCATGTACCTACACAACTATTCATTATTTATACCATGTGTTATGTAAAACGGTGGAAAATATAGTCAATTTTTCATAATAGTACCTCTAAAAATATGAAAATATACACATATTGCTATTGGTAATAAATTGTAGTTAATATATTACATAAATAATAATTGAAACTGAATCTGTTGAGAACGTTAAGAAAGATAAAAATATTATAATAATTATTATAATTTCCAGACAAAACGAGTGTGATGTATATTCTCAGAAAGACCGGTGGAAAAACAATGAAACAGCGAAATATCTGCTTATATGTCCCCGCGTCAAAATATGAAAAGCTCGTGACATGTAACTCTAAAATAAAGACAGTGTGCTTATCATATCATTGGGACAACAAATTGTGCAACAGAAAAACGTAAATGCCCAAAATGAATTTCCATATATTATAATTTTCATTGTGGTTTTTCACGGCAAATAGGAGTAAATTTTCAATTTGCGGAGTGCCGACCATGTGAAGTATTTGCGACTACCCGAAATGTATTTTCATAGTCCCTGCAGTTGCTTATCTATGTCTGCAGATATTTTAAACATTGAATTTGTTTTATTTTATGCCGTCCTAAATTTTGCGAAAAATAAAAGTTAAAAAAAATATATTTATTCACTATTCATTTTCTTAGATCGTAAGCTGCCAGTATATTTAACATTTTCCCACGTTTGTGAGATCATAATGCCCATAAAAATGAAGTAAGGACGAGGAATTTATGCGCCCAGAAAAATAATTTACATAGGATACCGCATTCATAACCTAACGGGACTTGATTCTCAGCACGTATCTAAATTTTACATATTGAACGTTGAATAAACCACTAGCAGAAAACTAATTAATATTATGAAGTATATAAAAGCGCTTATTGTGATATTTCACGATATGAACGTTTTTAATTGGAATATTTTTTCCTGTATTGTTTTTTTTATTTTTTTCCACAAAACACGAATATTTTGAAATATTTAAATGCACTAGAATTAAATTGACTTTCGTATTTTCATTTTGTTTTATTTTCACAGCGATTTATCTTCAGAACAAATTCCGTATAAAATTTTAATTTTCAATATTACTAAAAACAAAATTACTGCGAATAAGCAATATATATATTTTCCTTTTCTGTAGAAAATTTTAATATAGTCAATAAGAACATTAATGATGATATGTAACATGAGTCTAATCAAACATTTCGTGTTCTTTGTTAATTAGTATATTTATGATAATTATTTTAAATTAAATAGCTTCCGTATTAATTTATATCGTGTTAACTTCAGGTATGTCATTTGTCGCGAAATTACACGTTATAATGGTCATTATATGTACCTATTATTCCATTAATATTGTCAAAGTGTGTATACTTAAACACATTTGATAGGCACTTAGTGGTATAATATAAACAACTTCATGTGGTCTCCAGACAGCCCATTTCGTCGACCCCGCCATATTAGAGAATTTAAAATTTCCTTTTTTTATTTGTTTGTGCTACGTCAGTGCTGTTTGTTCTATACGGTTCCGCTTTCGTAATACGTTGCTACTTCGAGTAAATCAAAATTTAATACTGCAGGCGAAGGTGGTGGTGAATTATTATATGTTCTTCGCGTGTTATTGAAAACTTCAAATTTTAGTATATTCTTGTTTACACTTAAGGATTACATTTTAAATAATTTTAAATCTCATTTTACAAAAACTTTCTTAGAATTACGAGTATGCTTACAAATTTTTGATTTTTTTTTATTAAGCTGCATTCAATACAGTTATACAAATATAATATCCATACATATTCATAACCTTCGGATGTTTAAATTAATATACGTTTTAATATACCTGCAATTGTTATTGTCGTACACATTTTTCTTGGTCATATTTGAAAAAGTTTAATTTTGGTTGTTCTCATTTGAGAACTACTACATTATAACGTTCATAAACATTATAGATTCTTTAAAAAAATATCCTATCGCAGTTATTTCCAAAACATATTGGAAATCTAAATTTTGTTTTTAATTGAAATATATGTATTTAGAATTTTGCCTGTGAAGGCCCAGGGTCGGCGTTAGGAGGGTATATGGGGCGCATGTCCAGGGCTTTGCGTTTCTCAGGTCCTCGCATTTAGAAGTTAGAAAGAATGACAAAATCATAATGTGTAGGAAATAAATAGGCAAATAATATTTTCAGAAAAGTAATTATGTTTTCGGGAAAATCATGGCATGCGAGCGCATCGTCTTAGAAAAAGGTCTCTCCAGACAGCTCTGATATTATAGTAGTAATTACAGGTAAATCAAGAAATAGCTAACGATAAGGTCTAATGAAAAATCACTTAGGTTTGCAGAGCTATTTAAGTAATAGTGATCCATGCGATACAGTTGTTTCGGAATTATATAAAGCGTTGTTAGATTTCGGAATACGATTGAAAGAGATACTAATACAATAAGTACAAACACTCAAAGACGATTCTCTTAGAATTTTATTAGCTATATGAATTACTTCAGCATCTGTTGAAAGAAGCTTCTCCAAACTGAGAATTATCAAAAACTACTTAAGGAATACAATTTCTCAAAAAAAAAAAAACAAACTGAGCTGTCTACAATAATTCCTATCGAAAATAATTTCCGCAGAGTAAGTAGGGTAGAGTACCGTAAGGTATGTTTCATATAAAATAACGAAATAAAAATAAATTGAAATGAAAATTATTTAAATTTAAATTTAAATAATCTACAAAAATATAAGTGAAAAGAAAAAAAAGATGGAGAAGTCACTATCAATTTTATCAGAAAAATCGTCGCCTTCGTAATTTTCTCCGTACCTATTGCAAATCGTAAAGCAGATTTTGTAAAGAATTGTAAACGGGTGATTTTGAAAAGAAAATTAATCGTTGTATAAATTTCCATTTTTTTAAACTTAAAAAGAATATGTATACTATTTTACTAATATTTTCCCAATACTACCGAAATTAGTTTCATAACTGTAATTATAATAATTGCACTAATTTTTAAAATATCTGACTTATAAAAGTTTAATCATCCACCTACAGTTGATTTCCATTATACTGTCATCGTAATTCAGGCTATATCGACAAGTCCATCCAGTGTTCTATGTATTAACAACTAGCAACAGCGGTAGTGATCGTATTCATTTTAGCTAAAATGTTTTTGTTATTTAGAGACCATAAATTAAAATCAATAAAAGGAAATATAAATATAATTATTATTAAATTAACTACCAATTGGTTATACATATTTTTTAAATTTAATACGTTATTTCAATGTATATCCTAATAACAATCCTTTTAACAAAAAAAAAATAATAAATTAAAATAAATGAAAAATCCAACTTTACTCGTGTTTTTATAAAAAGAAAAATCCTTTTAGTTTTTTGTAATTTTTCATTACGTTCCTACCACATATTGAGAAAACGGAAAAGCGTGTCATGCGTGAAAAAATACTTACTAGATACAATTTGTTATTAAAAAGTAACGCATGCGGAATAAAACAGGCTCTTTCTACACAAAAATACGGATCACGGAAGAAAAAAATAATTTACATCATTTTAAAAAAACGATAATTTTTTCGCTTTGCTAAGAATTTAACACCCGAAAATACATTAGAAACTGGAGAATTTATAAATTTTAATTTAATATGAATTTTCTTTTTACACGTATAATAAAATTTGATTTCTAATTAGTCTTAATTATATTTAATTTTTTTTTTTTTTTTTTTTGAGAATGTAATTGGTAATTTAAAAAGTTCGGTAATATATTCTACAATACCAATATGCCACGTGGCTATTGTTTTATTTTTATAAAACACAAAAACATTATATTAATATTATATTATATTTATACATGATTATATTACGTCACGAAGTACAAAAATAAATTGAGGCTAACCTACGGTTTTGATTAATATGCAAGTCAGCTTTTCCGAAGAGATAGTTATATGCGTAAAATACACTTACAGAAATGTCACAATTAATTACTGTCGAGAGTACGGTCAAATGTTATTTTATGCATATTATTTGTTGTATCCTGTTTTATAATCATACGTAAAAGTGTAACCATGTATATTATTATGTCAAACATTATATTATGAACCTACGCAAGAAAAACAAATATTTGATTTACCGTGATTTTAATAAAGTAATAAGTTTATGGAAATCTGTTATTGTCTTCGCGTTACATTAAAAATATATTAAATTTTTTATTAGTCCACATGTGTACGATTATAACGCCCGTCGTCCGCATGTTAAATCTGTAGACGATTTATATATAACGTTAATAAATTATTAAATAATTTAAGTTGCGTATTATTAAAATAATCATTTTGATTGTTATAAAATCCGTAAAAATTCAATTTACGTGTATATTTAGTAATTACATTTTAAAATATAAAATGGATTAATATAAAAATTATTTCTAACTTTTATAATTATTATAGTATAGACACGAAAACAATATAGGCTATATTGTGTTTATCACAATATAATTCGTGAATTAATCGCCTATAAATATTTAATAGAAATAATTGTAATTTTATATTCTAATTATTCACAATAGATTTTAATTTAAAAATTTAGGTATACCTTATATGGGTCCTTAATTCTTACATAGGTGCATTTAATCATTGTTTAAATAATGTTTTTATAAAAACCTTATTAATATTAATACATATACTTAATTACTTTTAATATAAATAATGATTTTGAAATTATTTTAAACATATATAATAATATTTGTATATATTTATTTTTGGAAGAATTATATATTTATGAAGAAGTTGATGATAATAAATTTAATATTTTAAATAAATAAACAGACTTAAAAAATATGGTTTTTTATGGCGCGTGCAATTGAATTGCGTGCCAAAAAAATGATGTTGGTCGACAACCGAATTGCGTGCGCGTATTTTTCGTAAATTGTCTTAAATTTATTTTCGCGTAAATTTTAAATGAAATGAGCATGTTTGAGACGTAAACCCGTATTATAATTTTGTTATATAAAAGAGTAGATAATAATAATATAAATATAAATAATAATTGGGTTTGGCGCAATAAATGCGCAAAACGTTCGTCATGAAAATACGTGTATAGAGGTATAAATGACGGGAAAAGTGATTCTGATGTTGGAAAACTATAGTTTTAAATCGTTTCTATCCGTTTAGTGTAAAAAAAATTTGTTGAGATGAATTTGGTTATAAGTCGTTAGTTGGTTTATTTATGGAGTTTATTAAACTCTTCGAAAAAATTTCCATATTTTATGACATATAATATTCATAGAACATACGGTATTAAAATAATGTTATTAAATTATTTTTGTACACTAATATATGTAAATCTGCGCATCATGTACTTGATACTCGTATTATAAATAAGTTTTATTTCCAATTACTACTATTTTTTATGTGGGTTAAACGTGATAAACATTAAACAGTATACATACACACACACAATTGTGTACGCACCAACATTTTTTTCTATTTTATTTCTATCATTATAATTATTTTAATCTGTCTATGTATCCATTTTAATAATGTATGGCATTAAAACATATTTTTTAACAAATGCCGTATTATCTAGCATATATAAACTAGTACCACAGCTGTTGTTTATCGGCCATTCTAAATGTAAAAAAAATTCCATTCAAATTATTTGTATATTATCAGACTTTTTAATAATATTCCTTTTTTCATTGTACATTGCAATTTTGGATCACGTGTAGTTTATTACATCAACATGTTGAATTAAGTATTAACAGATATTTATACTTATATAAGTACTATTGCTTTATATAATTGATAACCGTATTAATGTCAAAGCATAAGTTTTACAATTTTAATGAAACTGAGTAACAAATTACACATATTCAAATCTTAAAACTGATTATTATTTTATCTACTTAAAACTTGTGAAGTACCTTAACTGGTATTAATTATATGATTTCCACGTCATGAAATAACGCTATACGTTGAGAATATATGATTATACACAATATACAGTAATAAGCAAAAGAAATACAATTAATATTGTTTGTATTAAATGATCACGTATATGGTTACAAATCAATAGTGTATTTAAAGTTTTTTTTGGGATAAACACTGTTTAAATATGTACTCCTTTATCATTATGCGAATTCTAATCACACAATTAAACATTATTCCGAGAGGGCGTTACAATCCTTTAACGTTAAAGGGGTAAATACCTACAATGTTGGCAGTACGTATATGCATATACGCGGTGTAACGTGTGTATAAAATATAAAATTCATAGGTATTCAGGAAATAGTTTTTATTTATCCCACTTACGTAGTTTGTAATAATGTTATCGTGTTTATAACGCTTCAATATACTTTACGAATATCAGAATATTTACTGTGAAATGTGTTACGCTTAGAATATTTTTCATTCAATCATCTACTATATTATTATCTTATAATTGCGAATTACATTAAAAATCATAAAATTATAATGATAATATTATCTATTTTGTTAAATGATTATTATTTATTAACTAATATTTACAGTGCCTAGGTACTTTTTTACCCATGCTAAGTACCATTATGTGGTGGTTGTTTTCATGATTACTATTTATACATTTTTAATTCAAATTAACGAATACATTAATAAATTATATATTTTGTATAAGCCAAAACCAATCGTAATTAATTAATTCGCATTATAATATAACGATCAATTTGTTAGTATTGACAATATTACATAAAAGAAAAAACTAAACAACTACTTAATATTATAAGTTTAAAATTCTATAACATAAATATATTATTTTAACTAATTAGAACAGTTAATATCTTTCACTGGAATGCATTTAAAGTCACGATATGAAATAGTAGATATCGTTTGTGAAAAGACTTGGATGGATTTTATGTAGTTGAACGGATGAATAAAAGCAGAATATTCGCCTTGTGGAATATTGTCCGATTACGATCGCAGAATTTCATTGTTCTCGGAAAGAGATTATACATTCAAAAAGTGTTTGATTAAAAAAATCGATTCAACCATTTTTCTAGTGGGGTATTTAATTATGAAATGAAAACTAAATGAATAAATTGATTTTAATTAATCTATACCGATATCTTGATTTGAAATTTGCATCGTGAAATAGTTAATATAACTTGATATAATGAATCATTAGTAATTACACACGCGTCTGCGTGAAAATGCAGAAATAAAAACTTAACGGTCATTTTCGTGGTGCTTTTGACCACATACGTCTATAATATTCCAATACTTGTAAACAGCTCCAATTATCGCAAGACATTATACTCATTCGTGTAACCCAAACGAATATTGTCAATAGGTCATACTGTCAAATGTATGTTGCGGTATATATTAAGATATACTCGATTTACCAACATACTAAAAATTGTGTGACCTCTCATTTACATAAATCAGAGCATATAATTATATATTTAAATAGAAGAAGGAATTTGCTAAAATTCCTAAGAGTGAAATATTAAAAACACGTTTTGTTTTCGTAAAAATTGATTCATTTAAAAAAAAAAAATTTACGGGTTTTCTCTATAAATATAAATACTATAAAATAAACGCGTTTTACTTAATAACATATGAATAAACTTTACCTGTGGAACACTATCGGTAATCAATAATTTCTGCACCTACACTAAACGTTACTTATATATATGGACGGTCTTTTCAATTCCATATGGAGTCGCGTTGAATAAATGTTTGCGGACAACTATAATATTTATTGCACCGGCAAAAATATTAAAACGCTTTTATGCGTATATACGAGTATAGTACGTATACTGTTTTTGAAAATAAATAAACAATATTTCGATAAATCGATGTACGCATATTATATATGCGGAAAATTGATAGCAATTTTATATATATATATATATAGATATAATATTTATTTTCCTCTCGAATAATAAATACTTTTTTAGGTTTAGCATGTTTATCAATCGATGAGATCCAATTCATTTTTTTCTTTCCTCGAGGACATTTGAATATTTTTCTTCATATTTCATAATATCAATATATATATATATATATATATATATATATTGATATTATATTTTAAAGGTATACGTAAAAACTAGGTATCGGATTTATATAATATGTAAATGCATATTTTTATTTAAATAAGATATTTAAAATTTAATAAGTAATGTTCACGATTTAAACCATCCTTATTAAAATGATGCCGAATTTATTTTATGGTATAATTACATATTTTGACGTTTCATTGTTTATACGTATTTTTGAAACCATGTGTGTGTGGACAAATCACAAATCATCTCTTTTACGCATATCGGCGTAATTTTAAACATCTTTTTTACAACTTGGGATTTGTCGCCTTCAGATATCACGCGAATACACTGATACTAAGCGTATTGTACGCAACGTTCTATCAGTCGTTTAGACGTTTCAAAAATAATTGAAGATTTAATAGGCGACGTTTAATAATCGAGCATTTAATAGGTCTATTGTAATTATTCAATATCACACAGAATTTGAGTAAAAAAAAGTATATATATATTTTTGCACATATTTTTTCTTCTATTTAATTATGATTAAATAAAATTAATTAATACTCTGTGTAATTAATTAAATAAAGTATAAATTATACTTTAATATTTATGTACATAGTTCTGTGTTTTAATTACATATAATTTCTTCCACTATAGTAAAAACCAGCTAGCAGGCTTCGGATTTTAAGGCAAATGCTTTTTTTTTTTTTGGTAAGTTATACAAATACAATTCTTATATAAAAATGCGTTTCACTTAATTTCTATGCTAATGGATAAACATCGTTTTTGCCATTTTTGCATTTTCCCCCCTCTATTTTCCTTTTTTGATATTTTGTGATCAATTTTCAATTTATTACAATAATTTTGAAGATTTTCACGATACAAGTGTCCAGTTTATGTATGAAATATACGCACCGATAACTTCGGTGGACGTTGAAAGACCATTTTCAATATATATATATATATAGAAATATTTTGAGTCCGAACCGTATTAAATTTACGGAAAATAATTTTTCAAAATATACGGTTTTCTATTATTTTTAGCATACGATAATTTTCAAAATTTTAAACAATAAATCTCTTTTTCTTTTCCAATTACTTTTTCGCATTTTTAAAACGACTGTTTTAAAAAAAAATTTCTTAGTGTCTTTTTAATCGTTTATATTGCCTCAAAATCCGAACCCCTGCAGTACTGACTAATAAAATATTGCGTCTCGTTTGATTAAAAACGTCATTATTATAAAAAAAATATCGATTATATAAAATTTGATCAAGCCTTTTGCAGCCTGTTGCGCGCACACACACACAAGAGACGTGGCAATGAGTGTTGCTGGGAATCGAGTGTGTGTACGAATATTATATTATAGTACCTATATACGCTATGACAGAAACTTTTCGCCCAACTTCTCCGAGCTTCCGTAAAGTTTTAATGACACGCGGACAAACGGCGGGACTCGATGCATAGTCGCACAGAGAGGAAGAACCGAGCGCGTGACGATGCGAGTTTGAGAGAGAAAAAAAGGATAAAAGATAATAATAGTGTGTGCGCGTGTGAAAGAGATGTGATTGAGTGGTGTAGACTGAAATCGTTAGCACACACTATCCTCTCTGGATTCGCGTGTCGTGTTCAGGTCTTCGAAAATCGCGCGAGCACGGAAATCGAGACTTTCCCTGTTCTAAGTAGCCGTATATCATACGCCCAATCAGTGTTACATTATGAAAACAATTTCCACGTAGCAAACTTCGAATGCGATTATTAACTTCACACGACACTTCAGACGCCTGCACGGACACATTAAAACAATATACAAAAAAAAACACAGTTTTCTTTTATTTTGATTTTTGACGATGTCTCGGATATTAGAGGTTATGTGTCAATTTCACGGGTTGTCTTCGCATTACAAGTGTTAAATTTGTAGACCTAAGCATTCGATCAGATATCGTCAGAGTAACGACGTAAAACAGTTCAAAATGTAATCAAACATTCAGACAATTCTACTTAAACCTTTTTACCCTTTGAGTCTCTTTACGCTGCAAGCTTACATTTAAACGTATCGCGTTTTCACGGATAATCGGATATCAGTCCAAATTTTACAACGATATTATAGAGTGTTTTGAGATTCGTTGTGGTAGAATCTGTAGTCTCGAGTATCGATACTTGATATTCACAGGCATTATGTAAATATTAATGTATATTTACTCACACTAAATATCGCGACGGTATAATAATACTATAATATATTATTCCTAAACACCGCGTGTGCGTTTGAATTATGCACGTGTATAGATAATCATTTATATGCGACTATGTAATAATATATAGCTGAGCGCTGACACTATATAATAAGGTTTTCCTCTCCGATCCAAAACATATTGCATGAATCTACGATGGTTATATTCACACACTCTGTACAAGAAATTTAGTTCTCCATAAGAAAACCGGAAAAAATATGATTCTATAGTGGCTACACAAAAATATTTATAGTACTGTGAAAAAAAAACACAATTATTTTCTTAATTATTATTATAACAGTTTTTAATCGCAAGAAAAATAATTTTGAAATTACTGAAAATCGAAAAGGATTA
Organism: Slavum lentiscoides; assembly: GCA_032441835.1. Lineage (NCBI taxonomy): Eukaryota > Metazoa > Arthropoda > Insecta > Hemiptera > Aphididae > Slavum > Slavum lentiscoides. The sequence goes on from CM063718.1 coordinate 13,853,462, forward strand.
CTAACACTGGAGTAAAATAGATTGCCATTATGTTTTGTTGAAATTAGAAAATAATATTCCTTAAGAGGACGCCATAATAGATGTTGTCTCTGTCAATACGGACAAATCACCCGTGTTTTGAGAATTTCGCTTTTTGAAAAAGTTAAAACTACTTTGTTAGAGGATATTTTACGAAAACCCTCGTAAGGTGCTCGAAATAAATCTAAACTTAAAATTTAGTAATAAATATTTTAAACACCACAATAATTCTTGAACTGTGTAGTACGATTTCCTGTCAAATAATACATTTGTTTATCGTCATCGATTATATTTATTTTATCATAGCATACATTTGATATGATTTTAAACAAGAATATAAGAATTTTAAGCTGAACGTAAAATGTTATATTTAAAAAAAAAATGTTAAAACCTTATATTTTTCTTATTCTTTTGTTTTTATATGTACACGTTTCCGCTTAAATTAATATAAATACAAAGTTATTCGCAAAACGTTCTAGGAAAAATTATAATACGTATATTATTTTCACTCGACAAACTAAAGTTTTTTTTTTTTTGTATAGTCACTTTTAATCAGTATTTAATTATCATCGCAATAAAATCATTACTGAAACGAATATATTTTTATTTGGATCATTTCTTAATTTCTATTTTTCTATTACAAAAAGCTTAAAATTAACAACTTATTTTCTTTAACCGTTTTATAATAATTATGATTTAAAAGTAAAAATCTAATTTCACACGATTCAAGTTGGAACACTGTTTTACAATAAAATGTAATAAAATAATTTATTCCTTACTATTTTAAACTAGATTTTTTCTCGCATATGAAAAAAACGCGTTTTCAGTATAGCGCATTGACAAATGTTTAATATTATAGACGATAAGAAATAGAACGCTGAGTCATAATTCGGTTTTAATGATTTTTGAAAAGAATAATGGAATTAGTCGGTGCAACTCGTTTGCGCACAACGATTTTGACATTAATACTACAGCAATGTTTATCTTATAATAAATATAAAATTAAATTAAATTAGATAAGATCATTTTGTGTTTTCTTTGATAAATTTATAGTAATTTTAATAGGTACTTTATGGTAGGTAGTTTAAACTAAAATGTTATATAGAATATGTAGGGAAATTAAAAATGTTATATATCATATAAAATAACGGGTATACATAATGTATAAATCCAAGTACCCAAACCCTGATTACAGGTGGTAGGTACCTACCTGATACGTGTGTGCGCAAACTTGTTCACTTTTTGGGGTACTTCGTCACAGGTAGGTAAAATATGTGTGCGCAATCGAGTTGTTTTTTTTTTTTTTGGCGCAAACGAGTTGTTGCCGAATTAGTATACGTTTTGTATCGTTCTATTGGCGTATCGGATAAAATAACGTGAGAAATAAGGAATTGTTGAATAATACGTTTGGTTCAATTTTTTCAATGACAAGGTTTTCATTCAATTTAACGGTTTAAATCGATTCATTTTTTTCTACTCGTATTGACTTCGCATTTTTTCAATATTTTTGAAATGCTAGCACGTATCGAAACGCCACTTCACAATTATTTTATACGAACAGGAAGAACATATGTGCGTCTATGTTCACAATTTTATTGAATTAAAAAAAATATATATAAATATACTATTAATTTTGCCTTTCTTCTAGACATTTCACGAAATGTAATTCATTGTATCGTGTGAAAATCGCAAATTAAATACATAAACAAATAAAAGTATTGCACATGTGTCAATAGTACAGTATATTAAATTATTTATATGTAAGTAGGAGAATATCAACGGATTATATTTTACAAAGTAATTTAAAGTAAATAAATTATTATATATATATATATATATTTTTTTTTACATACAGTTTAAAATATTATTCAAATGTTACGAAAACACGATTAACGCGACTATAAAATAAATCGATTTTCCAAAAACAATTTTATTTTATTTTATTTTTTTATATAGTTGGACATATTATAAATGAAAGAGATATTCGTCATTTGTAAATAAAAAAAAAAAAAAGTAAACATTTGTTTGCATAATATATTATACTATCCGTCGTTTGGTGTGGAAAAACAAACAGTTCTAACGAAGCGCTCGGTACTTTTTGAGCAAATCGCTTGATAAGAAAATACACGTGTACGGTGTAAAAAGTGCCGAGAAATGATATGCAAAGATCATAAATAAACGCACGTTAAAAGATAACAAAGGGGAAGCGTAAGGGTCTCGGTCGTTGATATCCGAAGTAATAACGGGCGCCTCGACGCGTTTGTGCGAATGTGTGATTTTGTCAAAAAGACATCACAAGGGACAGAGAGGTAAACTATAAAAAATGCAGCACCAAATCACAATATAAAGTGTTGTTTTATCTTTGAAACTTTTTTCGTGTGTATCGAAAAAAAAGAAATAATAAAAATATGACTTTGGCCGAGGGAAAATATGTCAGCTCCAATCGTCGTCGTCGTCGTCGTCGCCCGTGTCTTTATATTGTCGTCCATGTACGCGTTTCGTTCAATCATTCAACCAATGTTTCGCTTCTTCGAGATATACGTAGTAGTTAATTTAGAGAAATTCCGTCAATACACTTTTGTCAATTGCTCTAGCCGAATAAAAGTTGAAACGTCTTGCTCTTATTTTATCTGTTCGCTACGTTTACACGTGTCGATATAATAACCAATCGGTAACAGTACCAGCTATTGTCAACGTATTATGACGTCTGAAGAAATGAAGCGCGATGACGAGCCCGCTGAATTATAATACAATAACTGTATGGAAAAAAAATGTTCTACGTTCTTCTAAACGACATCCGTATATTTATTAGACATAAAATTACCCGGTGTTATATACTGTATTTATACATTATATTGTTTATTGTTTACATAAATTTTACGGCTCGGTCGTTTTTTTTTTGTAAATACCATTAAGTTTTGTAAAATTGTAAAAATAAAAAAACAAATTTTTCAAAGATCGGTGGATTTTCCTAAGAAAAATTCGAAATTCCTTTGGAAAAGGCTCGTATAATATTATAATCATAACGCTACGAGTAGAAAAATATTGTATACAATTTAAAAAATATAAATAAATCGCTGTCTTTAATTCTCGGGCTGAACCCTCAATAATAATAATTGTATAGAAATTCGTTCGTGCGCGACTGATAACCCGCGCGTTTTGCGTGTATCGATTATTATTATTATTATTGTACACTTTTATATAATATATTCATAATTTATTGGTTATATCCGAGACGCGCCCGTACAGGACCGTATATATAGTATAATACGAGTTTACAGGTTGTTCGGGGAGGTTTTTTTTTTCATTACAGCAGACGAGACGAGGCGAATTTCCGTATAGGAATTTAACGACAAAACGATGACGACTTTGTGTAAATTATATACTATATACTCACCGTATTCTACGCAACATTTGTGTGTGATCAGTATATGACACGTATGCGACATGACAAGCGCGGGAAAAAGACCCCGAGGAGATGCTGACGAATCCGCTGCCATTTTCGTCTGTGCTCCATTAATTTCCAACGACGTATTCAATGTTATCCTTTCCCCTCGGATGTCTCGCGTATCATCAACGTACGTCCGTTCTAAACGTTTTTATACGAGTTCCGTTTAATTCGGTCGAGCGCTACAAATTCTGTTCTCTCATTCGTCTGTTTATCTAATACATAATAAACGTAACGAGCCGCGGTGGACGTCGCTCAAACGAATTTGCTTGCATAAAGATTTCAGAGGTTTTTTTTTTTATTACTATAAATTCGAAAACAACGATAAACCGTTTTAAAATTCAAGAAATTTCTCTAGGACCATTGGTTTTGAAAAAAAAAACGTAATTTTCACACAAAATATAAAATACACCATGTCGAAAAATCTAAAACGTTTATAAACGAAAATTGTGACTAACGATTTTCAATGTTTTTCGAATATACTCGAAACAACGTGTACGTCTGACATTATATTTTTAAAATTTTTAAGCCTCGATACCAAAAGTTACGTGTCTTATAAATCAAACACCTCAAAATCTATAATAATTGCTATAAATAGCCAAACAATAAACGGGAATTTTTTTTAAACATTTTTTTCCCCTAATACAATATAAATTTACATATTTTTTGGATATTTCAAATTTCTATAAACATTAGTTTCAAAATTACGAAGAAACAACGATAATCGATTTCGACGAAATCGCGTTTTTACCGTTTTGATGTAATTATTCGGTAGTTCTTCGTGGCTCTTAAAAAACAGTATTGAGAAAATTGAAAATGACCTCTTTAAAGTACCAACTAGATGCAATTTGCTACAATTAACTGTGTGTGACTGTAGAGATCGGATAACTACTTTTGGTAGAATTTTCGGCTACAGACAAATGAAAAAAAGCATATCATTGTAAAACCAATATATTCGTCGCTCCGCACAGAATCTAAAATGAATGTATGTATTTATGTGTTGCTTATAGGCGACCGGACAATTGCACTAAATTATATAAAAGTCACTTCAATATAGATTCGTTGGGACGCGGGTAGTGCGTTATATAGGCCGTAACTCTTTTCCGAAAGACAACGATCGACTAAAGACCAAACCTAACTTTTAAGATTCTTCCGTTGGTTATCAGAGTAGTATTTACACATTGTTTTTCTTGGTCACCAATCTCGGTTGTTAGATTGCATGCTAGTTCTACGGTAAAAAATTCCGTCTATCTTGTTTTACGTCAGACGGAGTGATTTGACACAACACTAACCAGCTAACTTAGATTAGTGTAGACGGTGATGTTTACAGTCGATATAAATTGGCCAACAGAGGACACTATTTGTCAAAAGCCAACTGGGAATTTTAATGTTCCCTGTAGCGTCTTGTTAGATACATAACCCTGCAGAGATGACACATGGCACAAATTCTGTGAACACACATATTTCATTATTTCTTGGGTTGAAATTCCGTCCGGCACAAGCAACGCCGGGTAATTCAGCTAGTTAATAATAAATAATCTTCGTACTATGTGTGTAATACGTGTCTCATTATGAATTTCTTGTTACTTGTTAGGACGAAATGTCATCGGGCTTAATGTTTACGCGATGAAATAAGCATTTTTCAATAGAATGAAACTCGATACTTAATCATTATAATATACTCGATAGACTCAAAATATTATAGCTTGTAATTAGTGAGAAAACACGAAAATATCGGTTTGTGGTGAAAAACCGTTGGTTATTTACTTGCATTCTATTATAATGTTCTCAAAGAACATGTCTGTTTCGTAATTGATCCGTCAATTTAATGTATCACGTTGAGCATTTATTTGATATATTTATTCCATTTCAGTTAAATGTATGTATATTAACTCCCGTACGTAGGAAATAAAAATAATGAATTATTATCAAAGTAGAAAAAAGTGTCGTCATAAATTCTAGTTTTTAATAGTATTGGTATGCCATAAAATAAGGTTAGAGTATATAGGGTATTGTCCGCTTTAGATATTCTCATTTTTGTATAAAATATCAATTTTTTTTCACGAGAAATTTTATACACTTACGTGAAATATTGTAATTCATGCAGGAATATTTCTGCAGTTTTGTAGTTTATTACGATATGAACAAAGAGAGCTGAATCAAAATAAATTTCGGTACATTTCATAGCATGCGGTTAACATTAACACATTGAACAAATAATAAAACTTATCAATACATACGAGTATATTACTTTGTAAACGAAGAAAAAAATCGATTGTAAAATATTACCGATTTATTACTATTTGTTTAAACTTTTAAATGATTGTAAACTGAACATAACTGTGAGTACAGTCTACTTTATATTTAATATTAAAAGAAATACAACGATTTCTTTTAAAAATAATTGATTATTATGTATATACGTAGTAAGGAGAATTCTTTAATACACCAATGGATTTATGTTAACATGTTATACACTATACATAATTCATCAATGTAGTATTCAGTTACGGTTATTTATTCATTTTTAATATTTTTTTTGCTTTTTTATTTGACTCGGCCGTCTTAGACGAAACTGAATTATCAGTGATTACGTAAAATTGGAAAGAAAAAAGTCGTTTTATGAGGATTTTACAAATGTATGAGGAAATCTAGGCACATGTTTTGGAGCGTATCCAAGAAAATTCGGAAAAGTAGTAACATTAGGAGTGAATGAAAGTGCAAAGTATGGGGAGATATATACGAGTAGTTGTGGCCAAAGGCTCGAGGAGTGGTAAATGATTGGACAGAGAGACAAGAATGAAAGAGCAACTGAAACCATAATAGGAAGAGTTTTAGGGTCGTAAATGTAAGAAGATTTTATGGAAGCAAACATCTGTAAGTCATTAAATTGCCCAAGAGGATTTATCACATTAAATACCTAAGATGCATATACCATTATGACGAATATAGAATGAAAATTATAATGTAATTAATTTTTTATTTATTTTGTACGGCATACAGAGTAACATGATTTTAATTTTTAAAACATAATTATGTAATTCTTATGTATTTAATGAGAGTAATAACGATAACAATAGCATTATTATAAACTGTATTCCTTGTCATTCAATAGTCCATTAAAAAGAGTGAAAAAGTAGATGCATTATTACAAAAATAATCTAATTAACACTGGAAAAAAAATTACAAAATCAGTTTAAAAGATATACTTAACAGTGGGATAAATAGGTTAAAAAATGAATTTAAATACCAAAAACGATATTATGAAAATTGACTGAATATTATACAAATGTAAAATTGGTTTTCAAGAAAATTCAATTAAAACTATATTATTATGACATGTATGAAACCAAGACCTTACTATTAAATATAAACTATAAAATTTTGGATAATGACTTCTAGCTGTGCATGCATATTTATAAGGGAAAAAGACAAGGAAAAAGTATAATTTGAAAATTTGTAACATGAAGAGGTGAATAAATTAATAATTAGTTATTTTGATAGTTGTCTGCATAATCGATCCAAATGTTGGTTTTTAAAATGAAAACAATTGGTATGCCGGCAACTTAAATATTAATATTTCTATGAAGTCCATTTACTTCCCAATCAAATGTTTGTAACAAATACGTTATATTTGTACACAGTTTGGAAATATATATATATATATATATATATATTTTTTATAAACATTATTGTGGTGTGGAGAAGATTAAATACTAGGAATTAAAAAAAACACTACTTAAATATATTATATATTTATAATTATTGGACCAATGAACATTTGATTTAAGTATCCAATTAAATGTATTGGTAAATAACAAATATTATTTTTTTTACATAATCCGAAAGACATTGTAGACACACAAATGGTTTTTCCGCGTACAGCCCATAATAGATTATTACTTTTCTATTTTTAGTGTGAGACCGCAGGTGACCAAGTTCGGCCTGTAGATAAAATTGAATGTTTCACAGTCCACATGTCAGCCGGCAATCCAATAAAAAAATTTTTTTATGTTATTATTTACAATTAATTGATTGTAAAAAAATTACTTAAACATTAATGAACAAGTATTTTCATACAAACAAACAATAAAGAAGAACTATGTATAAAGCTTTACAAAGTCTATAAATGTTTTAGGTCACCGACGGACTTGTGGCATTCAAAGTGTTAAAATATTTTGTAACTATGCCAATAAAAATAACACAAATTTATATAGATCATGATTTACGTCCAGCAAAAATATAATACATTTAACAACAATTAGTAATAATGTGAGGGAAGGTTATGTTCAGAGTATAAAATTAACAGGTCTAATTCAGATCAATATTGAATACATTATTGTGGCTAGCATAGATTTATTTCATGAAATAATAATGCCAATCTTAATATTTAAAATTATTTTTAAAGCAATAAAAATTGATATTTACAGAAAATGCGACTAACTACAGCGGTAACGTGATTATGGGTTCAGAAGAAGCAACAGAGAAAATCAGTCCATATTGGTCATTCAATGATTCCGCCGACTTGTCGAAATACGAACAATTTGATCATCAGCGTTTTATAGGCAAGTCTATAATTAAAATTTTTTATTTTCGTAATTTCTATTATATAATATTTAAAAGATTTATGTTGTCGTGAAAATTGTTCATATTAATAATATATTAACAGACCGAAGAACATAAACACAATGCAAAAAAAAAATTGTATTTGTTTATTATAATTTTAATTTATTTGTTTATAACATTTCGTTTTATTTACATAGCTAAGAAAATTAACATTCAAATATGATATTGTTGGAGATTTTACAATTTCTATGTAAATTATACGCAATTTACTGAAATCTCAACCATATTATTATCTTTTATATAGCTGTACATGTATTTACTATAGATGTACAAAAATTCAAACAATATCAAACAAGGAATTTCGCGCGAAATATCCAAACATCAAACGATCGGATTATATACATTGTACACTGATATAACATTTAAGAAAATTCATTGTTCAAATTATTGTCATATTTTTTAAGCGAAAGAAAAACTATATTTAAATTAACAAAATTCGTAAAGAATAGGACACCAGAATAAAATTAATTGTCATTTATTTATATTTAACCTAATTTATCATGTACGTTTGATTAGTAATTGTTTTTTGAATATATACAATTATGAACGATTATAAATCGTATTTGAATCTCGATAATGAGTTGTAGGAAAATCATATTTTAAAACGTTATAATATATATTTATTTATGACACATATTTTATGCCATTTCCATTCGGCATAAATTCAAAACATTAAAATCATAACACGGCGTACATTGTGTAGGCAAGTTCAGCACACAAACGTTTAGAACGATAATATTAAAATACAATAAATACTAAAGTGTTAAAATATTAGTATTTACCGTATTAATTTATTTGTATTATGCAAGAAGTTAGGTACACGAATGCGTAGAATTATACAATAAAATAACACTATTACGTATTAATTAATGTTTATTATATTACTTTATATGCATTTAAAACCGTGTATGAAAAGTTAGTCGTACGTTCTTAGCTATAGGAACGTGTTCAATAACACAGATTTATAGACATAAATAAATATAAAATAAGCAGTTATACCTCCGAGGTTGTTTGGATACGATTGTAGATTAAAGCAGACGAATTCTTCCGTTTTTGTACGTATTGAATAACACCAATCAGTATCCATGTAAAAAAAAAAAATAAACAATTTTAGAGCTGAATATCGAATAACGTTATGTGTATATACGTTTTTCGTTATAATATTTTAGAAATGTTATAAACATATTGATGTCATTCATATTATGAGAACGTATATATTATATACACATTACGCACACACTCACGTATTTATTTGTTTTTTTTCTTGACATCTACATTTTACATTTTTACGAATAAATAATGAAATTCAGATATTCTGCACTCGTGTTTGTTGTATTACAACTCTTACAGTGTTCAATCCTACTCGTGCGTGGATTCATGAGGGGAAGTTAAAGGGCTTAACCCATCCTCCTCCCTTTGAACGTATTATGTATTAAATACTATATTATGCGTCTTAAAATCCATAAATCGAGAAATCCTAATTGAAAACGTTTTTAAAGTATAAAAATAATTATTAAAATAATAAGTGAACAGGAAACGGTAGGTACGAAACGTAAAATACTTATTGTTTATGGCGCTGGTATAGATGCAAGGTGTTCTAACCCAACATCCCCCGTTCGAACGCCATGGAATCCTAAAAAAACTCGTTCATGTCATTAAAAGTGTTGAAATGTTGTTTGTGCACACGGAGCGGAAATTTAATATTTAACAAATTAATTGTATTCCAAGAAAACAATCGAATTGCAGTAGAACAAAAAAATTATGTTATTTTTTAAAAAGTTTCTTCGAAACCGGCTCCAGAAAAAAATCGTATCTACGCTATTGACCACGGTGATTTCAAAATTTTTGCTTTCAATCGGCTATTCTATAACGTATTCCAGTGATTTATTATTCAGGAAGGAGGTCAGTGGGATCCAGAACCCCCCGCCCGGAATTTTTTTCGTTCTTATATTGATATTATTAATGATTTAGGTATGATCCTTACCCCTATACTTTCACCCGATCACCACATCAACAGTGTTTGTTGCAAAGCACTAAAAACGTTAGGTTTCATTATGCGTATTTCTTATGGCTTCAAATTATCCAACACCTTTAAAGGCTTTATACTGCGCAAATGTCAGGTCGATTTTGGAGTATGGATCTATTATATGGGATCCCTTTGCAGCTACAATGTCTCATCAACTTGATAGAGTTCAACGAAAATTCTCGAAGTTTGCCGGCTGTTCACTTAAAATCGACTGTGACGCACTGATTACTCTCGTGTTTTGTTTTAATTTCAACTCGAATCTTTAGTTGATCGCGGACATACGGCTAACCCGAATTTTATAAGAAATTTACTTAACCGTAAAGTTGACTCACCTCAAATTTTTTTTAAAACACCCACTCGATTCGCCCGTCATTCTGCTATATTCCATATACCTATATCCTCCACAACACGTGATAAAAATCGACTACTCCGCCGTTGCATGTTAATTTGGAAATTTGCTAATTTGGACCCCTACTTTTCTTATTTATAAAAAAATATATATATAATACATTTTAATACCTGTAACTCTTTTAATTGTAATCGTATATAATAAACTGTATGGCGTATATTGTAATAAAATAAAATTAACATTTTTTTTTCCAATATTGTTTAAATAGATCACCCCCAAAAAAATAAAATCCTGGCTACGTCACTAAAGTATTCGTGATCGTGTTCATATACGATCAGAGCCCAACTTAGGGGGGAGGGCTAGTGGGGCTGCAACCCCGGGCCCCTGTTGATAATTAATTATTAAAGTGGCACTGTGAAATGTTAAGCGGGCTACAACGTTATAAACGTGACACGGCAGAATTCGGATGATTTGAACGCGTAGGCCAAAGGTCAAAACGACGCGGCAAAATCAATTTTTGCCGTAAAGGTGTTTGTCGATAACATTTTAATTTTCATTAACGATACGATATAAGTATCGCAATCTATCGAATTTTTGAGTTACTATTGTTTGTGTGTCCAAATAAACAACTGTATGGCTTATCTGAGTATTATAAAATCAATGCTTTTAGCAACAGTTGTATCTAATAGCCGCGCGATATCTAGAAATATCACGGGTTTTTGCGAGCGCTCAGCTCTCGTCTAAATGCGGGTATATAAAATTATTGGTAAATAGTAAATACCTTTCGGTCTACAGTTTATCTCTACATAAATTTTCTCGGTCAGTTTAATTAAAAAGTCTGGTTAATTTAAGTTAAGGACCCGATCGAAAAATTAGACCCGGGCTCCAAAATTCCAAAGTTGGTCTCTGTACCTATACGGTATGCGTTAACGGACCGTATTTTGAGCGAATACCGCGTAGGTACCGTCAAGAACGGAAGCGCAATTCATTATATATTATTTAACGCGCGGCGGATTCACGTTCGCCGATGAATAATTAACGCATCGACGAGATCGTATAACGCGGTCCACGGGATACTGTGGAAATCGAATTATTCGAACCCGCACGGTATATGTCCCGGTGGTACACGCAGCATCGACGTGTAGTCGTGTGTCGAAAAGCAATACGGATAGGTGTACGTACGTGACCGGTTAAGGTTAGCCGGTCGAATGGCAATGAGAAAGGAAAGGTCTTCTCTGTGTGACCATACATACAACGGACGTCCTTACCTTACCGTTCAGAAATGGAAAAAAAAGAAGCTAAAAACGGAGGAAAAATCTGAAAAACCACTTAGTTTCTCCGCAAATCCGATGTTTACGAGCACGTAAAGCCTCCCTCGGCGAGTGCAGTGTGTGTGCGTGGCGTTGAGGGGGGTGGATTGCGTGTTAAATTTCTTACGAATGCATAGAAATTCGGAAGGTATATCTACACTTATGGACCGCGGCACGCGCGTATAACAGTGCAGTGCGTTTCTCAATCTCTCTTTTGTTTGTTTGTAATTTGGCCCCCTTAATTTAATAACGTTTTTGACATCACGGCACACCAACCCAAACGAATATTTAGCCGTGGCGCAATTGACACCGACTCGTATTTATTTATTAATAATAGACGTTCATCATAATATTAAATACCAAAATAATATTGTATATCAGTATTAGCATTGGTTATAGAATATACAGTTAGCCCACGGTATAGGGATATTCGGCAACTAAAATTTTATTTATACGGTTGCTTGATAGGTGTCACTGTTGTAATTTAATTTAATTTTTCGTGTCTATTTAATAAGGGGCAAAATATAGACAATTTGTCTTGCCGTCGTCACCCGAAATCGTAGTCGTAAATAATAATATTATTAGTGCGAGACGCGAGTGTAGTCAGGCCATGGACACTCCCCCCACTATTTAGTTTCTTTTCATTTCGGAGCGGAATGATTGATGTTAGCGACACAGCGGAAGAACATGATGTTAGGAACAAACCTGCGCATGCGTACTGTCAACGCAACCGGTTTCGCGCGCATTCCAACGCGCTACAACACGTCTCTACCGTAATCTTTTTTTTTCCGTTTCGTCCGCCGATCGTACCATATTAAGTACAGATTGATTGTACCTACCTACATAATATTATTAAAAATATATAATTTTCTAAAAAATATTATATAATTATTATTATTATATATAATATTATTACACCTATAAGATACAAGTATAATAAATAAAAACGTACAAACACAGATTCTATGATTAATGATAACACAATGTGTAGATAAAAACATCTTGCATGGTAAGAAATTAGTGATAATTACTAAACAGCTGATTTCAAGGCCATTGAAATTATAATCTCGAGAACAAAGGAAAATCGTTCAGTGTCCTATCTATATTAATCTGTGGTGTAGTCGAACTGCGTACCGCCACCTTCCGCTCAATCATGTTACTGTTGCATGGTTATCGCAAAATTATTTATAGATTTATTATACCATCCTCCGCACCGAACATCATACTACGGCGAGGGTACCACCACCTTGCATCCAAGCTACACTAGCGCTTCATAGTGGCTGCATCCAACGACTAGTCGACAAATATTATCATTGCATGGGCTGTCTGTATATTCTGTAATCAATGGTAATAGTTACTATAGTGAATAACACAGAGGCGTAATTACCGGCGGGGGAGAATATGCTGGTGGACGGATCCCCTTCCTTCCACGGGCTTTCTTTTTTACACGATGTATTATCTAATTTACGAAAAATATAATGAGAAATTATTATAAATTAAAAAAAATTTTTTATGTGTAAACAAAATTTATTAGTATTTATAATATTCCTCAGTTTATTAACCGGTAACTACAAACTGGTATGATGACGCGTTTAGGTTACCGGAGAAAGTTTTACTCTTATTCAGATGTTGAAGTAAAAACGTAGATAGGCACCTACCTATATGAAGTACTCAATAAATCAGCTGAAAAAACGAAGAATAGTAGAAATTTTTTTTGTAAAATATGTCGTTTTTATTACAGAAATAAGTAACAAAAGTATAAAATACGAGTAACAATCAGTTTGTTATTAATGCCGGAAAGGTTGTTACAATTATGGCTTACCCGATGATACATTTTATATTCCCTCCTATATAACATTCGTAATTACGCTACTGAAATAACTACTATTATAAAACGTTTTGTTTATTTAGGTCAGAAAACTCGTATAAAATCGTATTTGGTCAGTTTCACCAACTACAGTTAAATACACTCTAACACCGTGTCAGTTAACAATTTGTAATTCACTTGAGCGACGTTCACAACGTCCCACGGCTTGTTACCTTTTTAGATTCTGAGCGGAGCGACGAATGTATTGGTCTTACAATGATGTGTTTTTTTTTTTTATGACTGTACTCAACAATTCTACCAAAAAGAGTGCTCCGATCTTTTCGTGTAGCACGTTTTCTGGTGGCAAATTGTATCTAGTTTGTACTTTAGAGGTCATTTTTCCATTTTCTCAATATTTTTTTCAAAAGTTAGGAAAAACGACAACAAATTACCATAAAAACGCTAAAAATGCAATTTCGTCTTTATCGAATGCGACGATTTATCATCATTGCTTCGAATTTATAATAAAAACAAAACTCCAAAATCATTATCCGAGTAATTCGCTTCACAACAGCCCACGGCTCGTTACCTTTTTTTTTTGATTGTTATTCGTACCTACCAATGAAAACGCGGTCTCGTATAGAGATATCACGATGTCGATGCAAATGGAACAGTATATGGCGCAGCTTTTGAAATCAATCGTCTGCTCTTGTCCGATCGTCTTGACCAACGTTGTAGTACAATATTGCTGGAAATCATCGCGGCGGTTTCGAGGGTGGAGATTTTTTTTTAAAACCCATTTTAAAATACGGGTTAAATAAGAGAGTCAAATGTTTCGCGGCTCCCCGCAGCAGCGTTATTCGTACAACGGAGTTCGAGAAGCACCGTTAAATAGTGTATTAGTCTCGTGTACGTGAAATAAAAGTGACGCTGAGAAAACGCTCTGCGCGGTGGTACATACGCGCACAACATATTTTATTATACATGCGCTTGTATCAGCAGGGACCGTAATTGAAATACGCCAACGATATAATAATTAATATCGCGGGGAAAGTTTCCGGAAGGTCACAAAATGTTTATCGAAAGAGAGTGCGTGTGAGTGTATTTGCGCGCGATTTTGCTCACTGATATATATATATATTATATATATATATATATATATATATATATATATATATATATATATACGAATAACGCGCTCGCGGAGGAACGAGAATTTACATTGTACGTAATCGTCGGCGTGTTATGGGCGAAATCGCAGGATAATAAGAAAATTTTCCACTCTAGAATTATGTGCGTGCATTGTGAGCGCGTGTGTTACATTATGGTATACGAATATTATGTGTAGCGCAGGCTCCCACGTACATATTGGATTGCCGAGCGGTATATGGCAAATACACTTGGTAATCAAAAGTCGTACTGGCTGCGCGGGGTGGTGGCCGGTGGTGCGCGTACGGGTTTAATAATAATTGTTGTTAATATTGTAAAACGTTATACAGTAATTGTAATTAATACGAGTATTCGCATAACGATTTTGAAACGTAATTATTTTTTGATTTTTACGAAACCGGTTAAATAGTTTGTAAACTAATATGTCGATATTAGACATAATAGTCTATATGTTTTAATAGTTTCATCGAGGTAAAAAAAAAAAATTTTTTTTAAATTTACATTTTAATAAGTAATAAACTTGTTTCTACGTAAGTTTTTGTCGTTCTTTATCTTATAATATTTTAGATACTGAGCGGAACGAGGGATCTGGTGGTCTTACAATAATGATGTTTACTATTATTTTTTTTCTATCCTGGGTACAGATTTTCGACCAAAAGGAGTGTTCCGATCTCTTCGGTCACGGTTTGTTTCCGACAGCAATTCGCATCTAGTCTAGTACATTAGAGAGATCATTTTTCGATTTTCTCAACAGTTTTTTAACGCGACGCCATGAATTACCGAAAAATTACGAAAAACCGCTAAAAACGGGTTATCGTCAATATCACGTGTAGCTTTTTCGCTGTAATTTCGAAAATAAAAATTTTCAACAAAATTGTATACACGTGTGTGTGTGTGTGTGTATGTGTATTTTTTCGACAAAGTGTACAACACCGAAGCTCCGTTCAGAATCGTTTTATCGAATGCAATGATTATTGTCATTGCTTTCAAATTTATAATAAAAACAAATCTTTAAAATCATTATCCAAGTAATTCACTTAAGCGACATCCACAACACTCCGCGGCTCGCTTATTTTTAAATTACTACAAATTTCTAAGAAAAAAAAAAATGAAACATACAAAATATATTGCTATATAGCGTAAATCTCACAAAGATCGATTAGAGAAGAAAAATGGTTATCGTAAAAGTGGCTATATGCATACATAAAACGGAGTGTCCGAAATTTCGTGTAAAACCCATATTGAAATAAAATCTATAATGTAGGTATATATAAATGAATTTCTGACAGTACGTCCCGGATGAGTTCCTAAACCGTTGATCCGATTGTGATGAGACTTCGGTAAGTCGTTGTGCACACCCTCGCGAAAGTTTCTGTTATATACAATTTGTAATACGACCGACGAGGATAGTAGCTAATACGGGAAATTTTGGGATTCTGGGCGTTAAACACTTACCGCGATGACCATCAATATACTGTTATTGAGTTTAAAACATAGTCTATATAACAAATATGATACTTTGGTGAGTTGTTGACTGATGTGCATACCATTTTATATTTCTTCAAACCGTTGTTGTACAATCATGTCTCATAAATGAAAAGCGATTGGACGATTTACACTTCAAGCACGAAATAAAAGAGCGTCTCGATCTTCAGAAACAAACGAACGATGGGAAACAAGACTGGTAACTAATCGAGTACGCGCTTTTCAAGCCCGTTCGCCGGAAACAGAACAGCAACGTGTAGAAAGACGAGAAACGGATCGAGTACGCATTGTACGATCCAGACGATCACTGCACGCTAAAATCAATTATGCTGCATTCCACTAGTATAATTGACAGAATTAAATTCATTACCTGAATACCAATGTTGTTAGCAGGTGACACAAGACAATTAAAACATTTTCTCTCTAACATACGAAAATACAACTCGTGTTTCCAAATGACACCTTTTGGTGCGACGAATTTCGCGTGTAAGAAAATTACACGCCAAAATTTAGAGTGCAAAGGCAAATTGATCATCGTGCTAGATCTCTACTACCACTTCCGGACTCAGATCACAAATTTGCGCAGTTTTATTTTATGGGAAACACTGATTACTAAATTGATCAACGTTGCCAATTCCATACGGACACAAAACGAGAATTTTCGCTGCACAACAAAATTTATTTGATCAACACAACGAATTAATTCGACTTAATATTCTTACATCTTATTCTTATTATAATACTTAATATAAAATTTATTGGAAATCTGTGGGTGCCACTGAATTTATTATGTGCAGTACCACATATATCTGCTACGGGACCACGCGCACGTACCTCGTACAGTAAAATCCGTAATGCAGTCGGTTGTACGCCACTGAATGGGTTTTACATAAGATAATCGTTTATAGATTTTCGTGAAACGTGTACGCCAAACTTTCATTATTAAATACGTTTTAAAATCGGCGTCTGTAAGTTTGTGTTCATTGCGAAATTCATCGCGCGGTTTGGTGGTGATATTTCATAATTTTATATTCATCAACGAATAAACGACCGTCAATAAGTGTAAATGAACATGAAAATCCGCGACAGCGTTTGAAACGATTGTAATTTAAATTGTTTTTGAATTCTTGAAAATGTTCCGATGGACCACAATTATTCATTAAACTGTATTTACCGACCAATAAAATTATACGAAAACACTGTGTTAAAGTTGGTCAGGCGTGAGCTTCATGGAAATTTTATAAATATTTTATTCTATTTATATATACGTGAATTACTATTAGATACATATTTTAGTGTGTTGTTATTACTAATAATATGAAAGCAAATCAATAATCATTGCATTCCGCAAAACAATTATGAGCGGAATTTCGTTGCAATATTAGGTACCTATATAATATTTATTACTAGTTGAATCACCCAGCATTGCCCGAGCACAATAAAATTTTGAACGGGACATTATCCTAGAAAAAATAATAAACTTTTATATTTGTTCACAAAATGTGTTCAATATCATCTATGCAGGGTTTTAGAATTAATATTAATTAAAATACATTTTCTCTTCGGTTTCGTGTGACTTTTTTTGGCTTCTGGTCGTAGTACACGACCAATAGATTAATGCTTTTTAAGTAGCATTATATACATATACATGTAGTCTGTATAAATGAGTATATAATTTACGATTAACATATTACATTACATTATATTTTCATGAATTAAATCCTAGGACTACCACTTTTATGTTATAAAAATATTAAAATCGCTGTAATTTCTATAAATAGCTTAAAATTGAAAAGTATTTAAAAAAAAATTTGATCACGTTAATATGGTAATAAAACACACATTTGGTGAAAAAATAATCTAATTTAACTCAATAGAAATAAAATAAAATAACTAAATTATTAAATGCTGTATTATTGGAACTATAATCAAAAGCCAGCACTTTCTTCATAGCTCACCCTGTATAGACAATTGCAGATTGATTTTTGCTATGATTTTCCATCAAAATAATATACCTTGTCAACAAATTTAAAATAGTAATAAAAAAAAAACGAATTGTGGCTAAATATTTTCAAAATTTTCTTAATAAAGTTAAAAGTAACGTAAGACCTAGGTTATGTATAATTTTCAACCTTTGGAAATAATAAAATCATCTTTTCTCACAACATAAACAGCTCAATATCTAATAATTATCTATTAATAACCCAAAATCGGAAGGCTATTTTATTTTACCTGCCTAAAGTATCGACTGAACAAAATTTTCTACCGGAAAATGGTGACGAATGTAATGATCGGATCATTTTCATTAGACAAAAGATGTACAGAGAAAAAAAAAATAAACATCATTCTAAAACCAATATCTTCCTCGCTTCGCTAATTTGATAAATTGTTAATTACAAGGGTAAATTACTGAACTAATATTTGTGTACAATTTATTAAGCAGAATTATTACTCTTCTTTGTTACCATTAATTTTCATTCGTTATAAAAAAAAATTGAATTATTGAAATTGAATTTGCTTGCTGAAATTGAATTTGTTTTCATGTATGTACGAAAATTTCAATATAACTCATGCACACCTGTACATTTTATATAAGTATAAATCTTTGATTTTTTTTTGTAATAACGCAATACTTTTACGTATTAAGAGTAAAATAAACGTTATTAAATAATGCGATGGAAATATGAATTGTACGATTATATTAGCGGAGTTTGTCGTTTGCGTATAATTAACCTCACAGGTAAAAATATTGTGTGGTCTTTTGCGCGTCGTACGATTTTACTGTAGAACAGGTAGTACGATGACACGATTACCTGATAAATTTTCATAATTGTTAAATTATTATTATAATACTTAAAAATATTCTATACAGTTACATATTATGTATAGGCAGTTTTTTAGTGTTGTATTCTATAATTCTTGTTAAAGTATGGTTCGAATCTACTTTTTGACTACTAATAGATAATGTAATATTTTATTTTCACATTCTACATATATAGGTATCTATATTATTGATACATATATAATTCAAAATCATTATTTTTTTGTTAAACAGTAATTCACAAAAAAATATTAGTGAACCTTTCGAAAATATCCTTCATTTCTTGTCTGGTTATAATTTTTCAAATTCTAAATTTAACCTAAACGCCACGTGTCATTTTTTTTAAATAACATTTTACTATACCTACAAGGCAAAAAACAAACGGAGATAACAAACAAAGGTGCCCTCTAAATTTCAAACTTGTCAAGATAAAAGATAATTAGTATTATACGACATAATTGAGCAGGAAAACGGACATATATTAAAACGTAAAAGCTGTTAGATGTTATCATATTAAATTTAAAAAATGTTTATTATTTGAAATATTCAATAATCATGACTTTATTTGTCTGCAATTATATTGTTTTATTTCATTTGAAATACAAAGCATAAAATTTTTGCAATTTCAACATTTTAGAAGATATACTCATAAATACTCGTATGTGTACCATTTATCGAATTGAATGCATGATATACACAACATGTCTCAGTTGAAGGATATTTATTGCCAACTCTTTAAATTTATTTTGCTGATGTAGAAAGACAAATATATAATATATATACCGACAAAATGTAAAATAATTTGCTCTCACCATTAGCATTCAATCTATAATATTACAGTAATAATATCCTTATTTTGAAATAAACATTAAATTGTACATTTAATTATGTACAAATGCATGGTGTTTGAAAATTTGAAATAAATTATATTAATTATATTAATTCAATAGATATTTGAAATATATGATATTAACATTTGGGTTTGAATATTGCCGTATATGAGCAAGCAATGTTTATTCTGATAAGTGATATGTAACTTTTATTGTAATTGGTAACAAAATAATTACATTTTATTCACTATTGAACATATTTAATTACATTGAAAAAATATATTTTATATACAGTTTTGTAAAAGAACAAAAAACACGTACGAAAACATGATTTGATTATAAATGCGGTATTTATTTTTAAATAAATAAAAATTTGGAAGTTATAAAATGTGAATTAATTCGATACAGTTATTATTCATTTATCGATAATTCAGTTAATAAGTACCAATTTTAATTTTTACCAATAACTGGTAACAGCTTTATAAAATATAAATCGTCATTATAACTTTAAGTATTGTATATTACTATTATTATTATCGTTACTCGTTACCAATTTTCCTCCGATGAGAACACACTTTAAAACACTATATATAATATGGTCTAAACAATTTGTAGTTTCGTTTTAGTAATCAGTATATAATGATAAAAATAATATTATTACTCACAGCATTGAAATTACAACGTGATAGTTGTTGAATAAAACGTTCTTCGAATTCGGTTATAAAATAACAATAAAAATAAATAAATATAAAAGTATTGTACAGAATATAATGCATAAACCATACGAACTAAAATAAATCATATAAAGTTAAAAATCTATACATTTTGTATTAGATCTAATTTATGGCCACTTTTATGGAATTTGTGTTCGTCCATATCAGATCATTGGTAAATTATAAAATATATATATAATATATATATGTATTTAAAAAAAAACCATAATAATTATTATTCTTGGAAAAATTGTTTAACTTTATTTAAAAATAAAACATTTTAGCATTATAGGAAGTGTTTAAATTGTTTACTGTGATGTTTATACTCTGTATACATTTGAGTAAAAACACGTTGTTTGAAACAATATCCATACTGATACTCAATGGTTTTGATTACGTTTAACATCTTCATATTATTAGACCAGTTTACATTATAATCAAACAAACATACACACTGTATTTTTATATATTTTTTTAAATCAATAGTTCATTTAAATGTTTTCTATTCAAGCATTAGTAGTTCAAACTTTTGGTAATTTGTCAAAGTTCTTTAATTCCTTCAATTTAATGATATTGAAAAAAATATCATAACATCGATAAAATTAAAAAAATATTTTTGAATGTACAGTTTATTTTATGATTTAACACACACAACTTTATTACTTTGTACTTTTATTAAAAACATTCGTGTTTTTAGTATTGGTTTGTATAATGTTTGTTGAACATAAATAAAACATTCCAATGAAATGTTCCAAAATTATTTTAACATAATATGTATATATATATATATATATATATATATTATAATATAAAATGTATGAGTACATTCAGTTTTAAGACGCAAATACGATTTTATTTACTTTTTTTTATTTACACGACCTTATGCCATTGTGTATACAAATTATATTATGTTAGATGTTGCTCGTACAATTTGCATATTTCTTTAATAAGTCTGATGAGCAAATATATAAATAAATTGCTTGCGTACGTTATATGAATATAGAACGAGAAATTAGTCTAAAATAGTAATATTATAATTGTCAAAAAAATTGAATTGCATTTTTTTTTTTGTTAAAAATAAATATCTTGGAACTTAATTTAATCATATTTATACGTGTTTTGCTTTTGTAGACAGTAAAATTATTTATCTTGTGATAGACTATTATAAATTACGGCCCAGAATGACAAAAAATATCGTTCTTTGATTAAAAATAAATATGATTTGAAGAATTGCATTGCTATAGTGAATTTTAATTAAATCGTCCCTTTCACCATTATATGAACACTGTATAACCTGATTCCCTTCACAGTTTTAACAAATTCACGTATAGAGAGATTATGAAGCATAGACTGTGATTCGAAAATATTGTTAAATAATTTAAATTAAACGTTAAAGCCTAGATATTAATTATAATTTCATACGTTTTATGTCAAATAGTTAAAAATGAGTTTGAACTTCGTGTATAGTTTTGGTGCTACTATATTTTACTGAGAACTGAGATCACTAGGAAATTCTCAAAAATCTCTTGGTTATTCTAAGTATGTATAACAACATTTTGTAAAAGTTTTAAAACAAAACATAAAGTAAAAACAAAAAGTTATTCTACAAAAGTATTTGATTTAAATCCTTTGTAAAAAAAAAAAATTAACACATCACAATAATTTATTCAAAAACTATAATTTATTATTAAGCATTTATTACATTTTTTTCGTAATATAATATTTGATCATTTCCTGGTTATCTATTAAAGTGTGTTAAACAATATGTATCAATATGTATGGTCACATGAACAAATTTTTATTATTGAGAGTTTTTTTTTTTTAAATTTAAATGATCGCCGCATGATTGAAGATTATATTTTATTCAAAAAAATTACATAAATGGGTTGATCGATTCACTATATTGATTCAACAATATTTCTTTTGTAGTAGGTACCATAAATTGAAGAAATACGTCAATACATAAGAGTAAATTCTATTTAACTTACTATGGTATTATTGACCTTATAGATTAAAAGCCTTTTTTATTATAATAAAGAAGTGTGTATTTTTTTGATTCCCTACATTAAATTATTCAATTATTTTTACTATTTGTGTACATTATATAATAATTAGTTTAATATTTTTAATAAAAAGTATATGTATGTGTGTCTATATGTATATTATTACTCGTAAAATATTTTATTCCATGTTCTCTTGTAACGTAAATAGATGCACGTGCGAATAACATTTTTTTAAACGTAGGTACCTAATTACATTGATATGATGCGGATTACATGAACATTGTCTTCTCGAAAATATTTCACTGTCATATACATTATCTAAGACCTTTCTAGTTTGTTAACAGCTTTTTAAAAAAAAAGTAATTGTACCCGAAATTATTTTCAACTTGGATAAAGGAATAATTATTATGTAACAGGAAGAAATAAATTTTCTGAAGACTTTACGGAGAATTGTAAAAATGCTCATGAATTATACAATTCGAATCGTTTTTGAAGATTATAATTATTATTAACACAAAACTTTTTTCAGATATCTCTTTTCCGTTTCCACTGATATTGCAATATTATTAAAACACTTTAATATTCATAGAATTAAATTCAAATACTGTGTCATTCCCTTTTTTAATACAAGTTTTTTTCTTTATTAGAGACAATATTAGATCCTGAATTAGTGCAGCCCACAGCATCTACGGTGCCAAAAACTAAGACGCCTCCACACACAAGGCGAAGAAACTCGACGAAAATTCAACAGCAAATATCGCCTCCAATATTTGAGGGGCCATCGATGTCTAACGTAACAGCCAGATCGGGCGAGAGCACGTTCCTTTACTGTACAGTCCGAAACCTAAAACAGAGACCTGTGAGTTTTAATGACATAATATTATGACAATATACGTACTGAATAAGTAAATACACTACTCGCGGGACTAAGATACGCAGGACTGGTATCGACGTGACTGCCGGGTAGTAGAGAAACGGTCGCTGAAAGTTTTCACGCCTCTACCCACCCAGTCGAGACTGGTAATTTGCAATAATATTTGTGTTGAATATTAACTGTCAAAATATGAATTAATGGTTTTGTTTTAAATGTATTATTATGATGAATAATGTTCTTTGAATTTTGTGTAAATACTATTTTTAAATTGTACACATATATTCACAATATTGTTGGCGTTGGAAATTCAATAAAATCGTCGTTACCAATCCAGTGTGTCTTAATCCATAATAATAAGCATAAAAAACTAATTTACAACAAAATTATATACAATATATTAGTACACTGACTATTTAGTATATCTATAAATAAAATAACTTGTCCTGACTGACTGATTCATCTGTAGGTGAGCATTCAGAAAGGATTTTTCAAAATTCCATCCCTAAAGGGGCGAAAAAGGTATTAAAAATTGGATATATCGATCAACACACAGCCCAAATCGCTAGGTCTAGAGACTATTTTTTAATTATTTTACAATACAATGTAAATTATTAAAATATTTTAACCGTTATTTCGGGTGATTAGCCTTAAAAAGGCATTGTCTCCACAGCGAGTTACACCCATAAGGAGTTGAACGCTCACATTTTTTCCCCGGGCAACGCCGGGCAATTCAGCTAGTAATTTAGCAATTTAGTAATTTTAGCTGGTAATTTGCGCTCTCTAAAATAAAAAGAATAAATGCCCTCTCTGGTAACTCCCTCCAACCTACCTACGGCTCTGCATTATTATCAAAAAGTATGTATGATATATACATTTAATGATTAGTTGTATTCAGTGCTCGAATTAAAAAAAAATTAGAAAGTGGATGCAAAAGTGTAAAAAGATGTGCTTCCCTGAAAATTTTATTGTTTTAAAAAATCGTGGGGGTTTAGCTTCGCTCCCCCAAGTCATTACTATATTTTTAATTAAATAAATTTATTGAATTTGTAATATGAACATTAAATATTTATTATTTTAGCGTTGAAAACAAAATTTAAGACGTTTTTATTATTTTAATTAATTCAGTACCTGAATAAAATAAAAAGAATCCTGACCGTCCCATTCCGTTCTCAGTGTCCCATTATGAAAAATTAGAAGGGTTAAGCTAAAATATTTTTAAAAAAGGAGAGTTTCTCCGTCACCCCGTGTCCTCCTCCCATTTCAAGCGCTTGTTTTAACCTCATTTTCTACAAAATAGAGAGTTACGAACTTTAGACTTTCCACCATCGATACTATAACATAAGGAATACGAGTTTCAGATATCTACTGGAACCGAATTTAAAACACTTATGGTGTACTAACTTTATTTGTAACTACAAAAAGACGTTCATTATAATTTGATCTTTTTAACAGCTTTTTATTCTTAAAACCTAGTTAAATTAATAAACGGTTTAATTAATTCAATGAAAATTATTTAAAACTATAAATATTTATATTATTGGCTACGTTTTCGATAAATATTATATACTTAGAGAATTAAAATTCAAGTTTAATACTTGTGTTAATAAAAGAATAAATAATATAAAATAAGAATTTAGACTTTTATATTATATAAAATATAAAATATAAATTAGTTTAAACATGAAATGATATTTTATTCGTTTTACAAATACAACACACAATAATTAAACTAAAAATGTTGAAAACATTCATTTTTAAAGTTACAGATGAATTTTAAAATTACAATATATATAATATAAATTCACTATTTAGAGAATACATTGAAAAGCATTTATACGTATTCGTATACGCAAATTCAAAAACATCATTTTCAAAATGCTATCAATTATTAAGAATAAATCTGAATTATTTACACGCCTTATACAAAAAAAAAAAATCATAAACATTTTAAATTAAAAATCTAATTGTAATTAATTTTAACAAAAACAAAAATAAATTAATTAAAGAACATAACAACAACAGCGATTCATTAAAACTTTATGTAACAATAAAAAAAAATGAAACGGAAATTATAATTTAAATAGGTCGGTGTTTATTTGAATTAAATATTTGTATTCAAAATATTTGTACAATATTCATATGTTAATACATGTGTATTTTTAAATATTTTTACTATTTTTACTCGATATTTAAACTTCCAATTTTAGTAACATATTTACCAATATTGGTAATAGTTTTACAAAATAAAAAAATAATAATTAAAATTACGTATCATTTGAATAAATTCTCAGCAAATTAAATTTTATGAAATAATTCTAGTGAGACGTCCGTGTTGGATTTTAGTTTTTATACAATGAAGCGGTAGATATATAAACTCATATTCAGCTTTTTGAATGTATATGGATTTATGTGATGATAGCAGTAAAACATATGTAGTTTAACTGTTGTGTGTAGTTACACGAATCAGCAGTTCGAAAATTAGTTTTGATTTATTAAATAGTATTAAATGTAATAAAATCTCATTGAAATTAATGTAAGATAAGTATTAATTTTGCAAAAAAAAAAAAATGACTCCGAAATATATTATTTTTATAATTATCGAAAATATATTATTTGTTATTATAGGTACTGTATAACTTTTGTCGTTAATCATTATATTATATTTTATTATTCCATTTGACAAAATTTTTCTTTGAGTAACGGCGAATTGGGTAATAAAATAGTAGTGTTGACATTTAATAGGCTGTAAAATATATCTATTTTGTTTTTAGTAATAATAAATAATTTATTGTTTTTGCGTTACTAAAAATAAATACTTGTTTTTTATGTCAACAGTAATCATTGTATTTGATATTAACTAATGAAATGTGATCAGAATGAACAGATATGAAATAGAAATTAGTTTTATAATATATATTATATACAAAACTACATTTTATAATATATAATATATGATTACACATTTTGTGTCATGATACAACACTGACATTTACTTCCACTTTTTTTTGTTTTGTTTTTAATAAATGAATAATTTTTTTGATCTTTATTTGGCCAAATTAAATTAATTTTATTTTTTAATTAGTAAAATGTAGTGTACCCACATAAACGCGATCCTATTAAAAGTTTATGTGCACTATTATAATAAATCGTATTTTTTGTAATTAACTAGAAAAAAAACTCTTGTTTCGTATAATATTATAGTTATATGGCATTATAATGATATATAACATAATTTACTTGTATGATGAATATATACGTTACAAATATTTTCAAAATGAATTTGATTTAAAATTGTCAACGTGACCGTAATACTAATTTAATATTAATTACGACGGCAGTAACTGTTCAATCAAATCCTATTTATTCTAACCCACGTTTAGCGTGTACATTAATTAATTTTAAATGTTTGCGTATATCGTTATTATGTTTTAACGCATATAAACTAAAACAGCAGAGTACCGAGAATGCATTTATTTACAATGGAATATTATATACGCGGCCAAGCGAACTGGAACGCATTATTGTACAAGTAATATATCACTACATGTATTATACGAGTATGTATATCCAGACTTGAGTAAAATACTTCTAAAAAGTATTTTGAATACATATTCTGAATACTACCTAAAATGTTATTTAGAATATGACGTATTGTAATAATTTATGATAATATCATTCCCTAAGTATTTTAAATACTTCACAAAAAATATTTCAAATACTTTTAGATTTTTAATTTTTTACTAGTTATCAATGATAACATATCATAGATAAAAATATCATAAAACAGTCATCAATGTGGGTTTGGAGTTAATATATACTTTTTTATTGCAATAAATTCCGCGGCGAATGGTTCGTCGGCGAAACGGTGGCGGCGAGACGGTACGCGGCGATATACGTCCGGGTTCCACAAGTTGTTACATATAATATTCTTAAACTAATTTATTTCGTGTATATTATATTTTGAACGAGTATATATTCTTAACTGTAGGTACGTATCTTATGTGAATTCCTGGTTTTTACAACCCATTCCATTTGTATGTGTGTACGTACAATATATATAAGAGATGTTACAAACTGTTCGTTATTCGAGCCGAACTAGACACAAAATAGTCCAGTACGAATATCGAACCTTTGAAAACGAAACTCAAACCGAATTGGTCGAAAATAATGTTAATTAAGCTTTAAATAAATAAAATAGATTTTGTTTCGTTTTTCGGATTTTTCGGACGGAAAGCGTTTTCCCCCCCAATCCGTAGTAAATGAAGTTTGCAAAGATTTAATGTATTATCGATTAGCCTGACCGTTTTCGGTGTAGGAAGTGTACTACTCGAAAAGTTCATAATGTACATTCTTATACCAATATTCGTAACACTAAGAGCTAAAAATAGATTGTTTTGTTTTTTTAATTAATAATACCCCGTGTTAAATCAGTTGCATAATTTGTATATCTGTTACGTATAATGTGTAAATCAATAAGGTTCACTCGATACTATTCTGTTGAATGTATAATGTAATAGATTAGGTAGTAATTACTAATAATTACCTAATTGACTAATCCAATTTACTATTAAATCCATTGAGTACCTACTAAGGTATTTTAAATAATCTGAAAATTAATTCTTTTAACTTTTTTTGAAGTTCGCTTTAGCTTTGCTAATTAAATTGAATAATTTATTTCGGTTCGGTTTCGAATAAAAAAAAATGTTAGTTCGGTTCTGTTCGGGTACATTATAATTTGCATTAGTTTCGGTTTGATCTCAAAAATCTGGGTTAGTATCATTATTAACATATATTATATAAGAAGAGCGAGTGATAGGTGAAAGATGATACCTAAGCAAATTCAATAATTTACGAATTGAAATATTCGGAACTGTATTTATTCTGTGTCCATCTCTTCCATTTCTAAAAACGGTAAAAGTGAATTATGGTAACTACAAAATATGATACAAAAAAACATTGGTTTGAATTTGATCAAAATATCACTGAAATAGCCCGTTGTCCTTTAAGTGGCATTATAATTATATTGAATGTTTTTTCCATAAATATTCCGTTAGAAGTTGTGACCACTTCGATGCGAAATCCACGTTGAAAACGTCAATCAATGTCATCATCGTTTTTTCAGAATTTTTGAATCTTCGATAGTGTATTTATTTAAATTTTTGTGAAAGAAATAAATAATATTTTGTTCTGATTTCTTCGGAGATATGTATATTGCAACAATTATAATGAATTTTTCATTATCAAATCGGTATTGACAGTTTATTCATAAATAAATAAATATTAGCAAGCAATTGTCAAATTCAAAACCACACTGAATACAATTTCAATTTATGTTATGCAATTTAATATACATTTGTATTCCCTGTATATTGTACACACGTACATACATAGTATATTGTGTAAAGAATATATTGTATATAAATGTTCTAACATTTTCAAATGCTTCCGCATTTAAAAAAATATAATATAATATATTATATATATACAGTCTAATATATGTATCTAATTATATACACGGGTGACTTGTGTATTCTAGAGAAAACGTGTTTCACATAAATTACCCTCCAATCGGTGGTAAATTGAAAATTCACCTTGCGTACACTGTACCGTGTGTAGGACTGAACAATTAGTCTACTCATAGACATGTATTGACCGATTTTCAGTGGATTTTGTATGGAATTTAGGGTTTAGATCTCAATGCATTTGCATCCTCTTTTTTAAATTCTCTACACTACACTTTCCATGACACAAATATGTCTTAAGTGTACACTATTCTAATAACGAAATTTTATTTTTGTTTTATTTGTCGAGGTTTTGACGTTTTAACGTTAATGTCTTCATAGGTCATTACACATTTTTTAAATATTATTAAAAAAAAAAAGATTTAAATATAAACATATATATATTGTTTTGTGTCAATACAACATTAGGTATTTTTTTACCTCTATTGGTTTTTAAATAAAACGATACTCAAATTGATTTTATTGTTACACCTGACGTTTAGCCAATTATATTTTATATACATCATTCACCAATTTGTTCTCTTATCTTATATTAACATTGTTTTGATGGTTTTCGTGGCTTTACACATTGCCAAAATAAAAAATTAATTTAAGTGAATTTTTTTAGATTATATTTATATGCATTATTTAAAGGGCATTTTTTGATATTTTTAGGGAATATCTGAGCTCTAATAATAAGAATTACTTCTTTAAGTAATAACTAATAAGGCATATTATAATATTAGTGTAGTATTCATAATATTATATTTGTCTTATATGTTTTCGATTCGGACGTATGTATTATTGTGTTTAGAGGTTAGGATTAATATACTGCAAATCGAAAAAATTTAACATATCATAATTTCAATGGTAAACTGTCATCAGAACGAAAATAGTTCCATCAGTATACATAGGTGAAATTTACAACAACTTAATAAGATTTATAATTTAACGTCGTTATATGTTCAGATCCGTTCGGAAAGTGTTAATTTCGAAGGAATTATTTTGAATTAAAAAATTAACGTAAGAACATTATTATGCATAAGGCTATGGAAAGCTGTGCTAATGATTGTTTGGGAGAATTCGTATTAATATTGTATGAAATGAAAAATGAATATTCGTATTTTACGTTTATATTGATTTTTTTTTAATATTTAAATTTGATTAAAAACACGGATTTTTAAATAGAATTTACCGTTTTATTTTATTTCCACTGTTCTGAATATAATACGTGTATAAGCAATTTATATTTCTGGATTTTATTATATAATAATACGATTTTTTGTTGTTAAATATAACAAAATACAATAGCTAAACTTTTTATTTTATTTGTGATTAAACTATTTGATGATTATTTACATTGTCAACAAATATTGATATATTTTTAATTTTTAGGTTTCTTGGGTTCGTCGTCGAGATTGGCACATACTGAGTTCTGGCGTTTTCATGTATACAAATGATGACCGATTCCACGTGCTGCATGCAGACAATGCAGATAATTGGGATTTACAGATAAAATATGTTCAGAAGCGAGATGCAGGTTCATACGAATGCCAAGTAAGTACACAGATTAAAAAAATTATTTATATTAATTTTAGTCACGTAATTACATTTTAGAAAACAACGTGGTACCCACATGTACTTACATTTTTGAGCACTTTAAGCCGAAACCCGAGAAAATCGTAAATCATAGCTTTTACTTCATTATAGAAATAATGAATTCTAAGAAATTTAATCGTGTTATAAAGATATGATTTAATGAGTTTTGACGAGGCCCAAGAAAATTCAAAATTTTCCCTTTTACCTACACGATGGACTGGTTAAATTGTCGACGTTTTCATAAATAAATAATTTTTTAATGGATTAATTTCGGTTTCATGAAATTAAATTAAGTAAAATACAAAGTATACCACTACACAAATTTATAAATTTAAGGTGGCGCTGGGAACGGGCATAGCATCGCATTACTTTAATTTGGAAGTTATTGTTCCAACGGCTCGGATTTTGGGAACAGAAGAGTACCATGTCGGCAAAGGAAGCACAATAAATCTTATATGTGTCATAAAAAACGTAAGTAGCAAATTTATTACGTTTTATTTAAACTTAAAAAAAAAATATTGTCACTAGAAATTAAACCACATACTTCGTAGAATATTTGTGAAGCTATATGTAATAGTATTTAAACTAAAATATTATGAAAGTAAGTATAATTTCTTCCTCATAATTAAGAACTTAAATCACATTTATTCTGTTAATACAAAATAAGTATTTTTTGGAGGTACATAAACGTGGGTTGTTTCCAGATATATTAGTGATTAGTTCTATTTGTAAATTAATATTAGTATTAATAATGAGCTATCTAAATTAAAGTTCAATTTTCAAATGTAAATAGCGTATATTTACTTTAACGAAATACTAATTAAATATGTTCAGTTATTTCAAAATATACGAGTATGATATATTTATTTTTAAATCATTTTGTATTTATAACTTTTTTTCGTTGTTGTTATAGAATTCTAATAAAATTATTTAAATTCGAACAATAAATTTGAGTATTTTTTTTTACTTTAGAAACTATACTTTAACAAACTTAATAATCTCTTTCGAACTAAATTACAATATTTAAATTATTTAATTAATACATAAGGAATAATCAATATTATATTAGTTAATCCATATGCATTTTGAATGTAAATTAGGTACATAAAATTTTACGTTTCATTAAATAACAAAGGTTACTTATCATTTTGTTCTACACTCTACATTAACAACTGCATTAAAATTTTCTCATGTATATATATATATATATTTAATAAAAAATTCATCCTAAAATTATATATTTCTAACAGAATGTTATGCTGAATAAATTTTATGAATTTGTAAAAAATATATTTATATATTTTAATTATTATTTGATAGATTGTTTGAATTTTTAAAATATAAAACAGTGTACGATATAATCATCGAATAGTTTAAATAAAAGGTAGAGAAATACATACAGATGTGTATATTTTGTTAAATACTCTTGTTTACATTTTTTTTGTTAATTTTTCAAAGAATTCAAATAATTCTAATTGTTAGTTTTAATAACTATTTCGCGTCGTTGTATAATTTTTCAATGCAAGAAATTAAAGTTTGAACGTAAGAGTAAATATTGAACTTTAGTTATTTAGTAAAACGTTGAATTTATAAGTATACATATATTTAATGAATCGCTTATAAAATTCAAAAATCATTTCTAACATTGTGTATAAGACCCATAAACCCATAATTAGTTATTTCGAGACGGGTTCATTGGAAATCAATATTATTAATCGATATACATAATCAATATTATATAATCAATTATATTAATGTTGTTCACGTTCACGTTCTATTTGAAAAAAAAACGAGTATCATTGGCAAAATATTAACGTGAACGCCAGAACACGCGAACGTGCGTTCATGAACGTCGTTCTTCCCGAACACTGATTTTAAAATAGGTATTATACCTGTATAGTAATTATCTATGTTAAAACAATTTTTTTTGAATAATTATTTACAATTATCTTAGTGTTGGTAACACATTTAATGTAAATCAGTATTTTTGAATTGTTTTGAATTTTAATGCAATGGTAAATATTTTCTGAGCGGAATTTGGTCTACCGCAAAAAAAAAAAAAGAAAAACGCTTGCTTAAGATTACGAGTATTTCCTTTTTTAAGTTTTTCCTGTAAACTGTTGACATTGTGTCCAAAGTGGAAACTTCGTTGTGTTCCATTCAATTGTTATTATTGCTATACGGAACAATTTGAGAATGTTTAATGATCGATAAATCCCTTCAATATAGAA
This sequence comes from Slavum lentiscoides, assembly GCA_032441835.1. NCBI lineage: Eukaryota > Metazoa > Arthropoda > Insecta > Hemiptera > Aphididae > Slavum > Slavum lentiscoides. The sequence continues at coordinate 13,886,273 of CM063718.1, forward strand.
ACCGATGTATTATATTCTCCGCTTAAAATTTAATAACCATGACTGAATCGTTCTGATAAGTATGTATGGCTAGGAATTTAATCTAACCTAACATAATGAAAAGTATGTTGTGAATAAATTAATTTGAAGCACGTGGACGAAAATATAAAACGGAGGACATTCCTCGATGAAATCTCATTCGTTTGATTGACGTGGAACAATCTATATATGTTATAATTCGTCGAATATAATATGGTATAATGAAGCGATAGTTATCACTAAACAAAATAATTGTTTGTGATATGTAACTAATGGTGAGCATTACATTGGCCTCGAAGAACTTAAAAGCTTATAATCTCGATTGTTGAGTCTATATGAATATTGCGGACATTTTCACTTCGCAAATACGGTAAAGTGTAATATCTGTAGTTATATAGTTTACCTGCATAATTTAACATTACTTTTCTATTAGTTCATTGTTAAATACTTAATTGTTTGATCATGAGGTAAATTATATGCATACGAGTAAAATATTGAACACAGAGTATTTGGAGCAACAGTGTTCTACACATTTAACATTTAGTAAAATATATATTTAATTTCTGACATATTATGTAAATACTGAAACACAATCGATTTGTTAAGTCGGTCTTTTTTACTATATAATAAAATATTTATGGAAAATGTGAATTAATTTTTAAATATCAAATAAAATTATTTTGCTACATAATATTAAGTACACATTGTTATATTATACAGATACTATATGATGATTATAGAATTAAAATATTTGTTTTAAAATTTAATTCATTAAATTAAATTTATAAAATAAAATTTTAACAATTAGTAATTGATATTTTAACATTATTTAGGCGTAACCATTAAATTATTTTACTCTAAAAAATACGTTTTGTTTTCTAATAATTTTTTATATTTTTTACTGTTAATTATTCATGTAGATGTCTAATTATCTCGCGATGTGTTAAACCAAATTATTTTTACATGTAGACCACATATATATATATATATATATATATATATATATATATATATATGCTATATAAATGACGTTTATATTAAATTAACATCGAGGGTCTGAGGTGAAGATTTATATGTTTCATCGACTTTTCGGTGTTTTGCTAGGACAAAACGTTGTATTAATTTGTATTTTCTCGTCAACAATTGTGTACCTCCAGTCTCTACTAATATTTGGGTTTAATCCAAGTGATGTTATTAAGTAATTTCACATCTATATTTCGTTGAGTATTATTTGTGAACGTCTACTCTAGACCTTAAAAGGTTCAATGTTTACAGGTTTTCGGACAAAGTCTGTTATTTCTTGGCTGGAAATCTAATATTAAAGACTAATCTTGATGGGTTCTCGTCAGTCATCCCAAGTCCCTTTCAACAAGGAATGAAAAAAAAACACTCATAGTTTAGACATTACAAAACTAAGATACGTAATTAATTCGATCTCGATGGTTAAACAATATTAAATCTAAATCGTAAATACGATTAAATCAATTTCTATATCATTCGTGTTGATACTGTTAACGAAATACAATTATAACAATTTACTTCAATTTGTATAATTGTAACTACATTAATTTGATTTCCAAAAGTCGTGTCCAAACTTATTCTCAATTAGGACGATTGACAGTGCAAATTATATGCTTTCGGTCTTGTTGATTATTCTAAATATATCTGCGCAAATCACGATTATACATAAAGTATAGATTTTACTTGGAAAGAAATTTTAAAATTCGGTAGAATGTTAATTAATAATTTAGTTTATTTTATAGTCGTATACTCGAGTAAAAACAATTAATAACATTAAATACTATATTATTCATAATTTTTGTATTTACATGAGGCGTGTGCGGTATCTTTAAACCAAAGATGGAGACAACATGAATAATAAAATTAATTTGAATTTATTAAAATTACTAAATACATATTTCACTGCAAATATGTATAAAATATTATTAATTTCGTAAAAAATTTTATTGAAGTAAATATCCACACACTTTTTAGCGATTTTTATATATCATATATGTTCGTTTTTGCGAATTAGCCTTAATTTTCATATGACAAAACGTTAAATAAGAAAATGATCTAATTAATATGCGTACAATCATCTTCTGGATAATTCGTATTATAATTTAATTAATCTACGCCATAAATTAATTGTATTTTTTATACACGATAAATGTAACCATAATAAAACATTGAAAAATTAACAATAATAAGTTATCGAATAAATGTAATTATGAAAAGTTGTATGTCAATCACATCTAGAGGTTTTTTTGAATTTGTCTCCCAAGTACGGCGATCCTTGCTTCGGTAAATACTATAAAATAAAAAAAAATTAAGTGCAAAAAATATTTATGTTTGAAAATTTCACTTGTGTCTTACAGTAATAATTCGATATTTAAAGTTATAGTTTTATTTGCTTCCCATATCAATTATTTCAGATACGTGATATCCTTTTTTTAGATAGAAAGATACGTAATATTTAGCATGCTGTTTTTTATTGTAAATTTTGTGGGATATTTAAAAAAACATTTAAAATAATTTATATTGAGATAATAGTGAAATTAAATACATGATTAACTTAATATGATTCTTTGACTAACATATATAAAGGGACATTCACTTTACTAAAAAATGTGGACGCAAATACTTACATATAGAAATTATCTTCAACAAATATAAAGCTGCGTAAATAGCAAACTCTAGTCACGGGTTTTTGTAAATAAATTCTTTTTTAAGAATCAGTCAGTTTTCATTATTATTATCAACTTTTAATGAGTTCAAATTAAAACGAAATATTCTGATATCCCAAAATTCCATTTTATGCTTTTGACACATTATTTTTAATGAGATGTCCAGTTACATATATATATGATTTCAAAAACGAAGAATAATTGTCAACTTATATAAATATATAACTATGTGGTTTATTCTAACTGTCTATATGTCTCTTGAGGCGAGTTCCGTATACGCGATAATTAAATAACAAATAGTAAATTACCTTAAAACTGTAAAATGAAGCAATAAAGCATTTATAATTATTATATAAATAGTTTATAAAAAAAACTGTAAAAATGACGAAAAACGCCACAAAAAAAAAAAAAAATTATTTATACTAATGCATACAATATTTCACTCATAATATATTTATTTAGTTACAATTAATTAATTTTTAGATTATATAATGCACCAAAAAGGATTTATATTATATTGATTAGGTATTTTATTTTTATAGACCATAAAAATATTAAAAATAACAAAAGAAGTGGAATGCATTTTTTCCTTTTCTAAATTACCTTTGTATTAGGTACATAATATAAAAAAATCTCAAATTGTTCAAATACGATTTTCATGAAATATAAACTCATGTGAAGTTAGAGAAGTTAATGTTACCGACTTTTCTGCGTTCGTACTCTAGTGATAATTCAAAAAATTATTTCTGTTTTAGGTTTCGTTTCCTATATAGTCAAGTATTAGTTATTTTCTTTGTAAGTCAAATATAGAACGTTATATTTCGTTTAACAATATTTTATTTGATGGAGGTATGTTTATATTATAATTATTATATATATATATATATATATATATTATATTAATCAATTTTTATTGTTCAAACGATGAAATATTTTAACGTTGTATACATATTAATAGTTAATATTTGAGTTCAGTCATACTCATTTCTACCGTGGAAAAGAAAGTTTTTTTTAATAAATGCTAAATCTTAAATCGTATTTGTAGCTTGTAAACAACATTGTTTATTTCACGAAAAAAACACGAATGATGATGTTATTGAGAAAATAAGACGTGTTACTCTTATAAGGAACCACCCTGTATGGATGTATGTACAAACGTTATGTATTATGTAAATTGTACATGAATTAATAATAACTTAGTTCAATAACTTCTGGTTTTACTTCGAGAGAAGTACTTACTGCTTGTTATCAAACTTACGCAATTGTTAATTTGCAACGGAATAAATTGAAACAGTTTGGCGGTTCGGCGGTGGCCAAATTCAGAATGTCGAACACATTAAAATATACACCAGTGCGGTTAAGTGGAATCTCTGCGTTCGCACAACCGCATTATTTAACTCGCCACATTTTATCGCGCTTGTTCGCATAGTATTTCCACGTAAATTTTTAAATTTCATTTATTATTTTATCGTTTATTGCTGTGGGAAATTATGATAATACTATATTATAGTACCGTGCGTTTCGAATTGAAATTTTCCCATAAAATACGTTTTTTGCATATTATTATAACACAGTACACAATTAATGGCCACGGCAATACGCACCGCCGTGATATTTATTGTAAATTTATTTACATTAAAATCCGTGTTGTTGTACAAACGGTGTTTGAGTTTGCGATTAAGTCAGAAGTTTCACTTTTAATGTATATACACCGTCCTACTACCAGTCACCACCCATTGTCATATTATATTTTCAGCTTACAAAGTGCGTAGATGATGATAATAGATTGGAACAACCCTTCGAGACGATGACTGATTTTGTATTTAATGTTTGACTATGAAACGTTGTAATATTTAATTTGATATCGTTAAATGGGTTCGCGCATGCACGCAAGCCGTTTCCAAGAGACTGAATAATAATAATATTATTATAAACGTAACTTTGTAGTTTGTCGTTTGCCGTCCCATGGTCTAAACATATACTTCGGGCACGACTCATTTTTAACCATAACGCCATTCAGTGGCAGAGATAATGTTTTTTTTTTTTATTTATTTCACTGTACTCATAAGGAATAGTAAAATTAGTAGTATATTTTCTATATATCACGTATAAATACTATCAAATAATTCATATTTAAATTATTATTATTACGTACTGTATTGAAACATTATTATGTAAATTATTCGTATTTGATACTGTTTCCTTTTGAAATAATTAATATGTTTAATCCGACAAAGCAAAGAGGACGTTTTACCCGCGTTTGTTTTCTCCGTCTGTTTTACGGACAATATAGCAAAATCACAATTTGTGGGAATATACATTCATTCAATAAATATTTGTATATAATAATAATAGTTATATATAATATAGTGTTATCGTTTTTATTTTTTCGGTAGTGTAAGTATAGTATGTAAAAAAATTAATCTGAGAACATCTTTCAGATTTCTAATTATCTGTATCTGTATATATAAGGTACTAAATGAGATTGACTATATAAAAAAAACAAATTATAAAAACGATATATCGCACATAATATTCTCCTCTATTGACTCCAAAAATGTAGACATTATAATATCAATATATTTTATAAACTGAATGATGTATATTCCCGCAAAGTGTGATTTCGATATACTTGCTCGTGAAACAAACGGAGACAACAAATGAGGGTGTAGCGTCCTCTTAAATGGAATTTGAATAATATAAATTTTTTTTCCATCGAAATAACTCTTATTTAGTTGATATTGATCAAAACATATTTGAGTAAATTAATGAAGTTTTTTAAATTATAACCAAATTCGTGCTTCTATCAATGTGATTATTGAAAATTTCTAAAAAAAAATAAGACAAGTTGTGTTTGCAAGAAATCGTATATAGTTCATTAAGGATAACTTAATATCAGATACCATTGATTTATATCCCTAAACGCTTATGCGATGTTATATCAAACTTAGGTAAGTAGATATTTAATAAATTATTTTGACGTAATCATCAAATTGAGTATTCGCATTATAATACGACGGAGAATATTCTGAAATGTGTCGAACCATATTTCAAATCACGTTGCTATTAGTCTATAACTATTTAGTTTCATATTAGATAATAGTTTTAAATTCTAAGCAAATACGTAATATGATATATATATAAAAGAGTTTTACAGAAAATTAACAAAATATTTTATTTCCCATTATGTTTTATCAATTCGTTTTGTAATTATTTTTATTATGGTAACCCCCACTAATTTTCAATATACGAACTTCTACGTTCAATCTTAAATTTACTTTATAATAGTCGAATGTTGTAAAAACCAAAAATTATTAACATCATTCATAATCGCTGAAAACATGTTCACTAAAAATAACTTAGTTTATTGGAAACCTATAAAGAACACGATTTTTAAATTATTATTCATTTTATATTTTAGTTTACTGTTTGATTAATTGCTTAAAATACATTAAAACACAAAAATGTATATTGTTATCTCAAAGTAACAGTTTTCTCATTTGATATTAGTTTAGATAATAGTGACTAATTTACGAATAAACGGATAACGGATAATTGTGTTGAATCGTTTGTTTAATTTATACCTACCCTGCAAATAACGAAATACAAATTTATTAGTTATAAATTAACATATCTCTTATATCGTTAGAAAAATATAAATAAAAAAATAATTATCTTCTATATATGAATATAGATAATCGTTTGTTTTTTCTATGATGTATTCAATTTACGTAAAGGTAAAGGTGTGCGTGCACACGATGATTTAACGTAAATCGTTATATAAACCAAGCTTTTTTTTGCATTTTGGTCAAAGAAATTACGTAAAACAAACGGTTTACTTGTATTATTTAAGCAGACGTAATTGTTTACTTGTATTCCTTTTAATTAATTTTTTTTTCAATTAACTGACGCTTTCTTCGAAACTCTTTCCGAATCCAATGATTTATAATTGCTTTTAAATTTAATTTAATAACACAACTCACCGGTTTGCAATGAGGTGAGTTTTCAGCGTGACGAAAACCCGAAATCCAGTATATTATTTTACGTGCTGCATCTATATATATATATATATATTATTTACATACAAAAATATTCGACATATACTACATTATTTTTGTTTAAAAAAAATATGTATACACTATATTTTCACAGTTGAAAAATTCTCAATGTGTTTATCGTGTACCCATATCGCGATATTTGTAATCGCAATCAATTTATTTACAGTTGAACGTAGACGATATGCAATACGATAGAATATTATTATTATTATTAAAATTTTTTCCTTTAGTCTCAAAACGCGGGAAGAAACAAATGTGAAAATGTACACACTAAGATCGTACTGAATTCCGGGTTTTTATACTTGGTTAATGAATTTATGAAGTAAAAAATTAACATATGTTAATACCAATAAACAGTAATTTTATTTTATTCGACCGTCTAATATAAACGATAACACGGGACATACTCATATACGTACTACCCTGTTAAGGTGAGTAAATGTTTATCCACCGTGTACACTGTAGAATACAGTAGTTAACGGTCTTATCAGATTTCCCCAGAGAACGCTTTAAATTGCCTACATTTAACTCCATAATATGTAAATGTATGTTCCCGCTTTTATTCAAATAATCGAGGTCATAAAATAAATATCATCACTAAAACATTTCCAATTTTTCACATCTGTCGGTTGACATTCAAATCATGGTATTGTTTATTCGTTTTCGTTCAATATACCGTTGCTTCTTCGAGTAAAAGTTTATTAGACGCTAGAAAATATGATTTTTATTTTTTTAAAGTTTGTGCAGTTAATAATTACAAATATATATTTGAGCGAACATTACTCATTGCCATTTCATACATTTCCAAATGATTTTAATATAATAAAAGTAATTATTTTTTTTATATAAAACGTTGTAGGTATATTTATAAACATGATGTAAGTATTAAAAAGTCATAATCTAAATTCTAAATCATGGTTTAAAGTTGTCAGAAAAATATTAAATTAGTTAGCCATTCAAAACTATATGAAGTGTTAGGATTTTTGGTTGTTCGCACTCTAGTACAAATTACTATCTAGTACAAATGTTTCTTCAAAACATCTAATTATTATTTATCAAATATTATGATAATTTTTAACATTTTAAATATTAGATGAAAATATTTAGTCTTTAGTAAACGTCAACATGTCTAATTATTATAAAAGTATAATGACGATTTAATACAATTAAAAATTTATTTATATCTATTTAATTTATTAATTGTTTTCTTAAAACCGGATTCAAATCATAGATTTGAGTTAATTTTTTAATTCTTAATAAATCATATTATTATTACGCTTCTGTTTTAATCTCGGGAGAAGATTTATTGATGTCATCGCCAAGAGCGTCTCGTATTATCCTTTTCAGTATTTTATGCTAATACGTTACACGGACATTTAACACGAGTTAGTGTTATGCAAAAGTGTTCGTTGTGAGTTTTCATCGTTTCATTTTATTGGTGTGTGAATTTATAAAAAATGGTTGAATACTTATTACGTAAATCTAATATATTTTATATAGGAAACTAAGACTGGAATGAAATTATGAAAAGAGTTCCTAAGCAACGGTTTATATTCGAGTTATTTATAATACAGTAAATAAATTAGGTTTTTTATCAATTTTCGGTTATTTATAAATTATTTGTTAAATTTAATCATGTTTTTATATGTCATCTTATATTATCATTATGTATTATTATTATTATTTTTTATTTTAGATTTTGCGTGAAGCAAAGAATGTAAATTTAGTTTAAACAAAAATTGAGTTTGACCATGAACATTTTTTCGTATAGGAAAAAAAGGAAAGCATGCACGAACGACTTCGAAATTCGTTATGTTTCGATAGTAAATTGTATATAGTATTCTAGTTGATACTTTATTTAATACGTTTTATGTAAAAAAAAAAATCCTTTTGCAGTGGCTTCTAGAAATGTAATTTAAAACAACACAAAAATTTAAAAAATATTCCTTTTGGACCCAAACAGTTTTGGTATTTTTTCAGTATTTAAAATGTATTTCAAACTCAGACATATTTCATATTGTACACAACTTTTTTCATTATATTTTTTTATTATTATAAACTTTAAAAGTCGCTCGGAATCATTTTTCGAATACTCTAATTTTTATCATCACATTCAAACTCAAATAATAATAATAAAAAGCTGAAATTTCTGCCTATGTGTATCGCACTTGAACAAATTCCATTGAACCAGCTTTTCTTTAAAAAGAAAAATTGTGAAGAAAGTGTGATACGGCTTTACTGGATAAAGACTATTCGTGTGTTTTACTTATTGGAGCTCAATAGCAGCGGATTAACCTATCGGGAGGTCCCTTAATAGGTCTTTGTGCGAATATTTAGTCGTCGGTATTTTCTGCTTACACATTTGTGTCCATAGAAAATATTCTCATATATAACAATAAATTTATTCAAAAAATAGGTAAAAAAAAAAAAGGGAACATTTCTCGATAGGTTATTTCTCAATAGAAAATCGGATAAAATATTCCACTATTGCAGCACTATGTAAATACCAACGGTGGACCCGCAGCGCGCAACTTTTACAGAATTGCCTATGCAAAGCGCCGCGCCATGCGTAGTGCTGTAATAGCCATGACAATTTTTAAGAGCCCACACGATATCTACGTTATCGATTTTTACTTATAATATAGTGAAATTAAATATTAATAATTCCGTAAATGTAAATTAACTAATAAAAAAAATTAAGAAAAATCATTAAAATACCATAATATTATATATTTGTAATAAAATTCGTAAAATATTATTTTTTTCATTTTTCTGGAATATATTATTTCTTGTCTTAATAGTACACACGATAAAACACTGCATTGTTTTCTAAACATCGGTGTATAAATTCTACAGTTATAAATAATTTATATTTAAATACATTTTATTGAATTAATATAATTTTTTAAAATTAATTATATATTTAAATATCAGCAATTACAATGTGATTAATAGCAATAAGCTTCAACTTAAGTTTAGCCTACAAAGTGAATATATATATATATAATAAATTACTTTGTGAGACATGAAATACTAAATATAATAACTGGTAACAATTACATGTTTGTATTTTTAATTGAAAATTTGAATGTTGTGTACTATTTACTTGAACAGTACCTTTTATGTAACATACATATTTTATTGTAAACAGTTTTTACAATTCGCTAAAATAGATAATATTTATATTAAACGTGAAAAGTTACATTATGATATTTAGAAGATGTATTTTAATGTTTATAAAATGGAAATAGTGTATAGTGGGTGTATACATTTGATAAAGTAATCGAAAAAACAAAACGTTTTCTATATACGACTTTAGTTTACACTTAACCGTTATTAGAAAATAAATGAAAACCATAATAAATGTACACGGAAATTACAAGTGTCACATTGTTTTAAGTACTTATATACATCGTAAATCAAACATTATTAAACATTTGTTTATTACTATTATTTAATACCAAATCGTTATATTTTATTATATTATTAATATTACTTAAAAAGTGTCAAAAGCCCTAGAATAAAAACGCAATATTTTAAATTATTATATTAGGATAATTTAATTAAATGTACAAATATAATATAAAATTTGTCGAATTGATGTATATATATATACTATAAAATGCAGAAAGAAAATTATAGTATGACTGTTGTCATTACGGCAATAAGTAAATTTAATCAATTAATAATAAAAAAAAGTTATAAACATTTTATAATGAATGAAGATTTAGGTTTATTAAATGACAATTTATGAATTTGTATTTTTAATTCTTGTGTATTATCGAAATATTAAGGACATTATTTGTTAAATATCATTAATTTACCAAACTAAATAACATTTTACTTTGAATTATGACGGTAAAACATTTTTCATTGGAAATAATCAAATACATTTAATACCAGCCTATAGAATGTAATCGCTATTTTTATTATATAATATTTTTAAGGGATACATTAAGTCCAAATTCGTGAAATATTATAATATTACTCTATTTCCTAAATGTCGATTTAATTTAATGCGAGTAATTTTATTTTGATTATATGATTTATACAAAGATAAATATTTTACACGTCACTTAAAATACATTAATATTTTTCTGTTAAATGCGTATACGTTAAAACTTACAACAAATACCTACACAATGAATCACGTTTTTCTATTAATGTATCAAAGATAATATTGTGATTTCATATGTTTAATATGAATAGACTTTTGAAAAATAGCATTAAAGTGGGTTTGTTTTTAAGTTACATTAATTATTTCTCAATGATTTATTTGGCGAAGGATTGTAATTGGAAAAACTCGGGAACATAAAGATCATTTTAATCCTTTGGATTGTAGAAATTGCTCGTATGATTTAAACAGCACGAACACATTGTGCCAAATCCATTAAATAATACAATACATTTTCCATTTTTATTGTTACCATATTATTATGAATTGGATTTAAAGGGGTTGGAAGCGGGTATTTTTTCTCTTTTTTTGTACACGCGAAACGTAGTAAAATAGACATTGCCTACTCTCATGTTTCGATCGACCTAGTGAGGGTACAAGGATTTTAAACATAGATCTGAATTCATCGTAAATTATATTATAGGACGACCTTTCCACTTTTTTTAATACACATTTTTTATAGTTTAAATGTGATCAATTAATTTTAGATTTATGATAAAAAAAAAAGAGAAATGTGTGAAAAGTCGATTTTAAATAGAATTTTTTGACGAATTTAAATCGGTTATCAGATTTCTTATCACACTGCTAAATCGTTCAGTACGCAATATTTTAGAATGTCAATTTTTATTAAATAATTGCTCCTAATCCCCTTAATATACTGTTATGAAATTGTTGATATAGCGAATATTTATGCTCAAATATTAACTAGAACTTCAATCTTAGAACTGTGATGTACCTATCAGTCATTGAAATTTTATAAACGAAAACATTTGATACGATATGTACATCATTATTACGTTCATTTCCCTTCAAATTCATTTATTTTAAATAATTAATTTTAATTTGTATACACTAAATAATTAATTCAAATTTATTATTAATAAAAAATTATAAGTATACAAATATTTTATACGTTTTAAAAGTATTCGGTGAATAGTGAAAACACTATTTATGAATCAATGGTTATAGTAATTTAGACAAAAATTCACACACACGATATAATATCCTTAATATTATATATTCACCTTTAAATATGTATATTTAATGAATAGTTGTGAAATATATAAAAACAATCATAATAATTCAAACATATTTTGGGTTATTTTAAATAGTATATTCTGAACGAAACGAAGAAAGTTTTATTAGTTTTACAATGAGGCACTTTATTTATTTATGATTATCTTATTTTGTCCTGTGATTATGTTTTCGTGTGAAATGATTTATCACTGCTTTCAAATAAGAAAAAATGGAAGCGAGCGCGGGTGCTGTGGATGTCAGTTCAACAGCGACATTTCGGTATAGTTTTTAGGGTAGAATTATTATTTTGAAAGCAATAATAAATCATTTATTTTAAAAACGATTCCGAGCAATGATAGTAGTTTATTATAATTAATGACTATTATAAGTATTGTTAAACTATTATATATACGCCTAATTGAAATTTAAAATCTTTAGCTCTTAAAAAATATAAACAATGCGCTTTTGTTCAAAATCAATATGTCGATAAATTTGTTTTTTAAAGATGCTTAAGAAAATTATTGTAAAAATTGAAAATAACTAGGAGGACAATAAAAATATATTTGCAACGTATCTTACTATAATACTATGATAGCGTGGCCATACGTTTCGCATCGAGAATTATAATATTATATCGTATATTGTATATACTTATAATATTTAAACGTCTAGTAACAGTAGTAACCAGAAAAAAAAAATGAATCAAATAACAGAAAAATTATTCGCTCGTCGTTGGATTCAATTTAGTAGATTTGATCAAAATTCCCCATATTATTATTGCACTGGTAAATTTGTACTTCAATATATTGTAGCTGTATAACTACGCACATATCTTACCAATTCTATTTTAGGTTCCAAATATATAAATCATATTACCAACAAAAAGGACAAAATGTAACGAGCCGCGGCGTGCTGTGAATGTCGCTTAAGTGAATTACTCGGATAAAGATTTTAGAGTGTATTGTTATCAGTTATCACTATATATTATTTGAAAGCAATGGATAAACATTGCGTTCGATAAAACGATCCTAAAAGCGGAGCTTCCGTGTAATATTTTCGATATATAACAAACAATACACTTTTTTATGAATTAAGTACCTCAAAACCTATAATTGCTATAAATAGTCCATAAATAAAAGATTGTTTTTGAAATTTGTTTTTCCTTAATATAATAGATACACATTTGATGAATATTTTTAATTTCTATAACCATTAATTTCAAAATTATGAAGAAATAACGATAATCGATTTCGACTAGATAGTGTTTTTGCCGTTTTTATGTAATTATTCGGTAGTTTTTGAGTTTTATTTTCAGGCGCTTTTGAAAAAATCGAAAAATAATCCCTTTCAAGTACCAACTATAAGCAATTTGTTACCGGAAACAAACGTTGACTGTAAAGATCGGAGCATTCTTTCTGGTAGAATTTTTGGGTAGAGACACAAAAAAAAAAAAACACAGTTTGGTAAAACCAGTAGATTCCTCGCTCCGCACAGATATTATTTTTACATTTTTACACTGTTTTAATATTTATTATTATGTTATTAATAATTATAAATTATTATTTAAATACGTATTAATTAGGTTCAATACTAATGTGGTAGTGTTGAGGCTTAAATTTAAAAAGAAAACTCATACCAATCAAACAGTTAATGAGTGCGCTATACTGAAAGTAGCGAAATTTTAAGCTATTAATTCTTCACTTAATAAATTGTTGTTATCATCGTATTATATTCCAAATTAAATGAAATTAAATAAAAAATAACATTTACGTGTTTATTTGTTTTCAACAATATAATAAATTAAAAAAAAAAGTTATTTCTAATTCGTTAATAGTAAATATAATATTTATGTTAATTATTTTATTGTGAATATCGAAATTAATAAATGGATAACTGCGACTTTTTTGTCAGAATTCAAATAACGTTAGAGATATTTTACCTCGCACAGGTACTTCTTATGTGTACGAATAAAACGTATAGGGTCACCTTGAAGGTGATCATGGATTTATTATGAACACGTAAATTGACAAATGCTGGTAAACTATAATAAATAAGATAATACGATATCAACTATAAATTATTATAGAAAAATGTCATTGGATTAGAGAACACAGTTATGGCTTTCCATTGTGTGCAAAATAAACGCCTCGATTCCAGGCAATTAATTTTACAACGAAAAGGTTTGCGATTGGTTCAAATAAATAAAATGACATTATTAAATTTCTCAGGCAGCTGGTTCTCTCGTCTCTTCACGGTTCATAAACTTTGGAGTAAATCGAATTCAAGTAGATTATCGCCGAAATAGTGGAGACACAATAAAGGAGAAAAAAAAATTAAAGAAAAATCTCAAACACGTTTTAAACATTAAACATGATACAAAGAAACAACACTGACCAGCGATCAAGAATAAATTAATTCGTTAAGATTACGTATTACATATATTTATAAAACAATATTCATATTATGAAAATTGATCGAAAAAATCGTTACGTGAAATATTTCATGTCGCGCATATCATAAAAGATTTTATATTTTTACTTTAATGTTACGAAAATTAAATGACAGAATAAGGCCGTCAACGAAGTGTATAGAAATGGACATTTATTTTCCTTCTAGAAAGCCATTTAACGATGAATAGAATGAAATGACAATTCGATTACAAAAAAAATAATAATAATAATAATATGAAATTTTTTTTTTTTTTTGTGAATGAATGAAGTTGAGATTTAAAAAATAAATATGACAGTTGCAAAATATTGTGATGTCGTAACAAATTATTTATTATAAAAATGTTGAATGGCGAAGACAATAAATCATTACCTTATAATATACAATATTACGTATAATAATGTTATCGTGTAAAAAATATACCGTCAATAGAACTTCCACATTGGAAGGAAAAAAATGTATATAATAAATATATAAATAAGAGTCAAAGACAAAATTGAAGGGTTTGACATATATATATTGATAAAATAAAACAGTATTCTCCGTGTAACACAAAGACGTTTCTCCAGTAATTATATTTTTTCATTTATTAATCGAGTTCCGTGTACGTGTATATTTTACAGTTAGATATTCTGATTCTATTGGAATACATTTGTGAAATACATTTTATTTGGTTACTGTATCTACAATTGTGTTATTCGAGACTTGTTTATTCCTTTGTGGCTACAAAGAAACAGAAACTTTCACACATAAAATAAGACGAGTAAAAAAAAATTATTCAACAGATAAACTACAGAAAAAAATTACAAGAGTACGTATAGAATTATTTTCAATCTAGATACAGGATTTAATTTGTATTATTTGAGTTCAAAATAATATCATCTAAATTTTTTAAATGGCTCATTTTATTTTACACTTGTTTATAAATAGTACAATAGTTATTGTGTAAAGTGTATAGACGTGAAAACTAACATTCTAAACCGTTTTCAATTAAATATATATATATATATAAATAATATATATCATTCCCGGGTTATGTAGTTCATCGTTCATAGAAAACTCATTCTTTCTTGTGTTCCTAAATTGGACAATTTTAAAAATATATATTTTACACTAGTTTATTAATAATATTTTTAGTTTTTTTTTTAATATTTTTATTTCGACCGATATACTTTTTTTTATTAAAATCGTAATAAAAAATAATTTTCCGACATTAACGACGCATAAATATCGAATACTTACTGAATCGACAGCTTGTATCTATAAGCGTTTAAAGTTTTAATAATAAATGTTTATATATGTATAAAGGAATGAGTTCACTAATACTAATCTCTTTTAGATTCTGAGCGGAGCGAGGGTTATAGTAGTTTTAAATTGATGTTTATTTTTATTTTTTTCTATCCTGCGTACAGATTTTCGACCAGTAGCAGTGCTCCGATCTCTTCGGTCACACTTTATTTCGGTAACACAAAAAATAAAAAACAAGCAATAGTTACTTGGTACATTCATTCTAAAAATCTATGATTATAAATATAATGTATTCTCATATCGTATCGTATTTTATTATTTTATATTATATACTAGACCGCGTATTTTACATATTCGTTAATTTATGCAACTGTTATCAGTGAAATTTGGAATTATATTAATTTTTAAAGCTTTTACCCCCGATAATACAAGAAAGTAGAAAATATATACGAACTAAACATTCATGTATTTGGCAAGAACTATTTTCGTTTGGAAAAACTTTTTCGTTTTCATTATTATATATTCGAGGACAAGTTTGTTTTTAAACTTTTGGTGTTTTCACTAACCTTGTTACTGCCCTTATACTTTTTGCAGACTATTTTTGGCATATATCTGAGTAGTAAAACATCTTCAAGTTGCCTAAAAATGTAATTTTTCCACAGTATCTCTGTGATGATAAAAAAAAAATTATAAATTAATATTTTAAACAGTAAATTTATATGAATAAAAAATAAATTTTTAAATGATTAATTATTGTGTACAAATACAATGAAGCCAAAAGTATTACAAAAAATATTACTACCGGTTTCGACAAAAAGCCGTAATCAGATATATTATGCAAAAAAGAAATCAATGTATTAGTTGTATGCAGTACAATTCATATTTAGAAAATGATTGACATTTTTGTTGGAATGGAAAATAGCAACAATTAGTTTGTTATGGTTAAATTTATGCAACTGAATTAATCGGGAGTTCCAAAAAGTAAAAATTTTCAATCCTTTTAATATTAAGAAAATATTTTACACTATCATTTAAATAACAGTGAACATAAAACGTAGTTAATACTAAATGATTTTAAATTACCCCGATAAGAATATGAAATGAAAAGTGTTACATTATTATGTATTTATTTAAGATTTCGTTAAGAACACACCCATTCACATTTATTTTCTCCGTCTATTTAAAGAGGGAAATAGAACAAACTTTCACTACACAATGCATTTAAATTGTGGTGTTTGGGTTGAATATATAAGGTTCTGTTTATACACTTATTATCAATTTTAAAGCTGCGAAGATTATCTGTACATCTGTACTTTCTCGCCGGGCTTTTACAAAATTGTATGTTTAAAGTGAGTTATAAAGTTGAAGTGAGCTAGAGTTATATAACTATATTTAAACATACATTTTTAATAACAATTAAATATACATTGAAATAATAATTTTGGTGAAAAACGGCGAAAATTAATATTTTTCAATCGATATGCAACGTTTTAAAATTTTGTAAGCAAAATGAATTCCTTCTTTGGTAATTTAATTAACGGCAATCTTAATTTAAAATTAAAAATAATTTGAATGACGTGTTAAACATGAATTCAATTGGTATAAAATGATATTAGTGAATATTCGGAATCCAGAGACGTCATGAATTCGAAACTTGTTTTAAGTTCAACGGATCATATGACATGTTTACATATATACGGAACACTGAAAGTGCTTCTGGATGAGACGAGAATCGCATAGAGGTCTCAATGACCTCTCGTTATTTGTTTAGAATTTTCATTGTAGGCGTATTATTAGAAATTTGATCTTGGTGAATACGATTATAACATATCAGAATTCGAGTAGTAATAATTCCTTAGTTACTCATATCATGAGGATTTATATAATAATAATTTTCAAGTAAACAATAATTATAGATATCAACAAGAAGAATAAAAAAAATTAATTAATTTTTGCCCTTATAACAGTCCAAAAGATTGATCTGTTTAATGAATTAAACTAATCAGTATCGATCACACTCAACTTTATTATTTTTTTTATTTTATGAAATTTTGACTATATTCACTCAACTTTTAATTTTATAATTATATTTATTATCAAATAACATAAATATGAAGTACCTACTTAACATTGTTTTTACTTTGCATATCCCCAGAATCATTTACATAGATTTATTGTATTTAAAATACTGCACAATATGTGCTTTTTATTAATTAAATAAATAATATATATATATAAAAAAAAATTTCGGGGGGTGGGGAGGGGGGAGTGAAAGAATAAATATTAAATAAAATGAAAATAATAAACTAATAATAGAATATAAATCATTAAATTTTATTTTAAGAAAAAAATTTTTTGGGGAGGGGGTCTGAACCCTGAAACCCCTCCCCTGGCTACGGCCATGTATACAATAAATAATATTGTAATAACAACATTAAAAGTAAATTGTTCAGCTAATGTTTCTAAAACATTTTTAGTCCTGTACAATTTGCAGGGTTTTAATTATCATTACAGTTTGCCAAATTGTTTAGCTAATGTTTTATGTGAAGTGGTGCTTCTTTAAGTTTTGATGATAAATAATATAGTTGTTCGAAAGAAATGCAATTTATATAAGTTGTACACTATATATTTAGGGAAATAATGATTTTATAAATAGCAAAAATTACAAAAGTATTGAAAACAATTACTTGTATATAATGTAAACTCTGCTTTAATTGATTTACATTAAAACTTTAAATAACGCAATAAACTTTTAATGTTCAATTTAAACTATGGAAAAACCTATTTGCAAGAAATATCAAAATTATTTTTAAAAATGGTTTTGAAGTCAATTTATTTTGTTTATTATTATTTTTATTACCATAATTACAATATAAAAGTTAATAATAATAAAAAAAGTACAAATTTATAATAACAAAAACGAGTTACTTGTGTCTCAAGAATAGAATACACAGATGTATTACATTTTATATGCATATTGTAATATTATTTTACCTATTTTCAAAATTCCTTAAAATTTTGTACCTTATAATTTACTTGACGTGTAATTAACATTTAATAATTTGCCCCGATCATTCGGATTTTTTGAAAAATATTTTATATATTTATTTTTTTGCAGGGTTCATTGTTAACAAGGAATGTTATTTGGGTTCATAATGGGATTCCTTTATATAACGTCCAAAATAGTAAGAAAGACTATCCAGGACCGATTTCGGTAACTACTGAAGTTATTCAACCTGACAATACCATACAGAGCAGATTGATTATCCGAGGAGCATCACCGTCAGCTTTGGGAAATTACACATGCACAGCGCCAAACACCGAACCCGATACGGTCAATGTTTACGTGAGCGAAGGTAAGACGTTTTTTAAAACTAAATGATTTAAAATTTTTTATTATAAATTTGCATATAATTAATCATTATTTGTTAATATTGATACTACGAATAGCTTTTGTTTTGAAATCTTTACGGAATAAAATCGTTTATTTAAAAAAAAAAAATATTTGATTAGAAATGAGATATTTTTAAAATAAGAAAGAGAATCTCAAATGTTTAAAATAACATGTCATTCAATATTTGAAAATATGTTTTTTTTTTTTAATAGAATATTACGCTAATTATCAAACTACGTACATGTTTATTAAGATTTATAAAATACGACTTGAGCGGAATTAAACGTTTCTTTAAAATGTTACATATATACTTATATACAAATATGCCGTCTTTTTTCGTTGAATCTAGGTTTGTATAAAAGGAAATAATGATAATATGAATAAGATTACATATATATAGGTATCTAAAGTTTAATATTTTAAGTTGCATTGAATTTTACCCATTTTACTAGGATGTTTGTTTATAAACGATTAAATAAATAAACTATTAGGCTTTTTTTTTTATTTACACAAATAAAATTAACGACGGTGTTCGTGTTTATAAACGATTAAATAAATAAACTATTAGGCTTTTTTTTTTATTTACACAAATAAAATTAACGACGGTGTTCGTGAAAAAAGGTATGCAAGCAGTGAAGGTGTTGGGCATTCACTGGGATACGAATCAGGACACGTTTGGCTACCATTCTACGATTGAAGACGCCACCTACAAAACGTTCGGTTTTATCGACAATCGCGCGGTTATATGACCCGATCGGAGCATTGAGTCCCACGATATTTTGGGCGAAGTGCCTAATGCAAAAACTCTGGGTAGCAAAACTCGATTGGGATACGCTGTTGCCACCGGACCTCGCGTGGGATTGGCACCGATTTGTAACGGAGCTTGATGCGTTGTCGGAAGTATCGATATCTCGTCATATACCGGTGGGTGAAGGAATGGACGTACAGATGGTTGGATTTTGTGATGCGTCACAGCAAGGATATGCAGCTACGGTGTTTTTACGAGTAGTGGATTACCGGCGCGTAGCTCGCATATATTTTTATCATGTAAGACCAAGGTGGCTCGCTTAAATGCTCTCAGACGGACATGTCGTTGACTATACCTCGTTTGGAGTTGTGTGCGGCACTTCAAATCAAATTTAACGACTTTTCAGGAGACAAAAAAAATTGAATAATTCTTTTCTGTTATAAAATGATAATGGATGAATTTTAATAAATTAAACTATTTTATTATAATTTAAAATTAATTAGTTATAATGCAAAAATTATTTTATTAATTACAAATGACGTATTCCTATTACACTGAACATACTGGAATATAGTGACTTATTGTGCCCTTTTTCACATATGACTTATATATTTTTCACCATTATAAATGTGTATATATATTTTGAAAATATTCACTGTCACAAGACAGACTTATACGTCTAAAATGGAGGTGCATCCAGGTCCTGATGGAGTAATACGCGTCGCTACAGTCAAAACGACCGTTGGCACTCTGAAACGCCCCGTCGTCAAATTGGTAAAGTTGCCTACGTCTGACGACTAGTTGTTAGTGCCAATAGCCATGTCCTTTCATTCCAACTAGCATCTGATCTTTCATTTGTTATTTTTGTAAATATCTGATTCGTTTTATGTTATATGGTTTTCTTTTGTAAACCTCAATTAGTATATTATTATATCTTTATTTTATTTTTACCCGTATTTGTGACGCGCGTCTTATATTGATAATACTTGTAACCACTGGTGCAACCGACCACGGACGGTTGAAGTCACTATCCTGTTGCAGATCAACTACGTCTCTGGTTTCCTTTATTTTGAAAAATGCATTTTCAAAAGGCGGGAGTATGTTGAGTACGAGTACAGTGGGTCAGAGCGCGCCACATAATATGTTGCGATCGATTGATCGAGAAAATTCGATACTGTCACGGCCGCAAACATAATAATTTTTAATATTTTGTGTTATACTTTTTTTTTTAATTTGAATTATTTCATACATAATCAAAATGTGACTAACGTTTTTTAAGAGATTTTTTTTTTGAATATATAAGTTGAAGTAACGCGTACGTCTGGCATTGTATTAAATTCCTAAACTTTAAAAACAAAAATGACTTCTATTTTATTAATTAAATAGCCCAATATTGAAAGAAATTGTTTGAAATGTAATATAAAGTTGCATGTTCGGTGAATATTTCAAGTTTCTATAATCACTAATTAAAATCAAAATCACAAATAAATAACGATTAACGATTTTGACGAAATCACATTTTTACCGATTTTCACATAATTTTTCGGTAGTTATTGAATTTTTGTCTTTATGCGGTTTTGAGAAAATCGAAAAATTACCTCTCTAAAGTACCAAGAAGATGCAATATGCTACCGGCAACGAACTATGACTGTAAAGCCCTCCTTCTGCTAAAATTTTTGGATACAGACATAAAAAAAACATCATTTTAAAACCAATAGATTCCTCTCTCCGCTCAAAATCTAAAATGATATACATATTATTTATAAACATTATACACAAAATTAAAAATTTGTATAAATTATTTATGTAATGATTATACACTTAAAAGTAATTATTATTTAAATTTTAATACAATTAACTAGTATTACATAATTGTATATTTTTGCTAATACGTTCATTTAATCTAAATTTAGAGTACCTATTTAACGTGAGAAATTTAGAAAAATCAAAATTTGTTTTAGAATATATAATTAATATGTGTGTTAGTGTATATATATATATATATATAATATTATTATGCATAAAATCTAAGCACAAAAGCTATCTAAGTCATATTCACACCACAGGTTCGGTTGGTGCTCCTGTTGTTTTTTGTTTTGATTATGTACCGCCAGTTGATCGAAATTTAGTGTTAGGTAAAAAATTCGTAGGTATTTATTTAAAAAAATGTGTAGATGTGGTGCATGTATTAACCGAATTTTATATTTGTGCTCTGATTTGGCTTATATTTAAAATGTATGTTATTTTTGACATGAGCAATTATTTTGAAGTGCAGTGAAGTGAATTAATGAAATTAATAATTATTTTTAAAAATTCAATTGTTCAGTGAAATAAGTTTATGTTCCTTTGATATTATTGTTTATACTACCAAATTTTTTTAACGTTTTAATAATTATTTTAGAACAATACAATTTATTTTTAAAATGTTTTAACTGTACATTGCTACTCTTAGATAGTCTTCATATAAATATTATATCATTTGAACGGTAATTTTTTTTCAATTTCACGTTTTCTCTACAATATAAATATTTATTTACTAAATAAATAGAAAATTCAAAATAATGTCAAAGTATTTATTACACGGCGGTTGGCAATGCGATTTATAAAAACTTATAATATTGTTATTATCTCAAATGGAACTATAGCATTAACTCTCATAATTTTCTCATTAACTTTTTATGTAGATTGAGAAGATAAGTCGGTTTAAATTTTAACAACATAAAACGTAACATATTTGATATGTTTATTGTAAATATAAAAAGACGAAGGCTTATTTCGTAACTGTAAACAAAATTTTGCAAATGTTGCCTTCATATTAAATTATTCAACAAACAAAATACTGAAGAAAAAAAACTGAATTCTTAGAAAATATAATACTGTTATTTTTTCAATTTTTGGAAACAATGTTTTGATAACACAGCAAATATTTTTTTGTTTATTTAATTCATCAGAACCTCTTTGAAAATTTTAAATGATTTTCTTCTACATAAAAACCAGTAGGTAGTCAAAATTCTCAAGGAACATTTAACAATTAATTTCGCTGTTATAAAATAAATAATTACCTACGTCTATATTTATGTTGAATAATTTGTTTCACAATAAAAAAAACATTTCAGCAATATTTTATTAGATGTCTATAGAAAGTATACAACATGCATACCCTGCGTCCGCCTGTATTTATGATTAGTTTACAAGGTTTTCAATACCAAAATTGCTAGTATATTGATATTGATAACATAATATATTATAATATATATCTTTGATATTTGAAACATTCATTATGTAACTGTTATACAGAGAAATCAACGTACAGGGACATTGCGGTTTTTGACAGTTTCTGTCATGTTACTGTCTTCCTACATAGGACCCCGCCAATGAGTTATATGCTCATACCGGAAATTACGAGTATGACGCATACGCGTTTTCATAATATAAAACTAACTGTTTATTGTGCAGATACAGATTTTAAAAATTTTTTATTCAATACTAAATTTTCTTATTTTATAGGAAAAAAAATTTACTATTTATATATTCTAAAACTTATATCGCATAAGTACCTACATTATATTAAAATAATGTTGCTATGCCCAGTAAAAAAAAATTATCATTGTTGTTTCAAATCCCTACCATTTATCGCACTCACCCGATGATAACATAATTGATAAGTATATTTACTTTGCTGGAATATTAACTAACTTTTTATCACATTACTTTGAGCGAGTGTAATAAATTATACCAAAAGTTACATTAAAAGTTACTTGCATATTTTGTTTAATACCAGAATTCATTTAAAAAAAAATTGGAAATAAAATGTTCTTATTGCTTATTAGCAATATAAATTAAATGTAAAACATTTGATAAGTAGTATATACGATTATAATTTAAAAGAAAATTTTAAAGCGTTAAATTAACTTAAAATTTACCTTGTAATATAATGGACCTTAATCAATAATCATGTACTACAAAATTTACTGGACATAACATGGAGATGTAATATTTTTGACAGATCAATATAATAATAATAATAATAATAACATGACAATGTGAAAACAGTGAAAAGTATTTGTTTAATTTAATTACATTTTTTTTTTTTTTTACGTAATATGACATTTTATACGTAAACATGCCGAGTGTATAAAAAGTTTATCATAAGTCCCGGATTCGACTGCACACTACCGATTTTCAAATAGATGCCCTTTTTCCAGAGTAAGAAGTGTGTCGAGGGACAGTGAAATGTCCCGGATTTCAAATTTAAATTGTTAAAATACCGATTTTAATTCCGGTGAAAAAATTATCATCATAAATGTAAAATAAAACGAAAATAAAGAAATTAATAAAAAATATTAATAATATTTATTAATGTTGTATTGTTTAAACCAAGTAATGTTACTTTTGACGGAAAAATGTTTTTGTACACATTTTTCATCGTCGAAATGATGAGTTGCATCGTCAAGCAATAGATAATAAATGGTTACTTATTTTCAAAACGTTCACGGACAACAAATATGAATTTTCTATGCTATTAAAAGTTATCGAATTTTGTATTGTTTTGCCCGGTTGAAATGCAACTGTGGAACGTGTATTTTCTCTGATGGGCAACACGTAGATAAATTCAAAATATAATCTCGTTACTCGATATAAGAACGACAGAAGCTTCTCTTATTATAAAAACTACTTTTAATAATCATTCGAGTGAAGAATTAAATGACCGAATATCGGAAAACAAAAAGTATTTTTTAAAAAAGTTCGTAAATTTTCCAAATATTTGAGAGTGTCTCCAGAAGCTGCAATAAAACTAGACATTAAAAATTCCTAAGACTGATCAATATTACATCAATTATTTAATTTTATACCCTACATATATAAATCATAATTTAAAAATTTAATAAATAATAAATTCAAATTTCCAAATTTTGAATTATTATTGTATATTCGTATATGATTTATAATTTTAAAAAATAAACCTCAAATACAAAATAAGTAATTATTATTCATTTCATTATAATTCCTAAACAAGAGAAAGGCGGTTCCCAACTAAAAAAAATTACCGAATTTTAATCAATTTAAACCCTAATGTATTAATTTATAATTTATCGCACACAATAAACGATTATTACATTAGCCGTTGTGTCGGAGAGAACAAGACGCGATAATAGTTAGATCGCACATACACGCATGACATATTGCTGTCAATATTTTTCTAGAACAAGAAAAAGATTTTGCTTGATCTCGAAATCCAGAAAAAGTCGTTTAGAAGGTGTCTAAGTTAGATTAAATGATGCGATTTTTGTTTATGTATATTAGTTATTTGAATTTTTAGTGCTCTGAAAACAGATAATTTTGTTCAGAATTAATCTTAATACGCGCGTTTATACATACATATGTCTTTACATATTATATTGAAGTAGACTTTAAGTAGGGCGCTGTATTTAATGTATTGACGAATAACTTACTCCGAAACGGTAACGTTTATACTTATCTTTTCGACGGCTGTAGTCTTATAAATGGCTCTCTTTCTGGAAAAGTGCGACGTTTGGACCGTTTGATACCGTGAATTATTGTGTCGGCCACGTAAAATATTACAGACAATTTTCAAACGCACCTCGTGAGAAACATCCATAACGACGTGTATAATTGATAGTACGAGATATTATTTGTAATTATTTATATATCATTTTTTTTTTTTTTTGAATTTTTCTGTATTATTTTGTGTAAATACGAACGCGTAAAACACAAACGTAACGTTGTAATTATTAATGTTCAACTAAGATTTTAATTTCAAACATTCCATTCCATATACAACAACATAATCGGCAAGTGGCAACGTATAAAACGTTAACACTTTTGCGTGACAAGCGAATTACGAGCTCCTGTCACGCGTGACGTATGGCAGCGTAATTGCATACTCGTATACATGCACCGCGGTTGTAATGACAAGAAACCATAAACTAATTATTTACTTAAATTTTGTTCACGTTACACGCTAACTAACCGCATTCGTCGTTAATCGGCGGTGCCAGAAGAATAATTTATACTGTTTATTGTTTAATGCGCATAATAACAAAGCCAAACATTGCGTGAAAATTTACTATTATGATTCCGGGAATGTAAATTATATGCCTGACGACGTTTTTTTTTATATATATATATAATCAGGAAATTTGCATATGATATTAGAATTTATAATCATTCATTTCACTAATCAAGTTCAAATTCTCCATCGTCATCGATAGATCAATAAACACACTTGTGACACGTGTTTCAACGGTATAATTTTTCATTTCATAACATACGGATTTGGAAGTCAATGTATACGACCTTCGGGAAGACGGTAACGTAAATTGGTTATTCTATATAAAAAAATAATTTTTGTGAAATCAGTGAAAAAAAATCACATTAAATATAGGTATTATTATTATTTAAATTTTTTTTGCAAAAAAGCACCTTACTATAGTAGGTGTCTGTCTATACGCTATATTTCAGTTAATAGTTATTTTTATTTTGTTACTAACATAATACATCCTAATATATTTATGAATAATAGTATATTATGATGAAAATTAAAACAAAATATATTGTTAGCATAGACAAAATTTTAATAAATTTTATTTTTAAAACACATACATTTTTTAATATTATACTTGTTGGACTAATAAAACGATTTTATATAAGTAGGTAGTGTGAATAAAGTAAGCAGTTACTTATTAGACTGTATCTTAACAGATAATATGCAGTGTGCTGCTCTATTACGATAGTGCTCAAAACTAATTCCTTTCTTTTGTCAACGGTAAAACCAAACGTTCAAATACCTTTACAATTCTTTTGCCATTTTCGCTTTTCAAAAGCACAACTATTTCTGTTTGTGTTCATTGATTATTTTCTGAAAGATGTAATTTACTAATTTATGCTCCCCAATCGCTTATCATCAAGGGTTGTAAACTATGCTAATCAAATCATGATAATTTTGAACCAAAATTCTGCAGCATTTATAGGCCAATGATTTTGAATGCCATTCATGTAAGGCAACGACATTTGAACGGTCTGTAAGACCTGACGGGATTCGATCGTTTTCGGGGTACAGAAATTATATTTTCCATTCAGAACTTGAAGGTTTTTTTAAAAGCTCAACAATTTACTGACAAAATTAATGTTTCTACGTTAAATTTATATACTTTATGTCTCGTATTTATAGTTTTTACATCGTCATAGGCTTATAAATGCGTGAACAATTCCATTTCGTATTTTCAACCATCATATATATATGTATTTAATCAGGATGTGGTGGTAATAAGTCAGTTGTAAAATACCAAAGTATATTAATTAAATGTAGTAATTCCATTATTTAAACCCAGTGGTCGTTGGGTTTTGTCTGTACTCCGATCAAAAAGCAAATAAAATTAATCAACAACATAATATGACCGCATTAACCGCATTGACTGCGCCTGCGATCCGTGATTCATTATTCACATTCTTATACACGCACATTTAAAACGAAATAGTCTTCCACTATATTGATACAATTATGGTATATTAATTATTATGAATTAATAAATATAATATCGAGAAATTATACCTTTTTTTTATGAAATATGTTTTCAAATTAGAATCGAATCCACATATTTCAACATTGAAATTTGCCAATGCTACAACACGGTGAGTACATTTTTAAGCACAAAGAGTCGGTTAAAAATAATAAATTATTTTAATAATTTTAAATACATTTTATAACTATATATTAATGTATGTTTATACTTTACATGCATAACATAACTAGGTACCTTATAAAATAACAAGTAGTTTTAATTACAGTATAGAATAACTACAAAAATAAATACATTATCTAGCTGTTTTGTATAATAACTAATTATGGTATAAACCAGTAGAGAGCAATCAATTTTTAAGGGAGTTCAGATGATTTAAAAATAAATTTTTGACGTCCATAAATAAAAATTGTAAATAGTAGTGTAATATACATTATACATTTTATATTGTTATTAACAATGTAATTTACGGTGTGCAGTTTTTATAAACTAAAATTCTTGAAAACATATATTTATCCCTTTTTCGGACTTTATGAGAGTAATTACATATTTAGCCCTGAGCCAATTTTTTTTTCACTTTCGTACTCACGGAGAACAACTAACGTGCAAAGTGTTTTCTAAAACGATGTCAAATAACCTTGAATAATATTTGTTTTTCAAAAAGATCATTTTGGAGAACACGAGGTTTCAGATATTTGGTATTATATATGTGCAACCAAATAATATGATACCTAATTTGATGGCTACATTTTAACAATGCTCTTTACAAAACAGAATTTAGTATTATTAAGAACAAAGCTGAAATATTCACGATTATAATAGAGGAAAAATAATTTAAATTAATAAAATAACAACAACGACAACCGAAAATAATGACAAGTAAATTATAACAATAATTGTTAGGTTTGGAAGAATGAATGAAAAGTCAAAAATAAATATATAAATATTTCTAAATAAAATGACACACCTATACGTGGTTATTCATTTGTACCAACTTATTTTAATTACAAAAAAATATTAATTTTTGTTTAAGACCATCACTATATTGTTGGTTTGGCAATAATAAAAAATTTGGATGACATATTAGGTATAATATCATCAATAATGCGTGGACTGTGTGAGTCAACTTGGCATATATTCATAAACATTAACGCGTATATAAGTATGATAAAAATACTTTTTGCTAGCTCTTACGAATTTTATTACAGATAATTATGATCTTAATGCGTATTATTGAGTGACACAAGCGAGAAGACCATCAATCATTTAGAAATAAAACGTCTGAATGCTTGTCAAATTTTCGCCGAAGTAATATAAACAGATACCTTTTGTTTGTTTTTTATTTGAAGCAATATGAATTAATTTCGAAAAACGTTTTCTACAAAATGACTAGTAAACCGACGAGAGGGTTATATGAATGGATATCGTAATATTATTATCATGAAATCGATAATGAATACCAATCAGATCCAGCTTATGACCAAAATATAAATTCACAGCCACTTAACTAACCTTTTTTTAAAAAATATTTCAGTATATCCTTCTAATTTATCCAAATGGAACTCTGGTCAGGGTCTCATTTTTAAAGTTAAATGTTTATAGTTTTATCGCACAAATGAAACAAATAATTGTGTTACATTATATCATTATTGCAAAGAAAATAGTTGTAATAAGCAGTGTTCTGACTTCTGGACATTTATAAGTTGTGTTGAACTATCTATTGAATTATTTGCATTTAGGTTAATATGTTTAAAATAGAATATAATAAGGGAAATTAAGATGAAATAAACCGTCTAAAACAAAATGATATCAAGAGGTTGCTGTGTTCATTCATACAATCGTACATGGACATTGAACGTATTTAATCAAGTAATTGTTTATTATTTCAAAAAAATAATTATTTACGTTCGCGTTTTAAAAAAATGATAGTGTCGGTTGGAGGTGTACGTGTAAATGCCAAAGTCCACAATGAGTTTACAAGACATTTCAGTCTCATGGAACGCAAACCATTTAATATACAGTTTTGTATCCCTCTACAAATTTTTTCCCAATTCAAACACTGAGGATAAGAGTATTTTATAATTTT
Organism: Slavum lentiscoides; assembly: GCA_032441835.1. Taxonomy (NCBI): domain Eukaryota; kingdom Metazoa; phylum Arthropoda; class Insecta; order Hemiptera; family Aphididae; genus Slavum; species Slavum lentiscoides. Next base: position 13,915,692 of record CM063718.1, read on the forward strand.
TTTTCCTACCTAGTGTCTATACAAATCGAGATTCACATTTTAAGAATATAATATTATCAATTCTTTTATGTTTTCAAAATTATTGTTTCTAAAACATAAAGTTTATATTTCCATTAATACACATATAACTCCGTGTATTCCGTTTATGATTAGAGGATACTCTAAGAATATTATTTTTTATAGATGGAAAACATTTGTCAGTCTTATATTATTTTTATTCAGTACTACAGTTATAATATCACAATTAGAATTTGTTATAGTAAATATTTTCTATAGTGTGTATTAATACAATATTATATTAACAAAATAATACAAAAAATCGATCGTGTCCAAAACGAATATGTCGACAATTTTACAGGTTCAAAAAGACAAAAAATTGTTGGTTGCTTTTTTTTTTAACGCTACTGCAGGAAACTATTGGCGGTAGAGTCGAAAAATGTATCAGATAAAGGACCAATTTGATACGAATCGCTTTTGGAACGCAATACGTTTAACGAGATCATTCCGAGCTATTTACTTCTTCGAAGAAAAGCGATCACAGGACAAGGACCGATGAAAAAAAAATTAAAAATAAGAAAAGAAAAATCAAACGCGCGCCGTTGTGAAACCAATACATTCTTTGCTCTCACTCGGAATATAAATAGAGTTTTCGTATTGGAGATTTTTAATATATTTGGTATATATATACTTTTGTGTTTGGTGGCGTGCTGTACGTAGAGAGAAAGTAACCTAAGTATTACGGGAAAAGCGTTTCAGAAAACTTACCAGAGGAATACGCGAGCACAATTCAATGGCCGAAGCGGCGATAAATTTGTTAACGAATTCAAAAGAGACGGTGATGGAGCCCCAAAAACGGCATCGCGTATGGAATCTACTTTGATGTAGATTTTAGTCGGTCGATTAAACTTAGCGCGCGGTGTAGGATTCCAGCGCGGAGTTCGTGACCGAATTCCTCTGTGCGCGATTAACAAACGTTCGGTATAATAATTATAATATATTAAATGCATATCACACGCACGATTTCGCCTATAGCTCCGTCTTTTAAAATGCCTAAACAATTGCGTTTTCGTTTTGTGTGTCGTTTTAACCGAATCAATGTCGACGGTTGTCGTTTATGCGAGACCGCAAATCGAGAGCCCCGTTGTATCGTCCATGTACCGCCAACAGCGAATTACGGAATCTCCTATATTAGATATAATAATTTTATATTATGTTTGCTAGCTTTTACCCGCGGCTCCGCTCGCGTTGATTTCCTGTATTATAATCCTGTGTATATTATATATTATCGAGTGTGTTTATTAGCAGTGTTGGCGCAAAGATAACTTAAAATTTATCTAGATAAGATAACGGATAATTAAGTGAAAATCTATATAAGATAATAATACCTTAGATAATACATACTGGATAGAGCTATAGCATAAAATCTTGAAGCAGGGCAACTGGGCCCCGAAATCTTCACTACGCATGCGCAATTATTATATCACTACAAGCGTAAACGATGAGTGATTGTGATAAACTGATAACATTATAACATCGTGTTTTTGTATTATATTATAATAGTAACATGAATATTTTGAAATGAAATTATATTATAAGAATTATGTTAATAAATAATGTATAAAAATAAATTTGTATAAACATTTTAATCATTTTGTTTAATTTGTAAAATTGCCGCGAAATAGTCATACGTTCGTACCCGTCCCGCACTATCTATTACATTTTTAACGCATGCGCAATAAACACTCCGGGGCCTTCTGGTCTGCTTCACGCACATACTGTGCGTAATATAGGCTATAGCTCTATCCAGTACGTATTATCTAAGGATTTTAATACTAAGGTTTTTTTATCTAGATAATAGATAAAAAAAAATTCAAATTATTTAGATAAAAAAAAAAGATAATTATTTTTATATCACATGAAATTGAAATGTTTGTATTATTTTTCGTACTTGTATCTATAGTCCGCGCCACGAGAGAATGCACACGGCGGCCGACCAAAACTCGTATTTTTTCGCGCATCCCCACCACTTTACCAGCACGATCGTCACCCGTCGGAGCACGCCGGTTTCGTCGGCAGGTGTATACACTGCGATTACAAAAACATTTTTCAAATCGCTTGTTGTTTACCGACAACCGACTCTCGTTTATGTACGTGTACGGTGTATGCAGAGACCGGTTGCTGCACGGAAGGGGAAATTTGGCCTCGAGACGGCGGAGCGCTGTCATTTAGATGCGCGTGCCGTATGCATTCTCTCGTGGCGCGGACTATACCGTTGTTCCTTATAAACAGGGCTCGGAAGTTATAGCACTAAAAAAATTAATTTTTAGCGCTTAAATATGCACATAAAAACATTAATATAAACGCTATAAATAGCACTAAAAATTGGAAAATATGCAAAATAAAATTTCATTAACAAACATTTTTTATTTAAAATTTTTTTAAATTATACAAGTTTTTTATAAAATATGATAACTGCAGTTCATATTTTGACACAATTTTAAAAATAACTTAATTATTGGAAATGAACGGAATTGTCCGATTTAATCGACGATAACAACGGTCTAAGGCCGTTTATTCCGGATGCGTACAATCTTAAAACAATTTGTTTTCGTTCACATATTCGTAGGCGGCTGTTTGGTAGGTAATTTAGTTTTTCAACAATATGTGTTTATTTCCTTAAATATGCCCATTAACAGCATTTATAACTCCAAATTAGCAAAATACCTCCTATAATATGTATTTATGTGAAAATATACCCAAAAATAGCACTAAAAACCTAAAATTAGCAAAATAGCAGTAAAAACCGTAAATATGCAAAAAATAGCAAAATAAAATTTCGTGTATGACATCAGAGAAGTGTGGAACATATTTGTATCTTACTTTGGATGTTCTAGGATGAACCAATAAAAATATGCATTTGCTAGAACTTCCGAGCCCTGCTTATAAATTATCATAATTACATAATTCGTATAACTATGGAAAATAACATTACATTAAGTGTAATGATAAATAATTTGTACTCTTTACGAATTTTTCCACGTCTCGTTTTTTCGATTCAATCGGATAAAGGGTCGGAAAGTCGGATGTTGGAAGAAAAAGTCGCGACCACTGCCTCCGTAGTTTTTCGTTTTTTTTCCGACGATTAGTGAATTTTGTTTTTCGAGTTCTTTAAGATTTTCAATGACTTGAACCCCGACGAGTCCCTTAGGCCGGGTTCACATGGGCGCGCGTCAGTTCATCGCGCGTTTATTTTTAACGGCAATGATCATTCAAAAAACAGTAATAAAAGTGTAATAATAAAATTACTCAACATGAATCGCTGTGAAACGCGTGTCATCTGAACGGTCCCATAACAATGAACAGTATTTTAATTCGCGATATCATGCGCGGAAAGAGAATTTCCGCGAACGACGGGCATGTATGCATGCCATGTGAACCTGGTCTATACGGCCACTGCCGACCGAGATTTCTACAGTGACCGCCTCGGAAATTTATGTTTATGAATTTTTGAAGCGTCCCAAACGCGCTTTATACTCCTCCGTTCGATGTTTTTTTATGCGGTTTCGTCATACAGTTTCCGAAACGCCTGTTTTTAATACGTTATTATATTGTAAAGGTAGCCGGCTGGAACGTGTGTAGCTTAAGGGGATTGGAAGCGTCCATTTATTAAGGGGTCGTGTATAGGCAATTTAATGTTTTGGGCGCGTTACGCAGTGTGCTTGTGTGAAACGTAAATGATTGTTAGTGTGAGTACGCACTGTCGCCTCGCGTGGCTATATGGGATATTCTCGCACGTGCACGCACATGTCAGCATTCACGACTACTGTTTGAGATTCAATATGAAATCGTACTTCCAATGTACCGATCGATCTATTGGTGCGATAAGAAATTTGAAAACAGATTTGAATTCCTCGTGAATTTTACTACAAAACGACTTTCCCACTTTTTTTATTTCTTTTTTTTAAGACCTTCAAAAATGAATTATTAACAATTTTTTTTTTTAAATTTGTTCGGTTAATTTTTTTAAGGGTTTATGAAAAAAAAATGGAAAAAGTGGGAAAGTCGTTTTGTAGTCAAATTCACGAGGAATTCAAATCTGTTTTCAAATTTCTTATCGCACCAATAGATCGATCGGTACGTTGGAAGTACGAAACGTCTATTTTGCTATGTTTCATGTGTGTAAGACAAAGAGAGAAAACATCCGCTTCCAATCCCCTTAATATGTACGATAATAGATGATTTTTTTTGGAAAATCCAAGATTAAATTTCATATCAGCAAGAGTCGTGTTGTACTGTTGTAGGTACCGGACAACAACAGGATACCTCGATTAACTCGACGAGTGAAAATAATCGTCGTATCTTACGCGATTAAATACTTTATGATTTCTGACTATTAGCCGAGTGCACGAGTCGTGTGGGACCAGCTTTATGTAGTTGAAAACAATTTTGAAAACATTTTCGTTATCGTGAATCAGTAGTTCCTTGTAAATTGTAATAATAATAATTTCCCCATATCAAAACATCTCTAAGGTTTAAATATTTGAAAATTTCAGTTGTATACCCGATGTACAATATATTATATAAATCATAAACAAATTAAAAATATATGTAATAGAAGTTGAACTAAAAAAAAGCTTTTATTAAAATAATTATCTAGATAATTTACCGCAAATAACCAATTTTTTTATCTAAATAAGATAAAAGATGATCCAAGTTACTTTTATCTAGATAAGATAAAAATAAAAAAAATTTTATCTAGATAATGCACAACACTGTTTATTAGTTTTTTTCAATTTATTCACTATGTTAAATTTTTACCCCGCGCGAGTAAAAGTGTTATCGGAAACCGCGCGAGTGATGACGAGTTGAGTTTTCCGACATTCTTTCTCTCATGGCATGCACATTCACAGTTGAATACTAACAGCACTTCAGTTTATCCGATTTCTGATTCCTACAATATTTCTCATCGTATCCGATTCATTGTCAGCTATCAATTCTCTTTGTTCTAATCATTTTAAATCGTTCAGTTCTCATGTTTCACTCGATATTAAATCTATTCTTAGATATAGATATATTTTATTATTATAGCCTTTCAAATATTATCGTCGAATTTTTGTGGTGTCTTGGACATGACGGCGTATTGGGCAACGTTACCGCTTAGCCGGGTCAACCAAATACACTCGTTGTCAATCCTCTCTCAAAATTCCTTCCTATGACATCCTTCCTCACCTTCATCAATACTTAAATAAAGCCTGGCATGATAAATGGCCCTCTTCTTCTCTTCGCCTGGCCTCCAGATACAAACAATTATCCCCCACCATTCCAAAGTGTCCATGCTTTAACAATCTTCCTCTCTCCCGGTCACAAATTTTATTTTTATCTCACCTCAGGCTGGGACACAATCGGCTCCCATCCCATGGTTTTAATTTAGGTTTACACAACTCTTCCCTCTGTACATTGAGGAGGAAAACAAATGCGATTTTCCTCATTTAATTTTCGATTTTCATTACAGACCGTTCTATACTGTTTAAAAAATTGTCCAATCTCCATATTACTCCTCTCACCTATTCTAACATTCTCAACCCTACATCCACTTAATCCGTTGTCCTCGTAATTTCACATTTCTATTTAGTTGGTTTCTTCATTTAATTTTAACTTTTTCACGCTTTCTTATCATTATATTTATTTTTGTACATTTTTGTTGTTGTTTGTTTTTACTTTATAATTGTAACATCACATGTACATTAGTAATAAGAAAATTAATTGTTGAGCTAACATAATTTTTAATTAAAAGCTAATAAAAAATAAATTTGAAAAAGTTCCGGGCATTTAATTTTAGTTATTACTTACATAATATATTATTATTTTTGTGTCTATGTTATACTAATTTTTACCAATTTGTATTTTTATGGAACGCAATTCCATAATATGTAATATTACTTACTCGTTTTGATTGTTTTTATTTAAGTAAATTAAATAAGTAAATAGTATAGGTACTACAGACAATATTAAATGTTATTTAATAAGCAAAACATGTATTATTTGAGGTCACCACATTATATTCCGCCCATAGGCCACCACATACCCAAATCCGGCCCTGGGCATCAACCCGAATAATTGTAGATTTGTGTATATTATGAAATATCAATTTTATATAAATTTTCCAACGTCAACTATTAATTAATAATGATAGTCTGTTATAATAACTGTAAGATATAACATACAATTTCAATAAATTTTGGATAGTTTATCCCAGAGTTTCAGCTCTTAAATACTAACATATTGTTGGTTAATCTAATTGAATTTATTTAATTGAAAATAAATCGTCGATAATGTATCGTATTATGCGTTGATTTAAAAAAAAATGTAAGTCTTTAGGTATTTAAGAAAAGACATTTTTTCATTTAAAACAAAGTTTTAGAACGAATCAGTTTGAAGTGTAGTTCTTGAGAAATGTACTCGTTAAGAAATCCGTTCGTTTTGAAACTCTGTCCTTTCTATAACACTGAATAACGCAATAATATAATATATTTTATCTTTAGCTATTGATTTCGCTCCGGTAACGCGGGTAGCTAATATAGATTTAACATTTTAGTGTTTTCAACGTCGTCGTGGCAAGAGGTAAATTGCCAAGAAAAAATATGTTCTCGGTATGTATTAGTCTGACCTTTTACGTACCAAATATCGGCTTACTGATGGACCAATCAGATAACATAACGGAACGATTTTGATTGTCTATCTGTTATATAACGCCAGATCGAATTTACTGTACTGTAATAAAAATATAACGATATCGTTTTTGTCGTATAATAACATTATCTTTTATGCAATATAGTAGTAGGTAATGCCCAAGACTCAGGTAAACTTCATGAATATAGCTATAACGTATTTCGTATAACGACGCGAAAATATTATAAAACGTATAGATGAACGAATGATAAAAAATAATAGTTATTCACATTGAATAATAAGTGAAATACTTGTTTAGAAAAAAAAAATAATAATAATAATGTACATTTTAATACATATATTATTTATAACTTCGAAACTATATCAAATATAATCTATAATAAAATCTATAAAATGATAAAATTATCTATTAAATATCAAAATATACTTAAACAAAAATAATTCCGATAGATAAATCTTATACTATAATCATATTCTGAAAACGTTCAAAACAAAATTTTCGATTTAATTAATAATAATTATAATCGGACATCAACCCCAAATCCTACTACAGTTTATCAAAAAAAAAAAAATCATAATTTAATTAATAATGGAACTGAAATCTTACCATAAAATACAAATTTTTTTGATTAAATAGTCAAGACCATATAACCCCATTATTACACTCATTGCGCATAAAATTGCTCAAGGACAATCCATCCAGTCTGAACATTATTAAATTTCCAAACTGCTTCTTTATGTCAATTTTTAGATCTACTCATAACGCAAGAATTCAAATTTACTTATTATACGTCAATAAAAATAATATATAATATAATTTTATTGAAAACATAAACGACACAAATGTGGGACTTTAATGTAAAATGTAAAACATTATACTATACCTACATATTTTCCTATAATTGATGCATTAAATATCGCCAAAAATAAATTTATTACTAATAAAGTAATTTTAATCTAAATGAAATGTATGAAATTATACAATCAATTCGTGTTATTATTAATCAAAATTGTTTCCAATATAATAATCAATTATACATATAAAAAGAACAATAACACTTAACTCGCATTAATTATGAAAAGATTCCATAGTCTATAATTACAAATGTTACATCGTATTTATATAGATGAGCGTCTAGCGAAAAATATACCGCCAAATAGAAAACGGTTAATAAAAGCAAATTGCTGTAATGACAAAATATACTATAAAATATTAAATGCAAATGTCATAACCGTAATAGTGTAGGTAAATAGTATTGAACTGAAATTAAATATGTTAAAAAAAGTATATTTATATAAGGAGTTAATGACCTGCACGTCAATACGCGTATGTTTGAATAATAATAAAAGAATTTCCTATTTTTTTATTCATCACATTTTTCCCCTACAGCATTTCGCATATTATAATGCGTATGCGAGTTTGTATGTTGTGTGTAAAGTATAATATTCAAATATTGTACACGCAATGCACATAATATTTATTTTATTTTATTGTAAACACACAAAGGACGTTATCGTATGTAACACGAATTCCTCCACTCTTTCAACAATAATTTTTAGTATGGTTTTTTTTTTTTTTTTTAATTTCTGCGATAAATACTCGGTTTTTCTGTAGTTACAAAATCCAATAAGTATTTGAATATTAACGTAATAACTATGTAATTGTTAATTTTTAAAAGTATTGTATGTATAATTAAAACAAATTCAGTTCGGGCTTGTAACACACTGAAAATTATATTCAAAAAGCGTATAAACCATAGTTATTTGATTACAGCTATATATATACACACATGATCTCTAAAAATAATAGCCTAAAAAAAAAAATGTAGAGAACATACGTTATTTTTATTATGACAGGTATGAATAAAATAAATAGGCATACAAAAAAATATATAATGAATATCGTGTAAATAATACATAATAATAAAGCAAACTGAGTTACAAACGAGTGTAAGCCATAAATACGTTTTTTTATTTTGAACTTTAATAATACCACGTAAGATATGTGCTTTAAAAATATATCAAAAATATTGGGTTTATGTGTTCCAAAGGAACAACAATAAACCGCGATAAAAAAAATACAATAAATATAAATTCTGAAAAGTTTTTAATGCAAACGACAATACAAAGTTATTATAAATGCATATAAAGTAATTTATCCAGCCACTACTCGGCTTTGATTTTTTTTTTTTTAATACTCTGAACCCCCTATACTTGAAACCAATACTTGAAATTCAAAAAAAAAGAACGATTTTATTTTTATCGGTTTTAAAAGAATTCGATTAATTCCTTTATTAAAAACACTTTTTGATGTTATAAATAGACGTCAACCCTTTCATCTAGAATAATAAAGAGAATTTAAAATGGATTTAGTAAGTATGTACCTATACCTTAAGGATTATTGAAGTCACTGACAAGAGTTGATTTATTTTTCGCGAAAATTACAATAATAATGATCTTTGCAAATACTTTATATACGATGTATTTTTATATTATGAAAAACTTTTATGATATAAAAAAAAATTCAATCTTATAATATGCCGTTTTAAATGTATATTGACAATTCTCGACTATTGGGTTATTATTGGTCGGTTATTATTATTCTGATAAGGGTTTTATTTTTTTATAATACGTAATGACATGTACACGTTGTATATGTATATATATATATATATACACATATATAAAGGTTTAAAAGCCTTACATCAAGTTAATTGATGGCCACGTAGATTGTTTTGACATTTTTTCCCTTGAATGGAGAAATTATCTAGTAGGAAACTGACCAAGACGTGATCAGTTTTTATTATACGCATTATTTAATTTTAATTTCTTTTTTAAAATTTAATTTATACAACTTAAAGACGTATAAAGAATTTCAATTTATATCTGTATAATAATGCCTATAGAAATTGAATTCATTAATTCCGATTTTTTTTTCTTCACGTTCAATTATACAAATTGTAATAAAATAAAAATTATTTATATACATATTATATAGAAAGAATTATATGAGTGTTAAAAATGTCTAATATTAATAGCTCAAATCTAAGTAGCTAGTGGCATATATTTTCTTCCATAGAACAAACCGAGTAGTACTCGTATATATTCAGGAATACAATTAAAAATGAAATATATTTTTATAGAGTAAATCGTTTTAATTTTCATAAGTTATTTTTTTTTGGGGGGCTGAGGTACTGAATAATGTCATCGTTGAGTTATTTCTAAATTCTAATCCATGACTAAATCTTAAAGTAAGAAAAAATTTACTAAACTACCAAACTTTTAAAAACTACTATTAGGAATTTAGTATAAATTTTGGCGGTATTTTCCTTACGTCGTTCTGTAAACGATATAAATGTTGTTGTAATAATTTTTATAACAAAAAAAAATACATCCCATGGGGCATAGGAATGCATCAGTACATTTCCCGAAATTTCGTGGGGTAGTGGGGCTTGAGCCCCATCAGCCCCCATAAATACATCCCTGATACATATACATTTACATCATTTAATATTTTTAAAAATTGTCCTGATTTTTGAAAGAATTTAGTATACATTTTAACAGGGTCTAGAAAAGTTTTTAAAGGCTAAGCACCTCCCAGCCCCTTCTAGTTACGCCAGTGCAGAGATCTACGCCATGTTCACTCGCAAGTCGTACCTGGAACCCCACGAAAACGGTTTTTATTTCGTTTTATAGGGAGTTTTATTATTATTATTATTATTGCGTCAAATTCCATATATCTTATGTGTGTGTATTTACAAAATGACTATATTTCCGTTAACCCACGTATATTTTCTCGCCTGAACGTGGGCAATACAACAGTGTAATATTATTATCTCGGTGCAGAGCACTTACTAATGATAGTCGTGGGTATTATTATAGTACCAAAACCCATTCGGCATAAATATAGCACATAACTTATTCTGAACTATTAACGCAATCCTTTTGCTAAACTAAATGCGGCCTTATTTATATACCGGTATAGTGCATTTCGTTTATAAGTATTATATGAAATTTTATACTGCACATATAACATATAATACGGTTTCATCACTGTTGTAAGCGTACGAAGTATACGTTCACGTTCTCTTTATTAAGTACCATATTTTCTATACATTTTTTTTTTCTATAAGGAAAACGACGTTCAACTTGTAAAGAAAATACTATATTATATTACATTGATTATTATTGTTGTTTTGTATAAAATAATGTTCAAAATGTTTACACACAGTCAATATTTATTGATATACCTAATACGAGTATTATTTATGTTTCCCAAATATTATGTACAAAAAAAATTGTATTCTCAAAACACCCATTTAAGCACACAACAGACAAAGCCCCCAACAAATACATAGAACATGTCTAAGACGAATGCACAAGTACCTCTTTCAAAAAAGTACTAAAGTAAAAAGAAAAAAAATTGGTTTTCTACAGACTAGAATTACCTTTCGAATGTTATATGGGTATAGATGAAAAAATATATATAATGTATGTATATATACACGCACTCGCTTTCATCTCATTCGCATTTTAAACTTATTCTATTTTGTTGGTATTTTAGATATGCAGTATTATTCGACGCGTATAAAATATCAATACGCGTTAGCCCAGAAAAATATTAATTGTTTAAATAACTTTAACATATCGATATGTGTAATTTATCTAACAAGATAAAAAAAAGCAAAATGCATTATCATAATTATTATAGAATTATATTACCGTTCATTCGGTGTTTTTTTTTTCGACCACTACAGAATACTCAATATTTTCATAAACAAATACATATAATTTTTTAGTAATTGACAGTAAATATTTACGATCAATGACAATAGCCGTATATATATATACATATTTGTAATTTGTATTGCAGTTCTTATAGTTCTTAATCGTGCTAGTCAATTTTATAAAAAAACTAAAATATTTAAAGTAGCGATATATATAGTTAATATATTCCTTTCTTTATTCAAATCAATTCATCAGATTCGTTAGTTGTTTGAGAATTGCCGTAAATCAAACAATATCCATGTCCGTCGTGACTTCGCAAAAATAAAAAGTCATTTCAAATGATATGAGTAAATACTTGGTAAACACAATTTATATTATAGTTTTGGTACGATATATACACCGTCGCGACTTTAATACAAATATTGCTAATTGTGTCATAGTGCTTGGAATTAGGCACTGTCAGATAGGATCTAAATAGACTGAACATCATCTAAAGTTTTATATTCTAAACACTACGATTTTCTTACATAATATTTTACGCATTGATATAAAACAAGTATATATAAAAAAAAATGTCAATTTAATCAAAAGCCGTTTTAGAATATTAGGTACGTGAAAATATTCACTACTATAAAATCTTATAATTCGTTTTTCTAAAAAAAAAATAAGCCTCACTATAAAAAAATATGTTAATGTATTAATAAATATAATACGTGATTTAACAACATTTATAATATTTAGATCGACTTTTTTTTCAAACGCATAGTAGATATTATGTTGTTGGATTTATTCACAACGTTCCACGTTTTAATATTTCGGATAAGTATATGACAATATATGAGTGAATTCGTATATTGCGCTACATAAGTGTCCGAGAATTTCTGATATAGTACAAATGCCTAGAGTTGGACCGTATACTTTTTTTAAATAACATTTGACAATAATTAATGTACGGACGGCCCGAAATACTTTTGAAACTATCGCAATTATTATTATTTTAATAGTGTTTGGCCAGCACGGGGCCAGTGGAATAACGGCACGGTTTTAATACACCGTCACACGAGAATCGAGTGTAATAATTTTGACTTAACGAATTGAACAACATATTTTATTTGCATACGTATTGTACTGGGTATTTCAGATCAGTAGTGTTCGACCAATCTTTTCAGTACCTAGTTCTTATATTAACGCACTTTTGTTTTCGTTTCCGAAATATAAAATTTAATGCTTATCGTTTCTGTTTATCATTGTGCAGTCGGGCATGCCGCATGTCTCACCGGTTAATTTTCTCCTATATTCATCTTGTCCAAGTAACCTTTTGAATATTAGTTTCTGAGAAATCTCGTTACACGTCAGTGGAAAATTTACGGACGTTGATTATGATAGGGATAAACGCCCGCCCCTATGGCGTTTTTATAATTTCTCATAACCGTGTCATGCGTATAACCACGTAAAATAATATAGTTTTAAATAACTTATTAATTCTCACTTTTAATCACAAAGTTCCTAAGAAAACAGTGGTTTTAGATTTTCTGATGAAACAACGATTGGTCGATAATTCGTTATTTCGGTGTAATCAACAACAATTACATTTTTTTTCGACGTGGTTTTACACAATTACACAATCTCAAAACGTCTGTTGATGTCTTAAAAGTTGTGTGACATTTAACAATGATACGCTAACATAGAGCCATTAACTTGATAAATTGAATTTATAAAAAAAAAAAAAAAATTAAAATTAACACCATAATATTAATTCATTTTTCCGTCTAATTAGTTACATTGGGTAACTTTAGTAATTAAACGGTAAAAGTAAAAGAACAAAACCATTTGGAAGTGCGAGGATCGTTGCCACCCAAATGTGTTTATGAACTACAGTTTATTTTATCCATCATCTAGATGAAACACTAAAGTACGCCATTTTAATATAATATAATATAATGTGTATATATTATATTATTATTATTATTATGTTATAGTGTATTAAATACACTATAAATATATTTAATTCATACTTTATATTCTTCCTCAAAAGTTTATTTATCGCAAAATATCCTATATACATTTTTGTTTTGCAATTTTAAAACGTACAGAAGATAATACGGACGATAACGGTAATTAATAATTCAGTCAAAAAAGAACACTACAATAACGTTGAAATTGTCACTGTTGACACATTAATTTAAAATGTTGGATTTCATGATTCTAATGAACTATTCGATGTTTATCATACTAAAACGAATCGTTGACAATTCGATATTATTTCCATGGCAAATTCGATCACTTATATTTTTTATAGTTTTGTATTTTGTTTAGGGGAAGTATATTATTATATACATCGCCTGTATATAATAATTTAACCGTTATTGCAAGTTCAAAATATTTTTGGTTTTTATTGTTGTTTAACTTTTATTATGTAAAATCGACATTTTATATAATTTAGTTATATATGACACGCGTTTTAGTGTGTTTGTAGTAATGCATTTTATGTCAAGTTACGTCGTTATATATAAACAAGTACGTATTCCGTTATATATAGCTGGCAGAATATTTATTGCGTTTAAATATATATTTAATTTCAGTTAGGAATTGATTTCTATTATATTATTTAATTTAAAACCTTGTGCTGTATTTACAAATATATATTATAATACGTATAATTGAATTTCGTAGAAAAATACAAATACTTGTCTTGAAAGTATATTTTTAGTGTTGCTTAATAGAATTTTTTTTCGTTTTCAACATGTTTTTTTTACTAAATTTATAAAATAAATAATCAGTATAAAATATTTGTAATTTATATTTATATAAAATAATAAGACTATAATATATGTAGTCCTAGAATTTATTCTAAGTAAGTACATTCTACTTAATGTCGCAAGGCCTATCCGTAATTATTGACCAAGCAGTTGCAACTTACAATAATAAGAATTTGGGTTTTCAAAATTATATTATTTACAATTTTAGAATTTTTGTTGAAGTTAATTTTCAAAAAGAATTTCATTTTCAAAATTATCTTACGTTTTTTTTTTTCTTTGTAGAAAAAATATTGCTCTTGTGGAGCACCGAGGGGAATTTATGGCTAAAATCATCCCAAAAATATATTTTTGTAATTATATGCACTTTAAATTATAAGCAGAAAAATCTGTAAGCCCTTGCCCCAGAACAATAACCTGTTCGTGTTTTGCATTTATTCCTCTAGAAAATCTTATTTATATATGCATATATTTTTTTAAGTATATTGATTTTATTACGTATGATTATCAGACACTTTATGTAGTTTATCAGAATTGAAATCCAGAAATTATAATTATATTTGACTTCGGAAAATTCGAATGTGTCGACAAATTTACTGATTTTTTGCAATTTGTTCCCCTTAGGTACAAAAAAATCAAATAAAATAACTAAATTTGCTACCGGAAAATCAATGCACTCGTTCTTTGCAAAAACGTTATCGGCCAAAAAAAAAAAACGTCATTATAAAATCATATTCATAATTGAATATAGTACTTCAACGGTACAGTATTAATTTATAGGTTTACACTTATTATTCACCGGGTAATATGACGGAAATGGCGTGAAAACGGCTGTTTTTATTCCATTGTTTTCACTGCGATTGATACGAAAATGTAAATAGGACTTATATATTTTGTATTTAATTTGGAAATTCGTTTATGTTCGGAGAATAATGTAAAAATATGACAATAATAAAGTTGTTCGTTTCGATGTAACTGATTTTTCAATAGTAGTCCAGTACGAGTATTATAGTGTTATTACTAATGGTGGATAAACATTATTATTTCATGCTTTTAAGAGCTTCAAACACCAGTTAGCTAAAGTGAGCAACGTATGAATACGTCTTTTCTGACGATATCAAATTAAATCTGAAATTCAATTGATTGCGATATACCCGTTTTGATAATAAATTTTCCCGAAATGTTTGATGACGTATAAACATTATTACATAAATATTATTGTACAGTTAACAATGCACGTAGTACATAATAGTTTAGTTTCGTTATAAAACAATATTATCAAACCAATAAAATATATCTGGCTCCACAATCGTAAAAAAAAAATAAAACATTTAAGAACAATATATTTATTTATTTATTTACGGAATAAAATGTTCAATATGTGCATAAAGTGTATATTGTTTATATATATATATTTATATACACACACACGTGATGCGCAACATGTATTACAGCGTAAACAATTTGTTTTAAAGAAAACAAAATTTCATTAAATGTACTAGTAAAAAAAAATTATTTTTCTAAAAATCGCAGAAAGTAAATATAAAAATGTCTTTTTTACACACATATATGTATTTTACGCTACGCATTATTTTACACCGTTCAATTTTTTCGATACACGCATATCATTATAATCGAAAAAAATTGTTTTTCACATTAAATCCAGAGACGTATTGTCGTAAATATCGGATTTTCGTATCCAGAGATGTACGCCTCGTAAGACTATAATTTCGTTTACTAATACATTTCCTTTCAATTACACTTTCGTTAAGAGTGTTTCGATTTCCAATAATCATAAAACCTACTAAAATATATAATACATAATATATTAATTATTAATCTCTATCATAAAAATATTATAGCTTAAAATTATTAATATGTGAAAAAAAAATTACATAAATTTACAAATTTATAATGATAATATTTTGGCGTTTGATTTCATTCAAATGCAGTCTGATGCGAGTTAAGAAAAGAGTGGATTGATCTTCCCCGATGACCAACGGTTAAGTGTGAGAAGTGTGTAATTTATTTGTAATATGTCTGAAGGTAGTTTGGAATAATAGGAGAAATAACTCTGTACGAGGTGGTGAAGTTTTTAGGTAGGTACATACCTATAAAAAGGACCGAGAAAAAAACCAGGCGTTCTTTAAGACGTTTCGATGAGTTGGGAGAGAGTTTGCAAACAGGAGAATTTCGGACGGGACTATATAATAAACAATTTTATCGATTTGGTAACTTATCGAGATGACGGACAATATTTCAAAATATGATATTTTTTTTAGTTTACCGCGTAGCTCGTCTTACAAGTGGTGCCTAACATTTTAAAATTTTATATATTGGATACGTGCATAATACAATATTTTATGGTAGTCAATGTAATAACGTTGAACCACACTACAGCATCGAAATTAGTTACGTTCTTAATGTATCTTCGTTGTATGTGCCTTGTGCACGACAATAAAGTTTTCATTGTTTACCATCGTGTTCAAAGTGTATAAGTATTAATTTATATGCATCGGCTGTAGCTTGTAGTGGATACTTTATAAATTCTACACATACTTTCTGTAATTGTTATAAGAATCGTTATAGGTACGGGAACGACAGAATTATCTTAAACTCACTTGCTCGCTAATTTATTATATGTTTTCCTACAAACAAGAATAATTTATTATTCATATAAAACGCGTAACAAGTCAGCAAAAAAGTTGAGACTTCTACTGCGAATACGTGTTTCATACATACGTTGATGTTTTCCATAACCTATATCTACGTGATAACCGTAGATTTCTCTCTATCATCAGTCTTTCAAGCTTTTAACCGTGTTTTGCACAAACGGGTTAGTTGTTTAATTCAATCATTTTTTATTTATACCAAACTGAAAATAATTAATTCCCTTTTTGAAAATCGATCTTCACCGTCCGCTTGGCCAATGAAATTCATTTCAACATCAAAAAGTAAATCCACATAAAAAAAATATAAAAATTGTTTCAAAGGAGTACAGGAATGTATTACGTATAAAACCAAATTTTATTTAGTTCTATGTTTCCTTTACCATGTATCTATTTCATGTATTTTATGTTTTATTTTAATCAAAGCAATTTGTTGTTTTTGTGGGATAAAAATGTAACATTAAATATTTATTAATAATTAAAAATTGTTTTGCATTCATCTAGCAAATTGTTAATACAGAACACGAAAATGATTCAGAATATTATGGCACATCTCGGTTACTTTAGAAAAGTTAATCAAATCTTATTTGTTTCAATTTTTGCTTTACGCATATGACATATATATATTTATAAATACTAGCTCTCAGAGCCAGACGTTATCCTGGTTATTTTAGGCTAATCTGGTCAAGTAATTCAATGTTGTGAAGTATATTTAAAAAAATTAAAATAATAACAAACCACAAAAATGCAAAATTAAATATAATTTAAAGTATTCTCTGAAGACTAAAACCATATATGAATATTTTTTTTATATATTTTCAAATATTAGATAAAATATTGTTTTAATACAGGTATATCTTTACATATTGGAAGTTTTATACATCAAATATTATCACTTGATCGACGTATTATTATTGTACTCGTTTACAAAAATAAAATGAATTGTACATCAAAACACATAAAACTCATTGGAAGTTAGTTTTTAGATAAGTTTATTAGTAACGATTCATTGTAATTATAATTCATTAATATATATTTAACATTCATTTTATATTTCGCATTTTAAAGTTAAAACAATTATTGTTATTTCCTATACTTTATACTTTAATCAGTTATTAATGAATAGTTTTATAGTTTTTAAATTGAAAATGTTATAAAATACAATAAAAGACAAACAATTTACGTACAAAGTGTTAAAATTTATAATAAAATATTTTGAAATGTATTACTCTGATCGATATACGATTTAAATTATATAGATACTAAGGAATAAGAAAACAATTAATAAATTTGCTACAAATTCGCAATGTAATATTTTTGTGCTGAATTTAAATAAAATATTTCAATGTTTGTGTACTTTTATCCTGCACCACAATATTAATATAATATTGTGATAATATATTAAATACGTATGTGTATATACTATGCCCGAACTCCACCTTAGATTTTATGGGATTGAAAATAGTTATCTTTTAAAAATATTTTCGATTTACCACGTTTTCTTGTTTTAATGATTTGCAATATTGGTGTAGACGTGACGTGGCTTCATAAATTGTAAATAAGTCAACAACACTATAGCGTAACAAAAGTGCGGATACTAGTATTAACCTACTCCTTGCCCTTGAATATTAATAAGTTGCCTACAATGTTAAATTTAAAGTGTTATTTTTAATTTCGTTTTTTTGAAATTTAGGGTGTTTGGGCAAAATCACGTTGCCACTGTGAATTTAGCACTCAGTAATTTATTTTGCCGCAAAAATTGAGTAGCGAATTATGCAAAACATAATTATGATTCAATTATAAACTGGATTTATTTAATAGTACCGCTTGGCACTCATACATTTGATTTATTAAAAATTTCTATTTCAGCAATGACTCTAATGAATTAAATTGATTTACTTTAATATTGCTTATTGCAATATAAAATATAATATGATAGAATAAAAAAAATTACATTTCCCCATAGGTATTTCTTAGATGTCCGTCAAAACTCAGATGCAGCCAGGAGTACGCTTTTAGCTATAACGAAGGAGTAGAATACAAATATAGACCATAAAATATAATATATATATAAAGCATAATTATATAATATTAAATATTAATGTGATTATAAGATGTAAGTAAAAAAATGTTTAAAGACACGAAAGTCACAGTACGTACGAAATCATAATGACAGACGCTCAGACTAGTGTGGAAAACATTTTTAGCTGTCCTTTATTGCGCGCTGAAACAAAATTCTGTTTGTAAAATTTATTATTATCGTAAAGAAAATTGTCCTTAAAAGACGTATTTGTTCAAATTATAAAAATTTAATCATTATATTGTACTTTAAAAGTACATTATTAATAAAAATTATATTTTTACCCCACTACAACATTAGTGCTTATAATATTTAATTATTATTATTATTATTAACCAAATAGTTTACGTATTGTTATTATATTAGGGAATCGAATTTAAAGAATATTTCCTCGTTCAAATAAAAATAGGTCAAATTTATAATCAAAGTATAGGTCTTGTAATATTTCAACACGTAAAATGTAAGAAATTATGGAAATCCAATTAACTTGTCATATAAAAATAATTAGAAAATCATGGATGGTATGAAATTTATATGGGTGCTACTACGAACACTTTCGTTGCATTTAAAACTTAGGAGAAAGTAATAAATATTATTAGTTGTTACTATGACAGGATATTTACACACATAAATTTATCCTTGAATTTACGCTGTATATTATGTTTTATAACTGATTAAATTAGACATAAACTTACCTTTAAAGCCACTGCATCCTGTTTTCTAATGTATAACAAACATAAATGTAAATTATTATTTTTTGCAAACACGCAAATCTTTTCTATATATAAATAGACTGTGTGTTTGTTTTTTTTCCGAACGTTTAATTTGCAATAGAAAAGTATAAACGCATTTTCAGAATGAATTAAAATTTATCTGGGAAAAATATATTTAACCAAATACCCTCGTGTTATAAATTGATGTGTTAAAAGCATAATCATGTTTATCGATAAAAATTGTAATATTTTAAGAATTTGCTTTATTCACTTTGAAAATGTAAAAAGAAATTTAATAAAGTGTATTATTTCAGCTTAAATGTATTCCTCATTTATTTTAAATCGTAGAGGATCTTGTCGATATTATTATATTATATCACAAAAGATCTTATTTTTATTAATACATAAAACACTTATTTATACTTGGCATACATATTCCACAGCTCGATTTTCAAGAAGAATAAAACAAATTTTGAGTACATCGTCAATTATTAATTAAGAACTCACTGTTTATAAGTTTAATATTATTAAATTTCTAATTTATTTAAAATATATATATCTACATTACATATATATATAATATATATATATATATATATTTATATAAATCAACCAAAATGTCAACATACAGTTTAAAATTCAACTTCTTAAACTAATTTTGATGTATAAAATTAAATTTTTAGTGGAAAAATTAATTAATAAACAGAAAGTTTAAATTGTTCGTTCTAATGTTCTTTGCTTCGTTATAATCATATCGGTTTGTTTAGAATATTTCTCTTTGTTGTATTAATAGTAGATAAAGTAGTAGATACTATTTTAAAAGAATATAAAATTAATGACAATGTTCTAATTATAAAATATTTTTTATACGATTATGTTCCTAACACATAACATTTTGAATATTCGTCATAAGTTCTATGTATTTTAACAATTACGCAGAGTAGTCGTGTTGTTCATTCGTTAATTATTTGAAGACAGGTTATTAGTTACACTAATGATCAGCAGATTCTGTTTTGTTAGTATTACTCTAAGCTTATTATATCTACTTATTTACCCTTTGAAATTATTACAATTTATTATTTTTAGGACAAAGAAAATGTTGATCACCCAATTGGCACGGGGGAGTTTATTCAGGAATTTTTCCATTATTTCCCCAATATAAGGGTCGTTTTTAATAATCATTAAGGAAATTATTGGAAAAATTTTAAATCGTGCAAAATACACTCTAACTAGACAAAAATTGCTACTAGAACGTGACGTACTATATGTACTGAAATCATAATAACACTCTTTCTAAAAGAAAAATTGTTTACAGTCAAAATAATAACTATTTAAAATTAAAAAAAAACACATTATCATAAAAACAATTCTGAAAACAATAAATTAATGTAAAGAATATTACCTCAATCGATATGCAATAAAGATATAATATATTAATAATAATAACACATTATGGTAATAAAATAAAATATGAACTGAATTCAGTGTTTTTTTGGTGGAAGGGGGAGGAGGAATATAGGAAGGGGTTTATTAGTTGAGTTTTTAGTATTACGAGTATTTCCTGATAAAATATAGAATGCCTCTCTAACTGCGTTATATAGTATACCATATAAACTAGGTTAATGGGACAACATAACCGACTGCACAATGCTACACAAAAACCTACATCAGATAACAATAATTTCGTTTTTAATAATACAATAATGATATTTATTTTCATTCTTCCATGAATTATAATTGTAAAAATATACAAAAATAAAGGAAGCTCTCAAATTATTAAATTTAATGTTTTCAGTAAACTACCATTATTTTGTTTCGAAAATCATAATAGTCATGTTATAAAATAATAAATTATATAATTTAAGAAAAAAAACAACAAACATTAAAAGAACAAAAGAAACAAAAACAACAATAATAAAAATTATTATTATTATTATTATTATTTAATCAAAATTTTAGAATTTGTATGAGATAAAAAGGATAAAGGAGGTAAACTTTAATTGTTTTAAATTTTTAAATTTCATTCGACTTATTTCGTTTTAACTATTATTGTTGACTGACGGGTTTATCAATCTTATTAATTTAAATCGTAATTCGTAAAACTGTAATTAATTGATTCTTTTAAATTCATACACTCTTGTTGCGAATGCATACGCATTTTATGTCCTTTTAAAAGTGAGTTTTTCTGAGCTGCTCGCGGTTTTTTTATGTTTGCTTTTCCAAGTTACGGGTATATGCTAAGCGTGTTAAAAAAAAAAATTCGAACCTGGCAATTCCGAAATGATGGGTAACGAACATAGAACATGTAAGGCCGATTACAATTTACTAATTTTTAAAAAATGTGAAAAAAAATATTTATCATTTTGCTTCTAAAGTAAAAAATGTATACGAAACATGGAATCATAATGTAAAGTTATGTTATATGAAAAATTAAATGGAATATTTGTATTTGATAGTTTAAAAATATTTATGCAATAATATTGAAATACAAGCTTTCTGTGTAAGCTTTTGTGTAAACCTTAATTAATAACATTAGCCAATATGCTAATTATATATAATAATAATAATAATAATAATAATAATAATAATAATAATAATAATAATAATAATAATAATAATATATTCAATTGCAGTATTATATTCACACGTGGAAAATACAATTTTTACTACTTTTTATATAAATTATTTTTTACTTTTGTTTTGAAGAAGTTCATCGAGAAGTGTTGGTTGGAAATAACTATTTATGTACCCTTCAATATTGAAACATAAAAGAATTTTGATGGCTTCCTTTTTTTACACTTAAAATATCAAATCTAATCCAACCCATAACGTTTTACTTTATCACTGATCTAGGTGCTTGCGTATATCGATGAAAAGAAAACGCATAGCTCTAAACGCCAAAGCGCCTAATTAGGTGGCGAATAATTTTTAATAACTTTTTTCGTTTTTTTTTTTTAAGATTCAAAAAAATGACAAGCCTTTTTCCCCGTAATATAGGAAGCAATTCTTCGAAATAAAAAATAAAATTTTTTTTTTCTCTGGAATTAAGGGGCTAGAGATCAAGAGATTTCATTGAATGAGTTGACGTAACCATTCGTTCCCCTGCCAAAAAAAAACATAAATATAATATATATATATATATATATATATAAACAAACGTAGAACATATTTTTTTATATAAACTCATTTTATCAGTATAAGATATAATTATTTAGATAAATCACAACACGGTTAAACACTCGTTTGAAATCGAACGATATTATCGTGATTTCCTCAAATCATAAATATACCAACACTGCAGTCATGATACTATATTGTTTTTTCATAAATCGAAATGTACAAAATTAAAAGGTTTTTTTTCTATATTAAAATATTAATAAACATTGTTTATGTAACAGGACTCTTCTGCTCACGTCGGATGATGATTTATTTAATGTGGAATGATTATTAAACGAATACTTTTGGACTGTGTTTGATTTCGTTCGTTGTTGGATTCATGTACGACGTACAGCGTATAAATAATAATTAACTGAATTTTACGCTTTGGTATATTTTCTATTACTTCCTTGTTGACATAATTATATGTTAGCTTCTGTTTATTCGTTTTCTTATGAAAATGCATCAATAATAAAAATTATCGCGTGAACGTATTCAAATCGTAACGAATCGTTTTACGATATATTATTCTTTGTTGTCTTAACCACAATATAGATATTAATAAATTAAGTATTTAATTTGAAAAAATCCATAACACTCCTAAATAAATGCACTCCTACATAAAAGAAGAAATCGTTTTAAAATAAAATTATAAGTATTTTAACCTAATATATTGTAAGAAAAAACGATTCTAAAATATATTCTATAAATAATGTGTTCTTCACAATTATAAATACTTGTTTTAAATATTCTTATTGATTTTTTTTTTTAATACTTATAATTTATAAGTTACTGGAGTAACTTTATGCGCTAGACGTCGAGTGTAAATAATTCATTGTTTTCCAATATATCATATAATATATTTTTTATGTCATAAAAGATTAAATCATTTATTATTTATAACAATTTTGTGTTATCTGTTACATGTTTCGAAAGGAAATCCGTAATAACGTTTCCTATTTATCACAATACGTATCTATAAATATACTAAATAATAATAAATTAATCGTGTCGAATATTTTAGCGAAATGCATGCACTTATATTAGTTTGATTCGTGGTATCGTAATCCTCTTTAATATGGTATTTTGCTCATTACCGTTTATCAACAAGCTATTTAAATTTTTTTTAAAACAACAATAAATCTGTTCCCTAAGCATTTAAATATATATATATTTATTTCCAGAAAACAATTTGAATTACATTTGTCTTGATGTTTTTCATTTCTTTTTTTTTTTTTTTTGTCGTATTTGAATATATCATTTACATTTATGTCATGTAGTATTTTTATTTCTGGTCTGTTCGGATTTCAAGTGGCTTTTCGACCGTAAAATTAAAGGCGTTTCGCATCAAATTGAAGAGTGTTTTTTTTTAACGGTCAAAGCTCGGTTGGAACCCTAAACTGAAAGAATCGAGAAAAAACAAGATCAGTGGCTTTTCCACAGAGACACTCACGTTATTTTTATTTTTATCTTTATTTCTTTTTCCGTATATTATACTGACAAAGTCCCAGGTTGCGATTAAAATACAAAAACCCACTGTTAACAATACGATTTACCTATATGCATAAGTTAATGACTAGTGTTTAACAATATATTTAAAATAGTTTTTCCATTTATAAAAGGAGTTATTTTGTGAATTATTTTTGTACATCAAACAAAACTTTATTTAACAATTTAATTTGTTTGAACGAAATGAATGCCGTATTTTAAGTCGTATACAAATAGCAATTCGCTGTTAAATCACAAATGGAAAAATAATTTTTGGTGTCGTGGCACAAAGGAAATTATGTGTAATTCATATTGATTGAACTCAAATAGGAAAACGGTAAAAATGCGATTACGACTATCTACAAAATAAAAAAAATAAAATATATATATATATGCTATTTTTACGTGAATATACGTAATACTATTATTTTAGAAAACATTCTCCCGACCGCAAAACTTCACAATCGAATATCAAAATATAAATATTCCACACCAGAAGCAAACCTCGGTTAAGCCGTGTGTTTTCAAAAACTGTGGAGATCAAATAAATCCATCTTATACGGTTCAGAAGATAGTTTGATTGTATCCATAAAATGCCAGACCTTATGTCATGTTTCTCGTTTATTCCAACACCTCGCAGGAAGCGATCCGTGAACGGTTCAAATTTCAACTTTTTAATAGAAACAGATAGAAAATAAATTATCTATCGAAACATTCTCTCAAATCGTATACGGATTAACTTCCCCGAGACACGTACCATTTAAACTATAAATATGATGATATTTTTTTTGTTTTTAATAGAGTTACGATTATAATGTGAAGTTTAAACGTACGGATTTCGGATAAACGGAACTTATCCAATAAATATATTACTCGAATACGATTGAGTAATATGTTTTTTATTCGTTTGTTTTAGAAGGAGACAACATTGCTGCAATTCAAAGACACGGTACTTCGTCGAATTCATCTTGCGTGTCAGCGTCAAATGCTGTGTTATCGATATTGACTATATTGCAGATAATTGTTGTCAAATTCGTTTGAGCATACCATTTAATTGTTATGTGAATAATCATACTGATGTAAGTACATTTTTAAATATAATAACACAAAAAGTTGCTTTATAAAATTTTGTTATATTTATATTAATTGACTAAGGGAAAAATGTATATTCTATAGATGCACAAACGTTTTATTCATTAACAATAATATTTGATATGTATGACTTTATACGCAAAATAAAAACCAAATTTTTAGGATATTCCTTCGAATTTGATCGATTGTACGATTTCGACCAAATTCGCGGATTTTATTCCACGGTAAATACTTTATACATTTTTTTTTTCGATCAAAATACTATTGACGTTTCTGTAAATCTATAATGTTAACCTTTTTAATTTGACTGAAAAGTGAAAACATTCAACATAATTTTTTTATGATTCACTAATCTATGCATATATTTTTGCTTTTTTAAAAATAAAAATAAAAACATGGCAATATTGTCATCATTTACCAACATAATATGTGTTAAACTATGTGAATGGGTATACTTGGTAGGTTTTAAAACCAAAAACTATGGCACAGAACGGGTGCGTTTTGCGCATTGCAGACGTAAAGAAGAAATAGTTGTTTGAAGTTAAAAATATTCTTGTATTTAAAATTTATGTTAGCAAACAATCAAATATATCTAAACATTCTGATCGTGATTCTTCGTCAAATATTGATGAATATCATCAGAAATGATGATACCACTTAAGAAAAATAATTTTTTTCTAGTAAATACATAAAAATGATCTCAATTAATAATGCGTAATCAATATTTCGGCTCACTCAAGATCCTACCAAACGTTGTTTACTGTTTAGTTTATGACGACTATTCACTGTTAGGCTAAGATTTGTGCTCTCTAAACATGTGTAATCGTGACAAAACTGGTAAAGTGAGAATGATATCTCGTATAACTCCATAATATTTTTTCCCCCCGATAATCATTACAATTATTCGCACATTTATAATAGTTTTGAAGCCACGTGTACATCTATACATTTTATTTTAAATTTATTCAAGATATTATCATTACACTGTACGAATATATATTATAGTTAATCATACGTAATCAATGATATTAGGTATTTCTGGGTATTATAAAATTATTATAATTGTAATATTAAATTAAAACGTATCAGTTATCACCATTATACTATTTACTAAATAATACATAGGTTGTGAAAAATGCATAATTATCGAATAGATTATGAAAATTAACAATAAAATATAATTTCTTATTAAATTTTTATTGGAAAACATAAAATAAAATTGTTTTACTATTATATTAACTTTTTGTATTTCTGTATTGTATTTTTAACTGTATACTGCTTTTAAAACCAACTACTCTTATGACTTATAAAACATTTTCATCGTCATAACTATCAAAATCAACATGAAATGTTATATTATACAAAATATATTTTAATTCGACGTGTATAGTTGTGTTTTCCTTAATATTATGCAAACCATATCAGTTAAGTCGCATTGATTTTCGCTGAAATAATTTTATACGCGTCCCAGCGGTAACATCAAAATTGGGATTACTTTTAATCCTGTTAAGAATACCTATATTATATTTTAAACGTCGTTTTATGCTTAAATATCGACTAAATTTACTTTTAATATTCACTTCGAGACGATATACAGATAATAATTTCAAATACAATTTTATCATTAAATTGCAATTTAATCGATACAGTAGAAATTATAAAAACATAAAATTTATAAATAACAATAATTAAATAAAATAAAAATAATGAAGCAACAGTTATTATAAAAAAAAAAAATTATATATTATGACTATATTTGGTATATTTTATATACGGTGTATTACCAACGTATATATAGAGGTTTGAAGTTGTTGATGATTAAATTATTCTAGAATTATTAAGGAACTGGACCCTCTAAACAGATGAAAGGGTTAATGAGACCCGTGATCCTAAGGACCAAACATTCAAGGGAACTGCGATAATACGCGTTAAACAATGTACATTAATTATGTTTCTACATGCACGAAATTACTGAAAATATATAATTTTTCAAAAACAGTTTTGTCATTTTAAATGGGATTTTTTTTTTATCATTTCGCATTAAGCAAAGTTTTTTTATAAAGTTTTGTGACAGACACTCCAAACATTATTATAACAACAGTAGTATTTAAATATGGAGTAGTAAGGAAATTAAAAAGTTTTGTCAACAACCACAAAATAGAGTTAAATGTTCATAAACTTTTTATACAGGCAATCTATATGCGGAAAATATAAAAATTATAACATCGGATAATAAAACGGCTTAAATTATTATAAACAATGTTACTCCCTTCGCTGCCAGACCTATCGACAAACCATTTCATGATTACTTATTGCTACATATTTTAGAATAACTTTTAAAACTTTTCAAGTTTTATTTATCATTATTCATTATATTCAAATGTTCAATATATATATATATGCATAAACTGCATTAAATTACTTTGTGCAACTTTAATTTTGAATGATCTTTCAACACAAATAAAAAAAAACCGCGTGATTATATTTATTACATTAATAAAAATTGTTCTTTTCTTTTATAAATATTTGAGATTTTGAACAAGGTGAATAATTCATTGAAGTTACTTTATCTTTTTTTTTTTTATTTTGTCTAAATAATTGTTCGTGTAGAATGAGTGTTCATACGATCACGACGTGCTTTACGTTCTGGAAGCAAATTGTAACTACTTGAGACTTTATTCGACACACTTTGCAGCAATGTAACCACAGTAGTTTCCTTAAGCTTAATTAAAAACAACCCGAAAACTCGAAGAAAAAAATACTCCAGTAAAATTTTCGACGTATTCGTTTTAGAAACCGACAAATTTGTATATTCTTAAAAGCACAAAATGAAATATAAAATATATATATATATAAAACCGAGTAGTGGAGGAACTCTGCAAGAACAAAAATGGAGATCTAAATTCTTACTGATGATATTGTCATGAGATTCATGACTCGTAACGAATCAAATATGTTTTCAACGTAAAATCGAAT
Source organism: Slavum lentiscoides (assembly GCA_032441835.1). Lineage (NCBI taxonomy): Eukaryota > Metazoa > Arthropoda > Insecta > Hemiptera > Aphididae > Slavum > Slavum lentiscoides. The sequence continues at coordinate 13,944,040 of CM063718.1, forward strand.
TGTACGACACAAAGAATATTTTCCTTATATTTAAAAATGCCAATAACATTACGTGTTCGTTGTATCGTTTTTTAATTATAATGTTTGGGTCCGATATGTTGTAAAAGTTTACGGGGGATTTTCTTTACCAATAAAAATATGTCTCGTTTTCTTAATTTTAAAACCTGGTCAGTGGTCACCCTAAACTATAGCCTACAATAATATTGTCATGTACAACGATTAAAAAACAATAGCGTGTGCAGTTATTTAAATAGAAATACCTGTTCTATGATTTCGTCGATTCATACAGGCCGCAACAGATTCGTGATGATTCACGTTTTTATCTAAACGTTGATGTAGGTTTTCTGTATTTATATATATATATATTTTTTTAATTTTCAGTTAGCTGGGTAGAAAAATCGCGATAAAAAAAACAACATAGTATCCCTTTACTAACCACCAGATCGTCCGTAAAGCCCTATGGAAAAATGCCAAACAATTTCTCGTGTTAAATATTATCTCTGTACCGTTTTCGCGCTATATATTATATGTGCAGTGTGTGTTTTTTTTCCTCTCGGTCCGAACCACGACGACGACGACGAAAACTAATCGATTGGTTTTAAAAGCACGGCACCATGTGGAGAAGGCAATATTAAATTTCAAAACCAATTTATTATTATTTATTTTTTTTCGTAACAATGCTTGTATTTTGCTTTTTAATATTACCACCGAATCGCGTTAGGTAACGTCGCAGTAATGATTATTTTTGGAAAGCGACTACATCGCGTCAGCACCTACCGCGGTAAGGATATATAAATCGCGTATTCGAGAACGAAACGCGTTTGAGAGACGAATAATTTTCGATTGCGGAATTAAAATGACGACTAAAACATTGCACTGTTACACGATAACAGAGCGGCATTACGTTTAGAATAAATAAATCTGTGGTAATTTAATTCGGGAAATTTCGTGAATTTACAATTACTTTTGAAAACAACCTTTAATATTAAATTGCCTGTATACTTAGTGTCCGCGTGTGAGCGTAATATGAAGCATTATGTCCTATAGGCTCGATACAGTTTATTTACTCGTGCGGTTGAACATCAATTAATTGTTACCAAATAGTAATCATGCTATATTATTATAATTAACGATTTTCTTTCCTAACGAAAAATTAGTGATATTATTTACACACGTTTATATCACGTGTACCGTTGTTTACTCGCGCTATACATTTCTGTTTGAGAATTATAATAATAATATGAAGATTACAAATTTTCATAGTTCCTGAAATTCTTTTATAAACATATTGGAGTGAATAATACGTGTCTACACTTACAGCAGTCGTCTGACGAAGGACACGATTATTTTGTGTACTATTTTTTTTTTTTTTTTAGTTATACGACGAAATGTACATTTCAATGAATACATTTCAAACATAAATTTCTCGAACATCCCATGAGCATATATATACTGGAACTTGCTCACAATCGACTGGTAATTTTTATTTTATTTTATAAATCCCTTTACACACGTCTGTCAGTAAAAGTAATTTAATTTTTTTTTTCATTTCTGACTTTTAGAAGTTGAATAACATATTCAAATTTTGAATGATATTTCTACAATTCATTACCCTGCTGTATTCTCGTTGTGTGTTTTACAATTAATCGTTTTTTTCCCTCGGAAGACCTATAATGTAATTTTACTGCATAAGTAGATAGACAACTATATAATATGTTAAATCTTTAAATTATTACGAAACTTTATTATTGCTCAGCATCATTCGTTAATAATTTCCCTTTGTTTTTAATATAACTCTCGTCTCATTTTCCTAATTACATTTTATATATATATATATATATAAACTCACAATTTGAAAAGTGAAAGTCTCTTTTTACAAATATAGTGATTTATCATTGTTTTTAAACTCTTAATACAGTCTCACATCAATATTCGTATCTTGCCTGTACATCGAAAAATGGATATATGTTTTACATTGTGTTTTTATCAATACGCTTGTAACACTCTGGAAAATAAGAATTGAGGAATTAAAATGTTTTTTTTTTGCGACTTTTTATTAATATAAAAAATAAATGTTATTTGAAACGGGTCGATTTTTAAAATTGTTTACTTATAAGACAAAAAAAACAACAAAAAATCGTCAAATACAGGAAATTCAAATTATTCGAGTTCTTATCGAAATTGAACACTGTTTTACTCTTGCGTTTTATGGTTTATTCAAAATATTATATTAATATAAACATGAACATACTACAAATTGAAAATATAACTTGTATCATATTTTCCGTAATAACATTATAAAATGTGATTAAAATAATTTGAATTTCATCTGGTTCTTAAATAATTAATTAACAACAATATAAAATACATATTATGTATAGTAGCTATAATAAGAATTTTATGACAAAATTATTATTTATCAAATTATTAATTTATATCTATTAAAATTTAGATAAAATTTATTGATCATTATTCTGCTAATAAAATATTATATACATTGTATTATATTATACAAATAGTAAAATTACTTTTGTACATAAAACACCGTATTAAAATAAAAACCATTTATTCTATAAAAAATTAAAGGTTTGCTCAAAATTGTTCTTATTTAATTCGATCGTATTCAATATGATCTACACGCTTCCAGTCTTAGTGATCCGAATTTTTAGCAGCCCAAATTTCTCGGTCTATTATATATTTGATATTAAATGCTAATAAGTAATAATAACGATAAATTTTTCTTATTTAGTTATTATATTGAAAACCGTTCCTATAAGGTAAAAAAATTTATTTTAAAAATTTTTCTTCTTTTCGTTTGAAAACATAAAAGTAAATATTTTAAACAATATAATAAGAAAAAAATATATATAATATATGCATACATTTTTCCCCAATACAATCATCCTTTCAGGATCTTGAATATTTATATATATATAATAAAAACAATTAGTAAGTTCACATTTGATAATAATGTTATTAATAAATTTATTAAAAGATAAATAACAAATCATAAAAAATGTTTTACTGGTACTATACTTTGTAAATTTATTTAAAACATAAACCTAAAAGCCACGCGAATTACAATATACTTATAGTAAAAATACGTTTAATATCAATGAAAATTTAAATATGAAGTTATAGATTAAATAATCAACAAAGTAATAATCATGTGAAATTGCATTAACCGGAAAATATTACGATAAAAATATATTGCATTGTTAGTTACGTAGACGCTTACAGTGGCGTAGACAGGACTTTAGGGTTGGGGGGCAATGATCAATAAATATTTTAATATTAAAATATTACCGCGAGACTAACCGCAGATTTGATCGCGGCGGTGTGTGCGCGTAGTATCAAATACGTGTGTTCTTTTTCACCGCGATCGCGACCGCGACCGCTGCAGTGTGTGCGTACCTTTAAGGTATACCTTTAACGCGATAGTTTTTCGGCACGTCAGTTTCCATCGGTTGTCGGAAAATAACACATACCTAACAAACTCATTCCCACGTATGCGTACAAGCGCGGCTTGGATGGTACACATAAAAGCACCGTACCACGCGCCGTGGGATCACGGCTTTAAAACTAAAATTGTTTTAAATAATTTAAACAGCACTAAAAAAAAAAAATCGCTGAAGAAGAGGTTGGGGGGCAATTACCCCCCTTGCCTCCCCCCCGTAAATACGCCACTGGACGCTTAATACGTATACATTGCTGTGGAGTGTTTTGTCGAGTATTTCGAACAGGAAAATAAGTGAAAATATTTGGACAATAAAAAAAAATAATAATACATGCTTTTAGTTTATTTATGATTAATATTTGTATTCATCATACCGATGTAATATTTTTTTTAAGCTTGAAATGCTGGTGCAACAAAAAAAAAGCAACATATACTCGTATTCCCGCTTAAATAAAAATAACAATAACAAAAGTAATTTAATTCCACTTTTATTTATAACGTATGTATTTTTTTTAATTTTTTTTTTTTTTATCGTAGAACCCAAGAATTGGTTATGATTACACATCGATAAAACTTGTTTCCCATTTTCGGGTAAATGACAAACATAAATAATTAAATTAATTTACTGTTATTGCCCCTAAATTCTACATGTGTATGCGTCTCGTTTGAGTGTTTTAACCGTTATTACACCTATTACAAAAAGATACTCACTTAAACACATATTTACACTTATTTGTACGTGTAAATTTCGTAATATTTGTTCGTTTTAGAAATAAAAAATGAAATTTACTAAATAATTAGGCGGTCTTACAATATTTATTATTATAGACTGATTTACTGCAGACAAAATAGACTTATCAAATAATATATTTGTATAGAAAAAAAATCTTGCGATTAGAGGCGTAAATTAAATTTATTTATAATTATTCACTATACCTACTACTTTTGTATATCCAACGGCTATTGCGGAATAAGAGTGTATTGCCAACCTTTTAAAATCGATTTTATCGCATGGTAGTTATCAAATTATCGCATTTCACGGTTTTAGATCAAAATTATCGTATAAAAGCTTATTCGTCGCGGGCAAATAGGTTGTTATATTTACAGTATACAGCGCTCCTCAAATGAACGTGTTAAAAATGATAGAACTTGGTGTATGACCAGTGCCATCTTAAGGCATGGGCCTGGAGGCCCCCCAAATATGGGCCCCACTTTATTTAAAATGATAGAATTTTTTTTTTACTTAGATATTTAAAACCTTAAGACGGCTCTGTGCATGACAATAGTCAATAACATAATATGAGAGCTCTGTATATCCAATATAAACGGTGTTCTGTAGACGGTTAGGAGGGGGAACTATTTTTAGATCAAGAATTATGGAAAACCCATAACAGATAACACATACGAGTTTGAATGCCGACCACAAATTGAAAACAATAATAATAATAATAATAATTCTGTACTGTGTATTGTTTTTCATAAATACAATTTACTGTCTGCAAAGTAATTTTATAACGTATAAAATGAAATAAGCTCGACTGCCGACTGGTGTTTTCGTTGGGGTGGCGAGACGCCCCCCAAGACCCCCGTTGGGAGGACGGCCCTGATAATAATATTACTATAAAATTGTTTAATGTTTAAAATGGTTTCTTAATTTTTTTTTTTTTTTTAATATTCGAGGACGAAAGAATATTAATTTTAAGAATCAGCGTTTTGCTACGTGTGTAAAGCCTGGTCCACACGGTGAGAGTAAAACGTGATAGTTACTATCGCGAGAGTGTGTGAGAGTTCACTATCACTAGAGACTGTGTCCACACGTTGATAGTTGAGTATAATAGTAAAGGTCTGTGACCTTGTCACAAGCTTTCCACTCTAAACAAGTCTGAAAATGTCGGAAATTAATTATGGTATAATTGATGTTATTGAAAAAACAATAAAACTAAAAAGAATTTCATCAAATAAAAAAAGGATTTGGGTTAAGAAATGGTTATTGAGAAGGAATTTTGAAATTTAAAGGAAAGGAATTTAAATTTTGAGTCACTTTGAAATATTTTAATAGTTTGAATATGTTGTCTGTAAATTGATAAAGTTAAACAATTGATAATATATTTATACTCTCATGATAGTGAAAAAGTGCGATAGTACATGTTTCACGGTGATAGTTGCTACCACTCTCACGAGAGCTACTCTCAACTATCATGCATGCATGATAGTGCGAGTCGCTCTCGTGAGATGCGATAGTCACTATCGCCCTGTTCACACGATGATACTCTCATGATAGTAACTCTCGCGATAGCAACTATCACGTTTTACTCTCACCGTGTGGACCAGGCTTAAGTCACAAAAATATTCGAATTAAAACGTAAATGCTGTTTAAGAATTGATAGGAAAGGAAAAATATAATATATCATTATGAACAGTAAATTTTAGTTTACCAAAAAAGTTAAAATTTCACTCAGACGCTTTTTGCATGACGGCGATGATATATAAAATGAGACATCAAAATGATTTCGTGTCGATCACGTACATATAGTAATCTAGCAAATGCAATGTCATCAATCTCGTTGATACGACTTTCTAACGGTGATTTATCGATTTATTTAATTTTTTTTTTTTCGTTCTCAGTTTATTATTAATATCATTATTCAAATATATTTGCATTGTTTATAATCGTGTTTTTTACGAAATTTACATTACACGAGAATAAATTAATTGATTATGGATTTAGTTAATCAATCAATAACCTATGACTGCCCCTTGAATTGGTCATTTCAAACACGTTATTCGTCCAGAGTAAATTAATAGACACTTATCATTAGCAGTTATTGGGTAATTTTTCTCTGACCTAACCAGTCATAGAATATTGTTGTTAAACTAATTTTCGTAAATTCCAAATATTTTTATATTCAGTAAATTTGCGAAATACCAAAATTGTTCGATATTCGTGTTAACAATAAATCGTCAAATATAACTAATATTTGTGTTTGGAAAATAATTTAACGTTACAAAATTGTCTAATTCTTATTCTTCTTACTTTGTTTTATAAATGTCCGTTCTGTTCCGTATTATACATAACGAACATCGTCGATTTACCAAAATAAATAATGCAATATTAAGCAGTATACAGGATATCATCGAGTTAAGAGTTAAAATTAAGACTAAAAGTTAAGTTATTTATAATTAAATGACATATATTTTTAACTTAATGTGTTAACTTTAGGTTAATTATTTTTATTATTAAAATTAATTTAAGATAAGCTAAATCAGCAATTATATAGGTGATGGTCGTATTCGATGAAACATAAATATAACGACTTTCTACATTGAATGATCACACATTAAAAAGATTTTTATCTCATTATTTTTTCATTATTAAAATACTAAATAAATTGTTTAACTTTTAAACAAATTGAGTTGCTTTTCGGAAGCTAACTTTTTATTTCTGAATTTAAAAAATATAACATTTGCCTAAATTTGACTTGTATTGTTTTATATTAATTAAATTTAATGAGGTAAAAATTTCGTTAACTTGCCCAGCCTTGATATATTAAATATTATTGTATAACTTTCTTATACTTATCGAAGTATAACCGAAATCATAATGATGATGATGATGATGACGTTAAATGTTGATTTAAATTATGTTTTCAAATATTATTATTGTAACACAAATCGATCGCAATATTCCTCGCGTGTCGTTCAGCTAGCGTCATCATACGATTAAATACATATTATTTGTATTAAACAAGAATAAGTTATAAAATGAACAAAATATTTGCCGAATTTTCCTTACAAAAGTTATTTTTATTTTAGGCGTGAAAAAACTTTTTCACTAGATACCTACTGAATAAATTGTGACACGGCAAAAGTTTGTTTTATAGGTCAACGGATTTTCATGAAAATGAAAATATTCGAATTCGATGAACTGAAAACAAATGTATGAATTATAAATAATATACAAAAAAATGATTTTATATATTATTATACGATAAACGCGTGGAAAGTTATACTGTTTTATTATAAACATTTTGTTTTTTTCAAAGTATTTTGAGATGTTCGATTAATTACCGCTTATTAACGTTTTTTTTTTCAAAGGTTTCTTGAACTGTTATTGTAATTTTACTATACTGAACTGAGCAATAATCATTGAATTTTTAATTTTTGTCCTCGATTGTATAATATATGTAACAAGTATGCACGCTCACTACACATTGAGCTAAAGGTATATATTATAAACGCATATATTATTATGGTATTATTATATAACTGGTATAATTAAGTCGGCACGATACTTACCGATTTGAAACCTCGTGTTGGCGTACGTTTAATTTACATATAATGTTTATTTTATTAAAAAGTCATGCGATGCCAAGATTTGTAATTAAATTGAAATACAAAAGCGTTTCGTTTATAATCAAATCACAACCACACGTATGTAGGTATCTTAATTTTACCTAGCCTAATAATAATAATAATTGTTTCCAAATAATTTTAAACTCCATCAGTCATCATATAAATTAAACAAATTAATTAAAACGCAATAACAGCGGTAAATAATTGTATTTCGACAATATCACATACACATCAACGGTATAATATTACAAAATATTATTTTTTATTTTTCATACAAACGCATTCAAATACTGAGAAAACATTCTTCTACAAACACATATGAAAAACTATTCTTCTCATTATATATATATATATATATAATAAATAAAAAATACTGTTATTAAAAAAAATATATATATATACATTTATATAGTAATAATTACAATACCTAATTATAAGTTTTTTTTTTTATTATAATATTATTGTATCACTAATCCTGATATACAATTTTTAAATTTTTGCAGAAAGTCTATGACATGCCTAATTCACGAAATAGCTGCACAGTTGTACACGCAATTGTAAAGTGATGAATTTACTGTATTTGTGGAGTTATATGAATATATGTGTATAAATATAAGTGTTAAAATACTGCATAATATAAATTCCAGTCTCATTGTTTTTTTTTTCCATATGAATATGAATTAAAATGTAATCAATTTATTATATAATCATTGTTTAATATACCTATATATACACTATACAGTGACACAAATGAAAAGGGTAAACACGGTTCCAAATGAAGTTAGACTTCCTTAAATGTACTCAATATTAATATTGTCATGTATTCTTTTTTATCCGACGTTCCATTAAAATATTTTATCATTATACTCAATATAACAATTTAATCCCATATAAATTATAAACATTACAAAGCCAAAGATTGTGATTCCAAATCCTCGTTTATTTATTTTTATAATTTTTATTTCATAGATAATTTATGTTTTGGCTTGGATATTTGTCACATTTTTACTATGTAATATTGTTTGAGAAATTATGTATGCGTTTTATTTTAACGAAAGGTTATCATAAATCGTATGATTATCGTATATTATTATTATTATTATTATTATTATTATTATTATTATTATTATTATTATTATTATTATTATTATTATTATTATTATTATTATTATTATTATTATTATTATTATTATTATTATTATTATTATTATTATTATTATTATTATTATTTTATTTATTTTTTTTTATTACTATCACAATATGTAAATAATATAATAAACTTCTTTTCAGAAACGTTATTTGTGTATATTGACATAAACGTAATCATTATTGGCAATAATGTGAGTAATTTTTTTGGAAAATTATAATAATACACTGTGAAACGGAATATGAATGATATTGTAAATATTAAATATATTTTACTTCATTTTAGATTTTATTGCAAATAATTTTCGATTTTTTATAACTACTGACATATAAAGTAGAATGTTCCATGTTAGTTATTATATGTTAATAAGAAATATTTGAAATTTATACATTAGTCTAAATATGTGTATATTAACTGAGAGAAATTAAGAATACGATAAATAATTATGTACAACCAAACCACTGCACTTTGGAACATAAAATATATATTTACATATATACAATATATGTTTACATTAATAACCAAAATAACTTAATTTTTTAAAATTTTAATTTTTCTAACTTTTGAGTTGTTACAAATCCAAGAATTTTAAAATTCACACATAATAATATTTAACATCGCACTGTATAATATATGAGTACAAAAAAGTTTCTTCTGACTTTGGGCAATTTTCTGCCCATTATTAGATGTTGAGCTAATTGTTCTCATAAAAGATTTTGTAATTTTTGGTTTTAGGGCTGATAATTGTATGCAACATAGGTCCTGTCCTACTTCAACAACATTCAAAAAAACTTGACACTCTTGAGTCACAATTTTTTTTTTTTTTTGTTACCACTTTAAACTTTCTGACAAAGTGTATTACACTGAAGCTCCGCTAAAAATCGTTTTATTGAATGCAATAATTATTCATTGCTTTCAAATTTATAGTAATAAAAAAAACACTTAAACTTTTTCTAAGTAATTCTCTGAAATGTCATTCACAACACCCGCGGCATACTACCCTTGTTTATATTATAAGAAAAAAAAATGTTCATTTATATTTTTTATGAGTTTATATTACCGAAACAAATTTACAGAAAATGTAAATGACAACATAATCCATAACGTAAAAGAGCTATTTTGTTTTTAATATAAACACTTTTTACATAACGCAAAAAAAAAAAAAAAAAATATTAATACCACATTTAAAATAATAATAACTATTTTTACTATAAAAATATTATTTTACTAATTAAAAAAATTGCTCCCTTTAATAAAATTATTAAATCCTATGTTTTTCGTTATGCAAAACTGTTTTTTTTTTAGTAGAAATAACGTGTGTGTATCATCGGCATTAAATCAAAGCAAAAAATTTTATTTTTGTTAATATTCTACTCATATCTACAAGATATTTTGTGAATCAAACTTATACGATTTGTTATAGAAATAACATTTAAATATGCCAAAATCCAGTCACGCTTGTTCGTTAAATTCATATATATATATATAAACTTTTTAATAATCCATCAATATATTACAGACACGTCGCTCATCGTATACATCTTGATGTCACTCGAATCGAAAAACTTTAAACTAATTATATAATTCCGTAAGTCACTTTTGATATTTTAACTAAAAACATTTAACAACCGATAACTTATACAATAAATTTCTGTTAGAATGAAAAAGTAAAGTAGAAATATGTTTTTATAGTTTAAAGCATTCAATTATCTTTATAATATTAAAACAATGGTCTATACAGAATAAAGACTATAACTGTATTATAACGGACTAATGGTTTTATTTCACGGCGTTTCAAAACATTTATTGCCAAACCATTTTAAAGTCACTATATCCGTTTAATCAATTCATATTGTTTTAAGTTTTATAATAATTTAGTTAAAGTCGAATAGAACAATATTACGTTGAGGCATTAAATTATATAATAATTCACGCACATCATTTAAAAAAACGTTGTTTGTTCGCGCGGTATAAAGTGCAGTTAGTGATAGTGATAAATTTATTTTTTGGTCGATATTCCGAATATGATTTTATTCGATCGGGAAAAAAATATATTTTTTTACAAGTACGTTGAGAGCAAGTAAAATCGCTGCAACTAAGACAATAACGGATTACGAAGGTCATAAATCTTGAGCTTATGTTCTGTGACAAATGATTAACAAAATAAATATATTTTTTTCTTCAAATCTACCGAATTTATATGTGACATAAACTCGACCAGAAGCCTTCACTACCCGCACAAAACAAATTGAGATAACTTGTCTTACGTGCTTGTCTTTTGTATTTACTTGGTCTTTGTTGCGCGGTCGTGTTCTTCATTTTTTTTTTTTTTTTTTTGTAACATTTTAAAACAAGTTTATTTAGCCGATAACACTACTATTTATAAAATATTCTTAATATTATTTATATTTTAAATAGAAATGCACGCGTAGAACAAATATTCCGCGGTACAAAGAAATTTCGAATATTTTTTTTTCGGTGTAAAATTAAGTGCTTATAAAGCCTCGTAATATTAAACTATTTTTCAAAAGCTAAAAAAAAAAAATGACATAACTTTTCTCGATGAAAAATATCAAAAACATGCTTATCCGCGAATCGCCCTTTTACTTTATTAAAACTTTTTCGCTTTCACATAAAACGAAAACATTATAAATGAAATATTTCAGTGCGCACAATAGTTATTCCTAAAATTTCTAATGTGATTTTCTCGTTTAAATTCATAGTATGTACAGTGTCGAGTTATTCGAACGATGTGGTTCTCGAAACGGTTCCCATTAAACGTTATAAATTAAAACGAGTGCCACACACGTGGGCAGTGAGACAATAATATGCGGTTTTGCAATCCCGAAATTGATAACACAATATAAACACGAACATTTTAATTATAATTTAATTCTTTATATTATATAAAGATTTTGTTACGATATTTAAAATATCAATGTCAAAAAATATATACTAAACTTAGTGGTAGGTACTTTAATTTCTCGAGACAATTAATTTAAGAAAAAATTTTATATTTGCACGCCGCAAAATTAAGAAAAATTTTCATCGCATTTCTCTATAGTGCTCGCCTACACGAATATTTAGGTACAGTATAAGGTATAACAAATAATTTTCACCCTTTTATTTTATATTTGCATAAAAGACGAGATGATTTATTTTATGAATTCGGCATACACAAACCAAAAAAAAAATTACGAAGTTTATTACATATTTTAACGTTATAAAACCTATATAAATAATTTAAAAAATCGCTAGTAAGTAAAAAATGTTTACCGATACGGATTCGTATTATAGAGGTATTCAAAACGGATAGATCAGCGAAACGTCGACGGAAAACAGGACGTTTTTAGTGAGATCTATATGACGGGTAAGGGCTAAATGTCACGTGGAATAAGATAAAATATAACCTTACATTCATTACATCACGTCATCAAAAATAATGCATGACTCATACACAAGGTAAAACCGCGGTGGTGTCAACTACTGACACCGACTCGGATAATATCAAACCAAAATCGATATGCGAGATGATTTTCACACAGAAAAAAAAACGTATCCGTACCGAACGGGAAAATGTGTTTAACAATATCGAGTGTCAAATGCCGCGAGTTTTGGAAAATTGCAATTTAAAATGAAAAAAAAAAAAGGTTTATATAATGTGTGACGTTTGACTCGACGAGAACAATAACAGACAGGTGGGCGGCTATTCACTATACTTGATGCTTCGATATTATTATATAATAAACATTTCTACAAATCTCGTAATATATACGAATTTAAATGAAATAAAAAGTTTCCAAATAAGATGTCAACAAAAACTAAAACGTCTAAAACTGTTTTGCTCTTTACGAATTTTATTATTTATTTTTTACAAATAATTTAAAGGGTAAAACAAATATATCGCTATAAGCTAAGAGAAAAAGAAAATTCACGTATAAGAATCAAAAAAAACAATTCGCCAACAAATATATCTCGTACATAAAATGTATGCGATTAATACATACGAATATCCAAAAACTGAACGTTTTGTGAATACGGTCCTGTACGGGTAAGTGACGTCTTTTTTTTTTTCGAAACGAATTTTATTTATTTAAATATTTTCTTCAGACTTTGACGTGTTTCAATGTGAAACCGTGACGTCTTCATGATGCTATCTGTATCTCCGTTTTAAATCCATCGGATTTATCCTACAAGTATTTTGTTAACGCAATTTTATTCCTCTACAGTATGTCATTACGAAATTCTTACCGCTTACGTTCAAAATTCGAATAACCCAATTTGTTACAATAGTGTACAAAGCTACTGCGACATCGAGAACACTGCGAGAAACTTTTAAATTACTATTATTATTATTATTATTATTAGTTTGAGACGTATGCAGTTTATGGTTAAACTTCGCTGTCGGAAGGACACGAACGGATAAAAGTGTGTATTACACACTGCAGTGTACACTGTTATTTGAATAGTTTTACATTTCGTCAGCGAGAACTTATCGTCGTATATACCTACGTAACAGTGTAATATTAACACTGGGAATGGTTCGAGATCAAAGCAAATCCTTACGTCCCGAGAAGGAACGATTTATTTGAAACTCTACCGATATACCGATTTGTAATAGTAAGGAAAAAATAAAATACGCGTTCATTTCTTTGTGCGCGCGTCTGAACATTATAAAAGCGAAAATAGTCCGTATAAATTGCGTTCAGGCGCTGGCCGCAGGACAAAAGCAATGCAATACCTTTTGTTTAAACAACGCGGCTTAAATAACGTTACTAATAATGCGTTCGCGTTTTATAATATCGTCTAAAAAATATGTATGTCGATTTCGCGGAAAAAAAACTTTATTTTAATTGAGAAACGTGAAAATTTTAAATGATTTTTAATGGAACCCTGGGCAATTTCTTTTTATAAAAAATCCAGACGTATCCGTGATAATTCACAGCGTTGTAGTTGCTTCTTTCACAAAGCTCAAAACTCTTTCTGATGGTAACACAGAAAAAAACTCTAGGTACCTATTACCAGAGTTCACTGTACGCGAAATAACCTATTTCATGATAAATTTTTTTTAAATACCTCGGAATTCAGAGTCAGTTTCCAATTTAAATATTTCCATATTGTTTTTTTATAAATAGTTTTACCGAGTCAAGAAAATTTTCTTTTCTTTTATTATCATAACGTAGCTGATATTCACGTAAGAGTCTTGTGTTTTTGAAGGTTATTATGTTTATAAAATAAACATAATTGCACTTTGGGTTACGAATACGTTACGCGAAAATAAATGTATAAAAAAAATTTTTTAAAAAAATCACAAAATATACCTACAAAATTATCTTTTTTTAATACATTAAATAACTCCATTTTTTTAAAATATTTTATCTAGAAAATAAATTTCACTCTGTAAGTATGATTCCAATCGGAAAACATTATTATAGTTCCTTGAAAAATAACTGTTTTTTTTAAAAATATTTTTCGTGACAAAATGTTAATATTAAAAAAAAACCGATCAACTTTTACGCGTTTTACACGATAAACGTAAAATGTACTCGAGTCTTTTATTTTACATTTTTTTTTTTAAATTACTTAAATTTGTAATTTATTTGCCTTTCTGTTATACATTATTATTTATTATCGTTATAAATTGAAATAAGAGTCGTCGAAGGATAGAGAAATATTATTAAATCTTCCCGCACTAACGCAAGCTCTTCACATCATTCCTTTAAGAGATTAAAATAAATATTAATAAACAAACTCTTAGCCTAATTTTAATGTATACTTAAGAAAAAATACAGGTTTCGATTAAGACTATACAATTAAAGACTAAAAAATGATCGACATAATAAATAATAAAATAATAAAAATGTTATTATTTTATATAAAAAAAAAAATGTATTGTAATTATTAAGTAAACTTGAAGTAAAAAATACATTATTTTTAAATTTCGGTTATCTGAATCAGCAAATCGTATATTTTTGTAGTACGCAGACCCCTGATAAAGGACTTTTTTAAACGACGGACCTTTTACCATTTTTGTTCCGAACAACCTTTTTTTGTTTTACAAAATATATCGTGTTAATTTAATATTTCTTTTATATTATAATTTAAATAAATAGATAAATAAAAACATACTTTTCATAATTATTTTTGTTATACTCGATTTTACGCAGAAACTTTAGTGTTTTATTTTTATTATACTTGAAATTTATTTACAAATTTAATTTTTATTTAAGAATGATGTCGCATACTAAAAATCCGTTTTTGAACATCTATCTCAATACTCGAATGCGTTAATCGTAGTTCGGACTCAATGTTTTCCGTGTGCGGTTTCGAAATTTGTTTTTAATGAAAACAATAGTAGCGAATGCTTTTTCGCGTAAAGAAGTTGTGGGCAGTTGAATTAAAACTTTCAGAGATTTTCACTTGATATTTCTAGGTAATCTTTTCGTACGTGCGACCACAAATTTTCTAACGAATTCCGATTAAATTGTATTTTTAAACTAATGTTTGTAAATATTTCTATAAGACTATCATTTTCCGATGGTGTCAGCACGTTTATTCGATGAATATCAATTGCAAAATGTGTCTAATTCGGTTTTTACTTTAATCTAGACCAGAAGAGTATAGTGAGTTTTGATAATTCGAATATAATATACTTTCAAATTTATACCGAAAAATGTGATTATTGCACACGTATCGATAGTGTCACGAACCCCCAGCACGAATGTCACGGACCCCCTAGAGGATAACAGTTTAAGAACCGTTGATCTAAGTAATTCACTTGAGCGACATCCAGAACACCCGCGGCTCTTTATCCATTTTCTTTTCTTTTTTTTAATATTAAGTAGATGCCGTATTACGATTTATAACTTTAACAATAGTTGTTTTTAGAATTTATCAGTATTAAGACATGCAAATGTTTGTCTTTCGTTAACTTACCCTAAATTATACAAATAGGAGTGAACATCATTAATACCGGTTAATATTTCTGAGTTTAATAATTATTAATAAAAATTAAAGACTCTTTTCTGATGTTTCTCATTAATCATGAAAATTACGTAATGAATATTTATTTTTTAGTTAAGATGATTTAGGAAAACTATAAATATCTTAATAAATTTATCGCCAGTATTGTAAGAAATTACATGACTAACTACAGTGCTTAAATTTTTTCTCATCGACTATAAATAATATTGTATTATCAATATAATTATTGCTAAATATATTTTCTTAATAGTATTGTCGATTATTAATCTAGTACCTATGTTTTTATCTAAAGTTCATAAAAATATTAAGTTATAAATGTTACCATACCATTTGTATGTTAAATTCAAGACTTTACAGTAAATAATAATAATAGAACTAAGAAAATTGTTTTAACTACTCCTTAAAAGTGACTTCTTTGTTAATTTTTATCACATTAAATTATAATATATAGGTAGCTATTAATTATAATGGTATCAACACGTCACCGATAAGTTATCGAAAAAGTAGAGAGTTTACAGGATAATATGTTAATTAAACCTGATATCTGAATACGGTTTTAATTAATGTAGTCCGTAAAGTTGAACTCTATAATATACATATATATTTGTATATACATTACTAAAATACGGCTGATTTTGTTTGTATTTTGCAAATACTGTTAAAATATAATTTAATAAAAATCCAAATTCAAGATGGAATTTACCTTATACACAAATGTGTATATATTTGGAAATGATAAAGTACTTACCAGGAACATACAACATTATTTTAGGAAAATTGTGGCTGTTGAAAATGTAAAGAAATTAAGATAGTTACCTACCTCAAAGAAATAATTTTTAAAAAACAAAATAAGATTTATAACGAATTTTATGGAAGTAAAAGAAGGATACAAATAAAAGAACAATAATGATGAGAAAAGACTATGAAACTCTTATAACAGAAAAAAAAAAGGAGCAAACGAATTCAAAAAACGTGTTTGAGGAACTATTAGATTAACCAAATAAATACGACAACAATAGAGGATAATGTAACTGTAGACAAATTTTGGGCACACAATCGAAATAGAAATGCTCGAAAATGGAAAGGCTTCGGTGACTGATGAAATATTCCCAAAATCTAAATAAAAAGGAGAAAAGAAAATAATTCAAAAACTTTATAAACTAATCTACAGACAAAAATGAAATCCGAACACCGTGGTATATGTCAGTCCTATGCCTGGTGTATAAAAAAGGAGCTAAGATGGTGGACATCAAGAATTACAGAGGAATATTGCTGTTGAACACATCGTACAAAGTTTTATACAACCATTCCAAACTGTTGCTAAACAGATTAAGACCCCTTATTAGGGAAATAATAGGAGGCAGGCTACACAGGAGCCAAGTCGATCGTAAACCAGATCCATATAATAAAACAAATAGAATAAAATACTATGAATTCAATAAAGAAAAACGTGCACTTACACTTTGTGGATATCAAGGCGGCATATGCCTTTGTGAACAGAGAATGTAAATAAAAGAATACCTACAGGAAAGCTTGTAAGATTGATCAAAGAATGTGTACAAAAATCAAAATTCAATGTGAGCTTCGGTGGAAACTTCTCAAATGAATTTTCAGTATCGACAAATCTCGGACAAAGGGACGTCATTTTTTTAACGACGGCATTATTTAACATTGCATTAAAAGAAGTGGTAAGAAATGTACTTGTTAATGCTAAGAGAAAAAAATTGAAAATATTCAATAACTGGCAATTATAGCATTGGCTGATGATTTTGTAGTAACTACAAAAAATGAGGAGAATCTAAAAAAAATACGCAAATGAACTAATAAAGACAGCGAAAGGCCCTTGTGAAAATGAAGGGAAAACTGTGTATATTATGCACATTATCTAAACAAAAATTCAAGACAAGGAAGCCAGAAGTAGAAGGGTACACGTGTGGAAGATTGAAGCATATTTTTAAATACCTTTAGATGAATAAAAATGCAAATAGTCAATATGATATAAGGGAAAGGATAATAAGTGCAAACAAATGCTACTATGGATTTTTGTCTTTGTTTAATCTAAACCACTTTCAAGAAAATCGAAGATAATAATGTACATTTGTACAAAGTTCTGGTTAGGTCCATATTACTGATCGCGTGAGCAACCACGCAAGAACAGGCGAAAATTAACTGGCTGTTTTTGAAAGGAAAACCTTGAGAAAAATGTTCGGAACAAAAAATAATAAAGGAGGTGAATTTGAAACGAGAACAATTGAAGAACTGATTGGAGAAGCCAATATTATAATACGGCTGGACATGTATACAGATCGAAGAGGAAAATGGGTAACATAACAAGATGACAAACGAACACAAAATGAGCTAGAGGATGACCCAGATAACGACGATCAGATAGAGTAAAAAAAAGCTTAGAAAGAGTGACGTCCAGGAACGGGAATAAATAAAGGGAGTTTCCTGTTGCGGCAATGGACATTTATATACGGTTAAAAAGAAGAAAAAAAGAATGAATTTTATGTTTTTACATTGTACCTAATTAATAGTTAGTTTTTCATTAAACTGTAATATGCTCAATAAATCACTATCAACCTATTTATATAATTCCGCATCAATATTATAATGGTAGAAAATTATTTTGGTGTCATTAAAAAAATCTTTTGTTACCAGAATCCATTGGTAAATAACTTATCCGAGACAGGGTCTCATAAACATGACTTTTGTATTCACTGGTGAAACAAGTAATTAACATCGAAATAATTATAATACAACATTCATCATAATTATGAATATAACAGAATTTAATAAAGTATGGTAAAGAGAATTTAAATTGAATAATGTCCGTGAAATCAAATTCAATTATTCGTGATTTTAATGAAGGATAACAAAATTTATCGAAAAGTTTACATTATCATTCTCAAATAATTATAAATGAAAATTATATTTCATTTTACTTTTATTTTAAATGATATGCAAATATAGGTCGGTCGAATCGATATCAATAGCCTGGGAGTGTAAAAAAAAAATAAATCACTATTAAGTGTTTCTTACTGTCAACGGAATTTATGAAACTCATAACACGTTGTTCCTAAATAGTTGTATAATAATTGTACACTGTTCCTAAATGAAATGTCAAGTCTTTACAAACTGCTGGGTCCGTATTATGTGTAAGAAACACGAGTGTAGTAGAAAGTTATGCGTAATGCAGCTGAAAGTGGAATTTAGTGAGGTGAATGGAAACATAAGATAATAAGCACCGTATGGTAATTTCCTATATAAATGATATTATTAACTAAGCCAACAAACTTTTTATCTTCCGACTAATATAAATATTAGAGTTTATTATTTATAATATAATAAATTATGTAAAATAAAAATTTATCATTTCCGGTATATCAGATAAATAGCGTATAGGCAATTCAAATTCTAACCATTCCAAATATTATACATACACATATTGTTTTTAATATAATAATTATATAATTGTTAAATTGTATCCGTACTAACGAATTACTAGTGACTTTCATAATTTGTTTCGTGTAAAGAATACTTATATGTATTCGTATAAATAATTCTGTATGCGAGATATATACAACAACATGTCACTATCATCATCATATATATACATATATATTTTTAATTTGACAAATTCTGTCGCTATTTAAAAATATATATTTGTTTAATTAGGAAATATAAAAACAATTAGTGGCGACCGTCTATCTCTGTTGGGTACCTACATTGTATGATAATGACATGATATTGTGTGATAATGATTATTATCAACTGGTATCAATAGTGCAGTAGATAATGTAAAATTCATAAGAGGGTGCGGTGTATTAATTATCTACACGAAAGCAGAAAAATGACACTGTCAATTTCGACGGTGTCAAATAATCATTTGTATATTGATAAGTATATTTCGTAATAAGATAATACTTTAATCCACGCATTGTATTATAATTTTTTAAAAAAAACAAGAAATAATGTTTTAGCTAGGTGTTTATGAGATCATTTTTGAAGGTCAACATATTCCACTTCATATCAAATACTCTTTATTGATAACGCATTGCTGCTCTTGTTGTTACACTTGAGCACAATAGACAGTAACAGCTTCTTACACGTGTGTAGTGTGATATACTATGTACAGGGGTGTAGTGTAAATAAATTAAATAGGTGGAAAACGCTATTAGTCTATTTCATTTTATCATTAACTTTGTTTAGCCTTAAAGTAGATAATATCTCAAATTTCTATTTAGGAAATTGAACACAAATATTCTAGATATATATTTTAGTTAGCATTATTTATTTATAAATAATATATTCTATTTCACGAATAAATAAGTGTATCTATATATATCTTAGTGGAAATGATAATATATAGTATATACAATCACTGTATTTGAAATTAAAATCAATGTCCAATGTAATGGGTTTTTAGTAAAATGAATTAATTGTATAAGGTCGTCATTAGGGAATCAATATACGTAAAAAACTGTTAAACTATTCAAATAATATGTTTATAATATTATTTATTGACAAAAGATCTATGCGTTACGTGGACTAACAAAATACGAGTACATCTGTATTTATTATGTACACAAGCACATAAATAATAATAACAATATTCTATACGATTCAATAGATCGTGGCAAGTAGTTACTACAGTTCATCGCTCAACTTTTAGAAAAAATTAATTATAATCACCCAGTTTAGAATTGACTATAAGAAAAAAGAATAATGAAAATGAAATCTTCGCAATTTTTTTTAATTAAATTGACTATTACAATTGTTGTAATTTTTAAAAACACATCAGCACGTAAATATTCATCAATATAATAGAAAATTTCAATTTTTAAATAGAGATAAATATTTAACAACATATTATATAATAACAATTTTAAATTGATTTTACCAAACATCAGTAGGCTCTATAGGAATTCATAATAATATAAGTAAAATAATATATCAATACATATTAATGAGTATTTTATATTTTTGTATAGATGTGGGTAAGTAATATTATATTTTACTTGCTTGTGAAAAGTTTAATTAATATACTCGTGTATAACACCATTCATAAAAAAAGAATATATTGAAATAGTTTACTCTTAATGTAATTTCGTTTTACACATAGAATATTATTGTATACAACATTATACAATCATAATTGAAAAAAATTATATATATATTATATACGTTATATTAATATTATTATATTAATGTATACACATGTATATATGGAGGTACCTATATGTTTTGTTTTGTAGTGCGCTTTTCTTGATAATGCATTGAAGAATACCTTTAATAAAAATTAAAAATAATTTTAACGAAAATATTTGTTGCGCGTATGCAGGGGCGTATTTACTTCATCCCCTAGGGGGAGGGGCAAATAGAAAATAAATTTCAAAGATGTCATTGTCATCGGCGCAACTAGGGAGGATTAGTCCTCCCCCTAAAAAAAAAAAAATATTCATAGTTTAGTGTAGTAGGTGGGTTAAATTGAAAGTTGATGACTTTTTTTTTCTGCTTGTAGTCTCCCTTTCCTAAAATTTAGTGCTAGTTGCGCCTATGGTCATTGTCACATAAGCTACGATCGTATAAACTATTACTCACTGCATTTCTATCTTCGTATAAACACATATTTATCAATTTTTGAGACCTCAGTGAGCATTAATATTTTTTGTGTTTTGGTCCCATGTTATTATTTAAAATAATTTTAATAACATATTTCATAAGACCATGATAGTATAATTTTTAAAAAAAATCTAATACCTCAAATAATAATTTTAATAATTTTACTGTTACAAACCAGTAAAAAAAAAAAAAATAAAAACATGAAAATCTTCATTATTATTACACTTAAATGTAAATTAAATAACAAAATCCAATTTTCTATTAGTTTTAGCAAACTTTTCAAATAAATGTTTTATTACATTTTAGTTTTAGTTCGATTAATTTTAGTTGTCAATAGATATAGGTACATACACGAGCAGTGGCGTAATTTGGTCACGATTGTGGGGGGATGACATTTATGTAGATTATATATATTATCCCCCCCAGGGCGCATTAAGATTCAATGTTTAGTGAGTGGAGGGGGCAAATATAATTTGCCGCCCCTAAATTTACAGTACAGATTAAAATTCCAGCAGACTATAACATAATTCCTAATGTCCATGATTGGTGTGCCGCCCAAGGCAAATGCACCCTTTGCCCCCCTTAATGCGCCCCTGCCCCCTTCTCCAAATAATTATTGTTAGATATAAGATAATTGTTAACTGATGTTTATACGACCGCGAATTTGCGATAAAATCTTATTCACCTAACCTTAACTCTCGGAGAATTTATTATTAAATGAAAATCTAATATAATATAATGGATATTATCTTAGTTATATATTGTTGCTAGCATAGGGGCATAGACCATAGGGTATTCAGGTTTTTTTTGTATTAATTCGATAAAATATACTACACGTTAAATAAGAACATAAATGTGGTGAGCCAGTGGCCAGTCTGCAGAAAAAAAAGGTCATGGGGGGGATACGACACCCAAATCCCCCCCGTAATTACGCCACTGTACACGAGTAAACATGGGCACCGAGTGCATGGGGACGGTGACGCGACCGCACCACATGAATTTACAAAAAAAAAATGTCAATTATCACCAATTATTAATTTTCTTATAATTTCAGTGTTTTATTTGTAATATATACATAAAAACTGTGGAAAGTAATACATATTCTGATAAAAAGTAGATAGGTACAAAAAACATACATTAGCCCTTTTAAAAAAAAATGTAATAAATATATTCTCGCACCACATGAAATTTTGAAAATTCGGCGCCCTTGCAAGTGAATATCCAAAGGGGCGATCGCCCCTATCGCCCCCTTGTATACGCCCCTGTGCTTATGTCATGCCTAATTTAATAACGAATTAACGTCAATGATTAGTTATTGATGTCAGTTCCTAATAAAAGAAGGTTATGGTACCAAAATCACAAATATTTAATTAAATTATACTACTTAGGTTAAATTACAATATTTTTTTGTTTAATAAACGTTGAAATCGCGTTGTTTAATTTAACGTGCATTTCATTTAGAAATACTTTTTTTTTAATGTTTATAATTCATATACTGACTTTAACACTGTACACACGGTATTGTTTTGCCTACGGGCTGTGTCTACAGTTGTACACACGGTATTGTTTTGCCGGACTGTCTATATATCAAATATACAATGTAATTTGTAGGCAATAACAAATGAAGCACAATAACATTAAAGGTGGTCCTAATATTTGCTCGATAATCAAACCGCTTAAGATGTGTAGATTAACACCATTGCCTAATATAATACGGTAGTGTTGATAAAACTACGAAATATCCAAAACTGATTAACTTTACCAGTCGTCCATCCATTAGATAAATATTATATATTTAATAATTATATAATATTATTTATAGTAATTTATCAATAATTCCTTGAAAAATTGAGCAAGCCGGTTTAGTGCCAAACGGTAGTCTTTTTACTACATATATTCCTTTATGTGTACTCCACGCTAGCAGTTTTTGAGTTTCATCACATAGTTCTAACTGGTTATATGCATTTATGAAAACAATTTTACTAAAGAATTGACCACCTTGTAAAGCCACAAATAATTCTTCCACTCTTGGTAACGGATGGTTATAATCCTCTAAAAATTTATTTACGGTTGTTTTGTAATCCGCGCATAACATTAATGTACCATTTGGTTTTATAACTGGCACCAATGGTGTACCCCAATCACTTGTCCCAACTTTTCCTATAACGTTATCCTTTTCCAATCGTTCCAACTCGGCTTCCACCTTCTCCTTGAATGCAAACGGAATTGACCTAGGCTTACAAAATATGGGTCTAACTCCTTCCTTTACCTTTAAACTAACTTTTTCA
Organism: Slavum lentiscoides; assembly: GCA_032441835.1. Taxonomy (NCBI): domain Eukaryota; kingdom Metazoa; phylum Arthropoda; class Insecta; order Hemiptera; family Aphididae; genus Slavum; species Slavum lentiscoides. The sequence continues at coordinate 13,967,894 of CM063718.1, forward strand.
TACTTATATTTTCCTAAACTATCTTGAAACAACTCTTTGAATTCATCTAACAATTTAACCGTTATTTATAACACATCTACTGTAACGTTTGATAATAATTCTACTAATTGAATACCCAACAAAGTCATCAAATCCCTTCCTAATAGTGCTCTACAACCATTTTCCACTATCAAAAGTTTGCATTTTTCCTTTTTATTTCTATACTTAATATTTACTATTACTTCTCCATATGGATTAATTATTTCCCCATTATACGTTTTTAACTTTAAAAAACTATGATAAACCTTCCAATATGACCAGTGGGTTGTAAATAACTGAAGTGGTATAATAGACATTCCTGCACCAGAATCTAATTCCATTTTAACTCGCACGTCTTCAATTTCTACCTCTACAAAATATGGCTTAATATTGTTTTGATTTCCCACGTTTAATTGAAACATCTCTATTGGATCATCCTCTATCTCTACATAATGATTTTTCGAAATGTTTACACACACCTTAGCTAAATGTCCTATCGTATTACAAATTTTACATTTATACTCTTTATTTTTACAATTTGTAAACTTATGATTACCTCCTAATCCGCATGCATAACATTTCCTTGTACTTGAATTCTTGCTATTGTACGTATGTTATTGACTTCTCCATTGTACCCATCCTTTGATTGTTCAGCTTCCTTTCGTTTGTTCTCTGTTGTTGTCCATTTCCAGTCTCGTTCTTCTTGAAATTTACTTTCGAAATGTTTCACTTATGCGCCTTGTATAATTTTACTGGAGCATTTGACTGACCTGTTACTTCTTTCTGCATTACTATTTCCACGATTACATTTAGCTCTTTTGATGGTTCTTCTTCACACAATCTGTCTTTAATTGGTCCATTTTTCATAACCGTGATGAACTTACCTCGAAGAATATTAATCAAATCTTCACTTAATTTACATGGCGTAGCCACATTCTTAATTCTTGTATACCACTCTTTGATTGTTTCATTTGTGTTCTGTTTCACATTATAAAACTCCTCTCTTTTTCTAAAAATTGAAATTTTTATAGAAAATTGCCTGTTCAAAACAGCGCATAGTTCGTCATATGATCTCACTGATGGTATTAACGGGTCACACAGATCTTTCAAAATCGTATAGGGTTCTTCACCCATACACGTGATTAATAAAGGAACTTTCCGCTCTTCATGTATCATATTTACCACAAAAAATTGTTCCATTCTTTCCTGGTATACCGACAAATTGCCATTCACTTGAAATTCTTCTAATGAGGCTATTGTGCCAATCAATTTTACTTGGTGATTCCGCTCTTGAGCCTGCTGTACGTCGCCTTGACGCCTTCGCACATGGCCATTTCACCATCGTCATTTTCATTTTGTTTTACTGCTCATGTTAAAAATTAAAACATTGACAAAAATACTACACTTAAATGAAAGTTACACCTGACTTCAGTGCTCTTAAATAGCCGATTAAATCCGATTTAACTTCGTCGCCATTTATTATATATTTAATAATCATTAGAGAACAACGGAAGAAATGCATTTCACTGTGCACACGTATAATAAAAGTAAAAGAATCGCTTTTGCATTTACAATATTTAAGGTTACAATATCAAATAATAAACAGGTGACCACTTAAAAAACTACATTATTACAATAAATATAATACGTAAACGGAGTTTTACGTGTTAAAATGAATTATATTTTCACTACTTTTACAGTGTCTGCTACACACTTTTAGTGATATTGCAGTAAATACGATATTTAATTTATTGCTTTAAAAGGACGTATAACAGACGCAGCATTGTAACTATTTTCAATCATTTTTGCCATTGTACAATATAAGAAAAATGATACGTTAGTCGTGAAATTAATTATAATCGTGTGTAGTCAGTCGTGACGATGGCGATTCATTTAGATAGTGGGTGACGAACTACGCCATCTCTTGAACGTTGAATGTCAACACGTTTGTGTGAGACATTATAATTAGGAAGAGATTATATTATATATTATATATTATAGTATACAAATATTATTAGAAACGTTGATAATAAGATCCTATTTTAGAAATATAAGTATTTATTTATTTTCATTTTGTTTCTTTTTTTGCGTCAAAATAACTTTGCATAAAAGGTTACAAATTATAACCATAAGAAATAGGTGGTGTATATAAATAACATAATTGAAACGACATTCATAATACTCGTCGCATGTAACCTTATAATTTGTGCTTATTAGAAACCATTGAATTAAATTACATAAATAGTCATTTATTTAAAATTTAATGTGGTACGAAGCAATGAAGTAGCCAAATTCACTTAGAATTTTAAGTATTATTATTATTATTATTATTATATTGAATTTTAAACTAATATATGAGAAAAAGTGGAGCTCGAAATTATTGAATAATATCACTAATTTATTATATATGTCTGACATTGTATTACATTTTAAGTTGTTAAAAATACAGAAATGATCAATGTTTAACTCAAATAGGTCGAAAATTTAACTCACTAGATTTTTTTTGTACTTTTCGGTTGGATTTTATGTATGCTTATGGATAACATTAGAAACTTAAAAACCGTGTTATATGAAAATCAACTAGGTACAATTTGCTATCACAAAGAAACACATATTAAGGTTATTCAAGCACTTGTAGAAGAAAAATTGTTCACACAAAAATAAAAATTTTAATTATACAAAAATTCAAAGAACGTCATGGTTGAAACAATAATTTTTTCACAAAAATATAAAATGTAATTTAATTTAAAAAATAGTTCACTTGACCGTTTTGTATTATATAACCAAAGATCTTCCCTACGGTAGCGTAACATAATATTTACAATGTACAATTTAAGCTAACGTTTTACAAATAACTTTAATTATATTTTATTACTTGTTTATATGCATTTGTATCATTATATTATATTATAAATTCATAATGGTGGAAATTAATGAAAATTAACAAATAATTAAAACATATTAAATTTTATTTCAAAGAAATCGTTTTATTTTATTTTAGAATGTGAAAGTAAGATTAATAATTTTCTTGTAATATTAAATTTAATAATCTTACGTAGATAAAGTATTATATCATTATACTGTACTGATGAATAAAATATGGTCTTGTAACTTATAACATTGATATATATATATATATATATATATATATATATATATATATATATATAATATAATCAATGCTTATAACTAACGTTAATTTTATTTATGCTCTATCAAAAAGGAAACATTAACTGAAAACCAAATTTAAGATGCCATATTTATTTATTTTTTCTTTTACAAGAATTAAAAATATAGAAATCATAATGTGCACCAACTGCAAACAAAACATTTTTGGTCGAACATAATGTATAAAAAAATTGTATGGCTAATGGTGCGCAACATCAGAATCTAAAATTTTCAGAACAAAAATATTTTTAGTTAGGCAATGCGTTTAAAAAAGTAAATATACTATTTATTTTAATGTATTAAATTATTTGAATAAAAAATAATAATTTAGAGGCACTCATGGAATCGGGAGGATTTACAAGTAAACTATTTCTTATAGTTACATTAAACATTATATGTACAGCCTTTTTTATTCGAATTGTTTAAATATGTTTAATAGAATAAAATATTATAATGTAATTTATTGTAACATCTGTAGTTATAACATTATTTTTCTCTAGTTTCTTGCACTAATATTGTTGCTGTCAGACATGCATTTAACTCATTGAGTGAGTATATGTAGCTGATAAAGAAAAATTATTCCTACAATTAAAATGTGTTTTATCATAATATGTTGATGTTCTTAAAATCGTTTTGAAATGAATGTACTAATTATAAATGAACAAAAATTTTTTTTTATATTAGCGGAAAAAAAAGTTAAAGAATTAAATAACGGTAATTCATTTCTATGATATTGCACGTCGTTTATTTTGGTACAACCGAAATATTTTAATGTTGTTACGTATGATCGTATGAACATTCCACCTGATTATTATAGAAAAATATAAGTGATTTTGTTTCGTGGAATACCTTTAACTATATTATTATTTTATCTTTACATGATAAAGTATAAAATTGTTATTAATATTTCATTTAGGCAATTAATGTTTTAGTAAAAATTTAAAAAAAAAACGTAAATATTTTTTAATTTGTAGAATACGTAACATCATATTATGAATTGATCTACAAAAGAGCAATTAAAGGTATATTTAACCTATTTAAAATTGTTTTCAATAAATACATTTACTTAAATGTGTAAAAGTATCGCATCATCAATATATAAAAATCACAATATGTAAATGAATTTCGGTTTGATTAGACTTTGCAATTCTCAAGAAAAATGAAGCATTTCCGGAACCAGCACAATGGTGTTCTTATGAAGTTCGCGGACTAAACGTCGCCTGTTGGTACCAATATATTAATAATGAATCTGTTTCATTATCAAATTGTATAATTTTTTTTTAAAGACAATCCAAAATCTAAATGCCTATTTACTTAATAAATATATTTATATTTTAAAAATTGTCATACGAGTATAACAAAAGTATAATTTATTTATTAATTTATTCTTATTTTACGAAAGCACGACAAAACAATGGGAACAAAGAACAGTGTGATTGTAAGTTCAAAAATACAATTCTTTTCTTTACTATATACGTTTTACTTATGTGCGTAATAATTGATTAAACGATCGTGTTCAATATTTTATCGTGTTAACTACGGATTACGTGAGAGCGTTGTAATGATTTTTTCGCACATAATACAAAATATAATATTCAAAGTACCGTTTGATTTTGTTCAGTGATAAGGATTCTTTGTGAATTCTACTTAAAATCAAATTTTCTCTTATTCTTATATTTTGGTTTGGTGGTTTTAATTATTAAGAGAATTGGAAGAGGATATTTTGTCTCTTTGCTTTACATGCACAAAAGTAAAATATACGTGTCTTACATTCAATGTACCGATTTAGTTAAAAAAAAAAATAACAAATTTGCATTCGTCGTGAATTTTATTATAGATCAAATTTACACAATTTAAAATTTTTTTCACTTAAGGTTTTCAAAAACTGAAAAATAAAAATTTTTTTTGGTTGATTAATTTTGGATGGTATGAAAAAATTAAAACTTAGAAAAATGTGTTTTAAAATTTCATCTCGCACTACTAGATAGATCAGGACGTTTGAATTACGAACCGTCTATTATATTTATGTTTCTATTATACTGTGTAAGACAAAGATACAAATTTACGAAGAAATAAACAAAGATAGAAAAAAAAAAAAGGTAACGAGCCGCGGGGTGTTGTGGATATCGCTTAAGTGAATTACTTGGATAAAGATTTTAGAGTTTTGTTTTTATTTTAAATTTGAAAGCAATTTATATCTGTTTTCAAATATTTATCCCATCTTTAAATCCCTTGGTATAATGAAAATAGGAAATGCTTAATTTACAGGCATTCGTGTGTATTAAACATACACAGTCAATATTTAATTGCAATCCCCTTAATTGAGAATTATTTATTAAACTAGTTAATATGGACATTTATTATTTTTATATGAAACAATATTGTATAGCTGAATTGGAAAAATTTGGTGGTAAGCAATCTTTCTTACTCGGCAGGGACAGTTACAAAGTTTATTTTCAGAATAGTTCAAATTAATAAATATATTTTAAGAAATTAGATTAATAAGTGTAGACAATTATATTAATTGTTTAATGCAAAGTAACATTCTGATCAAAATTTTCTTAATTTTTGAAGGAACTAAAAACACGGCCCTTGACTATGCATATTTACATTTGAGTGAGTAATTATACTCGTATTAATAAATAATCATTATTATTTATATCGATTTAACGTTGTAACGTTATAACACCTATGTAATACATGATTTGGCAAGTTAAGTAAAATAATTTATAGTTACTTATTGCGCCTGAGATTAGGATAGTATCATAACAGAAACGTTAAGTAGCAATGTCACAGTCATGATCAAAGTCGCATGGTTAAGAACAACTCGTTATCACGATTCATTCCATAAGAAATACATTTTAATTTCTATAACAAATTTGAATTCAACATTTTTTGTATTAATACCAATTTGGCTATTTCGTAATATTTATATTAATGAACCAAACAATTTGAGTTCCTCTTTTACACCATCCAACCGTATTTTGCTGTGCCTGTCACATAGTCTTTTCTGGTGTGATATCCATTTAAATGCTGTTCTTTGTGAATCATTTTCTTTTCGAAGCATAAAATGACATAGCCATTGAATCCACTGGCATTTCATAAAATAGTTACCGGTAGCATATCCATCAACTCCTGCATCTCCCTGCTATTCCTGCGTAGCTAACCTCCTGTGGTGTCTGCGTCAAGTTCTGGTTCACAGATATTCATTCAAACTTTTTTCGAAATCCCTCAATTACCTTTCCATTATATTCATTGTGTTTCAGGCATTATATCCATAGGTACTTTAGAGTTTGCCTTACTATAATCACATACAATCTGCTTTTCTGATTTCTTTCGACAGCATTTACGAGTAAAGAAATGTCGATAATGCGTAGATAGTTTTTTCAGTTTTATTGTTTTATTCAGTCAAATGTTTATTTCAGCTGGTCAGTTATTCTTAGTGCTAAGAGTTGCTCTTAAGTACTAGAAGGCATTCACTTTTTTAAATTTTGGGCCTTTACTTATTTCTGAGTTTTCCCCACTATTTACAAGATATATTATAATTGATTTGTTTGCCTTGAACTGTTGACCTATCTTTTCGCTTTTCCCCCTCGTAACAATAGTTATATTTTCTACAACGTTTAGGTCATCCGTAAAACCTAGAATTTTACACACTTTGGAAAATTTTAGACCAACGATTTTGTAAACAATCTTAAAATGTATATTTTAAAGATTGTTGTAAACTCTTAGACGACAAATATTCCAAAAGCACTCATTCAAAACAGATATAATATTTCAGAGAAATACGAGTATTAAGAAACTAAAACGTGTCAAATTAATTACCAACCTCATTGAATTTTATACCGAAAAATTACATAGCTATGTAAAGATCGATGGAGAATTCTAACTTAGATGGAAATGTGTTCATGGATAAACATTTATAATTAATAATAAGACAAATTGAATTTCTTACACGATTCTTAAATTTTATCGTAATTTAAACAATTTTTTTTGACATGAACAAACGAAATATAAGTAATATAATATACACATTATAAAAGCATATTGCAATATGTATTATTATTTTCATTTGTATAGCACAAAATACTAAGGAAGGCAAGTATAGTTATGCAAATTATAAGTAGCATACAAGGTAGCTAATTATCTACTGAGTTTATGAAAGCTTAACTTATTATAAAATCTAAGGCGATAATTATATATTTTTTGTAACTGTTAATTTATTGTCAACTCTACTTTAGATCAGCTTTATACCGATAATACAATAAAATGAAAAACATATAAGTGCTTTTATGAAAGTAAAAAAAATATATAGTATAAACAGATAATTAAGGATGGTGTAAAAACATTAAAATTGTGAAAATATAAAATAGTATTCACAAATAAATTTATTTGCATTTCTCTAATAGCTTGACAAATTACAAACAAAATTACTCTTCATACAGTATATAAAACAAACATATAATATGAGATATATTACATTATATCTATTTGTATAAACCAGTGAACTGTATAACCGGTATCAATTATAATAATAAAATTGAATTTTTTGTTTCTTCAGAATATGCAAAAGCTTACTTTGAGGATATAGTAAAGGAATATATGCGTTTTAGAGGAAAATGTAGGTATTATTATGTATGACAAAAATATTGCCTAAAAATAAAGTTTTTACAATCTAATTTATAACACTGATAATTATTGATCAATAATCAGTACCCGTATAATTCTTATAAAAATAATGAATTAGATATTATTGGGCCATAAATGATAATCATTTTCAGCTTTCGCTCAATCAATGAGTTCAGCAAATCTTCATAACTTCCTAAGTGTTGTTTCCGAAATTTTTTTTCAGATTTTTGGGAAGTGCCAGATCCTAAGTGGTTTTGTATAAATTATATATAATGACCATTTGAAAATAATAGTGGAAAGCAGTATACACAATCAATAACATTATTATTTACATTAATATATAAGAATATATTTTTAATTAAATAAAAATAAATATTTGGTTTAAAATTATATAATACCATTACAGAATAGAATTAAATAAAATATTACGATTTGTTGTTAATCTTAAGAATGTATTTTAATTAAATATAAATGAATATTTCATTTGAAATTATATAATACCATTACAGAATATGATTGAATAAAATAAAACGATTTGTTTGTTAATTCTACTATTATATTATGATAATTTATAATTATCAAATTGTAAATACTATACATAATCAATGCATATATTGATATATTTTATTGTTCATTTTCTTTAGGCTTTTCTGTCTTCCGATTGGTATTGTCTTCATACAACTCTTCTCCATTCCTCCCAGTCATCTATTTTCCTTTTAATATCTACAGTGCTGCAAATACAGTAATTTGAGCCCTTGTGTAAATAAAATTTATGCCCCCCTCCCTCTGGAAAATAGACATTTTTTAATATTATTTGTTCAAATGGTATTTACTTAATATTAAGAACTCCTCTTAAGTAGAATTTTTGGGTGGAGACACAAAAAAAATTTATGTAAATATAATTATTTTTTCGGTGGTTTTTTAGTTATATATTTAGGCGCTTTTGAGAAAATCGAAAAACGACCTCTCTAAAGCACCAACTAGATGCAATTTGCTGCCGGAAACAAACTGTGACCGTAAAGATCGGAGCACTCCTTCTGGTAGATTTTTTGGGTACTGTCTTAAAAAAAAAAAACACATAGCTTTGTAAAACCAATAGATCCTTCGCTCCGCTCAAAATCTAAAATATACATTAATACATTATAAAATATAATAAAAATTAAATTTCAATATGTTATAGTAAAATTTTTCACAATTTCTTTTTATAACCGTTTCAAATTTCTCGGCAAATAATTGTATTGCGCCGAATTGTATTCCGCTCGGAATCGTTTTATCGAACGCTACGATTTATCATTGCTTTCAAATTTATATAGTGATTACAAAATTCTAAAATCTTTAGGTATCTAATGCGTCATCCACAACTACCCGAGGCTCGTTACCTTATTTTTATTTAATATTTACAGAATACTTTCAAAAATATTTAACGTACGTATATATATATATATACAAATAGAATTTACTGGTATATACTTTAAAAGTATAAAACTATTTTCGTATCTAATACACATACAGTATTCATGCCTTAAACGCGTATAGTTACGTTAATAGTATTGTTTTCAATAAACATACGCTGCAATCACGTCTACACGTGACATTATTACCTTGCGACCAAGTTTTCCCGACGTTATTACTACTGTAATGATATGCACATATTATGCCATTATTGTTTTCTTTTCTTTTTATAATATTAAGATAATTAAAAATATATTTTAATATAAAAATATATATATTAATAAAAAATAACGACGCTTGCTCCTTTCGGAATACCGATTATTTTATAAACAAAAAAAATAAGAAATTTAAGCCGTGACACGTGCGACGAATAAGTCGCCCACCAGTTCTTTGAAATTAATATATTAATTACAAGCACACACGACAGACGCTAATAATCGGATTTGCCCACATTAAATATCAAAATTCGATCAAAAAAAAAAGGGGGGGGGACCATATCGATTTTCCAGAATTATGCCACATACAATAGTTCCCATATAATAATAAGTAAGTAGACACAGTGCGTTATAAAAAAAAAAAAGCGAGCGACTCAGATAAAATAAAACACATACACGTGTGGGAAAGGGCCCACCGGGATACGTTGAGTAGACATGTGTCTTATAACGTCACCGCATTGGTCAAGCTGACCACCACCGTCAAAACATCTAAATTATATATTTCAATCATTTATTCAAATTTATACCCTCGGCCGTTCGATGATTTCGTCGTCTCGCCAGTGTGCGCACATTCGACACAACAACAACAACTCAAGAAATCGGTATCCCGTGAGGACAGGCATTGTTCTTCAAGCACGCATCCATTATCGAGTTATTCAATTCTTGTCGCTGACTTCGAGCTGAAGGCGGCGACACAACCTTATTTTTTTTTTTTTAATATTACTCTATTGACTCCTCTCACTGGACGCTCTCTTAAGTCGTCATACACCAGAAGAACAGTACCGCAACTACACTAATTTATTATGGGCCCGTGTGTAAATAAAATTTATGCCCCCCCGCTGGAAAATAGACATTTTTTTAATAATATTTGTTCAAACGGTATTTACTTAATGTTAAGAACTCCTCTTAGGTAGAATTTTTGGGTGGAGATACAAAAAAAATTTATGTAAATATAATTATTTTTTCGATGGTTTTTTAGTTATATAGTATATTTAGGCACTTTTGAGAAAATCGAAAAACGACCTCTCTAAAGTACCAACTAGATGCAATTTGCTGCCGGAAACAAACTGTGACCGTAAAGATCGGAGCACTCCTTCTGGTACATTTTTTGGGTACAGACATAAAAAAAAAAACACATAGCTTTGTAAAACCAATAGATTTTTCGCTCCGCTCAAAATCTAAAATATACATTAATACATTATAAAATATAATAAAAATTAAATTTCAATATGTTGTAGTAAAATCAAGTTATATATAAATAGATATTAATTTTAATATGTATAATATATTTGAATACATTCAAATGAATTGAATTGCAATCTACAATAGTATACTTTTTAATCCGTTAGAAGAATTTGTCAGTTTATCAATAATAAAGTCGTAGTCCCATTCATAAAACAATATCAGCTTCGCAGTTTAATAGTACTCGTATTAACGCTTCAAGAAGATCTCGGCCCATAAGTGATTTTAAACGTCTTTTAATAGAATAATATTTAATCAATTAAATATTAATATTTAGAGGGCCCAATTCGCCGGGGCCCACCGTGCGATCGCACGTCAATACCATGGGCCAGTCCGACCTTCCACTAGACCGGTTAAAATGCGCGTTCCTTCGCATGACGCGGTTTTGCTTTTGGTGGCGTTAATCAATTGCAATAAACTATTTTTAATTTCGGTTATATAGGTTGCAAAAAAAAAAAAAATCGTTGATGTACGATAATGCGTACAAAACAAAATCGATCAGTTGTTCAATTTTCATTAATAATTATTATGACAACATGGTTTTGTTTTCTTTCTTTCTACATATTTTTCAATTTTTGTAATTGGGCCCTATTATAGGCCGGGCCCGTGTGTTTGACACACGCAACACACCCGGTTATTGCGGCACTGAATATCTACGTATTTTAGGCCCAGTTCTCCACATGTTTGAAATATAAAGTTTGTTCTAGGTCATCCTCTTCCTTTTTTTCTGGTATAATTTCTTCAAGTACTACATGTATTATAGGACTGTCATGTCTCAAAGTACGTCCTAGCAATTGTAGTTTGCCATAATATTTTGCCACTGTTGTTCTACTAATGGCTCCTCCACTCCGTGTTCTAACTCTTCTTCTATGTGTTTTTGAAATTCTATCTTTTTGCCCTTAACAATTTTATTCTTACAGCATATTTAACCTTAAACCACAAAAACTGTTTATAAAAATATGTTATTACGATGATTAATGTTTTTGTTGACATTTACCTGTTTTGATACTTTTTACGTACAACGTGTAATAATTAATATTTTTTGCGCATAGTTCTAACATCAACATGTGTACTCGTATGTGCAAATAAAATGATTTTTGTTTCAATTCAAATGCAAACTTAACTCAAAATTTAAATTATCGTCGAAGTACAATGCGCCTTGAAGGAAGTCTTATTTTTTCCAACAACAACAAAATTAGTGAAATCGCACGACTCTAGGAGGCGTGAGAGTTTTTCCTGTAAAGCATATAATATCGAGCTTTTCATTTTCTGTCTGTCGGTGCTGATGACATGTGCGAATTTACTAACTTACTAAACACACAAACACGCACATACACACACGGTCCATAGGTCACCGATACAATATATTGCCTATATTATGCTCCTTAATAAATAGCCTGCACCAGGCGCCTTAACTATAAAAAAAATGTATCAAATTATCTTATAGCGTTTTCCACATACCTACACTCGTGTACACTGGTTTACACTTTTTGTGTGATAATGATTATTATCAACTGGTATCAATAGTGCAGTAGATAATGTACAATTCATAAGAGGGTGCGGTGTATTAATTATCTACACGAAAGCAGAAAAATGACACTGTCAATTTCGACGGTGTCAAATAATCATTTATATATTGATAAGTATATTTCGTAATAATATAATACTTTAATCCACGCATTGTATTATAATTTTTTAAAAAAAAACAAGAAATAACGTTTTAGCTAGGTGTTTATGAGATCATTTTTGAAGGTCAACATATTCCACTTCATATCAAATACTCTTTATTGATAACGCATTGCTGCTCTTATTACAGCTCTTATTACACTTCAACACTCTAGACAGTAACAGCTTCTTACACGTGTGTAGTGTAAATGTACGGGGGTGTAGTGTAAATAAATTAAATAGGTGGAAAACGCTATTAGTCTATTTCATTTTATCATTAACTTTGTTTAGCCTTAAAGTAGATAATATCTCAAATTTCTATTTAGGAAATTGAACACAAATATTCTAGATATATATTTTAGTTAGCATTATTTATTTATAAATAAAATATTCTATTTCACGAATAAATAAGTGTATCTATATATATCTTAGTGGAAATGATAATATATAGTATATACAATCACTGTATTTGAAATTAAAATCAATGTCCAGTGTAATGGGTTTTTAGTAAAATGAATTAATTGTATAAGGTCGTCATTAGGGAATCAATATACGTAAAAAACTGTTAAACTATTCAAATAATATGTTTATAATATTATTTATTGACAAAAGATCTATGCGTTACGTGGACTAACAAAATATGAGTACATCTGTATTTATTATGTACACAAGCACATAAATAATAATAACAATATTCTATACGATTCAATAGATCGTGGCAAGTAGTTACTACAGTTCATCGCTCAACTTTTAGAAAAAATTAATTGTAATCACACAGTTTATACTTGACTATAAGAACAAAGAAAAATGAAAATGAAATCTTCGCAATTTTTTTTAATTACATTGACTATTACAATTGTTGTAATTTTTAAAAACACATCAGCAAGTAAATATTCATCAATATAATAGAAAATTTCAATTTTTAAATAGAGATAAATATTTAACAACATATTATATAATAACAATTTTAAATTGATTTTACCAAACATCAATAGGCATCAATAGGAATTCATAATAATATAAGTAAAATAATATATCAATACATATTAATGAATATTTTATATTTTTCTATAGATGAGAGTAAGTAATATTATATTTTACTTGCTTGTGAAAAGTTTAATTAATATACTCGTGTATAACACCATTCATAAAAAAGAATATATTAAAATAGTTTACTATTAATGTAATTTCGTTTTACACATAGAATATTATTGTATACAACATTATACAATCATAATTGAAAAAATTATATATATATTATATACGTTATATTAATATTATTATATTAATGTATACACATATATATATATGTAGGTACCTATATGTTTTGTTTTGTAGTGCGCTTTTCTTGGTAATGCATTGAAGAATACCTTTAATAAAAATTCAAAATAATTTTAACGAAAATATTTGTTGCGCGTATGCAGGGGCGTATTTACTTTATTCCCTAGGGGGGGGGGCGAATAGAAAATAAATTTTAAAGATGTCATTGGCACAACTAGGGAGGATGAGTCCTCCCCCTAAAAAAAAAATATTCATAGTTTAGTATAGTAGGTGGGTTAATTAAAAGTTGATGACTTTTTTTTTTTGCTTGTAGTCTCCCTTCCATAAAATTTAGTTCTAGTTGCCCCTATGGTCATTGTCACATAAGCTACGGTCGTATAAACTATTATTCACTGCATTTCTGTCTTCGTATAAACATATATTTATCAATTTTTGAGACCTCGGTGAGCATTAATATTTTTTGTCTTTTGGTGCCATATTATTATTTAAAATAATTTTAATAACATATTTCATAAGACCATGATAATATAATTTTAAAAAAATCTAATACCTCAAATAATAATTTTAATAATTTTACTGTTACAAACCAGTAAAAAAAAAAATAAAACATGAAAATCTTCATTATTATTACACTTAAATGTAAATTAAATAACAAAATCCAATTTTCTATTAGTTTTAGCAAACTTTTCAAATAAATGTTTTATTACATTTTAGTTTTAGTTCGATTAATTTTAGTTGTCAATAGATATAGGTACATACACGAGCAGTGGCGTAATTTGGTCACGATTGTGGGGGGGATGACATTTATGTAGATTATATATATTATCCCCCCCAGGGCGCATTAAGATTCAATGTTTAGTGAGTGGAGGGGGCAAATATAATTTGCCGCCCCTAAATTTACAGTACAGATTAAAATTCCAGCAGACTAAAACATAATTCCTTATGTCCATGATTGGTGTGCCGCCCAAGGCAAATGCACCCTTTGCCCCCCCTTAATGCGCCCCTGCCCCCTTCTCCAAATAATTATTGTTAGATATAAGATAATTGTTAACTGATGTTTATACGACCGCGAATTTGCGATAAAATCTTATTCACCTAACCTTAACTCTCGGAGAATTTATTATTAAATGAAAATCTAATATAATATAATGGATATTATCTTAGTTATATATTGTTGCTAGTATAGGGCATAGACCATAGGGTATTCAGGTTTTTTGTATTAATTGATAAAATATACTACACGTTAAATAAGAACATAAATGTGGTGAGCCAGTGGCCAGTCTGCAGAAAAAAGGTCATGGGGGATACGACACCAAATCCCCCGTAATTACGCCACTGTACACGAGTAAACATGGGCACCGAGTGCATGGGGACGGTGACGCGACCGCACCACATGAATTTACAAAAAAAAAAAATGTCAATTATCACCAATTATTAATTTTCTTATAATTTCAGTGTTTTATTTGTAATATATACATAAAAACTGTGGAAAGTAATACATATTCTGATAAAAAGTAGGTAGGTACCAAAAACATACATAAGCCCTTTAAAAAATATGTAATAAATATTTTCTCGCACCACATGAAATTTTGAAAATTCGGCGCCCTTGCAAGTAAATATCCAGGGGGAGCGATCGCCCCTATCGCCCCCCCCCTTGTATACGCCCCTGCGCTTATATCATGCATGATTTAATAAGGAATTAACGTCAATGATTAGTTATTGATGTCAGTTCCTAATAAAAGAAGGTTATGGTACCAAAATCACAAATATTTAATTAAATTATACTACTTAGGTTAAATTACAATATTTTTTTGTTTAATAAACGTTGAAATCGCGTTGTTTAATTTAACGTGCATTTCATTTAGAAATACTTTTTTTTTAATGTTTATAATTCATGTATTGACTTTAAAACTGTACACATGGTATTGTTTTGCCTACGGGCTGTGTCTACAGTTGAGGCGGACTGTCTATATATCAAATATACAATGTAATTTGTAGGCAATAACAAATGTAGGACAATAACATTAAAGGTGGTCGGCCCTAATATTTTTTGTTTAATTAACGTTGAAATCGCGTTGTCTTATTTCACGTGCATTTCATTTAAATCCATTTCGAAATACTTTTTTTTTTAATGTTTATAATTCATATACTGACTTTAACACTGCACACACGGTATTGTTTTGCCTACGGGCTGTGTCTACAGTCTACACGGACTGTCTATATATCAAATATACAATGTAATTTGTAGGCAATAACAAATGAAGCACAATAACATTAAAGGTGGTCCTAATATTTGCTCGATAATCAAACCGCTTAAGATGTGTAGATTAACACCATTGCCTAATATAATACGGTAGTGTTGATAAAACTACGAAATATCCAAAACTGATTAACTTTACCAGTCGTCCATCCATTAGATAAATATTATATATTTAATAATTATATAATATTATTTATAGTAATTTATCAATAATTCCTTGAAAAATTGAGCAAGCCGGTTTAGTGCCAAACGGTAGTCTTTTTACTACATATATTCCTTTATGTGTACTCCACGCTAGCAGTTTTTGAGTTTCATCACATAGTTCTAACTGGTTATATGCATTTATGAAAACAATTTTACTAAAGAATTGACCACCTTGTAAAGCCACAAATAATTCTTCCACTCTTGGTAACGGATGGTTATAATCCTCTAAAAATTTATTTACGGTTGTTTTGTAATCCGCGCATAACATTAATGTACCATTTGGTTTTATAACTGGCACCAATGGTGTACCCCAATCACTTGTCCCAACTTTTCCTATAACGTTATCCTTTTCCAATCGTTCCAACTCGGCTTCCACCTTCTCCTTGAATGCAAACGGAATTGACCTAGGCTTACAAAATATGGGTCTAACTCCTTCCTTTACCTTTAAACTAACTTTTTCATACTTATATTTTCCTAAACTATCTTGAAACAACTCTTTGAATTCATCTAACAATTAACCAGTTATTTATAACACATCTATTGTAACGTTTGATAATTCTACTAATTGAATACCCAACAAAGTCATCAAATCCCTTCCTAATAGTGCTCTACAACCATTTTCCACTATCAAAAGTTTGCATTTTTCCTTTTTATTTCTATACTTAATATTTACTATTACTTCTCCATATGGATTAATTATTTCCCCATTATACGTTTTTAACTTTAAAAAACTATGATAAACCTTCAAATATGACCAGTGGGTTGTAAATAACTGAAGTGGTATAATAGACATTCCTGCACCAGAATCTAATTCCATTTTAACTCGCACGTCTTCAATTTCTACCTCTACAAAATATGGCTTAATATTGTTTTGATTTCCCACGTTTAATTGAAACATCTCTATTGGATCATCCTCTATCTCTACATAATGATTTTTCGAAATGTTTACACACACCTTAGCTAAATGTCCTATCGTATTACAAATTTTACATTTATACTCTTTATTTTTACAATTTATAAACTTATGATTACCTCCTAATCCGCATGCATAACATTTCCTTGTACTTGAATTCTTGCTATTGTACGTATGTTATTGACTTCTCCATTGTACCCATCCTTTGATTGTTCAGCTTCCTTTCGTTTGTTCTCTGTTGTTGTCCATTTCAGTCTCGTTCTTCTTGAAATTTACTTTCGAAATGTTTCACTTATGCGCCTTGTATAATTTTACTGGAGCATTTGACTGACCTGTTACTTCTTTCTGCATTACTATTTCCACGATTACATTTAGCTCTTTTGATGGTTCTTCTTCACACAATCTGTCTTTAATTGGTCCATTTTTCATAACCGTGATGAACTTACCTCGAAGAATATTAATCAAATCTTCACTTAATTTACATGGCGTAGCCACATTCTTAATTCTTGTATACCACTCTTTGATTGTTTCATTTGTGTTCTGTTTCACATTATAAAACTCCTCTCTTTTCTAAAATTGAAATTTTATAGAAAATTGCCTGTTCAAAACAGCGCATAGTTCGTCATATGATCTCACTGATGGTATTAACGGGTCACACAGATCTTTCAAAATCGTATAGGGTTCTTCACCCATACACGTGATTAATAAAGGAACTTTCCGCTCTTCATGTATCATATTTACCACAAAAAATTGTTCCATTCTTTCCTGGTATACCGACAAATTTCCATTCACTTGAAATTCTTCTAATGAGGCTATTGTGCCAATCAATTTTACTTGGTGATTCCGCTCTTGAGCCTGCTGTACGTCGCCTTGACGCCTTCGCACATGGCCATTTCACCATCGTCATTTTCATTTTTGTTTTTACTGCTCATGTTAAAAATTAAAACATTGACAAAAATACTACACTTAAATGAAAGTTACACCTGACTTCAGTGCTCTTAAATAGCCGATTAAATCCGATTTAACTTCGTCGCCATTTATTATATATTTAATAATCATTAGAGAACAACGGAAGAAATGCATTTCACTGTGCACACGTATAATAAAAGTAAAAGAATCGCTTTTTGCATTTACAATATTTAAGGTTACAATATCAAATAATAAACAGGTGACCACTTAAAAAACTACATTATTACAATAAATATAATACGTAAACGGAGTTTTACGTGTTAAAATGAATTATATTTTCACTACTTTTACAGTGTCTGCTACACACTTTTAGTGATATTGCAGTAAATACGATATTTAATTTATTGCTTTAAAAGGACGTATAACAGACGCAGCATTGTAACTATTTTCAATCATTTTTGCCATTGTACAATATAAGAAAAATGATACGTTAGTCGTGAAATTAATTATAATCGTGTGTAGTCAGTCGTGACGATGGCGATTCATTTAGATAGTGGGTGACGAACTACGCCATCTCTTGAACGTTGAATGTCAACACGTTTGTGTGAGACATTATAATTAGGAAGAGATTATATTATATATTATATATTATAGTATACAAATATTATTAGAAACGTTGATAATAAGATCCTATTTTAGAAATATAAGTATTTATTTATTTTCATTTTTGTTTCTTTTTTTTGCGTCAAAATAACTTTTTGCACTTAAAAGGTTACAAATTATAACCATAAGAAATAGGTGGTGTATATAAATAACATAATTGAAACGACATTCATAATACTCGTCGCATGTAACCTTATAATTTGTGCTTATTAGAAACCATTGAATTAAATTACATAAATAGTCATTTATTTAAAATTTAATGTGGTACGAAGCAATGAAGTAGCCAAATTCACTTAGAATTTTAAGTATTATTATTATTATTATTATTATTATTATATTGAATTTTAAACTAATATATGAGAAAAAGTGGAGCTCGAAATTATTGAATAATATCACTAATTTATTATATATGTCTGACATTGTATTACATTTTAAGTTGTTAAAAATACAGAAATGATCAATGTTTAACTCAAATAGGTCGAAAATTTAACTCACTAGATTTTTTTTGTACTTTTCGGTTGGATTTTATGTATGCTTATGGATAACATTAGAAACTTAAAAACCGTGTTATATGAAAATCAACTAGGTACAATTTGCTATCACAAAGAAACACATATTAAGGTTATTCAAGCACTTGTAGAAGAAAAATTGTTCACACAAAATAAAAATTTTAATTATACAAAATTCAAAGAACGTCATGGTTGAAACAATAATTTTTCACAAAATATAAAATGTAATTTAATTTAAAAATAGTTCACTTGATCGTTTTGTATTATATAACCAAAGATCTTCCCTACGGTAGCGTAACATAATATTTACAATGTACAATTTAAGCTAACGTTTTACAAATAACTTTAATTATATTTTATTACTTGTTTATATGCATTTGTATCATTATATTATATTATAAATTCATAATGGTGGAAATTAATGAAAATTAACAAATAATTAAAACATATTAAATTTTATTTCAAAGAAATCGTTTTATTTTATTTTAGTATGTGAAAGTAAGATTAATAATTTTCTTGTAATATTAAATTTAATAATCTTACGTAGATAAAGTATTATATCATTATACTGTACTGATGAATAAAATATGGTCTTGTAACTTATAACATTGATTATATATATATATATATATATATATATATATATATATATATAATATAATCAATGCTTATAACTAACGTTAATTTTATTTATGCTCTATCAAAAAGGAAACATTAACTGAAAACCAAATTTAAGATGCCATATTTATTTATTTTTTCTTTTACAAGAATTAAAAATATAGAAATCATAATGTGCACCAACTGCAAACAAAACATTTTTGGTCAAACATAATGTATAAAAAAATTGTATGGCTAATGGTGCGCAACATCAGAATCTAAAATTTTCAGAACAAAAATATTTTTAGTTAGGCAATGCGTTTAAAAAAGTAAATATACTATTTATTTTAATGTATTAAATTATTTGAATAAAAAATAATAATTTAGAGGCACTCATGGAATCGGGAGGATTTACAAGTAAACTATTTCTTATAGTTACATTAAACATTATATGTACAGCCTTTTTTATTCGAATTGTTTAAATATGTTTAATAGAATAAAATATTATAATGTAATTTATTGTAACATCTGTAGTTATAACATTATTTTTCTCTAGTTTCTTGCACTAATATTGTTGCTGTCAGACATGCATTTAACTCATTGAGTGAGTATATGTAGCTGATAAAGAAAAATTATTCCTACAATTAAAATGTGTTTTATCATAATATGTTGATGTTCTTAAAATCGTTTTGAAATGAATGTACTAATTATAAATGAACAAACATTTTTTTTTATATTAGCGGAAAAAAAAGTTAAAGAATTAAATAACGGTAATTCATTTCTATGATATTGCACGTCGTTTATTTTGGTACAACCGAAATATTTTAATGTTGTTACGTATGATCGTATGAACATTCCACCTGATTATTATAGAAAATTATAAGTGATTTTGTTTCGTGGAATACCTTTAACTATATTATTATTTTATCTTTACATGATAAAGTATAAAATTGTTATTAATATTTCATTTAGGCAATTAATGTTTTAGTAAAAATTTAAAAAAAACGTAAATATTTTTAATTTGTAGAATACGTAACATCATATTATGAATTGATCTACAAAAGAGCAATTAAAGGTATATTTAACCTATTTAAAATTGTTTTCAATAAATACATTTACTTAAATGTGTAAAAGTATCGCATCATCAATATATAAAATCACAATATGTAAATGAATTTCGGTTTGATTAGACTTTGCAATTCTCAAGAAAAATGAAGCATTTCGGAACCAGCACAATGGTGTTCTTATGAAGTTCGCGGACTAAACGTCGCCTGTTGGTACCAATATATTAATAATGAATCTGTTTCATTATCAAATTGTATAATTTTTTTTTAAAGACAATCCAAAATCTAAATGCCTATTTACTTAATAAATATATTTATATTTTAAAAATTGTCATACGAGTATAACAAAAGTATAATTTATTTATTAATTTATTCTTATTTTACGAAAGCACGACAAAACAATGGGAACAAAGAACAGTGTGATTGTAAGTTCAAAAATACAATTCTTTTCTTTACTATATACGTTTTACTTATGTGCGTAATAATTGATTAAACGATCGTGTTCAATATTTTATCGTGTTAACTACGGATTACGTGAGAGCGTTGTAATGATTTTTTCGCACATAATACAAAATATAATATTCAAAGTACCGTTTGATTTTGTTCAGTGATAAGGATTCTTTGTGAATTCTACTTAAAATCAAATTTTCTCTTATTCTTATATTTTGGTTTGGTGGTTTTAATTATTAAGAGAATTGGAAGAGGATATTTTGTCTCTTTGCTTTACATGCACAAAAGTAAAATATACGTGTCTTACATTCAATGTACCGATTTAGTTAAAAAAAATAACAAATTTGCATTCGTCGTGAATTTTATTATAGATCAAATTTACACAATTTAAAATTTTTTTCACTTAAGGTTTTCAAAAACTGAAAAATAAAAATTTTTTTTGGTTGATTAATTTTGGATGGTATGAAAAAATTAAAACTTAGAAAAATGTGTTTTAAAATTTCATCTCGCACTACTAGATAGATCAGGACGTTTGAATTACGAACCGTCTATTATATTTATGTTTCTATTATACTGTGTAAGACAAAGATACAAATTTACGAAGAAATAAACAAAGATAGAAAAAAAAAAAAATGTAACGAGCCGCGGGGTGTTGTGGATATCGCTTAAGTGAATTACTTGGATAAAGATTTTAGAGTTTTGTTTTTATTTTAAATTTGAAAGCAATTTATATCTGTTTTCAAATATTTATCCCATCTTTAAATCCTGTTGGCACCGGAATCGACTTTATACGTAGGTTGAGTCGGGTAACCGCGTGCAAGGACTGTCGGATATCAAAGGTTAACGTGAAGGATAGTGACTAAAAAGTGGACTGTATTGTTTTAGAAAATACTGTAGTAACAACGCTTAAGAAAGATCTGAACAACAAATAATTAAACAGAACAACAAATAATTTAACAGAAAAACATAATTATTGTGAGCGAATATTGATAAACATGCGAGTACTTAACGGCTATATTAGTAAAAAAAAAAAAAAAAAATGAACGAAATTAGGTAGGTATATGAGTTACAAATCGTTAAGAAGATGTGATGTGAATGACCTGACTGAAGTGGACTAGTCGACAGCAAATTATGTACCACGAAGACAATGATGAACGAGTGAACCTCGGGTGGTGACAGTGGTTGGAACGATGCTTGATCCACAATGGCACTGACACCTGAAAACGATTGACGGTATATATGTGATGGAGCGCCCGGAGTACTCACTGGTAGAAGGCACGTTGAAATAACGCGTAGACTGAGCAGCACGAGTCGCAATATATCGAATGAACAAACGTCGGTGCCGATAACGCCGTCGTCAGGTATTGTGCAAAAAGCCGAATAATTGAGTGATGCCGAGGGGCATTCACGTTAGTGATCCACGCGAAGCGTTACGCGCTTAAAATAGTACGTCGTCGTTATAAAATTACGTACTCTCGATGGGGAGTCGCTCGGTGCAACACAACGCGGACAGATGCCAAGGGGCAGTCGCGTATGCGGAGAATTATAACGACGACTTACGATACATTGAAAAACGTAATGCCACGGGGCGGTTTACGTATGCGTTTGAATAACGACGGCGAGAGAGTAAGTGGCGTCGGTACGAGAACGATGGTCGAGTAAAAAATATTTGCGCGAGAGAGCGACGTGTATCGATATTTTTCGTCACGAAAAAAAATTATTAAAGCGAAAAGAAAACAAAACACACGGAGAGCGAACGAACGACGACGGTAACAACAACATAACCGCACCAAAACCAAAGGCGTTCGAGACGGACGACAGCGATTATAAAAACCACACAAGCACGCACTGTGTTACATGTGTACGGGCGAGTGACGGTGACGTGTTATCATGCGTACGCAGTCGGATAGGCGAATTGATATCTTGACGAATATTACATAAAACCAGTGGACTGACGATTGTGATGGCGCGCTCTAGCTCTCCAACACATGTACTGAACATCCTCCCCACGTTGGAAGACGAAGACTTCCAAAAGATAAATAGCACACTGTTGAGGACTTTAATCCGATGTAGTAGTCGACTTAAAATTAAGTGTTATTTACAATTTGAAACAAAATTTACATATAAAACTAGGACGAGAGATAAATGGATGCGAATAATATAAATTAAGGGAGCAACAGCGTAATGTAGAAATTACTCATCAACCGGGAGCTTAACCAGCTTAACCACTGGGCGTTTGAATTCTCCGTCGATTGTTTTAACGGTTACCACACGAACCACCTGGTCCTGGCCCGGGTGGACATTGATGATACGGCCCAAACGCCAATCTGTTGGAGGGCGATTCGGGGCTTCGACGATAACAAGGTCGCCAATTTTGAGATTGTCCTCCTTATTTGTCCACCTTTGTCGGCCTTGTAGTGTAGTTAAATACTCACGGGACCATCTGGTCCAGAATGATTGGTGCATTTGTCTAATTAGTTGCCATCGTGTCAATCGATTCATGGGAACGTGAATGATGTCGGTTTCTGGAAGTGCTGATACAGGTTGACCAATTAAGAAGTGGCCGGGTGTTAAGGCACATAAATCGTTCGGATCGGAGGACGATGATGTTAACGGCCGAGAGTTAAGAATACCTTCAATGCGTGTAGCTAGTGTGGAATTCTTCGTATGTGAGAACCTGATTGCCGATTACGCGTTTCAGGTGGAGTTTGACGCTCTTGATTGCAGCTTCCCATAGGCCTCCAAAATGGGGAGCTGCAGGCGGATTAAAGTGCCAGTTACAGGAACGTGGGTGGACACTTTATTCTGGACAACCTCATTTTGAAGCAACAATTTCAAGTGCCGGGCTGCGCCGACATAATTGGTGCCGCAATCGGAATACAGATCCGACGGTATCCCACGTCTTGCTACGAATCGGTCCAGGGCAGCAAGAAACGCTTCTGCTGACAAATCCGATACTATTTCCACGTGAACAGCCTTAACTGACATGCAAATAAACAAAGCCAAGTATATTTTCGTTGGGCTTAAGTTTCGACGACGAAATGCCTTAACCAAGAAGGGACCTCCATAGTCCATCCCGACATGAAGAAATGGGCGATGAGGTTGGACACGCGATGTTGGCAGATTCCCCATAATTGGTCTTGGATGTTGCGCCCTATGACGAGTACACGTAACACATGCGAAAATAGACCGGCGAATGGCATCTCTGGCGGAAAGAATCCAAAATTTCTGTCGTATCATTGATATTATAAGTTTTGGGCCAGCATGTAAATATGATAAATGGTAGAAACGAATAAGCAGGGATGTAATATGAGACGACTTTGGTAACAAGAATGGATGTTTAGCATCATTGGATAGGAGAGAACACTGAAGTCGACCGCCAACGCGAATCAAACCGTTTACATCAATGAACGGGGCGAGCTGTGCTACAGATGGTGGTGTTATTATTCCTTCTGTATTTCTGAGCTGCTTTATCAAGTCCGGGAAGTGTGTCTTTTGAGTCATTCGAATCACCACGAGCGCCACACGATTCAATTCGGCGAGTGTGAGTGGACCCGTGGTGATTGGTTGTTTCAGCATACTAGAATAAACGAAACGAAGAACGTAGGCCATGGATCGTTGTAATCGTTGCCACGAAGAAAAACGAAGTAGTATATAGTCATCGATTAAAGCGTCGCGTGAGATGAGAACGTTAATTTTGGACACCTTTACGTCCGGTAATTGATCTTCAGTAAGCCTGGTAAACCTAGATTCAGGCCATTGGTCTTCATTGAGTTGGAGAAAATAGGGACCCTCCCAGTATAGTGAGCATGACACCAGTGCTTCAGGTAATAAGCCTCGTGACGGTGGATCAGCAGGATTTTCGGTAGTAGATATATATGCCCACCTACAGTCCGGAATTAATGCGTGTATTTTGCAATGCGGTTCGTGACGAAAATTTTGAACATTTTTTGATCTGCAGTGAGCCATGATAAAACAACAGACGAATCAGTCCAAGCGCGGACCTGAGAGATATGAATTTCCTTTCCCAAAACATCGTGTAATCCGTTTAATAGTTGAGCGAGCAGAAGAGCCGCACACAGTTCGAGACGAGGGACTGACAATGAAGGATCTGTACATTGTGTTTTCAATGGAGCAACCTTAGTTTTTGTAGCAAGAAAATAGACCTTGATGTTACCATCTTGGTGTTTAACACGCAGATAAGCGGTAGCAGCGTATCCTCTCAAAGACGCATCAGAAAAGCCTAGAAGTTGTATGTCGATTGAATTTTGAAGGTTAATGTAACGTGACAATGCAATCTGATGTATAGATGATAACTCCGTTATAAACTGTTCCCAGGTTGAAAGTAAATTAAGCGGCAACGAATCGTCCCAATGTAATTTGTTTTGCCAAAGCTCTTGCATGAAGCCTTTCGCCCAAAATATTGTTGGGCCTAATGCTCCAATAGGATCGAAAAGTCGAGCAATTGTCGATAACACACCGCGTTTTGAGTTCGTAGATTTCTTAATATTGGTGTGGTAGCCAAAGCTGTCTGCATGCATATCCCAGTGGAGGCCAAGTACCTTGACTGAGCAGTCATCTTTGGGGTCAAATGACAGAAGCCGTGCGCAGTCGGTGGATAACAATCGCTTAAAATTGAATGACAGTTGCTGGTCCACTTCTTCAATTTACATCCGCCTGCTTGGAGTAACTGAATGATAGCGTCTTGCTTTTGAATTAGCTCATCCTCGGTGTCAGCTCCTACAACGATGTCATCTACATAAGTTGAGTTGATCAAAATACCCTTAGCGGCAGGAAATTGGACGCCGTGTTGAGCATCTAGTTCATGGAGACATCGTATAGCTAAGTACGGGGCAGCATTTACACCATAAGTTACTGTTAATAACTCAAACTCTTGTACTTCATCACTAGGGTCATTACGCCACAATATGTGTTGGTACAGGCAATCAACAGGTCTTACTAAAATCTGTCTATACATCTTTTCAATGTCAGCAGTGAAGATGTATCTTTTTAAGCGGCATTTAAGAAGAATATCTCTAATGTCGCTTTGTAATTTGGGTCCAATGCATAAGACATCATTTAATGAAGCACCAGAAGAAGAAGAGGCGGAGGCATCAAATACCACTCGTAATTTCGATACGTCGCCTTCTTGACGTATTACTGCGTGATGTGGAATGAAGTATTTTCCTGGTTCTGTCGCTAGTTTCATGTGACCCAAAGATAAATATTCATTCATAAATTGCCTATATGCATTATAAAGCTCAGTGTCTTTGGTCAATCGTCGTTCCAAATTGAAGAATCTTTTTAATGCTAACGAACGGGAATCACCAAGTCTGTGCGATGTGAGGTGACTATTTGATTTCGTGGGACTATCAGATGATCTAGATGTGACGGACAGGACGCTTTCTCGAAATGGCAGAGCAACACAAAACCGACCAGACGGATCACGGGATACGGTTTCGATGAACCAGTTTTCACACAGCGCATTCTCCGTTGTAGGCTGCTCAGGAGCGGATGGCTCTTCGACCGTCCAAAATTGTCGAAGCATTTGATCTAGAGAAGGACTGATGCTTATCGTTAATGATGTGGAAGGCGAATGACAGGAATTTGATAGGGTTCCGACGATAATCCAACCAAAGAAAGTTTCCAATGCTGATGGATAACCGTTATTGTGAATCAGTCCTGCTCGTGGACGGATTATATGTGGAATATGTCACCTCCTAGTAACATATCAATACGCATGGGAGAGTCAAATGCTGGATCTGCTAGAATCAGATACTTGTAAAGTTCACGAACAGACACTGGTAAAGGTTCAGCTGGCATTGGAGCGGTGATGTTTGGCAAGATGAAAACTTCTTCACATTTAAGCGATGGTTCCACTGAATGATGTGGCATGAGAGTACATTTAATTATTCCTTTGATTCTAGACACTGGATTTTGAGCTATACCGACTATATTTGCGTGACGCTTCTGAATTGGAAGGCTGAGTTTGGATGCGCAATCGACAGTCATCGCTGAGACTTGAGACCCACTGTCAATGAGAACTCGGATAACATGAGATACTCCGTAATGATCTTGAACACGAACTATAGCTGTTCCCAGCACGACTGTACTATTACTTCGTAGTGTTCCTGAAAATGTGGTTGAGGTTTCCGCAGAGGCTGCAATTTCCGTACCTGGAGCCTGTGAATTGCTGTCGGGCGATGTAGGATCTTCACAGATGGTCACTGGTATATGGAGTAGAGAGTGGTGGCGTTTATGACAAGTGCGACAAGAGGACTTCGATGAGCAACTGTTAATCAAGTGCGTGGAGCTCAGACACGAAAAACACAATTTATTGTCTCGTGTAAAATCACGACGTTTGTCCACTGTTGTCTTTTGAAAGGATGGGCAACGATATATTGTATGTGCTTCCATACAAAACACGCATCTTCCCTTACCTGGAATGTCTCCGCTCTTTGCTGCTGTCGCCAAAAAGGACCTTGCGACAAGATGGGATTTGTTCCTTCCAACGTTCTTTTCGGTCTGTTCTCCCTTAGTGGGGCCTTGGATGTTTTCAAGTATTTGACATTTCTGCTGAACGAATGATAACAATTTTTCAAAAGTAGGAATGTGATAAGGTGGCAAGTTAGTTTCAAATTCACGACGGGTAGTGGGATCCAAGGCCTTTGATGCTATGTGAAAAGAAGAAATTCGGCGAGATTGTCAATTCCCAACTCCTTAAGGGCGGCGGTATTCTCCTGGAAGACGTTGACGAACGATGACAAAGCGGGTAGCGATTCCTGTACTATTGGTCTAAATGTAAACAGTTTATCAACATGAGCTATGGCGAGCAAACGTTGATTTTGGAATCGTTCTAACAAGGCTCCCCACGCTAACTTATAATTGGCAGCGGACAACGGTATGGTCTTAATGATTGAGAGGGCTGAACCGGTGACACAAGTTAGTAAATAGTGAAAGCGTTGTATATCACAAATATTTTGATTGTTATGCACAAGTGACATAAATGTGTCTCGAAAAGGACGCCATAAGAGAACATTACCGTCGAATTTCGGTAGTTCGATTTTTGGTAAAGAACTAGAAATTGGTAATGCTGTCTTGGTTGTCGCTGAACACTCTGGAGATAATCGATAAATTATACGTTTCACTTCAAAATACATATCATCCATTGTTTTACATACTGGTTCATCGACTTCATCGAATTCGTCCACTCGATCAAGAATAATTAGAGATTCAACAATTGATT
The DNA here is from genome assembly GCA_032441835.1 of Slavum lentiscoides. Lineage (NCBI taxonomy): Eukaryota > Metazoa > Arthropoda > Insecta > Hemiptera > Aphididae > Slavum > Slavum lentiscoides. Next base: position 13,996,379 of record CM063718.1, read on the forward strand.
CTTGCTCTTGACGAAATTTGGAAACACTTTCATGAAGCGACTCTACGCGTAGTTCAAGTTCACATCGCTCCACAGCACCCAATTCCACCTTATGCGCGAGCGAATGGACGTCAGCGATCGATTTGAGATGACGATCTCTCATAAAACGTGACTTCTCCAGAGCACAGCGAGTAGACTCGTATAGTTCACCTTTCTTGGGAGGCATTGCTTACCACGGAACTACCTCAATATCCGGCCCGAAGAACCAAATGTTGGCACCGGAATCGACTTTATACGTAGGTTGAGTCGGGTAACCGCGTGCAAGGACTGTCGGATATCAAAGGTTAACGTGAAGGATAGTGACTAAAAAGTGGACTGTATTGTTTTAGAAAATACTGTAGTAACAACGCTTAAGAAAGATCTGAACAACAAATAATTAAACAGAACAACAAATAATTTAACAGAAAAACATAATTATTGTGAGCGAATATTGATAAACATGAGAGTACTTAACGGCTATATTAGTAAAAAAAAATGAACAAAGTTAGGTATATGAGTTACAAATCGTTAAGAAGATGTGATGAATGACCTGATTGAAGTGGACTAGTCGACAGCAGATTATATATCACGAAGACAATGATGAACGATTGAACCCGAGTGGTGACAGTGGTTGGAACGATGCTTGATCCACAATGGCACTGACATCTGGAAACGATTGACAGTATATATGTGATGGAGCGCCCGGAGTACTCACTGGTAGAAGGCACGTTGAAATAACGCGTAGACTGAGCAGCACGAGTCGCAATATATCGAATGAACAAACGTCGGTGCCGATAACGCCGTCGTCAGGTATTGTGCAAAAAGCCGAATAATTGAGTGATGCCGAGGGGCATTCACGTTAGTGATCCACGCGAAGCGTTACGCGCTTAAAATAGTACGTCGTCGTTATAAAATTACGTACTCTCGATGGGGAGTCGCTCGGTGCAACACAACGCGGACAGATGCCAAGGGGCAGTCGCGTATGCGGAGAATTATAACGACGACTTACGATACATTGAAAAACGTAATGCCACGGGGCGGTTTACGTATGCGTTTGAATAACGACGGCGAGAGAGTAAGTGGCGTCGGTACGAGAACGATGGTCGAGTAAAAATATTTGCGCGAGAGAGCGACGTGTATCGATATTTTTTCGTCACGAAAAAAAAAAATTATTAAAGCGAAAAGAAAACAAAAACACACGGAGAGCGGACGAACGACGACGGTAACAACAACATAACCGCACCAAAACCAAAGGCGTTCGAGACGGACGACAGCGATTATAAAAACCACACAAGCACGCACTGTGTTACATGTGTGTACGGGCGAGTGACGGTGACGTGTTATCATGCGTACAAATCCTTGGTATAATGAAAATAGGAAATGCTTAATTTACAGGCATTCGTGTGTATTAAACATACACAGTCAATATTTAATTGCAATCCCCTTAATTGAGAATTATTTATTAAACTAGTTAATATGGACATTTATTATTTTTATATGAAACAATATTGTATAGCTGAATTGGAAAAATTTGGTGGTAAGCAATCTTTCTTACTCGGCAGGGACAATTACAAAGTTTATTTTCAGAATAGTTCAAATTAATAAATATATTATAAGAAATTAGGATAATAAATGTAGACAATTATATTAATTGTTTAATGCAAAGTAACATTCTGATCAAAGTTTTCTTAATTTTTGAAGAAACTCAAAACACGGCCCTTGACTATGCATATTTACATTTGAGTGAGTCATTATACTCGTATTAATAAATAATCATTATTATTTATATCGATTTAACGTTGTAACGTTATAACACCTATGTAATACATGATTTGGCAAGTTAAGTAAAATAATTTATAGTTACTTATTGCGCCTGAGATTAGGATAGTATCATAACATAAACGTTAAGTAGCAATGTCACAGTCATGATCAAAGTCGTATGGTTAAGAACAACTCGTTATCACGATTCATTCCATAAGAAATACATTTTAATTTCTATAACAAATTTGAATTCAACATTTTTTATATTAATACCACTTTGGCTATTCCGTAATATTTACGTATATTAATGAACCAAGCAATTTGAGTTCCTCTTTTACACCATCTAACCGTATTTTGCTGTGCCTGTCACATAGTCTTTTCTGGTGTGATATCCATTTAAATGCTGTTCTTTGTGAATCATTTTCTTTTCGAAGCATAAAATGACATAGCCATTGAATCCACTGGCATTTCATAAAATAGTTACCGGTAGCATATCCATCAGCTCCTGCATCTCCCTGCTATTCCTGCGTAGCTAACCTCCTGTGTCTGCGTCAAGTTCTGGTTCACAGATATTCATTCAAACGTTTTTTCGAAATCCCTCAATTACCTTTCCATTATGTTCATTGTGTTTCAGGCATTATATCCATAGGTACTTTAGAGTTGGCCTTACTATAATCACATATAATCTGCTTTTCTGATTTCTTTCGACAGCCTTTACGAGTAAAGAAATGTCGATAATGCGTAGATAGTTTTTTCAGTTTTATTGTTTTATTCAGTCAAATGTTTATTTCAGCTGGTCAGTTATTCTTAGTGCTAAGAGTTGCTCTTAAGTACTAGAAGGCATTCACTTTTTTAAATTTTGGGCCTTTACTTATTTCTGAGTTTTCCCCACTATTTACAAGATATATTATAATTGATTTGTTTGCCTTGAACTGTTGACCTATCTTTTCGCTTTTCCCCCTCGTAACAATAGTTATATTTTCTACAACGTTTAGGTCATCCGTAAAACCTAGAATTTTACACACTTTGGAAAATTTTAGACCAACGATTTTGTAAACAATCTTAAAATGTATATTTTAAAGATTGTTGTAAACTCTTAGACGACAAATATTCCAAAAGCACTCATTCAAAACAGATATAATATTTCAGAGAAATACGAGTATTAAGAAACTAAAAACGTGTCAAATTAATTACCAACCTCATTGAATTTTATACCGAAAAATTACATAGCTATGTAAAGATCGATGGAGAATTCCTAACTTAGATGGAAATGTGTTCATGGATAAACATTTATAATTAATAATAAGACAAATTGAATTTCTTACACGATTCTTAAATTTTATCGTAATTTAAACAATTTTTTTTGACATGAACAAACGAAATATAAGTAATATAATATACACATTATAAAAGCATATTGCAATATGTATTATTATTTTCATTTGTATAGCACAAAATACTAAGGAAGGCAAGTATAGTTATGCAAATTATAAGTAGCATACAAGGTAGCTAATTATCTACTGAGTTTATGAAAGCTTAACTTATTATAAAATCTAAGGCGATAATTATATATTTTTTGTAACTGTTAATTTATTGTCAACTCTACTTTAGATCAGCTTTATACCGATAATACAATAAAATGAAAAACATATAAGTGCTTTTATGAAAGTAAAAAAAATATATAGTATAAACAGATAATTAAGGATGGTGTAAAAACATTAAAATTGTGAAAAATATAAAATAGTATTCACAAATAAATTTATTTGCATTTCTCTAATAGCTTGACAAATTACAAACAAAATTACTCTTCATACAGTATATAAAACAAACATATAATATGAGATATATTACATTATATCTATTTGTATAAACCAGTGAACTGTATAACCGGTATCAATTATAATAATAAAATTGAATTTTTTGTTTCTTCAGAATATGCAAAAGCTTACTTTGAGGATATAGTAATGGAATATATGCGTTTTAGAGGAAAATGTAGGTATTATTATGTATGACAAAAATATTGCCTAAAAATAAAGTTTTTACAATCTAATTTATAACACTGATAATTATTGATCAATAATCAGTACCCGTATAATTCTTATAAAAATAATGAATTAGATATTATTGGGCCATAAATGATAATCATTTTCAGCTTTCGCTCAATCAATGAGTTCAGCAAATCTTCATAACTTCCTAAGTGTTGTTTCCGAAATTTTTTTTCAGATTTTTGGGAAGTGCCAAATCCTAAGTGGTTTTGTATAAATTATATATAATGACCATTTGAAAATAATAGTGGAAAGCAGTATACACAATCAATAACATTATTATTTGCTTTAATATATAAGAATATATTTTTAATTAAATAAAAATAAATATTTGGTTTAAAATTATATAATACCATTACAGAATAAAATTAAATAAAATATTACGATTTGTTGTTAATCTTAAGAATGTATTTTTAATTAAATATAAATGAATATTTCATTTAAAATTATATAATACTATTAGAGAATATGATTGAATAAAATAAAACGATTTGTTTGTTAATTCTATATATAATCAATGCATATATTGATATATTTTATTGTTCATTTTCTTTAGGCTTTTCTGTCTTCCGATTGGTATTGTCTTCATACAACTCTTCTCCATTCCTCCCAGTCATCTATTTTCCTTTTAATATCTACAGTGCTGCAAATACAGTAATTTGAGCCCTTGTGTAAATAAAATTTATGCCCCCCTCCCTCTGGAAAATAGACATTTTTTAATATTATTTGTTCAAATGGTATTTACTTAATATTAAGAACTCCTCTTAGGTAGAATTTTTGGGTGGAGACACAAAAAAAATTTATGCAAATATAATTATTTTTTCGGTGTTTCTTTAGTTATATAATTAGGCACATTTGAGAAAATCAAAAAACGACCTCTCTAAAGTACCAACTAGATGCAATTTGCCGCCGGAAACAAGCTGTGACCGTAAAGATCGGAGCACTCCTTCTGGTAGATTTTTTGGGTACAGACATAAAAAAAAAAAAAAACATAGCTTTGTAAAACCAATAGATTCTTCGCTCCGCTCAAAATCTAAAATATACATTAATACATTGTAAAGTATAATAAAAATTAAATTTCAATATGTTATAGTAAAATCAAATTATATATAAATAGATATTAATTTTAATATTAACAATATATTTGAATACATTCAAATGAATTGAATTGCAATTTACAATAGTATACTTTTTAATCCGTTAGAAGAATTTGTCAGTTTATCAATAATAAAGTCGTAGTCCCATTCATAAAACAATATCAGCTTCGCAGTTTAATAGTATTAACGCTTCAAGAAGATCTCGGCTCATCAGTGATTTTAAACGACTTTTAATAGAATAATATTTAATCAATTAAATATTAATATTTAGAGGGCCCAATTCGCCGGGGCCCACCGTGCGATCGCACGTCAATACCATGGGCCAGTCCGACCTTCCACTAGACCGGTTAAAATGCGCGTTCCTTCGCATGACGCGGTTTTGCTTTTGGTGACGTTAATCAATTGCAATAAACTATTTTTAATTTCGGTTATATAGGTTGCAAAAAAAAAAAAAAAAAAAAATCGTTGATGTACGATAAAGCGTACAAAACAAAATCGGTCAGTTGTTCAATTTTCATTAATAATTGTTATGACAACATGGTTTTGTTTTCTAACTTTCTACATATTTTTCAATTTTTGTCATTGGGCCCTATTATAGGCCGGGCCCGTGTGTTTAACACACGCAACACATCCGGTTATCGCGGCACTGCAGAAGAGTGAGGTAAGTGTTGTTTTTTTTTTTTTTGTAGAGCTTAAAAATATTTATTTCGCACTTTCTCCTGCAATTCTCGAACTCGCGACCCCGGAATACTCTTTTCCGTTAAAAGCAGTAAGGTAATAACTCAGAATAAATAAATTAAAATAAATATAATTTTCTCAGGGATTGTTAATCCTTTTTTATCTTGATTTTCTTTTCTTTCATTTTTCTCATCTCCGTCAATAATTCCTTCCCTTTAATAGGATTATATTGTTTTTTCTATCTTATATTTTTGAGTTATTACATTACCGTGATGAATTTACCGCGATATTATTGCTGCGAAATTTTAACGTGATACGTCTACATTAAGCTACAAATATAATAATAAAAGTATACACATAATTGACTTTGTATGTTTACATGTTATTAAAATGATAATAATAAAATTCGTTAAAATTAGCAGCAATTGTGTCTCCGGAATTCATCAAATGTGAACATATAATATTATATGAATAAAAAGAGTGAACACAATGTACATTTATGGACTTGTAATCAAAAAGGAAGTTAGACCATACATTAAAGTATTCCTATATTTTTAGTCATAATCGAATTCCGAATGCCAGACTTAACAAATCCAAATTTGTGTTCTACAATCAAGTCGTACTAGCACAAAGTCGCCAAATTTATTTCACTACTAAATAGGTTAGACTAAACGAGTTATAATAAACAATAAAGACATACAGACGGTCGATAATAAAACAAAACTACTAAACGAGTTTTAATGTAATATAACACAGACAATCAGACGGTCGATATTAAAACAAAACAACAGAGCACAGAACACGCATTATTAATAATTTTTGTATATTATTTTAATGCCAAGGAGGATTAGCTTTTGAAAAACACGTGAAGACAAACACATCGATATTTTGTCCTTTTTCTAAGTCGTCCAGACTCCAGATAATTTAGCCCAGTGATTCTTAATTATGTTATAATAATGTTTCTGAAACGCCACAGAATATTTTTCAATCGTTGTCCTTTAGTGTTGTAAGCTGTTCTTATACAGATTGTTTAAATCAGGAAACGGCAATCATTTTATCCACGTAGTCCATTTTTCTTTTTTAATTTTCATTGAAGTCTATCAGGCGTGCACTTAAGAATATTTGTTTCGGAGAACATAAACATTTTTTTATTCATTACTTATAGTTCTAAAAAAAAAATACTATTATTATTGAAAAATTGAAAAAACAATTATTTCGGAAAAAATTTTAAAAATAATTATTATAATATTTCTTTGAATAATAATAATAATAATAAATCAATACATAAGTGTGCACTTTTTGTCAAATGTCCAATACATTTTTGGTGTGTAGATAATCAAATTTAGATTTTAATTATAAATTACCTATGAAGTATAATATTTTATTTTCCAAACGTCTGGTGTAATACTGAAAACCAAATTGTACCACATTATTTCATTTACATAAATCATTATATACAAAAAAAAAAAATAATTATAAACACTATTATGTAATTCAAATAAAAGTAATTGCATTTAATTTGTATTTAATCTCCTGTTTTAATAATTTAATTAGAACTGTGATAAAATATTATATTAATTAATTTAAATTTATATGAGGATGTAAATAAATGTGTGAACAAACTGATGGTTCGTTTAAAATTATTTTAAATATAATTTGGGGGTTTTTGGAGGCGAAGCCCCCCACGGCTCTATTTATCGTACAAATTATCAGCCACTCCAAACATTTTCACGGATTTCCGCCTATGGTTGTTTTGCAGTAAATTAAATTGATAAAAATGATGAATAATTTAGATTTAAAAAAAAGGGGGGTTTTAAAACAATTTGAGGTTTTTTCGTGTATATAGTAGTCAGAAAATTGTTTTCAGTTAGGTTTAAACAAATCATTTTTAACAATTTTACAGTTTAAAATATTTGTTGTTAAATATTTTGATGGCCTCAGTAAAAATTTACTCAGTCCGCGCTTTGCCGACGTCTGTCTTAAATGACATAATGGATTTTTTTCGTAGATGGTGAATATTATAGTCAAAAGTACCAAGAATCAGAATGATTGAGAGATAAATTCAGAAAACACCTGTAAACTCGTTTTAAAAAAAATCTTATAGTAACGTTTTTCCTCGAACACCAACACAGCGTTTTCCCAATAAATCACGAAAAGGCTAAACCTAAAGTAACCCACCGTAAACATGTCCGTAAGATATAATGTACACAATATAATCAATATTCAATATAACGGACACACGTCGTGTGGAGAATAATAATTGTTATGTTTTGGAAGGTGTGTACACATTTTATATAATATATGTGTATAAAAATTAGCGTATGCGTGCCTATATGTACTTTATAGGCGTCTGTTCAGGCCAGTGGTTCCCAACCGGGGGAGAATTTAGATACTTTAAGCGGGGACATATAGAGATGATAAAATAACGAAAATTTTGTTGTTAAAATAATTATGCCAGTTTACAATCAGTAAAATTGAAAACAATAAATTAATTTTCGGACGGTCGCCCATAATAACCTATAATATTATATAGTTATTTCGTAACATTTATTTGTACGGCTACCAAAAAAAAAAAAAAAGTTATCTAAATTCTAATTTAAAGGGGGGTGAGATTTTTTAAGTTTACAAGGAGAGCGTAGATTAAAAAATGTTGGAAACTATTGGTTTAGGCGTAATAATATGTTTTATAAATTTGTAAAATCGGTCTCAATTCTCCCTCACCATTAAACAATTCCAGATCTATTCTCATTATTACTGTCACAATAATTATTATTTGTGTGTATTTTTTTATTAGAATTTTAACTCAATTTTTCTTTGGTGATCGGCGTTTTATTACAGCGACACGTTAATATTCAGTTTCGACCAAGTAAAATACGAATCAATTCGCTTACATTCTTGAATGTTTGATCACCCCTGTGGTCTATGTGCTGTTAGACCCACCAAAATCACTCCGTGGTGGCAACGGACAAAATTATGTCAATGGAATTATTCAAGTTACTATTCGAGAAATCCGATTCGGTGACCCGAAATATTTTACGATGGCTGTGTAATATAATATAAGCACCATCGTGCTACAGTAACAATCACGTAATTAGTAAATAGATTATACGGTCACCGAAGAGATGTGTTTCCATAAATAGATGTTATTTGCATTTCAACGTAAGCTTTGTACACGTGTAGAGTTAGGCCCTCAAGTGATTATTGACCACACGATACGACTCGTCTTCCGCCAGATAAACTGCACCTATTCCGGTGGATATCAATAATTATTCCGCGCAATATTATACGAATATTACGTAATATTACAATTTATGTTTATTTGATGCGATGTATCCGAGTGTATAATATAAAGTAACCAACTACCATCTCTGGGGGCAATCATAAGTGATAACTTACAGCTCGTTATGTACTATACAATTCAGGGCATTCCAAAATGGTTCATCTGAATTGATAAAATCATATTTATTGTAAAATTTGTGTAATTACAAGTTAGAATAAATTCGATAAGTCGACAATTACTGCTATTCTTTGTTACTAAGCTTAAAAACAATCAACGTGGCACACATCTATAAGCGATAGACAAATTCCTCATAAACCTATATTGAAGCAAGTCGGTCGTATTTGAGTTAATGTCGTCCGCAATTGCGACTTTTCAGACCATCAACAAGCAGAAATAGATAAACAGTGTATTTTATGTATAAAGCCAAAGAAAAAAAAATCGCGGATTTTGAGGTCTGAAGTACGGGGCGTTCAAAGAGGGTAAATTGTTTTTCGTCGTAACAGCTGATGTAGTAGCTTATTGTTGAGAAATCTACGAATTCCTATGAACCAATGTGGTGATATCTCATCTTGCTGCGAGATAACATCATGTCATTATCTCCGTCGGTTTACAACTGTGGGAATAGCTGATCCCCTTACTAATTTGTAAATGCGCAATTACCGTTACTGTGTTGCCTTCAAAGACAAACGGTCCGTAAATCTTTCTCTCTTAAAACAGCGCAGAAAACGCGTTAAGTTTGGACGAACCCCCTTTTGCTATCCGAAACAAGTCAATCGGCTCCGGTGTACCTATATCAACACTAACCACTGACAGTCGAAATCCAGTCGAGAATCCTCACTTTCAGATGGTTGTTGGTAGTTAGTTTTCCACAAATATCGGGTTCAAGATGTACGTATATAGCTTACTGAAATCGGATGAATCGTTTTAAAATGTCCATGTGGTGATTTCTCGGGAGATCGATTTTTTTCTCGGATTTCTTTCGAAATGTAATGTTAACACAAAGGTGTCGACAACGCGAACCGTCAAACGAAAAAACGGGAATTAGGTATATACATTTCAAAATGAAATCACGTTTAAAATGTGTTTCGTAACCGTCGTCTTCGGTATTAGTAAAGTTTTTGTTCGAACAAAAGCGGTGATTTTTCGTAGTTACGCCTGCATCGACTCGGTCGCAACAGACGGACGTATCGATGAGATAAATGGCAACAGTCATTTGTAAAGTTGAGACGAAAGAAAATGGACGAATACGATTTCAGACGATGTGTCTGAGGAAACGCATGGCGCATGAAGTAGGTACAAGTACGAGAGACATATATATATATATATATACGTATACATTAGATAAAGAATTGTCGAAAAACACCGTCCCATTCGACTGTCTGGAAAATATGTAATCTCCGTGTGGGAAGAAAATTTACGCGAAAACTTGTTTATCGGTTCGCGAACAGCCTCGACGGGACCAAAAGTTCGTATATTTTCCAGTAGAATATTTACAAGTTATTTTACGAACAACACTTTAAACGCGTATTTTATAGCTGGTATACGTGTGACTGTGCCGACACGCAATTACCTTTTATGTACTAAACACTGACGAGCGGAATTCGATGTGTTAAAGAAGGATATACTATTGTAATGAACAAATATGAGCCCATGAGTAAAACAAAAATAAAAACGAATATTACTGTGATTGGATTTCAACCGCGGTGTTTAATCTTTGCCCGTTTTCATCATACATTAAACGCGTATCATTGATATTCGGTTTTTTTTTTTTTCTAATAACGAAATAGGATTTTATATTATTTTGGACGTAAAACCGTATCGTATAGTTTCACGGAGGTCTTACAAATGCAATAAATTTTGTTCGGTTCAATATTTTTAAGTTTTTTTTGACATTGATTATTATTGCCTGATTTCATTTTTGTCATTTTTCGAAGAAAAAAAACTGATAAGCGAAAAACATTTAAACCAATTTTAAAAATTGTTTAGAAATTATTGACGTAACGTAATTAAAACTTTTAAACACCAAAAAAAATTTTTTTTTGAATGTATATTTTGTAATTAGCTACCTTGATTACTATTTTTAGAAATAGCATAAAATTATGATTCTTTTAAATCTTTCATAATTGAATTGAAAATATATTTATGACAGCGCAGAAATAATACAGTTATTAAGAAACAAAAAGAAAACTCTAAAATGTTAAACACAGAACAAAAGTTATAGCGTTTGCCAGAACTCCGTGAAGACCTATATCATTCGCCGAGTCCGAAAGTCACTACGCCAAAGAATAAATAAATACAGTACAATAATATATTATATTTTGTCGATTACAAATCAGAAATATATAATGAAATATTACAACCCGACATGAAATATCACTCCACCCGATATTTTACACTATATCGATCCGCACAAACAACGTTACCAGTGACGATTCAGTTGTGTGTGCGTATTTTATTCCGATATAATATCAGTAATATTATTCGTTCTGAGTTTAGTGCTAAAAAACATCCTGTGGAAGTCGTCGGTATAGAGCAGTGGAAAATACAATAAGAATAAAAAGTTTTACGGAAATGTTGATGAAAAAATAAGACGCGGGCGTGTCCGTATGATTAGAAAAATATATGCAAATCGAATAGATGACATGAAAATAAATATGAATAGGCATATACGTATTTGCCCGAGAAGTATGTTAGCACTTTGTGAAACGACTACAATGAAAAACATATAAAAATAGATAGGTTTTTTTTTTGGATTAAGCATATTCGTGTTCACAATAAATAAATAAAATATGTATACACGTATTTTGCGACAATAATAAAAACGAATGTCATTACAAACCTAGAAACTCTTACGAAACTACTTCTCAATAACATCCGTTTTACCCGATAGTTCCACAACCCCGTCTAACACACACCGAATTATTCCGTATCAACAGTAACCCGAAAGAAATACTAGTTTTAATCTGACTGAATTTTAATAAAAAAAAAAAATAAGATGATTTTAATTTTACACAATTTGACGAGGATCATTTTCCCGCCAGAAACACCTATGTGACGCTCATAGGCGAACCCAGAGTTTTACGTTTGAGTGTGCCCGGCCTTTTTTGTAGTTATTTTTTTATAATATAGAGGGGAGGCTACAAACAAATTCACCCGTTTTATGCGTTTTTTTTAGCTCATAATTTTCTTCCATACACTAAAGTCAAAAAATTTGGAGTATCCAACACTTGTTTGCTAACCAATACTATAACTTAATGTATAATATATATATTTTTTTTTACTTTAGGATGTGCCTTGGCACACCCGGCACACCCTGTAGGTCCGCCTATGATGACGCTGTAATACCACGCTCCGGAACAACGCACAGGATTGGGGAGGGGTTCACTGCATGTTTAATAATTTCTTTTTTCTGTCGCAATTTAAAAAAATTTAACTGCCTATGTAATCATACGTGTGCGACATTATTTATTGTACTCTACTCTATCGCGACATTTGAAATTAATGTTTGAAATCATATCGATTTTTTATTTTCATTACAATAATAAGATTATTATCGTTGTCATCGTTATTAACATTATTATTATTATTATTATTAAACTAAATTTCATAAAACATAAAAACATCAAAATTATACGTATTATTTTTAAAAAAATTCAATGAAAAATACTTGTTTGTAATACTGAAAACAATGAGGTTATTGTTTAGAAAACAATTTAATGGGAATAATAATTTGTTGATCTAGAGGCGCTTAATTGCCCCTAGCTTATTCTTAATTGGTTCTATGACAAACACACGCAAATAAATTTCAAATTATTTTACCATTTATCTAAACGTGAAATCAATAAATAATTCACCAATCTCAACGCCAAAGACGTCGAATGCGCAGCATACGATTAAGAAGTAAACATCTATAAATTGTTCCGGTAAACGTGTGTGTGTGTGTGTGTGTGTTTGTGTGTAATTTGATTTACAGCGATGTTTTCAAACTTTATGTACATATATGTGAAGTTCAGAGAGTTTGGTAACATTTTACGAACGGCAATTCTCCAATTTCACGGTTAATAATATTGTAGAATTCACAGCGTGTCGCGTTAAGCGTTTCCTGTTACTCCTACAAATATAAAAAACGTATACAGCATTGCAGCTACTGTAAAAAGTACAAATAATATCGGTTCGTAAACGTTTATCTTATCCAAAATAATTTCCTAAATTCCTAATTTCCACAATTGCATTTGTCTAATGACTAGCGAATTAATCGTTTTATTTCTGACGCATGTTTATTTATTTATTTTAAACATTTAATTCCGAAATCCAAGTAAGAATAAAATATTCGAAGAGCAAAAAAAAAAAAAATGACTATCCAAATATTCTGCACCAAATTTTAATCGTACGAACAGTATTTAATTCAAAAGACGCCTTACCAAACGTATTATTACTCATTCTTAAAAAATAACAATACAAACGATGTAAGGTCAATTTATAGGTAAATTATAACAACTGCCTACAAGAAAAAAAAATGACACTAGCAATTTGTTGCGAGTTACACTATAATAATGCTATATAAGAATATAATGTATTTAATAAATATTTTTTTTCCAAATTTTATATTTTAATGCATTAAAAACAAGGTAGCGAACCGCGGAGTGTTGTGTTGATATCGCTTAAGTGAATTACATGGATAAAGATTTTAGAATTTTGTTTTTATAATAAATTTGAAATCAATGATAAACCATTGCATTCGATAAAACGATTCCGAGCTTCGGTGTAATACACTTTTTAAGGGTAATATATATACATATATTTTTTAAAAGTAATCCTATATCATTATAAATGAAACGGTATCAACGGATAATTATTATTCATATTGTTTATATTTAAACAAATAGATTTACTACGTCATCACGCCCGTTGATTATCATATATTTAAGGTTTGAAATTCTAGAATTAGAACAAAAAAAAGAAAAAGTCGTTTTGTAGAATCTGTTTTCACAATTTTGTTATAAACATTTATTTTCATAAAAATGTTTGTAATGAAAATAAATATAATTTAACACGGTACGATGAGAAAACTTCAATTTCTAAACACATGTTTCGAAGAAATGAAAAAAAATGGTTATTGGGCCGTGGGACCCAAAAAATTTATACCGTATATGTGCTACTAATATACATTAATTTTTATACTAATACCTTATGTTTCTGAAACAATTAAATTTATCGTGTGACGATTTATAAATCGAAATATAAAAATATTGTTATTGGGCCGTGAAGGGACCCATGTTTTATTTGAATAAAAATGTAATATAATTCATAATTTTCTATAAATTAAGTAGCAGCTAGCAATGAAAAAACTTTACTTGTTTTAACGGTACGTGCTCGCGTAATTAAATTATAACGTTGCATTAATATTTTAAGACATATTGGCAATTCGCACACGTAAATTAGTTATTATAAATTTTAATTTAAAAAACAAGTGTTGTCATCACGGTTTTTCTTCTATGTAAATGGATACAAGAATAAATATTCCAAACGAAAAAATACAGGACCTAAAATAGTGAAGCGTAAAAAATATATACGGCGGATAAGAATAGATTATTGTCGAAAAAGGAGATTACCGCTTACTGGTCGGTTAAACATGTACTGCGAGTAAAAGTACAGAACGGCCGAGGCTACCGAAATAATATTGTAAAACAAAATGAAAAAATAATAAACATACTCGTCGTACGGACGGAAAAGGAAATAAATCTGAATATTATCGATGCCAGTGGGTATATTTGTGTATACAAAATCGATTAACCGTACAAATAATCTGATGGACAAGCACTTCAAAATCTTAACATATTGTAATTTTTTTTTTTCTTGAGTTCGAATCTTATTCGTGCCGTTACAGTAAGATGGAGGATAGTTGAATTTTTTTTTTTTTTTTAGATTCTGAGCGGAGCGAATTGTTTTTTTTTTATCCTGCAGTGTACAGATTTTCGACCAGAAGGAGTGCTCCGAAACTTTGTTTCCGGCAGCAATTCGCATCTATAGTTGGTACTTTAGAGAGATCATTTTTCGATTTTCACAATAGTTTTTTTAACGCAACGCGATAAATTACCGACAAATTACGAAAAACCGCTGAAAATAGGATTTCGTCAATATCACGTATAGTTTTTTCGCTATAATTTCGAATATAATCATTCTATTGTCATGCAATTTTCAACAAAATCGTATCTTTCTACTAAACAATTTCAAAAAAATTTTCAAACAGTTTTATTAAATTTTAGGCTATTTATAAGCTATTTTAACACTTTGAGGTTTTTCATTCATAGAACGGTTAATTTTGAGTTTTTTTTTTACTTGAAATTTGGACACGACGTCAGACATATTATATTATTTAAATTTTTGTACAAATCATAGACAAAGTGTATGACACCGAAGCTCCGCTCAGAATCGTTTTGTCGAATGCAATGATTTATCGTTGCTTTCGAATTTCAAATAAAAACAAAACTCCAAAATCTTTATCCCGAGTAATTCACTCAAACGGTATCCACAACAACCCGGCCGCGGCCGGCTACCTTTTTTAATTTCTTAAATTTTGCGCCTGCATGCACCTTTCACCCCTGGCTCTGTTCGCGTGGCCCCGATCAATTTTTTTCATTCATTTTTTTTTACGTTATTTCTAAAAAATGTTCGTTTAGAAAAACGTATTTCGCGCAGTCTTTGAAAATATCGTCGAAAAATATTACGTTCGCCGGGCCACATTCGTGTCGCCTGGTTTATTGGCTCGGGTAGGGTGGGGAAAAAAAAAATTTTGCCGAGTATAATAATATGCGCACGCGGGTTCAACGAATCGTAATTACGATAACGCGAGACGCCTTCGCGTATATCAAAAATAACTCACGCGTGCGTGTTGTAGGAGCGCCAAAACTAAATCGCCGGCGTTAACGCGCAGCGATAGAGTAAAATAAATTTAAATCCAAACAATCGCCGTGGTGTAATAAATATCACGGCGGTGTTCGATAATTAATAAATTCTATTAAAACCTGATCGAATTATATCGTCTATTTCAAATTCCTACGAAAACAAACAAAAAAAGACAATTTTTTTCACCTCCCTAAAACGGCGCTCGTAATCCGCTCGTTACAGAGAACTATACCGTCCAGGACGGCGTTATTATAAAATGTGTATAATATTCGGCAAAGGTTTCCGGTATTGTACAATATAGCTGGTATTGTACCTATTTCGAACGCGCAATAAAACCGATGTCGCCAATCGAACATTTACATAATTCTTCTAATAAAACGGCGAGAATATGCTGCGGGTTTCGTAGCGCGATTCGACGTCCTTATCTCGGCGCGGGGACGTTTAATTTGAATAATCTTTGTTTTCGTACACTGCGCGGATTTTCGCTTCGGAACGACTAAATCCGTTCGTTCCGAGAGTACTTACCCGCAGCATCGCGGTTACGGATACGCTTTATAAAAAACGCCGACAAAAAGGAAATTTTTATTTTTTTTTCCTACTTCTTCTGCTCTCGTGTCCGGAATCACCAAACTAAATGCTATTTCCCCAGTAATTAGCAACGTATATTGCTTCGTTATTTGCTAAAATCAAGTCGTTTTTCGTGCACTTGACTTCCATGTTTGGGCAAATTAATAAATGTTCGGATTTCTGCGTCATCCCACAGTCACACTTATCAACTGCGCTGAAACCCCACTTCACGAGTGCCGCCTTCTTGCACCTGGTGGTTCCCGTTCTAAGACGGTTCTAAGGGTTTTCCATGTAAGGAAGGGTAGCTGGAAACCGGCGGATCCTTCCTCCTTGATTTTAAGTGGGGAGTTGGTCGCATTATCTTTCCACAGGTCAAGACGCCGAGCTTTAGGTTGAGTTTCTAGCTTTTTTCCTACTGTATAAAGTGCGGAAAAATTCTCTACGCGGAAATACGCGTTTACTGACACGTCGCGTTCGGGACTTCCGAATGTATAAGACGCGTGTGTTTAATACGGTGAAAACGTTTTTCTATACGCTTTTGGCCCGGGACGATTTTTAGCCGAAAACCTCTATAAAAAAAAAAAAACACTTGATACACACAATATACGCGTATCGTTATATACCACGGGCGACGCGATTATTTCGTTGTGGCAAAAACTCCGGTAGGAAGTCGTTTCAAAGGGACGTTGGGCAATAATATAAATACCGTCAGGAATTTCGGACGAAATATTGAACGCCTCGAATGTTTTTTTTTTTTAATACCGAATAAGAATGAGAGAGAAAAAAACCGTTTGGTCCGACGACGTACCGCCAATATCTCATATACCTTTCAAAAAGTGCGATCACTCCGCGAAAATCAAAAGGGTGTGTTACACGTCATATTATATTGATTTCTTTGTTTTCTGTCTCGTATAAAATTTTCCTTTTTTTTTTCCACCCGTCACTTTTGCACATTACGCTTAGAATTTTAATAACGTTCAAAATAACTCTTTTTTTTTTTTTATTATTATTATTATTATTATTATTATTAATAAAACAGAAAATAAATAAAGAATAAAAAGTGTATGAGAAAAAAAGAAAAAATTATAAATTAATATTCGTAAATATATTTATATAGGTATCCGTAAATAAACAATAAAGCCAAAGAATATTACGCAAAATAAAGAAAAAATATATAAAAGTTGTTGTCTTAAGTGTGTTTATTTACTACTGGTTTCGACAAAAAGTCATCATGAGGTATTAAGCAAAAAGAAAAATACGACAGTGGAAAAAAATAAAAGTAAACAAATTACATAGAGAATATTATAAATAAATAAAAAGTTTTAAAAAAAATTGTATAATAATAGTGTATTCAAAAAATCATAAAAAAAAAAAAACTAAAAACCGCAAAGAAATGTTGTATATAACGAAAACAACTATGGCATGTTATTAATATTGTTTAATTTTTAATGATATGAAATGTTATTTTTAAAATCTGTTTGTATATTTAAAATATTTTAAATTTATTGTGTTTAATTTCTTTATAAATATGTAGTTCATCCAAAACAGAATTGATATAAATATTATGTTTTATGTTTAAAATGACTAACTAATTATCTATATTAAAAGTAATAAAATGATTGAAAACAAAACAGAAAATAAATAGGTAAAGAAAAAATGTATAAAATAAAATATATATATATATATATATTATTAAAATTAATTCTCGTAAATAATTGTATTATTTATAATATAGTCTATAGATAATGACTTATATATATTTATAAAGAAATTAAATTAATAAATTTAAAATATTTTAAATAGGTATACAAACATATGATAAAAATAATAATATCACATCGTCCTTTTCATTATACACACAATTTCTTTGCTGTTTTAAATTTTTTAAGGTTTTTTAATATATTATTTTTATACACTTAATTTTTTTTTAGATTCCGAGAGGAGCGATGAATCTATTGTTTTTACAATGATGTTTATTTTTTATTTTTTTTTTTTTTTTCTATCCTGTGTACAGACTTCCGACCAGAAGGAGTGCTCCGAACTCATCGGTCACAGTTTGTTTCCGACAGCAATTCGCATCTAGTTGGTACTTTAGAGAGGTCATTTTTCGATTTTCTCAAAAGCACTTATATTATATAAAATATATATATATATATATATATATATGTACAAATATATTATTATTATTATTATTAGCTGTTTTATGTTTTGAAATATTCAAATAAAAATACCTCGTGTCAAGAGACGAATTTTTTAATATCAGTTATTTACAACGTATATTGGATATCTGAAAAAGCGGGTTTGTGATGATCACATAATTTTAACAGCGTTATAAACACGAATACTGTAATAAACTTTATAACACCTTATTCGCTATCCATCAATTTATAACCAAATCAAGTCTGGAAATTTAAAATGTATCGTTGTATTATTATTATTATTATTATTATTATTATTATTATTATTATTATTATTATTATTATTATTATTATTATTATTATTATTATTATTATTATTATTATTATTATTATTATTATTATTATTATTATTATTATTATTATTATTATTATTATTATTATTTCGGTGAAAACAGTAGAAAGAAAAAAAAAATTAAATAAAATTCCGTCACGGCCCGGAACAAAGAACGGAAAAGCCATTTGTTTAAAAAAAAAAAACTCGCCTAATATTAAAATTCTCTTTACTCGTTGGCTGCGCATTACGCGCCGTGGCCGAGTGGTTATAATCGTAACCGTAATCCAGTACACTGTTATTGTGGTCTACGTCGCAAATACGATATTATGTTCTTCGCATCAGTGTCATCGCCGCCGCCGTCGCCGCCGCCGTCGTTATGCGAACGGTATTTCGCGTCATGAATAAAATTATAATAAATTATCGACTCGCGGTTTCCGTAGGCGGCGAATCGGATGGGCTGATGAGAAGAGAGTGAGAACGGCCGGGTCTGTGGTGGTGGAAATTATAGGTCGGGTTGAATCGTTCGTCGGTCACACATAAATACTGGTGGCCGCGAGGGGAAGGCACTGGGTAGGGGTAAGCGAGAAGAATATTGGCGTCGACGGCCCTCCCCTCCGGTAAAGCACACTACCCGGGGTTGCGTTCGAAAACTCGAGTTGACTATAATAGTCGTTCGAGAAATCAGAATCAACTCTACGACCACCGTTCGAAAACGTCATGTTATTCACTCCGAGTCAACTCTTGTTACCCGAATGAAACAGGTAGGTTGTTCCATAGACATATAATATATATAGACCGCGATTAGAGAAAGAAGTACGGAGCAAAGATATGTGCGAGAGAGAAAGAGCCATTTGAGGTTTTTTCGTGGATGAATAAATAATCATGTATCACCATTCGGATATCTTGCTGCCACGATTTTGTTTTATCGTCCATGAAAAAAACCTCTTCTGTCTCTCTCATAGACCTATTAACTATAGTCAACAGGTCCATGGTCTCTTTCGCACATATCTCGGCTCTAGTGCGTTACTTGTGATACACTGGTCGTTCGCGGTCTGTACGTATATTATAATATGTCTATGGGTTATTCGTTACTGCACTGACGATAATTCTCATCATATGCAGATAACAAGTAATTTTCCTTTATGAAATAAACGGCCAGCCGAACAGTCTTTATATTGTATCACGACGTTTCGTTTAGCCATCATGCAAGTTACAGTTAAAGCTAAAAATCGACAATTAATTAGTATATATATATATATATATATAATTTAAAGAAAATATTGTGGAATATATTTTCAATCACTTATCAAAAAACCTTGTCATATTATTTGTAATCGTTCGGGGTTTTGGAGTGAAACAAAAGAGTGGAGTTAAAGAAAGAGTGATCTCGATTAAACTCTACTCCTATCAACTTCACTCTACTCCAACTCATGTCTCAGAAATCGTCTGGCAAACAAAACGTTATTTGCGCCCACCGCGGTTCGTGTAATGGAACCGGCGGCCTTCCCGAGCTTAAAACTGCGCACTTACCTGTGTGTGTCTCACACACCGCTATCGCTCACCATCCAAGCCTCACCACGACGAAGCTCGCTGCCGGGTTTTGCGTCCGGATGCGGTTCCTTTGTGTTTACCGGAACAGCGCTTTCCGCCGTTTTCGTCACGCACAAACGCTTTCTTTTTGTGTGTGTGTGTGTGTCTTTTTCGCCGTCCCTTTTTTATCGATTACCCCGTTTCGTTGATTTCTTCGATCATTTCAATCAGTTCATTGTCGTTCGGCACATCATCTTCCCAACATTTTTCCCATTCGGTACGACGGGAACTTTTAATCTGGTTGAGAATATCTTTAACTAAGCCAAAGTTTAAATTAGATAATTTTCGGTAAACAGTGTTTTATCTAGATGAATTTTCACTTATCTTGTCTCAACGCTGGGCCTATAGCGCACAATAATAGGCCCTGCACCGTACAGTCTTGCGAGCCGTACGTCCGATATTTACGCGGACTTCGCAGACACGGACCGAGAAAAATATTTGTCCTCGTGCAGTTGTCTCCGCATTAATCGAAGGTCGCGCAGACGACATATTGTAAAGCGTATGGAGCACGACGGCGGGTACTGCAAGGGAAAGGGTAGGAAAATAAAATTCTAAGCCACCCGACGTTTTACAAAAAAAAAAAAAAAAAATGTAAATCGAGTAGTAAAAAGGAAACGTTTACTTTACCCAATATTTGTTTACTTTGAATATTCTGCGGCATTGCGTATTATTGACGTATCCAATTTTTTTTCCACCATTTATATTTTCTAAATGAATTCTTTAACGATATTATTTTTAGTTTTTTTAACGTTCAGTGTATTTTATCGAAACAAACAATCGACGAAAACGCACCGTAGCGTTTTATTTATTTTATATTTTTTTTTTTTATTATTATTATAATCGTAGTCGACGAATTCAATAATTAAACATTTATTCGACGGAGGAAAAAAAAACAAATTCGTTTTGTTTGACGCGCACACTACCGCAGAGGAAACGTTTGCCGGAAAATATTTCGAATTTTACCAATTTCAATAATATCCAACACGTATATGTATAGAATTTTTCTTAAAAATATCTCTATGAAAGTGTTAAATGACATTGAATCACGCTGTGTTCCCGTGTCTGGTGCTGTACACGTTAAAACGTTCAATACAATAATTTTTATCGTATCAATCGTAGTCTATCGAATACATTATTATGAATTATACGTTAAATAGTAATGAATAAAAAAAAAAAAACAGTAGAATTTCACCGGCAACAAAACCCTTTACTGTACCGGTATTAGTAGAAAATCAAATTACGTATGGTGTGTATAGGAAATAATTCGAGTATGAAATCTTTTGATTTTTTTTTTTTAACATTTTTTTTTTTTTTTGTATCAAATAATACAAAATCTATCGATCAAACGAACTTTATAAATGCGTTGATTCGTTTTGTTATTAAAAATTATAATCATTGTTTCAACGGATCGAATACTACGGTTGTAAATATATTACTACAATTTAAATAAAAATTAAATAAAATCCGTCGTGCAAACGTTCATTGTATAAAACGAATCGTTCAAAACAATTAAATACATAAATCGCTCGTCTTTTTAAGTACCTATATATATATATATATATTATAGTCTATGTCGTGGTTTAAGACATTTTTTTGATAGAATTTACATTATTTCAGCAATCGCGTTTAAAATGTCTGTTAGCTCGTCAACTACGGATACATAAACTGATCGTTTATCGATTTCGATCGACAAAATCGTAACCCTGCTATAGAAAAAAAAACACATCGCTTCGTGAAGAAGCCCAATTCGGGCTTTACTCAGATATGTATATTAGGACTTTTGTTTAAAGAGAAAAAATTTATAACACCTCACACTATTGTGTGACACTACAGTCGAAATTGTAATATTGCCTTGTGGCTTGAGCTACTTTATATAGTACTCAAATAAAACAAGCATTATAATAAGGGACATTAAAAAAAAAATTTTTTTTATTAATCATGTTTGTGTATGTAATTCCAATTTTTGAAACAAAATTAATCCAAACATTTTTAACTGCCCAATCGCTAAAAAGAAATATTATGTCAATTTCAGTGATCGACAAGTGGTTAACGAAATGAAAATGCGAGAAATTAAAAGGAAACTGAATCAATACAGCGGAAGAGTGATCTGAAACGAGAAGACAATTCGGTATATCAGTATTCGTTATTATTATTATCAAAAGAACCGACTCTAATGGAATATGTTTAAAAAAAAATAAAATACGTTTAAATTTTAAACCAATACGAGTAGATTATTATAGGTAGTAGGTACTCATAAATTATTATTTTTATTGTACTATTTCACTCATTTTTTAAATTAATTATCATCAAACGTCATCATTTTTATGTTTTCAATAATATAATTTAAATTTATTTTTAAACGATGTTTTTATATTTGTATTGAGTTTTTTTTAATTTTTGCGGTATCGTACTGTTTTTGTGCGCGGTAATGGAAATTAACTTCTATTTTATTATAAACAAATATCTGATCATAATTTTTTTTTTCCGATATACTTATACAAGTATATTATTCGGTTATTCTATATAGTTTATGGTTTCTGTACGCAATTACCCTTATTATTGTCTGCCATGGCTGTCTACGTGGTACTAATATATTAATATTATGAAATTAATTTATCAAACGGTTATCAATTGGTTTTGAATTCTTAAATTTAATATATAATATTATTACTGTGTTTTATATACGGTAACATTTTAGAGTCGCCTTCCTTTTTTTTTTTTAATAATAATACTTTATGGTCCACCCTCTACGACCAAGTGTCTGCACACGCCTGTGCTCGTACGAACGCCATGAAAATCGATAATATTTCGGTTTAAGTATTTCTCGACTTGCTTTGAAATTCGACGTGATATAAAAAAAATAATAATAATAATAATAATATCGTTTAATTTTATACACCTAACTATATAATCTAAACTTGTTTAAATGACGTTACCTCTCAAAAGTGTATCCCTTCCTTTCGTAACTATACTATTTTAAGTAACGATTTCGATATCAGACTATAAACCATAACTTGTAAAATAAACGAGCAATATAATAATGTAACATTTATTTAATCGTTCATTTTTAAATCGTAGAAAACTTTCCTTCTAGTTTATATTTTCAGATGGAATAAAACACAATGTGTACCGTCCGAATTTATATCCTCATGTCCGTATATCAATACGACCAACTTTAATATTGCTTTTACAAATATCGTTTAACATACCGTCGTTTTATACTCGATCACGTTTTTATGACCAAGTCGATTGTCGTGTAAAAATAATAAAATTTCTAAAATAGAAACTAATATATTAAGTCATAATAATATATTAGTTTATTTGGCGCATTAAAACTAAATAAAATATTATATTTTCACGTATTGGATTATTATTTTTAAATCTTAATACGAAGTATGTTTTAGGGTTTGTAATGGGATTGGACAACTACGTTTTACCGTTTCCACTGTATGTCTTTGTAAATGCACAGATATGTATATCTAATTAGCTAAAATATTATTATAATAGCTAATTAATAATAGCTAATAGCTAAAATATTTTCTTTATAATTATAATTTCAATTTTTTTTTTTAAACACTGAAAATACGTACAGTGAATATTTGATTTTTCTAAAAAGCCTTAGTATCACACGCGTTCGTACAAACTAAAAATTATTATTTTCTAATTAAATTTTGTAGGAACGAACAACGAACCTAACTACGAGTTCACGCTTTTCGATATCTGCTAATATGAACGTGTAGGTACGTACGCAATATTATAATTATTTATTTTATTAATATTGTCAAATTGTTTTCATTTTAATGATGATCGATGATAATATATTTTCATTTAAGAATTTCCAGTTATCGATTTTATATTAGTAAGTATACTAACATGGATACATTATTATTATTACACTGATTCTAACAATTCCTATTATTTTTTTATGACATTTTTGCCGTTTTCTTCGTTTAATTTTCTAAACAATATTTTTTTATTCATAATTTTTAATTACAAAAGTCACAACTCTTATTTATATATAGAATATACATTTTTTTTCAGTTTATTCCAATATAAATATTATAACATAATTTTATTTCTTTTTTAATAATGTGCTTTATATCTAAAATCGTACCTTATAATTTTGTATAAATAATATCATTGCGTATTATATTATGTATTAATTTGTTTATCTAAACCTATAGTGTCGCACATAACTATAGAAAAACGCTGTAATTACAGTTGTAAAGTCGTAACCGATTCAAAATATTTAATTTCCTACTACGTACGCATAATATATCAACGAATAAGTATATCATATAATATTATATTACAACTTTTTTTTTTCCTCTTTAATATTATCGATAATATTATACGTGTATGTTTTAGCTTAGAATTTCTTTATTTGATTAATTTCGAGGTTTTAGTGTCATAAAGTTTGAGGAAATGCAAAAAGGGGTTTGAAACTGTCAGAACTTAATACCGAAATTGTCAACACAACTTCGTGAACTTTGATGTAATTATAAACTTGGTACAATATATAAGATAAGATTTTTTTTTCTTTTTCAATTATTTTCTACGGAATAATAATTATCAATATTTTTATGACAATTTGAAATTCATTTTACGATGAAAATCGTATTAAAATTATTTTTAACAAATTATAGTAGTTATAAAATCAATATAATCCGTAGACGTTTTTTTTCTTTAAAAAAAAAAAAAAAAGGTAAAACTCATAACGTTATGGCTATCCATAAATAATCAAAAAAAAATATTTTAGAGAGAATTTTAAAAGTTTATATTTTACACTTCAGTTAAATCATATTACGTTAAATTGACTTCGACAAGCAAACCAAAACGAAATATGTCTAAATAAATTGTTATTGAACAGCATTTTTTATTTTTTTTCAACATTCAATTTAAATAATTATCTTTTTACTCCATCGTAATTTCATAAATATAATTGCTCTATATTTATACTGTTTATTTAATTGCCTTTAAAAAGATTTATGTTGACTCGAACACTGCAGCAGGTACACTCGAATAAATCTCATTATCTCTATCATATGATGTACGGAATAAATACCCTATAGGTGTTCTCATAATTCCGTTCTGAGAATTTGCACTTCATATTTATGAGTTTGAGTAAAAAAATATGAAAAGTTTAAAACTCGACATTTTTCAATAAAAATATATTCGTAAATCTGTTGTATTATTAATATGAATTCTGTTGAATTGCCTTCCGACGTATAATAACGGAATAAATGAATGAAAACGCAACGTAACATAAAATTAATGCATTTTAAAACTGTTTATTACGATACTTGGTAATTTTATTTTTATTTTTAACATGATGGTTAAAAATGAATAATATTTTTTTAAACCTTTTCCAATACATAAAAAACATATTATTATATTTAAACTCTGGTAAAACTTTATATATATATATATTTATCACATGCGCTATACTAATTTATATGTTTATTTACGTTTTTCGATTGTATTTCCTCGGTCAATACTAATAAGCGTACCAGCAACGGTGATCAACGAATCTATAGACGTTCTCGCGTCATCACCGATCTCAATTCAGGTCTTTGAGTTTAGAAAAAAGCTCTCTCGCAAGAGCATATCGTTCGGGGATCGTAACATAAGGTTTCAGGGATTTATAGAAAAATAAGAAAAAAAAACGTATTTTTACACCCGTCGTCGTCGTTTAGGAAATTTGATCGTTTCGATATATCGCCGTATTTTAACGAACACGTTAATACGGCATATTCTTAAATAAATTTTTTTTTTCTCTATAATTCAACACATTAACAGTTTTACTACACTGCGGTATCCAAACTATATTTTACACAGCCCCTAGAATATTTCTGTCGATAAATCAGCGTATCAGTATGACAATATTTACGGACGTTATTCGAATATAGAGATTTCGAGAAATCGAGTAGTGGCGCTCGACGTATTTTGAGAAAGGACAAGCGTTTCGTTCACGTGCCGTGTAACGAACTGACAGTGCGCGCAGCAAAGCCTCTACACACACGGTATCGATACATGGATTTTCTGCGAAACTAAGACGTTTGACAACGCAGAATCACTGGAGCCCACCGGAAACGTTTCGAATCCAATGATCACGATTTGGATACGTGCGGTGGTATCCAAGTCGAGTTACCACAACACACACACACACACTACGTGCGGTAAAAATTCCCGACATAGCCGAAGGTTTCGGTACCCGCAATTAGATACCGCGTCGCGTGTTTCGGTTCCGCGAACCGAAAATATCTCTCGGCCAGTTTCACAGAACTAATACAATAATACGTAACCGCCGCGGCAGTAGTTCGAGCCGGGTGAATAAAAATGATAATAAGCGTTAAAAAAAAAAAAATATCTCCTCCGGTCCAGCGCATTTTCGATTTTCGTTGTTATATCGACATTCGCCGAGAGTCGGATGTACGGAATAAAATAACGGCGTTTTGCAATTTATTTTTGGATTATGAAAACCGGCGGCGGTATTGCGGACCGAACGTCCGAATTTTAAGTGAAACGTTTTTGCGCTTCAATCGGTGACGAATTGAAAAACGAACAAAAAAAAAAAATGGTAGCTTATAAACGGGTAAATAAACGAATTATTTGGACGTAAAGATTTTTAGAGTTTTTTTTTTTATTACTACGCATTTGAAAGCAATGATAAAAATAATAATAGCGTTCAACAAAACCTAGCCGAGGTTCGGCGTAATATATTTTTTTTAATATATATACAGTGTGTAAACGATAATTGGATACACCTAATATTTTTGCGTAGAACAATGCAATTTGAATTCTGTTTTTTTAGATGGAAGTTATACTTAATAATACACGTTTTTATGGTCTCTGAACTCAAATCTGTTCATTATACTCGCGCATGCGCAATGCAACTTTTTTTTCTTAAATGGCAACCCCCACTTTTGAGCACAAATTATTTTTTTTCATATTTTTTTATGAATTTTAGTGGTTCAACCAACTTTATATGTCCAAAATTGAATGAATTACAGCGATTTAACGAAAAATATCGAAAATTACGCGATTTTCGTTTTTGTCCCCTATTACTCTGAAAAAAACGGTCCTAGACATTTGAAAACTTCCCCTTCTAATTTACTAAAGTTTTATTTCATTTTGAACTACCCACTGTACAAATTTTATGTAGATCGGACAAACCAATTAGGTTAAATAAGCATAATTAAGTTAAAATTTTTAAAAAAAGTTGCATTGCGCATGCGCGAGTATAATGAACAGATTTAAGTTCAGAGACCATAAAAACGTGTATTATTAAGTATAACTTCCATCTAAAAAAACAGAATTCAAATTGCATTGTTCTACGCAAAAATATTAGGTGTATCCAATTATCGTTTACACACTGTATATACTCGTATATACAGTGATTGATTTAAGTCGGCAGCTCCATTCTTCATATATCGCTAACTATATATATATATATATATATAGACAATACCAGATATTATTATCCAACGGAATAACACGCTTTGTCGAAAAACTCAAGTCGGCAATAAAACAAAAAAATTGTGTTCGTAGATTATTTCACTCGAAACGGCCTATGTCGTATAATATTTTTAGCCGTTAAAACTAATAAAAAAACAAAAATTCCTTTTTGTCACTGTTAAACGGCTCGACGTCCAATAATTACTAAAAATAACACATAATCGGAAGACATTTTTTTGAAAATATTGTTTTACGTACACATTTAGTGCAGAGTTGGTGTAAATTTCAAGAGTCTAGGACCATTATTTTCGAAATGCCGGCAAAATACAATATAATAAGTGTTTAGAAATATCACGTTTTTACCGTTTGTAACGAAAATTATTGGTAGTTTTTTTTTTTTTTTTGAATCGCGTTTAACAACTATTGGGAAAATCGAAAAACGACAGTTTATAAAAGGTACAACTCCGGCAAAAATCTGCTACCGGACAATCGGTACGGGGTATAATGATCGGACGAGCACGTGTACAAGTCGAAAATTTATGCACAGAAAATAAAAATATATATATATATCGTTGTTATGCTTGGCGTAGTCAAAAAATCCAATCGTACGAGTAGTAATGGAAGAAAATCGTACTGGAAAAAGACCGCTGAGAAGACCACGTTTGAGACGGGAGAACGTAGTAAGGAAGGATGTGAAAGCGTTAAGAGGATGTTCAGTGGCGGCTCTAGCTTTTAATTTTTTTTTGGGGGGTCAAAACATAATTTTTTTTTTTTTGGGGGGTCAAAACATAATTAATGTATATTATACAAAAAAAATAGAAACTTTATATTATATACATACGAAATTTCATTTGCTTTCTATTTATACAGTACAATTAATAACACAATATTATTTTAATGGTGACAAAAAAATTAAAAACTAAAAATACATTAAATATAAATAAATATTCTACAAATTATTACGGAAAACCGTTAAAAATGGGATTTCGTCAATATCACGTAGGTATAGTTTTTTCGCTACAATTTCAAAAATAATAATTATTCTATTGTCTTGAAATGTGTCAACAAAATTGTATCTTTGTACTATACGACTTCAGAAAAGTGTTCAATATAATAGTTTCATTCGATTTTAGGCTGTTTATAGCTATTTTAAAATTTTTACGTTTTTCATTCATAAAACAGTTGTGTTTTTTGACTCGAAATTCGGACAAAACGTCAGACACATATTGCTTTTAATTTTGTACAAAAAAATAGACAAAAAGTGTATTACACCGAAGCTCCGTTCAGAATCGTTTTGTCGAGTCGTAACAATAAGGTAATAACCGAATTAGAAAATCCTTAATTCCCAAAAGTGGCAATCGTCGGCGGCGACCGGTTTCCACCACGCCCGAGTCAAACCGTGCTACGTTAGCGCGTACACAGCGAAATATTCAGTGACTATATTATTACGAATACGCGGTACGATCGCATTAATTTGGGTAACGCTCTATAATACTGGCACGTTTTCGTCCGCCGCCGAAGCTCTTTTTTAAGGAATCTGTGGGGGGACCCCTAAAGCCTCTACTGAGGGTGTTTAGACTGGAGGATACAGGCGACGGGCAGGGAAAATTGGTGGCGAGGTCGTGTGTCGGGATGGTCCTAGGGGCCGATTTACCTGTAAGAAGAAGAAGATGTAAAACCGTTATAGCTTCATCGTTTCACTCGGAATTTAAAATTAAATTCCGCACGATATTGAGAACATATCAATCCGGATTTAATACCGAATATTCGAGCGGACGTACTATTATTATCGGTGCTTCCATAATATACCGATAATATTATAATATCGTTTAATATTATTACGATTGCGTCGTCGTTAATATCATACACTCGTAATTCACAATAAATCATACGCGTATACTATAATACGTATATCGTATACCTACCGACCCCCGCCGAATTGAATATTGTGAACGTATTGCTGCGGTGTTAGGCGTGCGCGGCTTTCAAAATAATATATATATATATATATATTCCAGCTATTGTTGTGCACTACTATAGAAATCGGAGAACTGCTTTTAAAATATTGCCGCCAACCCCTACCCGGCCCCACAATAAAACTCACACCCAATTATTGTAATCATTTGATTATCGTATTGAAAACATTGTTTGGAAAATTGTCGTTTATGAAAATAAAAAGTGTTATAACGTTTCGGTGAAAAAACGCGTGATATCACTGTCCATTCGGCCGTTCGCAAACGTTTGGCGTGCAACGCAAAATTTCAATTCTCGCCTTCTGTGTAGCGTTCTGCCTTTGTTTATTCGTTTTACGTTTCAAATACTATATTCTATAGTAACCGCTAACTCCTATGGTCTTTACTGAACTATACGCCAGGGATCGGTAATAGGCGGCCCGCGGAGAAGAAATGATTGAATCGCCAACAATTATATTAGTTCTTTAATGCTGGTATTCGCTCATACAATAGACTAATAGATCTTTTTTTTTATAACGCGTATAAAAATAAATACATTTATTAACTGATATAAAGTTTTTCCTGCCCTCGAACACTTTTTTTCAAAATTCTCTGGACCTCCATAGAAACTAATTGCAGCCGACCGGCGACCCCTGTTATACGCTGTATATACGTACATTATATAAATGTCTGGAAATTAACGAAGATCGTCTAGTGTCCTCTACGATTTGCTGCACCGCAAACGAGAAATATCGAGTCTTTTTTTTTTTTTAGAGGTGGGGGAGAATCAAAAAGAACGAAATACGTTATATTAAATAACGACTTACCTCCAGGTTCCTGAGTATTGGCGAAAACGATTTTTAACATATACCCGTACGCAGTAGCATACTTTCGATTACTCACCGCGGAGAGTTTAAAATAAAACGTTAAACGATTTTATATAATATTTCGTATTAAAATTGAGTTCTAATAATAAATCAATAAACAATTTAAATTATTTAACATAATAAAAATTACCTACCATTTTGTTCTGTAGTCATTATATTATAGTATCATAGTTTTTTTTTTACGTTATTATTAATTCCCGATAGATTAAATAAGTATTTGTGTACTAGTGAATTTTAATAAAAATATTTGTATATTGAATAGTATATACCTTAAAAAAAGAAGTTACAAAAACTATTTATAAAGTTATTATAAGTTGAGTGATGTATTACGCGGTGAAATTTAAAAAAACCAATTTTTAAAACTCATTTTAAATATATTTATTTACGAGGTAAAAAAAGAAATGAACTAAATTATTTTTTATAAGAACAATTTTTTTTTTTTTTTTTACATTACGCTAATAAAAATGTAAATGCAATAAGAATAGTCCTACGTTTCATTTTTGTTCTTTTTGTAATAATAATATGTACTAACGAGTCATCGTCAATTCGAAATAATTTTGAAATTTATTATTCGTTATATTATATATGTTCACTACTTCACAGGAAACTGCTTTCGAATTCATCAGTCGAAATTTCTAATGAAACATCATAATGACAATGAAATAATGCAGAAAATGGAATAATTGTGAAATAAAATTTTGAATATCGATAAACATATAAATATCGTATGTGCCAAACGGTTTTAGATTGAAGCGAACATGTGTGAAGAGCTGACAAGATACCGATGAAAAAGATGAAAAATGTGACGATCAAAAAATTATCCGGGAAACGAGCAAACGACCACGCGATAGGCCGCAACAACTATGATCGTTAAATAGAGTAAAGCAGGATAACAGAGCAGTTGATGAATCAGCGAGACAGTAAGATATTTTTAGACAGAAAAAAATGGAGGAATTTAGTTTAAGCCGCTAAAAGCCTTAAAGGTATTGTGAAGCAAAATATATATTTATATTCCTATAGATAAGATTATAACACAATTCTGTTCGATTTTGCATCTGAATATTTATAAATGTAACTATTAAAAAAAATATTGTGTGTATTATATACTCGTAATGTATATTATATATTAATGCAAATTTTGTTATTTTCTCATATAAATACATTGGACTTTTATTCTCTGTTAATTAAAAAAAAATAAATTCTACTTTTTTTAGATACTATAATAATGGTTTAGAATATTTGTAATTATATGTAGAGCAGGATGACACCTTACCCCACATTTTTTGTCTCCGTCTTAAGGGGACGTTCTACCTGACTCAGTTATCTTTGTCAACTTGTTGACATGTAACACGTAACATAGTAAAATCTGGTTTCGTTTTCCAATATTGTGAGTAATTGGTTTATTTTTGGACATGATGAACTATGATATTAATTAATAAAAATAACATAATCTATGACATGTAGGAATTATGTTTTCGATAAATTGTATTTTTAGTTTTTTACAAGTGCATAAATACCGTGATAGTCAAATTATAAATATTTGGTTTAAAATTTAATTGATCGAAAAAGTAATTCCAACGTGTCATAGATTATGCTATTTTTATTAATTAATATCATAGGTCATCATGTCCAAAAATTAGTCAATTACTCGCAATATTGGAAATACGAAACCAGATTTTTACTATGTTAGGTGTGTGTCAGACAAAGACAACTGAGTCAGGTAGAACGTGCCCTTAACACGCAGTATTGAGTACAGTAAAATTATTGTAATAGATAGAATTTAAATTGTAGTGTTTTTAATAAGTATACAGTTTAATGTGGCAGATTTTTAAACAGCAAATTATTTTCGAGAGATTTGGCGTGTCCTTTTTTATCAAATGCCGTTTAATATAGGAGTTATGCCTATTATTTATTTTTTTTTTTTTAAGGAAACTTAAAACGCTGTTATAAGACAATATTTTATAAAAAATGTACAATACCCTTCAAAAAAAATTATCTTTTTAAAATTTGGCGTTTCGTACTTAAACTCCGAATTTAGTGTAAAAGCCGTAACAGTTTATTATGACGTCGTTTTGCTATGATGTCATTTAAAAGGAAAAAGGAAACGCGCGCAAAACGTCCTCTTATATGATTTACATGTATGATTATTTATTTGTCCTTAAAAAAAAAAATGGTATCCAACTACACCAGTTCAAGTACCTTATACCATTTGTGTATAGTATTCTATACGAAAATACAATTATCCACCTCCGATATAATGATTTAAATTGTATAATTTTTTTATTAATAATCAATTATAATAATGACTATCATAACACAAATTCTATAATAATTGTTCGTTTTACCTAAATATACGATTCGACATAATATGTAGCTTCTTATCGAGTAAAATATTGTATGACTTAAAATTTAAACATTATTGGCTAACGTGATTTCGACAGCTCAAAAATTATAAGTTATCAATTTTGTCTTTGACAGTATTAAAAAAAAAAAACCCAATAATGTTATGAATAATAATTTTGGATAGGCTATGACGTGACGCGTCGTTCCCTCGTTATTACTTTTAGCGGGATTAACAAAATAAATATGCACATTAGACGTCAGGAGTATTTTTTTTTTACCGATTAGTCTATAATACTGCAAAGTAGTTCCGCTCGTATTACTTTTTTTTTTTTGTTTTATTATTTTACCAATAATAATTTTTTGTATCACAAACTAAAATGGAAGAAAAAAACAAATAGGTATGTATATACAGAGTCATTCAGAAAAAAACTATACACTTTTAAAAATATGTATTGCGTAGTCATGATTTATGTTACCTTAACTAGTATTCGTATTTCTAGGAACTTCAATATCTGTAGTTTATTTTAGTAAAAATGTTGTCAATTAAAAACGATATTAGTATAAGAAAAAATGCCGTACAATACGGAATAACACGTGTTTATATAGTCTAAATGTATTATAAAACCAACAGTTTTGTGACAACACAACGACAGTTTCACCGTGAGTTTTCGATTAATGATTCACAAAACAGATCAGTCGTTTCTACTTTAATCAAAAAATTTGAATCTACCGGAAGTTTTCCAGATAATAAAAAAGGCACACTATTGTTGGGGTGAAAACTGCGCGCATTGAACCAAACACTGAAAACGTGAGATTAGCAATTGTGCAAAGCCCACGCAAATCAATAATACTACTTTCACTAATAGAGGGTGTAGCACAATCTTCAACTACGAGAATCGGGAAAACTAAGAGAATTAGGTGAATCATTAATCGTAGTCGAAAACTGACGGCGAAACTGTCGTCGCGTTACCACAAAATGTTTGGTTTTATAATATTTTTTGTCCGTAAACACGCGCTATTCCGTATTGTGAGGCATTTTTTTCAGCATACCTAATATAAATTTTAAATAGACAAAATCTTTACTAAAAATTAAACTAAAATCATTGAAGTGCCGCGAAATACGTTTTTAGATACGACTACGAATTACAGATCTTTAAAAGTGTAGGGGTTTTTTTTTCCGAATGACCCCGTACATAATGTGTGTATAACGAAAAAAATCGTTTAACTTTATATAGCGTATCGTTAAAGAAATATTATATGCATACGTAATTGAATTATTGTTTTACTCTTTTTTTATGTTGGATATAAGAAGAAAGATTATCTCTTGAAAGCTTGCTAAAGCTCACCTTTTTTTTCTTATTCCAAATATTTCAAATATCACGAGTAGTAATCTGATTCGGAAATATACGTTTTTAAGGTATTGCTTTGTACCTACAATAAGCATATATATTATACGTATAGCAATTATATTAAATTATTTTCCAGACTTTTACCTATATACTCGATTTTCGGTGTAATACTTAACGGATAACGAATTTGAAATATTCGTACATCAACACAAAAAATATCACATCATAGGCTTTGTATGGTTACCAAATAAAACATTAATTATACTTTTTTCACTAATCGAATTACCAGTCTTTCAATTTTATGTCGACTCATTTTAAATACCTTCAAAAATGTTTATAATTAAAAATAGACAATAGTATTAGTTCAATCGCACAATATTACGCGTTAACGAATGAATGAATTAAACATTTTGAACGTGGCGAAAAACGATGTGAAAACTGAATTTCAATGTTCATTTTGTTTTAAGACTTACTTGTTTACTTTCCATTTGGAGAAGGCTCGTGTTGTAATAACAGTGTTGAATTGGTGTTGTTCGAGCGACAGCAGCATGATGGCAATTGTGGCTCGTATTATTATTATTATTTGTTTTTTCGTTAGGCCTTCGAATATTTCAAGCCTATAAAATCAACTAGTATTCCTTAATATGATATAATTATTCAAAATCTATAATATGTATAGATTAAAAACGAGAAAAAACAATTATTTAGTGCCCGTCGAATAGTTTAAAATTATATTTACGTTTCATAATACTGCAATGGAAATAATAAGCTAAAAATGCGATAAATTATAGCGAGACATTCGTTTAACTGTTGTGTTTGGTTTGGGCTAGTATTAATTAAAACAAAATTTCATGGAACGATAATATTCAAATGTTCAGTGAAATTTTGCTTACAAAATAATTTTCTAAATTTGACCTATTGAGTACCTTTGCATACATATGTATATAATCTGAGAAAATTCATACTCGTATACGAATCGGTTTCCCAGACTGCGAATTTCACTTCGTGTGCAAGACATTATGATCTGTAATAGAATATTGTTTTCACCCGCTACAATAATTCCTTGGATGTCTAAAAATGTCGACCTATGTTATTTTTACTCTTCACCCTGGAGTTTCAATAATGTTTTAGAAAAACGTTAACGAACGGTACACGATCCTCGGCTAATTTTACGCCTACAATAAAACGTTTGATTCGATAATATTCTTATGCCCCCTGCAATATAATTCTAGAATTAATTATTTCACTCCCCATCCCATACGCCGAAAACAAAGTTCTAACGATGTATTTGAATACACGCATATAATTAATTTTCAATTTTAATTAAATAAAAATATCGTATTGTATTTACATATCACTCGCGTATATAATAACAACATTATACATATATACAAATAATGTTTGTGTGTGTGTGTGACCCGAAAACTGAATCATCATTATAATCCAATATCATGTACAACGTCTAAAATTCCCGACCAACGTATATGACATAAACTCCGCTTGAAAAATTATGATAAATAATTTTTAGATAGGTAGGTACTAACTGTTTATTTTACCCGGCTTCGTCCCGAGAATAATAAATAATATTTTTCAATTTAAAATTTTCACATTACCATCATATCTGTGTGTGTGTGTGTGTTCTTCGTTTATTTATTTAAATATATACGTATAAACATATTATTTATAAATTATAATATAAAATTATGTCACTACAAAATGGTGTCTAAAATACGGTCACACGAACAAATGACTAAGAAGCGTATTTCCAACAAATCTTTGTAAACGACGAGAAATTGGTAGAAACATGAGCAACACTGCGTCTAAGGGTACGTGCCCCGGGCACTAATCATAGTGGGACGCAAATTTCAAATTATTCATTCACTTACTAAAAAATATTTTTTTCCTTAATTTATAAGGGCGGTAAAATCATGTTATGCCCCGAGTGACATAATTTGTAGATCTACCCGCTGGATCAGTGCCGCAACTACCGGGTGAGCAAAGTGTGCATTGCACACCAGCCCCGGACCCTCAAAAAATAATTTAGGCCTCCAAATTGACCATCCTCCCCGAAAGTTTTAGTATATGATAAGTATTTGATTTTATAATAAAAGGTTAAAATTTGTACATATTTACTATAATCGATGTATGATTAATAATTAATGATAATAATAATAAATATACATTTTCACATTATTCAAGATTTGTCATGAAATTTACTTATTCAATAACCAATGGCGTAAGTGCGCACAACCACGGTTTGTCTAAGGAGTTCGATTTCAAACATAAAACAATCTTTAATAGCACATTTTAGAAAGAAAATTTAAATTTAATAATTTCCTGACGCGATATTCAAACCCAGAAACCTATCACAAAAAAAAAAAACTTTTAATAATTTAAAATTATAAATATAACGTTCCAGAGGTGGAGGGGATAACCATTGCCCACTGTCAATAACATTAATTTATTTAAAAACAAAGTTAGGCCCCGAAACGAAGCTCGCACACCGGCCACGTAATGTGCAGTTGCGACACTACACTGGGCGTAAGTGTAGCAAATCACGTGCATTCCGATTATTATTATAATATATCTATTATGAATGTACGTATTATGTAATAATAAATAATTTATGGTACCTACTATAAAATAATATAACAGTTTATAATCTACATATATATATATATATACTGTCTATAATATTTTTCTGTCTACAAACAAAATAAATCATATCATATCGTTTATTATTATACGCGGTTGAACGTTAATTCGTTTAAGGCGAGTGTTTTAAAATATTTCAGTATAAAATGTAATCAGCCTATGCGAGTAAAAAAAAAAAACCAATAAATTGCGTACACTTTCG
The DNA here is from genome assembly GCA_032441835.1 of Slavum lentiscoides. Taxonomy (NCBI): domain Eukaryota; kingdom Metazoa; phylum Arthropoda; class Insecta; order Hemiptera; family Aphididae; genus Slavum; species Slavum lentiscoides. The sequence continues at coordinate 14,033,639 of CM063718.1, forward strand.
TGAAATATTTATTTAATACTTAGAGTCAGTCCTAAATATAGTATACCACTATTATTCCGGCGAATATAAGGGAAACGTATTTATTTATACGCAAATTTCGTTATTGTAACTGCTATTGTTATTAAAACAATATATCTTCAGTATTTCCCTTCCATATTTTTCGAACCTCGAATAAAAATCGCATTATTATAAGAGTACGGAATTTTTCTAGAAAACGCGAATCTCTCGGCAAAATTGTTCGGGGAATTATTATCCCACTCGGAGGCACAAAAATACACTACGATACGTTTACCGGGAAAGGGCATTATTATTATTCTATACGATTCGTAGGTTATAATATTATCTTGCACACTACGTACAGATATCTCGCAGCTCTAAGGAATATAAAATATCAAAGTGGTGATTAAAATTATCTTTGACCAATCTTACGCCCTCCCGTGGTAATGGGTGGAAATTGTACTGCTACTACACGCCGTGATAAATCGAGAGAACGATCCGTGTCCTTTGGAAAACAGCCCAGAAACCACGAATTATCGAAAATAAAATTAACGAAACAATATCCGCTAAGGATCAAAGCGACCATATGGTGATAGAGTGGTGGAAGGCACGCACTAATTCGGACGTGACTTCAAACACATAATAAATACTGGTATATAGGAAATAACAATTACACTGTTCTACAATTAATATGTTTCCGACCTACAAGAAGTTTTTTTTTATTTCCTTTGGTTTACTGAAAGCGAATATGATGTCTAAAATAATAAATTAGGTCTAGTTTCTTTGATATTGGTCGATTATGTCGATATTTCATCAGGACATTTCAGTGATAGAACGACGATACCAGGGAAGATGGAATGGTTCCATGATAGCAGACTACTGTTGGTCGGTAACAAGAGATATTCCCGATGAAGAATATAGACGGCAGGCAAAAAAAAAAATATCAAAATAAATATAATAAATATATTATTATATTAAAATAATATAAATATATTACCATAATAAAATAATAAATACACCTAATTTAAGTTTGTTTTATTTCAATAAATTTAATTAAACAGTATTATTTTTCTTTTTATTATAATTCCTGATATATAAAGATAATAATATTATGATATCTATGCAATAAAAATGAAAACATTTTATAAATTAGCATGTTTTTCAATAGCCAGGTAATTGATTATACAAAGATCATTAAGGTCATACATCTCAAAATCCAGAGCTAATATGTAATTTTTGAAGTCATATTCGTTTTTCTTGACCTAAAATTAGTCAATTTTCACTAATTTCATGAAGGAAACACAAAAAATTTTTTTTTGTAGTACAGTGTTATTATATTATCCGCGAGTAACAGAAACCTTGATTAGAAATCAATAACAGTCAATCGTTAACGTATAGGTAAACTAAACCACTGTGATCAATAATAATTATTAACAATATCTAATGAATACACTCGTAGTAAAACGTTCTATTTCCAATTAAATCGTTTAAATAACAACGTATAACACGAAATGAAACGCCAATTTCTACATTGCATTCGATCTGCACACTAACTGCCCACCTGGTGGGTATGTACTTGGTCGCTATACCCGTTTTACCGTACACAATTCTGTGTTCCGTGAATTCGGAGTATAATAAAACGCACGTCTCTCGAATAAAAATTCAAGGAACACCACACGCGAACTTAACTAGATTTATTTCGAAAAGACTACAATATAAACGTAATATATAGTTTTTATCAAATGTTCGCGGAAAAATTACTTAGTGTGACAATACGTCATTTTCGAGAAAGCCGCGTGAACACGACTTCGCTATTACGATAGAAATTTTTATTATAAAAGCGTTAAGACTTGAAATATTAATTCTCTATACCGTATGTAATATAAGTTCCTCTCGAATCTCAAACGATCATAAAAACGGTATTAGAACAACTCAAAACGGTTTTAGAAATTCGATAATAATGTACCGTCTATTAATTCGACGAAAATATTTTCGCGATTAGTTTTTAGGTTTCTCACAAAACGCTTTTGTGATTCGCAACGGGTATTCCGTATTCGATATTAATTTACGAGAATTTCAATAAAAAAAAAAAAAAACGTATAAAATTAATAATAATAATGAATTTAAAAAGACGGAGAATCGTACAGTATTATTGTGTACTAAAATAGTTATAAATTATTACCCACTCGTAAGCACTGACAAAACAGTGAATAGTTCTATTGAAATTCTAAACATTATACGATTTTCTAGGTACGTATTTTATATAGTAATACACATTATTTTTTAAAATAAATAGGACTTACTGTGTAAAAAAAAATATATATATATAGGTGTCTAAAATTGTATTTTATCGCACGCTCATAATATTGCGTTCCTAAATAACTGTTAACTGTACGTTTTCAATTGCAGCAATACAGAATTATATCGATCTATTTTCACGGAATATATATATATATCTTTCCTAAGCCGCAATTCGATGAAATCACCTTTCATATCCATTACGCCCAAAACCGAATCATTCAGAAATATCGTTCCCCCTATTGGGTATTATGTAAATTCAATTGCTATGCGAATTGAATTTATGATCATAGCTTTTTCTTGTAGGTGATGTGATTCAGAAGTACCGGGATAAATGGCAAAAAGCCCGATTCCGAATTCTATATTATATTGGGGGGGAGGGGGCACTTATCCGTACATATTTATATATTATAATACAGCTTAATCACGGAATTATAGAAATTTTGTTTTATATATATATATATATATTTTTTTTTTTGCATTGATCGAGTTTTTATGTTTATTGAGAAAATCACGTTGCTCGACTACGCTGCGTGTTTATACGTCGACGTAGAAATAACTACAGGACCGAGACGTTTTTTTCTAACGAGTCATTCGATTCGGGAAGCTTATTTTTGCAAATGGGCAAGTACACGCGGCTGCCCCCCTTGGATTTCCGTAATAAATGTTTACATCCTTTAACGATGTTATTTACGGTTTATTGTAATTATTTGCATATGTGTTTTCAGCGTTTCGTCACGTATTTCATCGGTTAATTACAAAAATTATACACTTCAATATTTTTAAGCGCGATTAAAAATCGAAAACCTGCGCTTAAAATGGAATTTATTTACAGCCATAAGTCTCGTCATTATCATTAACAAAACCACGAAGCATAAATAATTTTATTTTTTGGCTTATTGCAAATAAAAAGTAAAACATAAAACTTAAATGTTATAGCAGAAATGAGAAAATATATAATATTATCCTTGGCTAAACGTTCCATACTATAAAAAAATATTCTTTTTTTTTTTTTTTAATAGAACCGAATTCGTTTTATTTAATTTTAATTCAAATGTTCGCGAAGAACATCTGGTTTTTCTTTATTTAATTTTTCGACAAAGACGAATATATAATTTACAAGTCTTTTTTGATGCCTTTCATTACCCTACAGTTTATAGCTTAACTAACCAATAAACATCCAAATACACACAAAGGCACTTTTCAAAAAAACCAGGAGAACGTGTTTTCTAGATGGATAACGAAAAAATTTTCTGATATCGATAAGGTAGTATTTCTATTTTCTGTTTATTCATCTTTTGATAGTAAACAAATTTAATAATTAAATCAGGTATTACCAAACAACGATATTGTAATAAACACATTATTACTGTCAGACCAATAAATTTTTAATTTGACGGATGAGCTTATCATCTAACGACGTAACGGGTTTCTTATAATTTATTCACGCTTTTCCTTCGTCGTCTATAGTTGACGAAACGTTTTTTTTTTCTGTATTACGATATCGATTTTCAAAAAAATAAATAATAATATTATCATTTTGCATCACTCCTAGACAACAGACATAGTCATTTTAATGACAGACAATAATAGCCGATGAAATAAAAAAATTCGTACACAGTTTATTAATAGGAATTTTAATTTTGTCTTTAAAATCAGATACATTACAATATGGAACATAAGTGAGACATAACAAAATTTTTCAGTCGCTTTCACCGACCTAGTTTAATAAAGGTGTAAATTTTTAACGCCAATTGTCTGGTCACTGCGATGTGATCCTAATTGTGACCCAGTAGGCATAATATTAAAACAACACTATTTTAATTTGTTTTCTATACGTATTACAACTTATGGTTATACAAATCGCACACATAAATATTGTTTTTTATATAATATTATTACGATCAGTGTGTTACTGTTATCTATCGTTTTCTCGTTCACTACATTTTATGAGTACGGACAACAATTTTTATAATAACAACTATACCACAATAAGTGATATTAAAAATATCACGAATTTACACAAAAGAAATGATTGCATCACAAAACTCCGTTGTCGAAATTATACCCACGTTTCTAGTAGGTTATACTATTAATGTTTGTCGACAATTATGAAGAAAATTTAATGCAAAACACAAACTGTGACGGGTAGGTAAAATTTAAAATCAGTGTGTTTGAGTATATCTGCATGATAGAACAAAATTCTAAAAACGAATTATTATAAAAGCCACATTATACGGAATTTTCAAAAATATCATTTGATAAACAGATGAGAGATCACACGCGTCTTTTAAAACGGTTATTGATTATTATAGATTTAATTATTATTTTTCTGACGATACTTTACAAAATATATAAAATATTTAAATCGTCTGATTATAATAATAATACTATCTTTTTACGAGAATTCGAAAAATAAAACGAACGTTTACAAGACGACGGATCAATTAATTCGCAACAAAAATCACCAAAATATAAATTTAAAATCGAATATTTTTTTTTCTCTCAAATTTTACGCCTCCTGCTCCATAGAATCTATACGGATTTAGGTTTTCAACATTTTGTGAAGTGTTCTCACAGTGTGTTTGGGATTTGATATTTTCTTGAAAAATAACGTGACATAAGTGAAAATGACTTAATGAAATGCTGTATTGATTTGGATATTTCTCCGAAGAAACGCGAAAAACACGATGTCGATGACGCAGAACCTTTTTTAGAGTTAAAAATTTTTCGACTAGAAATGCCTGAAAAGTAATTATTAATAGTTAATCGACGTACTACGATTTATAAAAGATAATCCATTTTTTTCTAATCCCACTATATACCATAAACAGAATATATAACTTATCATTTCCAATAAATGCAGTAGCCAGCGCGAAAACGTCTATTTCTGGATTAAAACTGATTGAATCGTATTTAAGAACGTCTACTATTCGAAAAAGGCCAACTCCAGCCAGCGATATTGGCAATATTGAAAAAGATAGCGTCAAACGCGGACTGCGAACACGTGCGATAAATGAATTTTCAAAGTGTAAAGCAAATGAAAATGTAATTTAATATACGATCATTTATATCAGGGGTCGGCGATCTGCGGCCCGCGAACCAATTTTTTATTGCCCCCACATGAAGGTGTTAAATTTAAAAAAAATTATTTTACCAATATAAATGTTTATACTTGTGAGATTTTTCTAAAATTTTATCTAATGTGGCGCATTATAATAACGGCTTTAGTTTACATTTTTATTTAATTTTTTCCTAAAAGCAAATATTTTTCTACAAAGAAACGTATATTTTTTTATACTCATATTTACATGTGAATTAATACTGATGTGAACTGATATTATAAATTGAATAATAATAACATTGTTAGTACTATATCATATATAAAATTTGTTTTTTTTTATTAATGTGGCCCTCGATAAAAAAATACGAAAAAAAAATATGACCCACATGGTTAAAAAGGTGAAAAATAAATTTTATATCTGCGATTTTACAATGATTTTGTTTTATGGTAAATAATAGTGTTAATAAAATTGTACTGCGAAAGGAGTCTTATTTCACGATATTATACACTTATAATCTTATGAAATAATTACATGTTGGTATTCGAAGTGGCATATATAGACGGAGGATGGGCCCACCTTGATCTTTGTAGGTACATAACAATATGAAATTAATGACGTGGATTTCACTTAGAACGCAAGTGTACATGACTGGTGAAAATAATAAATATTATTTGTACAGTTGACTAATTTATTTACATGGCGATTGCTTTACGTGTAAAATAATACATGTTTAAATGTAAAACGTACGCATCTGGCGTTTTATCAAGCGTGCCTCCCCTTCTGATATTTCTAATTACGCTACTGGGTATATAAAATTTAAAAAAAAAAAAATGCATTTATTTAAATACACTAAAATTATTTTTAAATCACATCGAAAAGCGGCGTAAAAACGACAAATTGTGTCCATAAATTCGTAGAATTTCCTATAAATTCCGTTGGTTATCGCGCGACAAAAAAAAAAAAAAAGTAAAACAAAAACCTCGTATACATCTACCACTTCTTTTCAATGATGCTGACATTTTAAACAATGGCTTGTTTTAAAAAACCCGTGTTATTCTAGACATTTGTAGATAAAAATATTATTTCGTTTTGTTCGTTAGCCAAATTGATATTAATAAGGCCGTGGCGATTTCGACGCAATATAATATTGTTTTCGCATTTTTTTTTTTTTTTTTATATATAATAATCTATACAATCCCCGTAGTCCCTATCCGAAGAAGAAAAAAAACACTGAAACGCGGCAATAAGTAATATAGCCTAAACGAATCGATACCGTAGTGTACCAATCAATGGTAATATTATTTTTATCGCGTTATTAAAAAAATGATCTACTCCTAATTAATCAAAATTATTATTATTATTATTATTGTTCGAGACTGACGGACGGACAAATTGGATGATATTGCAGCAGCTCAACCGCGGCGTCAATATAATATATACGTATACTCATTCGATGAGCTCGACATTTTAATATTTAACGATTGCGAGACACCGCGCGTCTCTATTAAACCGTATTTAATTCACTGTAATTTATTACGGTACACGTTTTGGCACGTTTTTATTCAAACCGTATTTTATTCCAGTTCAGGACTTTACCGTACGAACGAATTTATCGTTATACATTATGGATTACACATTACATATATTATATAATATGCGTTCGATAACGTTGTAAATAAACTAAATTGTCACAAAAACACGTATAACCGACCTGTCTGAGCGCTTCAGGCTTCTATCCTGGAATAATACAGCGGCGAGTATTATTATTATTATTATTATTCGGACAATTTAATTTTATTGAACCGGACTGAACCGGGCTCTCGCCGTTAGACGAAATCAATCCGCGAATATTTCACACTAATAAATCGCCGAGTCGTCTTTGACGGTATAAAACAAAACAAAAAAATTTCCCGCAATAATTTCGACGTTCGCGAATCGCTCTCCTATCAGACAGAACATATTCTCATTGATCACAACACAATATTGACATTTTACTTTTTTTTAATTTCGGCATATAATTAGAGGCACCGAAATCCGGTAAAAAATTCTTAAATACAAAAGAGGATTACTAAAATTCGTTTAATAACCGTAAAAATGTTAAAATTATTAAGTCCGATTCACGCACTCTGCAGTGCCGCAATAACCGGGTGTGTTGCGTGTGTGTCAAACACACGGGCCCAGCCAGGGGCGGGTTTTACTGCTCGCCAAGGGGGAGCGAAAATTGCACGGACAGAAACACGCAATACCTACAACCAGTGGCGTATTTACGGGGGGGGATATGGGGTGTCATATCCCCCCCCGAAGGTTATTTAAAACAATAATTTGATAATTGTATGAACGAAAATGAATGATATTAAATTCAATTTTGAAAAAAGTAAATAAATAAATCAAATTTTGTATACAAATGACAAATGTTTGTTTACGTACAACGTGTATAATAATTATATTATTACATATTATTGTATAGTAATAAATAGTGTTTCCCACTTCTACTATGCCCCCCTATGCGTGTTGTAACTTGTTCCGACGTGCTCCTTCTCAACAGAGCTCAGCGACGAAATTCTCGTTCACATTTGATCCACCTAGTAATGCAATTGTATATTAAATGAATGAAAAAATATAACATAATATCATCTATGCCTAACAGTCAGACGGCCTGTAATACCGGTAGTGATTATTGATTAAGTGACGTACGGCGGTGGGCGCCGGATGGTGACTGTCAAAACTACTAGCAGCTGCTGCCGACATTTAAGAACATTTAAGAAAAAAACACTCATTAGACTTTTTTCATTATTATGTAAACGATAGGTAGCAATTCTGATTTGGAATGTGGATCTTGACATAAATCTTATATTTAAACATAATGAGGAAGACACGTCCCGAGATCATCCCGATCGCCCCCTTCGCCCCTCTCCCCTTAAAGCCGTCCCTGGGCCCAGCCTATAATGGGGCCCATCGACAAAAATTGAAAAATATGTAGAAAGAAGAAAAAAAACCATGTTGTTATAATAATTATTAATGAAAATTGAACAATTGATCGATTTTGTTTTGTACACATTATCGTACATCAACGATTTGTTTTTTTGCAACCCGTACAACCGAAATAAAAAATAGTTTATTGCAATTGATTAACGCCACCAAAAGCAAAACCGTGTTGTTTTACCGTGTATTTTAATTTTTCAACATTTTTTTTTTTTTCATATTTTTACGACATCTACCGAACAGTTTGGTTTCCATCTTTGAACACCAGGTATCGTCGTTTCTGCACGCTGCAACCGTACAAATAACATAGCTGGTTTACGAGATAGCGCTCTACTATTTATATTGTCCAAAAGTTGTTCGGTATAATAATATTATGCCGATCATAAATTACACGTATTATACGTCCCACTTATAATAACGTGTTGTTTAGTAAAATGAATTCGTCAAATGTATATTAATCAAAACCTTCTAGTGAACGAAACGTACCAACTTTGGTAAAAAATGTGTTTAAAAATCAATTCAATCACAATTTAAATCATATAATACAATATTCTCGTGTTACTTATAAATACGAAAATTTTTTTTTAGTATTATTAAGTTACCATTAATCTCGGGTACCATAATCATTAAGATGCCAATATACGTAATAATTTAAGGAAAATAAAATAAAAATAAAACCATAGGAAATATGTAAGGAAAAGAATACAAAATAAAAATAATAATATCATAGCGGCAGAATGTCGAAGTATTACATTTTTTCATTTTGTCAGTGTTTTAATAATCTTAAGAGTAAAGTTTGTCGATTTTTTTTTTTTGTAAATTTATCAAATCTATTATCCTGTATGGCTGTATGATTCAATATTATAAATCAAATCAGAAGGTTCTACACTCAAACACAGGGTTTTTCTCAAAAGTCTTTCCCACCGCAACTATAAATTATTAGGAGTGGATTGTGGTGTTGAAAAAAACGAGAATTTTCTCGAACGATCAGTCTTAGTATGAACTGTAATATATATATATAATTTATACTATTGTGTCAAACTCCTCCTCCATATATATTTTGTTTAAGATTGTTTCGAAACATATTTCTATTCTAATTAATATTTGTAATTTTTTTAGCCGTGAATTTCTACACGAACATAAACAAATAACGGTGCCTGAGCTCAATTTATATCCCGCAGTCTCTTTTCCTTATAATGAAATTCAGAAATAAATTTATAAAATCAATCGTCTTAATAACCTTTTCGTTTGGCAATTTTTCCTTTTAGAAAATATGGTAAAAACGTTTTATTTTGCATAATTACTCATGTTCCATTAAGCAAAAAGCAGATATTTCTCGATAATTTCCGAGAAAATCACAAAAAATAATAAGAATATTTTTTTAATTTATCTGCTCATTAATTAAAACTGTTATTAAATTTTCTTCTATCTGTGTCATAAAAACACTATATTTATTTTTGAAACTCAATGAAGAGAAATATTTATAATTGTTTCTTATTATTTCTATACAGTATTAAAATCTGTTAATTACATAAAATAATAACATAAATATGAATATAATATTCAAATATATTACAGACACTACGGTATGTCATGTGCTCGTACTAGCATATAGTTTTAATTATAATTCATTAAATAAGTTAATTATTAGGTATTAATTACGAAATTCTAACATTGTTCATAACTGCATATATATTACGACGAAATAAAAACATTTAAATTTTCAATTGTATACACCGATACTAATTGATAGAGTTCGGATATATATATATATATATTTAAATGTTTTTATTTCGTCGTAATATATAATAATAATAAATAATAAAATAATAATATTTTTAAAAATTTTAATTTCAAAATAATAATAATATTATTATTATTGTTATTGTTATAATTAATAACAATATAACATTATCGTCATAAATTTAGCCAAATTCCCATACGTAGATAGATTGGTATTATATCTGTAATAATTGGTTTGTATAGAAACCTAAATTATTCATAAATACACATAAGGTTTATAACTACTTGTATGATGTCAAATAATATACAAGGTTTTGCATTTTATGTATTTTTTTCTTAACATGTAAACGTAAAATGAATTTGAGTAAATACTGTTTATTGATGTACGAATATAATAAACATATACGTATACAATTGGTGAAAATTAACAAGTCTTCCTTGGAAAGGCCATGCGGTTTTTTTTTTAAATTCTATTTCCAAACTTTTACAAATTCTATTGTGAATTCTTAAACTTTTTATAATGCCATTAATCCGTCCACGAAGATTTCCAGTCCGTTTCCAAAAAGCCTTTATTTAAAAATCGAATTTGTTTTCGAAATAATTTTTTTTTTTTTTAAATTCATTTATTCATATTTATTCTATACATACAAAAAGTGTGTTTTTCGACAAAAAATCGAATGCCTTCAAAACAGTTTTCGTTAATTATTATGCATTATGCGTGTGCGTATACGACATTGTACAAGAAATATTATTATAAATTATATATTTTAAGGGGTATACAACAACAGCAGATACAAATATTGAATGTTTTATTGAGTATTCTACGTAATATTGATCGATTTTTTTTCCAAACTACCTATTACTTTGCCATAAAACTTAAAAGACAGTTTTTTACATAGGTCAAGTATGTATACATTCTATACCTTCTCTCTATACGTGCCCCTGCATTATATAGTTGTATATTATATCGTCACACAGGGGCGTACTCAAAGGGGGGTTCGTGGGGTTTGAACCCCCCCATGAGGCCACGACCTCACTAACCGATGTAGTTTTGTGCGTTCGTGCTTATAAATAATATAATTCACAGGAGCAATTTTCTAAAAAAAAATTTTTTAAGAAGGGAAAAAATAAACAAATGTTTTTGTAGATTACATTACCATGTTGATATTTAATATTTTTAAAAAGGAGACGACAAAGTCTCAGTGATAAAAAACAAAATTTTCAACCCCCCCTCCCATTGAAAATTCCTGAATACGCCTCTGCTGTCACATAACCGCGTATAATGAGAAATTTAAAATTATTTTTATCTGTACGCATGAGTAAACAACACGGAAGTATTTATAAGTATAAAATTAATATACAATAATTTACACACTACACATATATTATATTCCAAAATTCGTTGCAAAACAATTAATAATGAACACATTCATAGTTAAACCGTAATTAAAACGTTAAAATGGCCTCGTAAAACAATAATCCATTTATATATATATTTATATATATGTATATATATATTATATATATATATATATATATATATTACATTTACACGTACATAAAATGATAAAACAATAATTATTTTATAATGTTAATAATGTAAAATGCTAGTGAGTGCGATGGAATAAGAGGTTATTTTCTATTTAGTCGTTTTATTTGAAAACGTTCCGATGACTAATAATAATAAATACATATACTATAATAATATAAAATATAATAAATAAACTTGTCACATTAAGTGCGTCAATGTATTATTTTAAGGTGCGTCAAGAGTGTTTAGACACTAGCTAGGTTTTTTTAGTTTAATTCTTTTATATTTTTTGACTTATAAAATTTCTGTTTTCAGTGATCACTGATTGATTTATAATAACTATCAATACAATTGTTGTGAAATATACTACAAAATATAATTATACTAGTAGAAATGTTTAATATTAATTTTCCAGTCATTATGAGATGTAAAGGTGAAGTTTTATCATTATCAATTATAAAGTTTTTTTCAATCCTAATGATGATTATCATTGAAACATTAGAAATTTTATGAAATTTTATAAAATATAAAAAATTATCTTTTTTTTTTTACCTAGATAAATTGTAATTAATTATTTATCTTAATCTAGATAATTTGATCGCCTAACGTCTTTTATCTTTATCTAGATAAATCAATATTATACAACACTGTTTATACACAATAAATAAAATAATGTAACATTTGCAAACGCCGCAATATCGTTTATAATTAAACGAAAATAAAATAATACACACACATAAATCAATGAAAATATTATGCCCCGGTTGTGGAACAACGTAGAACACGTTGATCGTTGACTGCGGTATAGGGATATAACGATTCGTTCCAATTACTGATTTTAATGAAATTTAATAAAATCATCATATTTAGAATACTTTCTAGATTATAAACCCGTTGTCGCACTGCAAATATTTCTTTCTTTTCCCCCCCCCCCCATTTTCTTTTCTTTTTTTAACGCGGTGTCATAAACTCGTAAATTTTATTGCCCCCGTTTCGTAGGAAATACAGGTACATATTTCGAAGTGGTCATAACAGGCGAGTGGTCTGTCTATAAATATAAAAAAAAGGAAATGGCAATTCTGGCGAAGAATAACCCATTTCACATGGGCGCAATACGAAACATAGCAGATCGAGCCGAGAGATAAAAGGCAAGTCGTGCTGCAGTGGACGACTTCTTCGGCCGGCTGTGCGCGTCGCAATGTTTGGTCGTCCGGCGTCACCACGGCAACACAATTTGCATGCACGTCTAATAGCATTTTATAACCGGCCGCGTCTTTCCATTTCTACAATGACCGCCGAGTCCTGGACAACGCGATTAATCACGTCGTACAGGTCAGTATACGCAAATACTCGTAATAATTCGTATATATAAAAAAATTCGATATCAAAAAAAAAAAAAAAATACCGCATAACGGTTTATCGGTTCAATTATAGCGTTTAATAACTAATTAATACTCGACACTTTGAATATTAAACGGTTTTTTTTTCTACCGCTATCGACGGACAGCTGGTGTTCGTTCTCAAACAGCACCGTTTTCGAACGGGTGAAACTTTTAAAGCCAAACTTGCTTTTTTTTGCTCGATAAAAATCTCTCCCTTATCCGAGTTAGACAGTAGTAGCAGTAGTAGTAGTAGTGGTGGTTGTATTATTATTGTATGGTAACACGAATTTTACAACATTAGTAACGTCGTTGTGCCTATGACATGTCGTCGTCCGTCGTACATTCATCTTCGACTGAACGTGTTAATTCGTGGTGTAAATCAATACGTACGCGTACGACGGGTAAAATTAAACGGATTACCCGTGTTTTTGGGCTAGAAAAAGAAAATGTGTTAACAATTTATAATCGTTTTTTGTTTTCTATCGTTGTTGTGATTTTGCACGTGTACGAAAATATTACATTTACGAGCTCGTCAAACTACTGTTTTTAGTGTCGTTTTTTTTCTATTTTTTTTTATTTACGATTTGTCGAAACAAAACACAAAAACCGTCTAAATACGCACAATAAATAATGGAAATGTTTCTGAGATGACTACGTTAGTCTCAGTGCCAATACCTGCCTGCGTAATAAGTCTAACAACCGTTCGCGTATGTATAGTAAATGTTTTATACGCCTAATAAAAATTCGATGACGCGATTAAATAACGTTTCACATCTTCCCGGCGAACTTACACCGTTCGCGGCGTTCGTTGTGATTCGTCGATTCGTGCGAAATTCCACTGACACCGCGAACCTAAGTGTACAACCGCGTAACTGACGTATTGAAATCATAAGAAGACTTTTAAGACAACAATATCAATTCCAATCGCAAGATAATATACTATAATAAAGTACGTCAATACAAGTATGATATGTTGTATAGAAATATAGAGATGGCGTATCGACTTGTGGGAACGGATACCTTAAAAATTCATCGATAATAATAATTCATATTATACTGAAATTTGTACGGTATTATAACGTATCGTTCTCTATATAAAGTTCTTTTTTTTTCACATTGGTACAACGTACCTGGTACATATAAACATATTAAAATATATCGGTTCAATAATTCTCAATTCATTTTACACGCGTTTATTTAAACGTATACGATTTTCATTATTTGAGCAGAAACTCTTTTCGTAATTATTTGTATATATATATAATAACTAAATGTATATCTATTTTTTTTTTTTAATTCGTACTCGGTAAGATTACTTTTCGGTCAACACATTTTCACGCAATAAAAACCGTTATAAAATCAATTTTCACACTATAGAACATGTTTTTTTTTTTAAATAAACTACAAGCAATAGCACTTTTAAATATATTCGCTTGCGATAATCGTCCTTGTTCGTATGCTTAAAAATTATCCTGAATTCAAAACGTCAATAAATTCAGTGGGAACTAATATTACTTATTTCAGTTGAAAACGTCAAAATCACATTGTCCGTACAGAGGGGTAAACGTGTATTGAATACCAATAAATTCGGTAGATTTTCACCGAACGATCTAATGCAGTGGTTCTCAACGGTTTTTAGGACCGCGACCCAAATTTTCTTCCAAAAATCTATCGCTACCCCCATAGTTTTTTTACATTTACAATTACAAGCCGGCGTAACGACTAACTGAACTTTTACAGACAACTGGTTCTTGAGCGCCGACTTTATCGTCATCTTTTATCGAAATATTTTTGTGATGACGACGTACCGAAAATACCCGTCGTAATAATTTCGACAGTATAATAAATAATTATAAGACGATTGTAACTAATAATAAAATTTTAAAGCTGTCGCTATATCGGGATTTATATTACTCTATACTTCTATAGTTCTACAAGTCTATACAATTTAAAAAAACATAAATTTCTTAAAATCTGTATAATTTAAAAAACTTCTCGCGACCCCCCAATGGGTCGCGACCCACAGTTCGAGAAACGCTGATCTAATGCGTAATATAAACATACACCACGTTAAATATTTGTTTAATCGTTTGAATATGCATTTAAACGTCGCTAAATGTGTATATTTACAATGATACGGATACGTTGGCGGAAATTTTATTGAAATAAACTTACTTTATGGAATATAAATAACGATTATAAAATATATAAATGATTTTTTTTATTTTACAATGTTGCTAAGTTGACCCGCTACGTAGATGATAGTATATATATCACTCCAATGGACATTGTAAAATAATGATTTTCATCGGACATCCACCGTGCACCGTCATAAAAAAATAAACGGCAATATAACGTCCGAACTTTTAAATATGTTATTGTAGAGTATCGATTTTCTATATCGACTATATTATATAGGTAGTGTACACGTATTAAAATCATTCTCAGATGTTATTTTCATTTATTCTTAATTACATCAGCAACTAGTGTAACGTAGGTATCACTAAATTTATATATACATATATATATGTGAATATAAAATTAAGCTAAAGAGAATTTGTGAAAAATAAAGAAATATATAGGAGTTGTTTTTATTGGATTTGTTTATTTACTACCGGTTTCGACGACAAGTCATCATCAAAGAAAATAAAAATAAAAATACGACAACAGAATAAATAATAATAAAAACGAACATATCAAATTAATATTAAATTCAAATATTATTTAAAATATATTTCAGCGAATTTTTCTGTAAATACGTATTTCGATATATTATCGTACTACAATAATTAATCGAATTCATTTAGGTTCTTTAATATTTTACATCAACTCCTATACATTTCTTTATTGCACGCAAAACTTGAATGTATATTTACATTTTTCATATATTATATAATATATATTTCACACGTCCTTTTTATTATTTTAATTATTAATAATCGTATACTGTTGTACAAGTACAAAAGTAAAGTTTTGTAAAGTTAAAAAACAAATACGTATTGCAATTTTGTATCAATACGTTTTACAGGGCAATTTAGTTGTTGTACGTTTTGTGTACGTCCGCAGGTGAGTCATTAAATTTTCGGGTCAAATCGTCAAGAACGCCATTACATACATCACGCTGTCGGACCTGGCTGTAAGGTAACTGACCACCTTACGTACCGTATTCGCCGCCCAGTTTTTCTGTGTCGGTTGACTGACACTCACAAAACACGGTTTTAGCACGAAATTCGTTGGAAATAAAATACATAAAAAACAAAAACCCCCCAATTAATTAATAATAAGAAGAAAAATAATAACAATAAGCGCGGTGGCCGTGGAATTTCACTGGAATTTATTCATTATACTCGCGCGGTGTTTTATTGAACATTACGATATTATAGTGTGTATAGGTAAACACGCGCGCGTTTATTATATTATAACTTAAATAATATATTAATATAAAAAAAAAAAAAATTAAAAAATTACACACCCTCTCGACGTCCTTATTTCAGAATGGCGTGGCGCGGGGTCGAGAGGAAAACGAAAGGCTAACGACCGGTAGTCACGTGAAAATAGCTTTTTTTTTTTTCGTTTTGCTGAATGGACACGGGTCAAAGGCTCGTGCCGTTCCGTGACCTCGTTATTATCCTATCGCCGGCGGCGCCTGTTCGTCTTGTCACATTTGCATTTATCGAACCGAAAGCGTTTCCACGCGTCGTAGACCACACCACATTAGGAAACCGCTGGTCATAAACGACTTGAAAACGGTTTATAATAACGCACCGCAATCACAGGTCGTACGATTTCTACCGTATTGTAATGTACAAGAATAGTTTGTGCTACTCGATCAATAAACACTAATATTATGAAAAACGGAGGAAATTGTATTTTGCGAGTATTATATCACAAAAAAAAAAGGGGACGAGTCGTGCAGTGGCGGATTTGATGGGCGATCGCCCTCCCCCCCCCTTAAGGTCGTACATTTTTTTTTTATTCCTGCATTTACAAAATTTCGCCAAAAAATTTGGAAAAATACATAAACGTCATTAATTGTTAGATAAATACGGTAATATTAATCCCCGAGTATAATAAAACGTTTAGACACGTTTTTCCCCCATGACCGCCGACGGTACTGCCCCGTTTATTCCATGACCGTTTCTCCGATTCGAACGGATGAAAACTCAAAAATAGGAACTTAAGGGCCGCGCGGGTTGGCGTCAATTTTCGCTGAGCCGCCGTCTTCGTATTTTCTGTTCGATGTTGTCTTAAGGGGGTTGAAAGCGGGCATTCTTCTCTCTTTGTCTTGCACACACGGAACACAGCGAAATAGACGCTTCCTACTTCCAACGTACCGGTCGATCTAGTTGTGCGATAAAAAAAATCTGAAAACAAATTTGAATTCGTCGTAAAATCTACTTGAGATCGACTTTCCCACGTTTCTAATTTCTTCTCGTAAATAATCCTTGAAAAATTAATTGAACCAATTTAAAATAAAAAAAAAATTGCTAATAATCAATTTTGAAGGTCTTAAGGTAAAAAAAAAAAAATTAAGAAAGTGAGAAAATCGTCCTATAGTAGAATTCACGAGGAATTCAAATCTGTATTCAAAATCCTTATCGCATCACTAGATGAATCGGTACGTTGAAAGTGGGAAACGTCTATTTTGCTATGTTTCGTGTGTGTAAGACGAAGAGAGAAAATGCTCGCATTCAATCCCCTTAACACCTTTACTCGCGCCAAACCAAATTGTACACCAAATCGATAAATGTATTATTAATTAATTGCATACGTTTATGATAATTAAAGACCAATAGAGGCGTAATATTATTTATTATTAATATATGATAACGAATTTTTAGAAAATCGCGTTTTTACCGTTTTTGACAATAAAAAAAAAATGATATTTTGTACCTTATTTGAAACCTACTGAGAAAATCAAAAAAATGATCTCCCTAAAGTACCGCTACAGCAAAATTTGTTATCGGGAAATGGGTACGATTTTAAAGAACGAAGCATATTTGCTAGTCGAATAGTTGTACACAAAACAAAGATAACCTATATCGTGTACGTCACAGCTTGATTTAATTATGATTGATTGATTGCTTTGATTGTGTGAGTCAATGTAATCGTCATTTTCCATCAAAATAATACACTCTGTCGAAAAATTTTAAATGGTAATAAAAATAAAAATTGTTACATAGGATTTTCAAAATTCTTTGACTATAATTGAAATAACGTAAGGCCTATGTTGTATAAAATGTTCAACTCTTAAAGAAAAAACTTAAACCAATTTATGACTTAAATAGTTCAACGTCTAATAATTGCTATAAATAACCCTTAATCGAAAAACACTTTTTGAAAAATGTTTTACGTACATATTTAAAGCAAATAAATAAATTTAAAAAATTAAAAACAGGAAAGAAATTATGAACATAGTGAATTAAATTGTTTAAAGAAATTATGGCATATTATTAAATATAAATTGATATATAACTATCATCAATCATCATTATCAATCAGAAAATTGCATTTTAGATTCTGAGCACGCAAGGAATATGCTGGTATTACAATGATGTTTTTTTTTTTTATGTCTCAACCCAAAAATTCTACCACAAGGAATGCTCCGCTCTTCGCCGTCACACCATTGTTTTCGGTAGCATTATTACATCTAGTGGAACTTCAAAAAGGTCATTTTTTAATTTTCTCATAAACCTTAAAAAAAAAAAAAATTAAAAACTACCGAAAAATTACATGAAAACGGTAAAAACGCGATTCCATCAAAACCGAATTTCTTTATTTCTTCGACATTTTGAAAATATTGGATATAAGAACTTGAAATATTCACCAAATATATAACGTCAAAAGAATATAAAAAAAAAGTATTTCAATTTGGGCTATTAATAGCGATTATAGATTTTGAGGTATTTGATTCATAAAAGAGGTAATATTTTATTTTGAGGTTTAAAACGATAAGACTATGTCAGACGTACATCACTTCAACTATGTCCAAAAAATCTTGAAAATCGTTAGCTACAATTTTCTTTTATATACATTTTAAATTTTTCGACAAAGTGTATTTTATTTTTTTGTGGAAAATTACGTTATTTCAAAATTAATGGTCCTAGAATTTTGAAATGTTTTGAATTTGAGACGATTTATCATTGCTTTCAAATTTAGAGTGATAACAAAACTCTTAAATTGTATTTAAGTAATTCACTTAAGCGACATCCACAACACCCGCGACTCGCTACCCTTTTTTATAATTTAATTATAAATTTTTTAAATATTTTTTAGTCTGTTGTATATCTTTTTTTGCATAATTACCTGATGATGACTTTTTTTCAAAACCGATAATAAATAAACAAATTCAATACAACAACCTCTATATACTTCTTCACTTTACATAATTCTCTTTGGCTTAATTTATTGTATATTTATATATATTAACACACTTCTTCTTCTTTTTAGCTTCACAATTCTCTATGAATTTCGGCCTCCTACGCCACTGCTCTCCAACCTTCAATAAATTCATATAGTATTTAATATATATGGAATATTTTTTTTTTATATATATGTTACGGGTAATGTTAACATTTGGATAATGTCGACATTAGCCGGATAATGTAACATTAGCCAAATGTTAACATTACACGTCATTCATATTGTTAAAATCTTGGATAATGTTAACATTAACCGGATAATATGACATTAGCCAAGGACCATTGGCTAATGTATTAACAACTATCATAATGTATCAGTGATGAGATAAAATACTTTTAACCTATTAACAATTTTAAATATATTATAATTATTATTAAATTTTTTTTATTAGTACCAGTATAAAATAATTTTATTTATTATTACATGACATGCTTCCATGACATTTTGTGTTACAGAAAGTATTAGAAGATTTACAATTGCATCGATTGTTATCACATTTCCCCTTGCATGAACCGACTAACTACAGCTGATCGACGTCGTATATTGTATAGCATATAAAATTATAACAAATATTTTGTCCAAATTAAAATAAATACTTCACTTAATCATTAAGATAAGTTATAAGTTTTACTCTGGCAGTCCAGCACTTTATTATTACTGTAGTATACAGAGTGCAAACAAAAACGTTTACATCACTTTTAATATATAACTCTTCAATTCTTAACATTATCCACTAATGTTAACATTATCCGGATATTGTTGATATTTTGTATTAATAAACGAAGTATTACAAAAATGCATGGCTAATGTCAACATTATCCGGCTAATTTCGACATTATCCAAATGTTAACATTAACCGTAACGTATATACATATACATACAAATTCAAAGAATTATACTGCGTACATCATAATGTTTTCTATGTGTATACAAGCTCGCATTTGTTGTGTAAAGGTGCGATTATGAGGCATGGCGAATTCGGTGTAGCAGATGAGAGTCCAGGCTGATGCTGTCGCCGCGTTGCTGGCGATGGCCGCAGTCGCGGTCGTCACAGTCGCCGGTAATTACCCGACGTTCGAGGGTGCCGCGGAGTTTCGAGACTTGATGGTGCCGGCAGGCGCGCCCGTCGGCTCTCTCATCTACAGGCTGAGGGCTTCCGATCACGACAAGGACTATCCGCTATATTTCCAAGCCACCGGTACGAAGATAATAATAATACATGATCGACGACGATTATATTGTTTAGAATATATAGAATTTTTGAAAGTTTGCTGTATTCGATTATAAATACACGATTGTAAATGACTTGTAACGTATATTTGAATCCGCGGCACTGGTTATATTTACGTAAAAGTACCCAATTTAAAAAAAAAACCATTATCTATGAACATATTTTATTGACTGATGGAGATTGGAGAACTTTGGAGAAATTGCGGCATGCCAATAATATTGCCGATTATAAAGATATTTAATATTGGCGTTTTTAAAGAAATATTCAGATAAACTAAAATTATAATGGTACATAACGTTACGTTTTGCACACTTTATTATTGTGAAAACATCCCGACACATCCCAAAAACAACAATAATATAATACGTTGTTAACCGTACACTATAGTTATATCTCTTCTTCTTCTTCGCCTTACACAACCAACTACAATATGCTGTCGTCAGCCTGGTCCTAAACCTGCATAAAGTATGATCTATCATCTACATTCACACCAGCTATCTTCATACCACTATCAATTCCATCTATCTACTACTTCTCCGGTCTTCTTCATCGTTTTCCTTCTACATTAAATTTCCATAAAATTTCTCACAACCATTCCATTCGCCCTAAGCATTAATCTCCACTCTTCCAAGTCCCTAATTCACTTCTTCTGGACTTTCTCTCACTAACACCACATCATCCGCAAGCATCATACACCGTACTGTAATTTTACTGTAAACGTAATTAATTATGTCATGTATAAAATAGATTTCGGCAGCTATGTAATAAAAATCGAAAATCTGCCGTGTCCACCGAACACCACGGCCTGGTGCCAGGCGGACGTTTACTTGGACCGGGTGCTTATCCCAGGACAAACGTTCCAGTTCCGAATAACCGTGCGGGACACCAGAGGCGACACTACCACGGTGCCAGTCCGACTGGTAGCCACTGAAGCTCGAAGTGACGTCGAAACGATATTCCCTCATATCCCCGCCATCATAATCGTGCCCGAGGTACAGAATTACGTAAAACTTATTTGTTTTCCAAGATGATATTGGATTTAATTCCAACGTTGTTTGAATCGATTCCGAATTTCTAAATATTCTACAAGGACAAGTAGTATCTAAGCGTTCTGGGTAACGTGCGAACAGAGCTGTGTGACATAATCGAGGAATAAAAATTACTATTATCATTTGGCAAAAACAAGAATATTAGGGCCAAAATAAAAGTATACACGTGCGCAAAAAGGAAAAACTGGAACATTTAAATTATTTATGATGGTAAAAGTAATCAATAGCTGTATACTACATCTTTTTAGTCAGGCTTCAGTAACCGCAGCCCGCGTAATTTTTACTGCGGCCCTCCAAATATTTCTCAATGTATTTAAAATGATAAAACTATTAAAAATGATTTTTTTTAAGTATAATTAGAACCTATAATATGAATTTTTAATAAGATTTTCTAATTTCTATATACACAAGAAAAACATAAAATTATTTCAAAACCCTTTTTCTGTTGACATTGACAATGTTGGATTTAACTTATAGCGATGAAAATCATTGAACTGCAAAACAAAACTGTTTTTAAAGAAAGTAACAACTTAGAAATATTTTATCCAAACCTTTCCGATATAGATTTCAAAAATATGCAATGTTTTGCTAAAACGATGATTACCATTTTCGGTAGTTCGGACCTTGTTAATAGACAATTTCGCTTGTTAAATATGGAAAAAAAATAAAGTTTGTTCAAGGTTAAGCGACCAACACTTGAAATTTGTATGCAGTCTAACAGATATCCAACATCTAATATGAAAACGAATATAAACAAATTAGTGGAAAATAATCAACATCAAAAACCACACTAAATATTTGTACACTCTTTTACACTCATGTATTGAACTTTTTTTTCTTTATTCAAAGCAAGTACTTATAATAATTATTTTCAAATTGTTTCCTGAAAAAAAATTTTATTTTTCTTAATATTTTCTTCAGAAACGGTAAATAAAGACAACTGAACATTAATTAAAATTATTAGTCTAAATCAGTGGTTTTCAACCTTTTTCACAACGCGGCACACTTCATCTCCTACAAAATTTTCGCGGCACACTAATCCATATAATACGTGAAGCATATTTTATATATAAAATATATACACATATATAGGTACACTGTTTACAATATACTCTATTAGAGGGTTAATTATTGTGAAATAAATGAATATAATGATGAAAAAATGTGTTAGCAGAAATATTTATTTTATATGATAATATTGTTGTACAATGAATAATTCACCGAAAATCGATAATAATACTGGTAAATACAAAATTATAAAACTATTAATAGATTTATCGCGGCACACTTCAAGGGCGCTCACGGCACATCAGTGTGCCGCGGCACACCGGTTGAAAACCACTGGTCTAAATATTGTTAAAATGTTATTTTTAATAATTATTATTTTAATGTGGTCATTGATAAAAAGTTGAAAAAAAAATTGGCCGCTTGGGTAAATAAAGGTTTCCGAACAGTTTTAGATGATAAATTATTGTTGACAAAGGCACAGGTACTGACAACACTAGTTTGATGCTTTTATACGATATAATACATATAATGTATATTGAATTCCTTCCTTCTTATTTCAATTTTGGCGTCTGTGTCTATCCCCCTTTAGACAAACAAATTTTAAAGCCTAAAAATTCAAAAATCATAATGAGACTCAATTCAATTTTTCGTGGTCTGCGTTTCAGTTTAGTCGTTCCCCCCCCAAAAAAAAAAAAAATTATATATTATATATTTCTATTTTTCTACGAACTGATGTTAAATTTGTTTATATTGTAAAATAGAACGTAAAAGTGAACACTGAACTGGAATACGTGATTGTCAAGAAAAACACGGAATCGCGAAAATCAGCCAGTATCGAACTAAGGGTGAGTAGTTATCAGGAATTCTAAAATAATTTATTGTTACTTATTATTACGTATGTACTTTGTATGTTCATACAATTTAGTATTCAATTATTTGTATTAAAAAAAATAACAAAATTAATAATTTTACATACGCTATAGATACCTGTAGGCTGTAGGTAATAAAAATTATTTTAGTCTACAACGTTATAAAGTTGCAAAGAATGCAAAGACTTCGATTTTAATCTACCAAACGAATTTAATAGTATTAAAAACAACTTTAATTTAATGTTTTTAAATAGTGTAATATTTCTAAATATACTTTCCGTTTGGATCTTGCCGAAGACAAATTTAAGATAATTATGTATTACACATACGCGTGATTTAGTGATTTTTTTTTTTAATCTTTTATTCGTACTACCTGTTATGTTATTAACGTGTTTTATTGTATTTATTTCGCTTCCTGTATGTGATTATCGAGACGACGCAGTAAACTTCAACGCAATGAATAGAGACCGGATTTATAATATATTTAATATAATAATATAATATTTATACGTTTTTATGTTTTATAATTTCAACAAAATAATCTTTAATGCGCATAAAAATTTTTTTTTGGAAATATACGACGTTTCATAAAAACCTATTAAATACCGAAAAAAACAAATACCAGTAACAATTTATAAAAATTATAAAATAGTTAAAATAATCCTAATCTGTAGAAAATTACTTAAACAGTCATATTTAATCTAAACTTGGCGACGTATATTGTTTGGAAATATTACACTTTATTAAGTGTACCTATTCAAAAAAAAAAACAAAATTATAATAAAATAAAATATATATTATTTTCAAAAAAAAAAAATTATTAAATTACTAAATAATATTGATACGTCGCGCGTTAAAGTTGAACGGCTAAATTTCACCCGATCCGATCGTGGCAAGTGGCGGTTAATAACTAACGAAGGTCACAATACTTTTGGCGTTTTTTTTTTGTTTTTTCATAAACCAATTCGTTTTTTGTAAAACGTTCAAATCAAACATCAGTATATTCCTAAAACATATCATTTCGCACAAGATATTCTCTAATATTGAAATGCGCTTTTTCTTTATGCGCTAAAAATGTTTTGTAAATCAGTTCACAGGAAAACGAATCGTCAATTGGAACTGCATACTCTCAGTAAAAATTCCGGTCTCTATTAACGATCATTGCGTAAATACTATTTCACGTCACTCGCGCACAAATACCTACCTGCAGGACGTTTAAAACGAACGATGGTTTTCGATACACGTTTCATATTCCCAAATATTACATCGTTATATCTTCTACGATCACTTTAACGAAAATCGATATAGCACATACACGTACCTACGTATAGATGATAATATACGAATCGCGGTAATTATTAACCGAGTTGGAACGAGTACAAATTCAAACCGTCAAATATACGTAATAATATAACGTCGACGTGTACGGAAGATTTTAAAAACGCAAATAAATCGAAACGTATTCAACCGGATACGTTAAAAATAAACACGTCGCTTTTTTCAATCGGAGGAACGTATTAAAATACATTTTATTATATAACTCGTTCGGCTGTTAAAACGTGCATATTCAATACGTGTTCGTATACACGGCTTTTAAAATGCGCGTACGCTTTGATAGAATATAAGAAAAAAACCACTTTTCTCATAAGCTGGAACAATTTAGGGATCGTCGGAGTTGACCGTAGGTCGGTTGCGCATGAACAAGGACACGACCACCGGTACGATATCCGTGTCCCGGCCGCTAGACTTCGAGACCAGAAACATGTACCGATTGCAAGTGGTCGCGTTGGATATGTACGTGGAGATCGGCAAAGATTCCAGAAACGCGGCGGCGTTCGAGGTCATCGTGGTCGTGGAAGACGTGCAAGACACGCCGCCGATATTCACCCGGCTCGAAACAATAGTTCATCTGCATAACAACATTTCCATTGTAAGTGTCCGTACCACCAGCCGTACGCGTATATAATTTATATATATATATATATATACGTATATAATATTCGATGATAATAATGAACTTCGGTAGAAATTCGGTTAGATTAAATCTTACAAGTTCACGTACGCATAGGTATCCAATTACGTACAAAACGAAACACGTATTGTGTACTTACTAGAGAAGGATAAATATCGTAAGTAGAAGTTTGCGGAATATTACTGTCCAACATAGGCGGATCTACGGGAAGTGAAAAAAAATATATATATTATACAATAGGTTATAGTATTGGTTAGTTAACAAGTGTTGGATACTTAAAATATTTTGACATTAGTATATGGAAGAAAATTATGAGCTAAAAAAAATGCGTATAAAACGGGTGAATTAATTGTTTATAGCCTCCCCTCTATGTTATAAAAAAATAACCACAAAAAAGGCCGGGCACACTCAAACGTAAAACTCCGGGTTCGCCTATGCTGTCCAAACCTTCTGATTAATGTGCGTAATGATTTCGGTGGATTAAAAACGCTTTAAAACGTTTGTATAACGCTATTTACTTTTAACGAAAAACCTACAAAGCGAAATCGTTGCTTTTTACCATTCTCATTTTGTAAGCGAGCATCAAGCCAGCTTACGTGACTGTTTCGTTTTTAGTTTA
Organism: Slavum lentiscoides; assembly: GCA_032441835.1. Taxonomy (NCBI): domain Eukaryota; kingdom Metazoa; phylum Arthropoda; class Insecta; order Hemiptera; family Aphididae; genus Slavum; species Slavum lentiscoides. The sequence goes on from CM063718.1 coordinate 14,059,808, forward strand.
GAGTACACTAATATTATTATAATTCAACACTAATTACTAGGATTTCAATGCAAAACGCATCGTTTTTTTTTTTGTGTGTGTGGTCTTAGACAACGCTTTCCAAGCATATGGTTCGTTTCGTATAACAGGCACTCCAAAGGTGAAAATTTTATTTTGCCTTTTTTTTAATGTTTTTTTTTTTTTTACGGCATTTTTTAGCATTTTTCGGTCATTTTGTTCGGTTTAAATGCATATTTGTACATTAAACGTATCTCTTGGACAACAGACGATCGTTGGTGTATGAAAATATCAAACAATATACAATTCAATGCAATGCTCAAAATTTTAAATAAAAAATAGTTTAACATAATTTTAAATTCATATTATGGTATGATGGTATGTTTAGAATGAATAATACAGCTCCTAATACCAGTGAATACCATCATCAGCAGTCACAAGTTAGATTGAATCAATTTTTTTCTATAATAAAATTAATTATTAATTATTCAATAAAACAATACGTTTTTGAACAAAATTTCTAGATGATTTTTAAGGGCATTTTCAGCTATTTTTTAGAGCATTTTTCGATGGTTTTTAGTGCATTTAAATCCGGGCCCTACTAATAACGATATAATTAAACAAATAAATAATAAAATCAAACAATTTCAAAATAATAATATTAACAAATAAAATTATCCTGGAGTTTACAATTATTTGATAAGATTTTTTATGGAATAGGATTTTCTACCTACATAAATATATATATATATATATATATATATATATATATATATATATATATATATATATATATGATGAAGTATAGTGTGGTAGGATTATTGTTCGGTAATGAATGAATCATGACTTAATAAGAATTATAAGAACAACGGATGTGTTCGAGATGAGGTGTAATGAATTCGTGATTAAAGAGACTAGGCGACGATTGGTATTAAACAATTAATTTTTATAATAATTGAATTGTGAAAGTCATTTTTATTTATTGTTAAGTTTTATATGAGTGAATAGAATGGAGTTAGACTCGGCAAACTTCAAAATTACTTTTATGGAATACCTATCAACCGGTGAAATTTTTCTTTAGTATCTGCCTTATACACGTCATTGCCAATTATTTAACAATTACAAAATCTACCGTATTCAATAGATGTATGTGTATTATTAAAATTATCATTACTCGTTCATAATATTTAATTTTACCCGATATAAATTTAGTTACTTCTTTCTGTGTTTGGTATAAAAAAATCGAATTTTTCGAATTCAGGTTGCTTCTTAACTATTTTTTCCCAATTCAAATTGGTTTCTCGTCTCCTAAAATATTTAACTAATCTCGTTAAAATCCTTTTAAAAAATAAAATAAAATTTTATAATTTGTAAACATTTCTCCCTCGTTAGAATAATAAACAAAATTGTAATGAGATTATAAAAAAAAGTCTGAATTTTTTTTTATGGAACTCATCACCTCAATTGTAAATTTAAATTTTTTAATCCGAGATACGTTTCACTATTGCCATCTAGTAGTGCTATTAAAATACTGAACTCATTAGTATAAACGAAAACACATTGATCTATGCATTCATGTTGTTTTGTGATTTGGCAGGGCGATGTCATAACCAAAGTGGAAGCGATCGACGGCGATAGGGGTCGACCTCGACGAATTAAATACGGTTTGGTGTCGGAAAATAGGCCTTTTACTGTGTTGTTCGAAATAGGCTTGTTCTCGGGTTAGCCAGCGTTTGTCTGATTGTAATTTCCGGCGTAATTGAACGCATTATGTTTTTTTTTTTACCACAGGCGAAGTGAAGTTGAAAAGACCCATGTCTGAGCTAAAGATAATAACTGGTGGCAAGCAACCGGCCATACTGACCGTGATGGCCGACGAAGAAGTGACCGGAATCGGAGAGCCTCCCGCCATGTCAACCTTGGCCGACTTGGTGCTAATATTGGACCAAGTGGTCAACAGTCCTCCGTACTTCCATAACGCTAAGTATCTATATAAACATATATACATATTTGTATATGCAGTAAAATTTCTATTTACGGTCACCGAAGGGGCGGATACAGTAATTGCTATTTAGATATGTCCGTCATATGGAATTGTCCGTTACTATAAGTGGATAATTTCTAGATGTTTATTTGTAAAATATAATATATACCTATTATATCACTTCTGTAATACCACATTGATTACATTATTTACATAATATGTGTTTGCATTGATTATTATGTACATATGTATAATACATAAATAATCAATGCTAATGCGGAGAGAAGCGTCTGATGTTCTGTGCGATAAGATAATTTCAATGGGGCTGAAAGGTAAATTCTATAAGAGTGTAGTGAGACCAACTATGTTGTATGGTTCAGAGTGTTGAGAGGTGGAAAAAAAAATAGAACAGAGAATGAGTGTAGCAGAGATGAGAATGTTTAGATGGATGAGTGGGATGACAAGATAAAATTGAAAAAGAAATGAATATGTGAGAGGAAGCATAGGAGTAGCGTTGATCGTGGAGAAGATGAGAGAGAATAGACTTAGATTGTTTGGCCATGTCAGGGGGAGAGAAGATACGGAAGAACGGTTATGGAAATAAATGCTGAAGGAACAAGAGGAAGAGGAAGACCAAAGAAAAAGTGGTTGAATGTGATTGATTGTGATATGAGGACTGCCGGTGTGTGCGTGAAAGATATGGGAGATCGGAGCAAGTAGAGGTTTAGGACAAAAAGTGGTCGACCCCAAATAGCTAGGATGAAGGCGAGGGAGAAGAATAAAAAAAAGAAGAAATAATCAATGCTATTATATACGATGAGTTTTCCCATCCGTATATGTATGTCACTCATTATTTTCTATTTAATATAAATAGGTACATTTATATATTGTTGATAATACTCATACGTAATATAGATTGGAATTGTATGTATGTTTATGGTTTAACCATGGTAAGCTGTACAAAAGAGAAAAAGTATAAATTCATAAGTTTAAAAATTGTATGGCAGAGGAGAGGGGGGTGGTAATAAAAATAGTTGTATGAAAACAGATTTGTTTCGGATGAGCAGTGAACATTTAAAAAATGTTGGGGAGTTATGTATGGTATTGGGGGATAATTTTCAAGCCTCCACAATTGCGCTAAAGATGATATTGAAAAAAGACGCCAGTTAATTGTACACTGTACAGGGTCCGGCAGAAGTCAAGACACGAAAGTAAATGGCTGTTGCTTAAGCTGTGGTGGGAGCAAATGAGTGGGATTGCGTGCGTTGTGTAGACGCGACGTTACCATTTTTAGTATCAAACATGCCGTGGTCAGGTAAACAACGTGCGCTTGTTGTAAAGTTTTTTTCCCAAAATGAATAGTCGCATATCAGAACTCAGTGAGCTTGGTCTCGGTCGATACGATCCTTTCCCCAGTTGCAAAACAATATTAAACGTTGGGTGGATAATTTTAATGAAACTGGATGTACTGAAGACAAAAAGAGAAGTGGTAGACCCCGTACAGCCAGTGCACCTGAAAACGTTGAGGCTGCAAGAAAATCTTTTCTCAAATCACCTCATCGCTCTGCGAAGAAACATGCAAGCGCCCTTAACCTATTAGACCGTTTAGTAAAACGAATTTTGCATATCACACATAAATTGCAAATTCTGTAGAATACATTAAATATTAAAAAATTTGAATTTGAGTATGTTTTCGAGTTTTTATTAAACATTACTTTCGTTTCTTGACTTTTCCCGGACCCTGTATAACTAGGTCGCCAAAATCCTAAATACGCCACTGAAACTAACGTATTTAGTGTAATATACTAGGTATATTTTATTACCAAATCATACCTAGTTAAGTGGTTTATTTTTTTATTTTATCTTGCACGAAGAAACTTTATTCAATGACCTCTGAATTTGCGGTACAAGTGTGCAATAATAATTTTATTTTTTGTTTCCAACTCCACAGTTACGCGTGCCGTTTGAACGAGAACAGCGGTCAAGGGACGACGTTGGTGTTCGGCGATGGTCACGTGATGCAAGTGCACGACGATAATACGGTATGAATAAAAGGGGTTTTGTACACGAGCGTTTTTACTTGCACGTACCTACCGGGTTTTGTTTTACTCAATGTAAACGCTGTACCTCAGGGCAAGGAGTCGGTGTACGCGCTGACACTGGAAAACAATAACGGCACGTTTGAAGTGACGCCCGCCGTGATTGACAGACGCAACCGATTCACCATAATGGTGCGCAACAACCGTTTGTTGGATTTCGAGAGTCGCCCGTCGGTCCGTTTCGAGGTCGAGTATTGTAATTATTATTATTATTATTATTATTTATGTAATTTTTTTTTTTTTTTACGCTACACGATTGGTGTGGCCCTTATATTAATGTATATATGTACAGTGGTCATCGTTTAATGTAATTACTTTGGTACTGAACAAAACTGATAGCATAAACCGATTGATGACACTAAACGACAATTAAAGAAATAACGATGGAAAAAAGTGAATGTTATGTTACGTAAATTATTATCATTGGATGTGGAATTTAATACACGCATAGTTATTAAAAGATAATATTACGTATCAAAAACGTAAAACATTTTAAATTGTTTTAAAAAAAAAAAAATTAAAATGTAAATTACGTACATAATAACTACTGAAAAACTTGAAGAAAAATGTTTGATTGATGTCTGTATTATTTTTTACTGTTATAAGACCATTGATAAAATGTTCATATTTATAACGCGCGGTTTAAAATTTGACGAGTTATGTTGCACTCCTCTTTGTAAAACTCGTAGGGCCTCCCTCATTTCAGAAGCCCTTGGAGGTTTTTCAGTATCCGTTTCCGGCTCGAGTTCAATCTCTTCGTTTTCATTTTTTTGTGAAAAAGCATGTAAAATATCTTCTTCGATAAAATTTGAAGTAGTAGGTATATTTTCAGATATACGAGACATAGACATTTTTATCTTTATTATATACGTTAACTTTAATTGTGTGTTAAATACTCGTACACGATGTTGATTTTATGGCATCAAACTGATCACATTATGCGACATATTCATTAAAATAACCGACATAATTTACATATTATATTTTCATACATACGTCCCGTACTTACACTTTTGATAATAATGAATGTTTGACAATATAAAACGTGATTATAATAAACGGCGACCACTGTATTTGTCATTGATCGTTATGTACAATTGCGAATTTAGGGTGGGGGGGTGGGGGTGCAGACGGAGATTTGTTCTCGGGGCGCACTTATAAAAGCTAGTAAAAATATTTTTAAAATATTTTTTGATTCCGTCAATTATACATCAAGACACGTATAACCGGTAATATTGCATTGCCTGTTGGCTAGAATATATTACACTGAATATCCGGGTATAGTAACCAAGAGCGTTTTTCTCGATAACCCGAGTGAATTATAAATGCTTATAACACATTAAATTTTTATCGTCTGTCTTCATATAATTCTCTAAAATCATACAACATTTTTCTATCGATTTCCCCCGTATTCTTAATTCTAAATCAGTGCCCACTGCAATTAAATTAAATATTTCTTCTATTCTGGAATAATATATATCCTTTATACAATTTCTGCTTTTTTTTAACAATTCTTTTCCTTTTTTTCTCATAGTTATATATATATATAGATTTTATAATTGTCGTGCTGTAATAATTTTACTAACACGGTCTTTTGAAAAGTATATTTTTAATTTCACTTTGCAACGTCCCCCCAGAGGCAGTAAAACGGAGTTGGATGGGGGGGATAACCTTTTTGTCTTTACGTTTTATTTTTAACAATATACCGTTTATTACCTATTTATTAATAATAATAAAAAATAATAGTGTGGATAACTTTTGTTTACAATAATCTAATAAAATTATTCACAAATATTAATATCAATTTTTTGTGATAATAAAAACAATTAACTGTCAACTTATAGCTGCAGATATTTCACAATCGTGTTTTTCACTTGGATAATAATATATTTCTATATATTCTTTGGTTTTTCAGTGTTATTGAAGTTACCAGTAACCAACAGCTACTATTTGGTGCACTCATAATGATAATACTCAGAATTCTTATCAATTTTTAATGTTTACCCACTATACATTTATCTTTTATATGTTTAGTTGTTCGTCGGTTCACGTTATAAATATTTTTTTCTGCTCTTGTTTTCGTTATTTGTGCTATTAAAAAAATCCACAATCACAAATTTTCAGGACGCGGTGTATGGCGTTAGAAATCTATTTGGGTCGTAAATGTGTATGGGGCTTGAAAAAATTATTTTATACTTTTTGGCTGTTTGAAAAACGTAATACATATACTCAAAAAAAATATTTTATTTAAATAAATTTAATTTAAAGCACCACCACTGTATTTTGCATTTAATAATTGAATGCGAATAAAAATACTTTGTAAAGATAGAAATGTACACAAATTATACACATATACGTTAAAATTTTCAATGATTTTATTCGCAACATTTTAGTAAAACCGACCGTTATTATTTATTAGTTTATTATTACAAATAATAATTTGAATTCGATTGGTCATCACGGTAATTGGTTATAATTTAATTGATGAATTAATTTAATTAATCATAAAATTGTCCGTGTTATGTGTCACAAATTATACGCTTTCTATCCGCGTTAATGAAAACCGGAGTAAAATCTGTTCGGTACAGTTACTGAGAAAATCGTACACAAAATTCGTTCCGGACAGACAGACACAGACAAGAATGCGAATTAACGAAAACGTAGTAATAAAATCACAACATCTTTGTTCTCCCGAGATATTTTATTGTTTTTATAGACTAAAATAAACTTGTCGTTATCAAATTTCAGCTCCGTACGCACAAACAACGTGATAAAATTTCAAATTTAATAATAAGATTTTTTTTTAAGACGGGACCCCTTGCATCCCTCCTCCTTCTATTAACTACGTTACTGATATTATCACATGGGCAATATCGGATCTTAACTCCCACACCCCCATACGAAATTTCTGGCTACGCCACTGTTGCGTACTTTGTACTATAATTTTTTAATAAAGTGATGGTCTTATGTCCTCAAATTATGCCTCAATGATCAAAGTTCGCGTTGAAAAATGAGCCTTATTCCCCCTTCCCCCAATGACAAAATCATTTGCGTCCCCACCCAGCACAATGATTGTTCCTCCAATTAATTTACGTTTCGTACACGTACACCCACAGGAGTGTATTATACAAAAACCTGTTCTCTGCCTATGGCCCTAATCGAACTGTCTTTTTTTTTTTTTGAGATATTGACAACGATATGATAACAATATTATTATCTGGTGGACAGATTGTGGCTACCGAACTGTCCGTGCCGGGCGGCGATTCGAATCGGTCGAAGTCGGCGGCCAGAGCGCCGGTGGTGGTCTACTTGGACGACGTCAACGACAACGCTCCGCGGTTCACGAGCGCCGCGTACACGGCCCAACTGCCGGAGAACGCCACGGCTGGTGTCCGCGTGATCGCCGTCGAAGCCGTGGACCCGGACACCGGATCATTCGGCAGCGTCCGGTACACGGCCATTTTGGGCTTCAAAAACTCTTCGCTGGTGCTGGACTCGCAGACCGGCGTCGTCACGGTGTCCAATGACAATCACGGGTTCGACCGAGAGGAATCCGCAGGTACGGTTGGTCCGTCTTCCGGCTTACGCTCGGTGAACGACTTCAAGTCCCGTAAAATATTATACACCGATTCGTTGTAAAAATAGCGATGGGATTGAGTGCAGACCGATTATTGTCGACCAGGGGCGTATTTATGAGGGGCTGATGGGGCTCCAGCCCCCCGAAATTTCAGAAACTTTCTTTATGTATTCTTATGCCCTACGGCTATTGGATGTAGAATTTTTAATAAATTCCTAATTATGTAGTTGTTTTTAAAATGTTGAGAATTCGGTAATTTATCTTATTTTTTTAGATTTAGTCTTTGATTAGAATTTAGAAATAATTCAACAATGATATTTACGCGATGCCTCAGCCTCCCCACAAAAAAAAAATGTCTAATTACGCCCCTGCCCCGGAACCCAATTGAAAACTATCTGTCCGTTGACAATCGAGGTTCAAACGTAATATTAAAAACGCATTCGAATTTCACGCGAATGCGCACGAGAACGGTTATCGGTCCACTTCTAAAATGTCTTGCCCCAAACTTCAATACATTTGTTTTGAATATTCGAAAAACGTTTCGATTCGATATTATTAATTTTCTTATAGACTAAAGTTACATTTTTAAAAGTACCCTGACCGATCTCAAACATATTTTATATTTTTAATTCTTATCGTTCCGTCTTAACGCCTATCGTTCGTCATTACTGCATTTAAGAACGTGCTTTGGGCCACTAGCTCCTCTTAGACCGAGAAAAGCGTCCTTAAAAACGAAAAAATTGAAATTGAAATTTGAGTTGAAAATTAGATATTTCGTGTCTGTTTTAAATGAATAAAGAGGCTCGAAAAGTATAGTAATTTTTAGTATTAATCCATTTTTGATTTGTTTCTTCGTTGATTTTTGGATTCTGAGCGGAACGAGGAATACATTGGTTTTACAATGATGTGTTTTTTTACGTCTGTACCCAAAAATCCTACCAGAAGGAATGCTCCGATCGGTGTAGTCCTTGCAGTTCGTTTCCGGTAGTGAATCGTAACTATTTGGTACTTTAAGGAGGTTATTTTAGATTTTTCTCAAAAGCGCCTAAAACCGCAAACAATTGCACCCAAAGGAAATAATCTTAAATGTCGGGAATGTATGAAATGGTTGTCGGACTCGTAGTTAATATTACAATATTCCGCGCTAGGATTTCCAGACATAGACCTGTAGTAATATGATTTTCATATTAAACACTGAACGTGAGTTTGACTATGTATAGGTATTATTTTATATTACATTATACTCGAAATAATTGACCTGAAACACAAGGAGACTTTTTTTTTTACAACTTCCTTTTAACGATTTTATAAATCGGGCGTTACTCGTTTTATCGTCATCCGGATTAATACTACCGAGACAACAGAACATTTTTTTTTTTTTTTTTTACAAAACGTCTCAGAGTTAGAAAAACAAACTCATATAATAAGATTTATGCGTAACCTCCGACGTCGATTTTACGGAATAACAAGAATAAAATTTCACGCAGAAATTGCGTGTAAGAAGCACAAGTCTGAACGCAAACAATACATTGTATATGAAATTCTGGTAATGAAAACGAAATAAGTATAGTATGCTGTATAAACTCCGTTGCCCGAAAGCCGCTAAACCGCTGTGTATAGACCTGTGTAGAGAATCGTACCAATTGTTGCCCCAAGGACGTGACGGGTCGAGCTCATTATAATATTAGGTCTGTCCTGGTCCGATGTTGACATATTGCGTATAAAAGTAGAAATCGGTTGAAACGACACTGGTAACAAATCATTAATCAGAAAAAAAATAAAATCTACATTCGTTTTAATTTCTTAAAAAAATTCGCGATATTATGATATATATATATATATATTGTACAAATAAATTATTATACGATGTTTCATTATATTTTATACTCGTATAATACACTGTTCGTGTAAATTACTCGTTGTCGTCCTTTGTGACGAATTAAATGTGTTATTTTAAAACGGTACAATTTTTTTTTTTGACTCTATATCTATTCCAAAGAAAAGAAAAAGAAATTCTATTTCTCGAAGAAGAAAAAAAACAATACAAATAAATTCTTCGTTTACAGAATATAGATTAACTGTGGAAGCCCGCGACATGGATGGAGGTGGTCTATCGACCACCGTGCCGCTCATCATACACGTGTTGGACATAAATGACGAGACGCCCGTTTTCCAGGACACGCCGATCCAGTTCATCTTAACGCAAGACATGCATAATTTCACGGAACGAGCTTTCATCAAGGTTGTTGTTAACGTTTTCTATCATTTTAGATTCTGAGCGGAGCGAGGAATGCATTGGTTTTACAATGACGTGTTTTTTTTTTCTGTACCCAAAAATTCTACCACGAGTGCTGAGATCTTTACGTGTAGCACTATTTTCCGGTTCAAAATTACATCTGTTTAGTACTTTAGACTTTAGAGAGATTATTTTTCCATTTTTCTCAATACTTCTTTTGACCGTCAGGAAAAACAACAGAGAAATCACGTAAAAACTGCAATACCGCGACTTCGTCAGAATCGATTATTATCGTTATTTCTTCGTCATTTTGAAAATAATGGTCATAGAAAACTGAAATTTTCACCAAACATGTGTAGCTTTTGACTGTAATGGCGACAAAAACGTTTCAAAAAAGTGGTAATTTTTGGTTTTAAGGCTTAAAATTTTTAAGCGATGCCAGACGTTTGTTAATTCAACTATATATACGAAAAATCTTGAAAATCGTCGAGTCACAATTTCCAAATTTTCGACAAAGTGTATTACACCAAAGCTCCGTTCAGAATCGTTTTATCAAACGCAATGATTTATCACTGCTTTCAAACGTATAGAAATACCAAAACTCTAAAATCTTTATCCGAGTAATTCACTAAGACGTCATCCACAACACCGCGCGGCTCGTTACCTACTTTTTTTTTTCTTCACGTTTTCGGCCTGTTATGGTAATATTATATACCATGTTGTTTTTTTAAAACGACATTTTTTTTTCAACTATGCGGCAAATTTTCAAAACAAAAACACGAAAAACGTATCGTACCATAATACAATACATCTTTATTTTGTTTCGTATAAATCAAACGCCTCGACGCTATCCAATATTGTTTTTTTTTTACTTTTTACTTTTTCTTTTAGGCAATCGACAAAGACGCAGAAGCCCCGAACAACGTAGTACGTTACGAGATAATAAACGGCAACTACAACAATCGCTTCACTCTGAATCCAGAAACCGGTAAGGCTCATAGATATTCATATATACACAACACGCAAGTGGTATATACGGTATAATTCCGATGAAATATTATCTTATTATCGTATGCGTGCTACTCACAATTTACGACTCTTTTGTGTCTCGAGCACGTATTGTCGCGTCGAACTATACGGACCGGTATGTTTCAAAATAATACAACGACAGACCCGTTAAGAAAAAAAAATAAGAAACTCCAATGCGTCGTCTATTCCCGCTAATCTCGTTTTACTTACATTAATATTGTTCGTTTTTTAAACGTCCGATTGTAGGCGAACTGTTCATATCCAGCGGCTTATACGATTCATCCAGGACCAGAAGGGAATCGGCCAGCAGCGCGTTCGTCGTACTCACAGTCCGCGCCTACGATTTAGGTGAGATCATCCGGACCCGGCACGTCATCGACGTGATAACTAACGTTTCCGAAACTGACACGACATTACAATACGTAGGTGTACCCCATCGGTGGTCCACGACCCAAGTAAGAATTTATCCACCTTCGTCCGGAGCCAGACAAATGTCGTTCTTGATACCCACTTCGATGGGCATAGCGGACGTGCACAATTTGTTAGAACGTCTGACGGGCGGTAAAGTGACCATCAACACGATAAAACCAAACTACGATCACGTACACCACGGATCAAATGTGGAAAAGTATGAACACGTACCACACGTTTACTTAATATATACGCCTATTATATATGGTATTTCTGTAGGAACACCGTGACCGCTACCGTCGTGTATAACACAAACACCGTGATAGACGTGGAAGAGTTTCGTAAACACTTTGACCAGTGTAATCACGTTCAAATGGCACAAGTAATAATACCACCGTTATTGAATATCGTATATTTAAATAGTACGTTTGATAGGGCGGTCTACCGCGAAGTTAGGTCGATTAGGTTAGGTTCCGTCAAAGTGGACTCGACCGTTCCGAACAATATGATTCGAATAGGACTCTGAACTAATTTACCGTGTTTTTCACGCGGCCTGCAAAAATATAAATCCTGTAATATAGTGAATAAAAATAGACCGTTATCGTCACGCGTGAAACTTGATTTCCACTGCTTATCCTGGTGACTCGTGTAACGGGGACGATGTCTTTGACAAAAAAAGCCTCGTCAAAAATATAACGTTCCATATACTGTTAAAACGACTTGTCAATACATAAGAAACGTTCGATTTTTCGAGTATATTACTTTCAAATACGTCGTCATAATCAACCGATAATTCTCGACGTTTTTAATTTCCCGTAGTATATTTTATAAGTAATAAATATGATTTTTATAAGTATACGACTACATTATAAATATACGACACGCAGTATTTTGAAAATCGTACCGAAAAAATTATTTTCGGACTTTTATTGTATAACGCTTTCAATTGTAATCCCAATGACGTAAAAATCAATAAAAAGATTGAATGTTTATATGCGTAGAAGCATTTTTTTCTTTTGTTTTAATGTGATGATCTGTCATTGCTTTTATATTTAAAATAAAAATACTACTTCAATTTTATTCCTACTAAACCAACTGTACAAGTCTTTTATAAATAAGAAATTGTGTTCCAGTTATGTTTCAAATCAGTGTAGTCTTATTGATAAATTTCTATAAAATGTATACGAATTTTATTTTTCACTTTTTCAACATTTCGAATGTTATAACTATTAACTATAACAAAGCAATAATATTTAAATAATTTCTGTTTTTGTAAAAAAAAAAAAAAAACGGTACATACATTTTTTACCTGGTGCGCTCTTTTTTCGTCCATTGTTTAACCGAATAATATATAAATGTAATATAATTATTGTCCGTTACACTGAAAAATAAAAATATATTTTTCAAAGTGTGTCATTAACGAGCGATATAGTCATGACCAATCAAGTATCCCATACCTCGAAAAGAGTTTTTATACTAATTTGTTTTTAGTATTAATTTAAAATGGAAAATAACCATTTCATAAATCATTTGCAAAGTTAAAAATATATTTATGATAAACTACAGAGTTATTTAAAATTTAATTTTTAATTTGTTTAAAATATATTTCCATCTATATTCCTAAAACTCGGATACATGTAAATGCTTTCAGGTAGATCATCGTGATGAGAATAATTTGACTTTTTGGTTAAACCTTCTATTGTTACTAGCCATACTGTTGGCTGCCTTATCACTGTTGTGCTGCTGTTGTTACCAACACTATTTTCGGTTCTTTCAAACGTAAGTATCACAAAACAGACGTTCTTTACACGTTGTGCCAGAAATTGTTTTAAATTATCCTCGAAAATGTTCAATTTAAAACGATTTTATACCGGAATCTATATAGAAGATTTTAAACATAATTGTTGATAATGTAATTAGTCTCCCCACAACTCACAGAAAAATATACTTAAAATTTATAGATAATACATTTTTATTCATTAATATTGATTATTTAATATTTATCATAAATAAAACAATATTTATGCTCTATAAAAGCCTCTAAACCTGCGAGATGTTCGCATTAAAATAAGCTCGAATACTTTTCAGTTCCCTAAGAAAAATACTGTGAACACGGTAACGAGTTTTGATGTTCGAATAATAAAATTCAATGCTCAATATTCGGTTCTTAATAAATATTTTTTATTTAATTGAAATTTTTTAACAACTTCTTCTGCTGCACCAAAATCACAACGTAAAACATTAACAAAAAATAATGTTTATTAGAGAAGTTAATTTTATTTAAATTGTCTCGTGCACTTGTAATTAAAAAAAAATCCTAAAAAAAATCATTGAAATTTTAGCATCCCACATAAAGTCGGGAACGTACAGCTCTTAAAATAAATATAATAAAACGTGATATTATTTGTTATCAATTAAAAAAATGCAGCGAACAAATACGATGATTAATGAAAACTACAATAAATTATAAATTTATGTTCATTTTACAATAATTAAAATGATTTTTTTTTTTACAATATATTTACAAAATAATAAAATATAAAACCACTACATTGTTTATTGAAAGTAGATAAAATCTAAAAACTGTTTGTATTCAAATGATACACCAGTTATCGACTACCAATTGTATTTTTAGCGAATTTAAACAGTTTAATTTACTTTTCACTAGTACACAAAGATAATAGATAAATCGAAAAAAGATTTTTTTTTTTTTATAGTATTTTTTAATGAAATATCACAATAAAAATACTCCTTATATACGTTCTTAAATTTTTTTAATAATAACTCAAATTATTATTTATAGAAAATTCTGGTAAGCTCGAATTAGGCATACTGAAAGATCTTTTTGTATTTGGTATTTGTATTTCACATTTACTTTAATTATATAAACAACAAAAATACGAAATCACTAAGTTATGTAAATCCATAACCTCTGCAACACAGCTTATATTAAATAAAAGAAAATATTAGGTACATATTATTTAAAAATACAATCACAAACATTTAAGTGCGGATTTAAAAGCATATATTTTTTATTATTGTCTTGGATAATGCTTTTCAATATTATAAATTTTAATTCCTACACCGTTGAATTTAAAAATTAAATTTTTATTTTACATATTTTAATAAAAAAAATTCATTTTAAGAGGATTTTGTTCATATTTTCGTGTAATAAATATATATACGTTATAAACAATTTACCATTTAATTTGTACGGATGTTCGTGAATTCGGGGAAAAGGTTTTTTCAACCGACGGGAATATACCTTTTTGCAAATTTAATGAGGTTAAAGTGGCAACTGAAAAAAATTTCTGAAAACGAAGATTATTATTAGTCAGTTCTTATAATTATATATATATATATAAACATATTTTTATTTTATTTTTTTTAATTTAAATACATTTTTGTTTATTATTGTAACACTATCGCATTAAATCGTGTTTTTAAAGTGCGTTTTTTTTTCTTTTTTTTTTTAAGACATCAGTTCTACAACCTAATTACGGGTTAGGTATTATTAAAATTACTTATTCCTAATGCATATACACATTTTACAATGCCGCGTTTCACACAGTGCGTTGTGATCGTTAAAAAAGAAATTCCACACACTAATAATATACATCCATATATTATTATTATTATGAGGTTTCTCGTGCGTTCATTATCGATCCTGGAAACAAACTTCCAAATGAGTTCGGTACAAATCGATACCGATTATCGTTGAAAAATGGTCGTTATAAATCATATTGCTGTTGTTTTTTAACGACTAGTGAATGACACAACGCCGCTAGTTAAGTTATGATCATTTTTCACGTACGCCCGTTTAAACGTGACGAAGCCCAAATAACGTTTGCCGATATTCATTCACAACGTTGAGTTGTACAGTGTAAACGTTTTTTTCTTTTCTTTTTTTCAGCAAACAATGCCGAGTCGAACGAGTGGAAAATAAAGGCGTCCAAGCGCATTCGCGAAATTCCAGTGAACCGATCAAAGACGACCCTAAACGCAAAGTGTACATTTTGAGTGAAAAACCCGTTAGTCCGTTTCGAATAGCGAAGCGTACGAGGACAGTGGTGATACCGAACGTAATTAAGAAAAAAACGAGCGTGGAGTCGTTACTTCTAGAAGACGTCGAAGGCAACGAGTATAGGATATTGGACAAACGACGGTCTTGGTCCGACGAGACGCCCGACACTAGACAAGAAATGTTTTTTAAACAAGGCAACGCGGAGATCTTGAGAATCATGTCTAACGATTCGTTGGAAGTAATGGATTCGGCATCGAACGTGGGCGCGTTCAACGCGTTTGACGAATTAGCCGGTAAAAAAGTAATTATGAACAAGTTCTTGAACAGTCAACCAGACGTCGAAAATCAACACGTCGACACCGTTAAAACAAACACAGAAAGAACGCAAACCGAGGCGGTAAAAAAAAAAACTATTGAAGAGGAACAACAGAATAAAATGACTGCGTTTCAAAGAGACGTGTTATTGACCAAGTAAGTACGACGAATCTTTTTCGTTTATTATATCGTTCACGTTGACATTGTTTGTGCGCGTCACGCCGATGGAGTTATCATCATCGCCGGTTTTTCGTATCGTGTGGGATTATTATAAAACCGAGTAATTTAACGAACATCTATATAATCCGCGGTGAACGGCAGGAAACCGTATTATAATATTTTTTAGCAATTAACCCTTAACTAAAAGCGATTAAAAACTTAGCGATATTATAATAAATTGTACCAATAAACTATTGCCTATATATATAATATTGATTATTATACAACACCTCAATAAACTTATTCAAAAGCACTATAAAAATATAAATATATATATATATAAATTTTAAACATACAATATCGAATATCGATTAAAGCACACCGATTACGGTTCATAAAATTTAAAATTTTACTTGGTACCTATTTTTTTTTAGTACACCATTGCTTTAATTATAATAAATTTATATTATGTACATGGGCGTCTCGAGGGTGGGGGAGGGAGAAAAAAGGGGCATTTGCCCTCCCCCCTGGGTTTTGACAATTGATTAGGGAAATCGCCGCACGTTTTATTTACACGCTCGAGCAATTATTCGCCAATCGAATCATGATTATTATGTTAGATAGGTATTTGATCTGAAATTAACAATACATTGACGATACTGTATCGAACTGTATCGAAAAGCGTGTAAACTAATTGATGTAGGCTATAGTCTGTTAACTTTTACAGTTTTACGTACTGTGATTAATTAATATATTAATTATTTTTTCCCCGCTTTTTGTACAATAAAACATGTGAATCTTTATAAGGTAAAATCTCTTATTTCAAAAATATTATGGTTATGAGAAACTTTTTACCGTAAACGTAAATTTGGCGACAGTCTTAATGGACAGGCGGTACAATCTAACGATGCAATACAGTGTCAACAAGAGCTAAGCTAGATGCCTGGATAGTCGGACTAGTTCGACCGGTACGGTTCATATTACGGATTCGAGCCGAGTTGGTACTATTACGGAACATTTGTCATTTATTTTTTTTAAATTACTTTTGCCCCTACCCGGAAAAAAGTTTATAGATGCCCATGATTGTGTAGGTTATTATCTAAGTACATATATAGTTTTACTCAGATATCAGACTTTCGTAGTATTCCGAATACAGTATTCGGATATAGTAAAAACGTAACGTAACGTACACGGCATGTAATACTGTTCTAAATTAGTAAGCAAATCAAACGCGTTTTTTTTTTTTCAAAACATCAAAAAAGCATTCCTACTGCTTATGCGACTAGACACGCGTGCGACCGCCGTCGTATATCCTCTTCCGTATACAGTTCAGTAATCGGATTTCCTCGAGTATTACCGTGAGAAATGAGTAAATTATTTTGTTTTTTTAACTTCTCCAAAAAAAAAAAGAAAATGTATAACTATACAGCTCAAACAGCAGTGGAGTAGCCAGGGAGGGCTGATGGGGCTGCGCCCCCCCCGCCGCTAAATTTAATAACGCTTACACGTATAACAATAGTATTTTTCTTCAGGATCCTATATGTTGAAACCTCTGTATAAAAAAATGATCAGCCTCAGCACCCGTCCCACAAATAATAATCCTTGCTACGCCGTTGTCAAACGGTACGTGAAGAATCACAAGCACACCGTTACCTTGTCCGCAGATTTTTGGCCGAGGAACAGCAAAAACTCATGACGAAGCTGGAGACGAGGAGTCTGCCGGGCGCGAACATGGCCACGCAGACCGAAGTGCACGCGGCCACGCAGACGACGAGCTCGTGTCTGCGGTCCGACGGCGGCGGCGGCGGCAGACGGAGTCGGAGTTACGACGAACGGGACTGTTCCAGGTCGGCTGGGCAACAGTACGCGACGCGCCGGTCGTCCAGTACGCCGCGCAAACGGCTGTTCAACAGTCCGATCATGGAGGAGACGGGCAGCGGTTCGGGCGCGAGCAGCGGACTGCGGACGGCAAACGACCGGCCGAGCGCCAATTTGTCCACCGACACCGTGGCGTCTGCGGCGGCGGCGGCGGCGGCGGAAGGACGACGGCGGCTGTTCGCCGCTTCGTCGTCGTCCTCGTCGGTGCGGACGGCGGACGTGCGCAAGTCCCGTTCGTATTCCTGTCTGCGGGAACTCGACCTGGACAGACAGCTGCCGTACATGACGCCGTCACTGCGGTCCAGAGCGTTGGCCAGGAGACGGCTGTGCACGTCGTTGCCGCCGAACGGCGGCCGGGGCCGGGGCCCGAGGGCCACGCTGAACGAGATGCTGGAAAAAAAGAGCGTGTTCGCCATCGCCTACGGTGACGTGGCCACGCAAAAGATCAACTGTAGCGCCGACTCGTCGTCCAACAATTGGGATTGACCCATCTCCCATAATCGTCCTGTTCCTCGTCCTCCACAAGCCCACCGCGGATTATGTGTGTGTGTTGAACACGGACGACTCACTCGACCCGAGAACAGGTACGAGTCTGAAAAAATGTAAAAAAAAATCTGACGAATTCGATCGTCTGCCCGTATGGTAAATTATAAAAAAATATTTTATAAGAAATAATTTATTTTAAAAGATTGCGATTAATATGGGAAGGACGAGAATTTTTTTTTTTTACACGAAAACGTCCGGTTTTATTAAAAAACAACATCGTGTGCTATGTTAATAGGCAGTGGCGTAGATACGATTTTTTTCCCCAAAAGAGGTGTTCAAAGGAATTTTCGACATAAATTTACTTTTTAAATCCTGCAGCCGATTTATACTTATTAAGACCGATGGCATTTAGTACAGATAATAATTCGACAATTAACATATAGATAACAGACAGTATAAAGAAAGAGAGAAAAAAAGGAAAATAAGCGCAAAGTATTTGTGTAAATATTTATGAGAAAAATTCGAATACAGTTCATAGCGTTGGCAGATCTAAGAGTCGATTTTGGAGAGGGAAATTATTTTCAAAAGTTTTTCCACAAATTATAGATTTAATAATCATATTTTTAGTTACATTTATGGTATTACTATAATTCATTGACGATCAGGTAGGTATCGGTTAAAGCGCAACTGATAAGCTTTTTCCTCGGAGTTTTTATTGGTATCATCACAGAGTAATAGCCAAAAAAAAAAAAAATTGATAAAAAGTATACGAAATTCCTTCATTAATAAGGAGATGACCTATTTTTTTCTTTTTTTTTAATTTGTTTGTCGACAAAATATGGAAAAAGTCGATGACCTTTTTTTTGTCTTCATAATATACATAGGACGTATCAAAGGAAATGAACAAGGGAAATGAAATTCAATATTTAAATGACAATACCCAATGTTGTACAACCAATATCGGAAATTTAAAACGGCCATTAAAATTCAAAATACGTCGTGTATTTTAAAATCAATAGTTTAGAAACTAAACCGAAATACACGTAACTAAAAACCGGTAATTGAAATCGTATTTAATAGAAAAAATCGGATTGAAACCAGTATATTTTATTTCGGTTTCAAGCCCTGATATTTAGATACCACATTTCGTAGTGCCTAAAACGAGGTACTCTCATTTCGAGATGTATTCATTGAAATATCGAGTGAAAAACGAGCGTGCGTATTTTTTAAAGACAGATAGGTACGAATAATATGACACTGTCGAAAATCACTGAAAAAAAGGCATTAAAAAACTAGACATTAAAATTCTTCACCAGCCTTTTTTTCCGCAAAAACGTACACTCAGCGATGAGTTACTTCGGTCCCTTGTCAATATATTGTACCGAGCAGTACCGTCGATTAATATTGCAGTATGTTTATCATCAATACTCTCCAGTTAAATCTCAAAAAACAGCGCGCAAGTTGAGGTAAAATGCACCTGGACGCCTGAACTCTCTAGATAACATACAATTATTAATTGAGACTACACGTCACACCGAAGTCGCTGAATAGTTCTGTGCAAATAATAAATCATAAATGTACATTTAAATCAGTATATGTACTTACAGTGTAACTAAATGTATTGTTATCTATTCATGCTATTTTTTTTTTTTTACATTTAGAGTGAGCTATCCGTGTTCATCTTCATATGATCTGTGACACCACCACCCAGCATTGTACACTCAGACCGACGTTACAATTGTTTGTATTACCATTATTATATATAAATTTGTTTAGAAAAATATTTTATTTTATATATGTATACAAAATTTTAAGCGTTTTATTATTGTTATTTAAAATGTCGTTTACGCAGACACGGCCGATGTCTTATACCCAACTTATTTCAAACCTGGTGGAAAAGGCTACAGTGTCCCGTGCCACAATGTTTTAATGACTCCCGCAATATGCAGTGCGATTTGTATTATTTTTATCGTTGCATTTGTTTCTACAAATATATTAATGAAAATTAGAAAGATTTCATATATAATATACCAATATAATTGTTGTGTGTAATATATAGTACATATAATACCTATTTTGTCGAAATAACAAGATGTGTTTTAATTGTTTACATAAAAATAAACGATACGACTGATTTGTAATCAAACTAGTTACAAATAAGTGCGTCCAATTACGTGGGTGATGATATTCTAAAAACACGGACGAGAAAAATATTTTATAAACGAGCTGAAGGAATGATGAAAATATGTATTTTAAATCCTGTGATACAAATAGTCTTTCATAACTATCGAGAGCTCGTATAATTTGTTATATACTTATAAACGTTGAAGTACATATATATATATACAGTGATCCATATATATCTATATCTATAGCCACAGCGGTGTATTGGGGCGTATACGGAGGTATACGGCCGTATACTCTCTTTTAGGTTTTCATATATTAGTACATTATATCAGTTATTTCTGTAATTCTATAGACACAGGGAGTTTTTGACGATGCGTGAAATAATCGAAACTTATCAAACTGTGTTTTCACAATTATTATTATTTAAATTATTAAATAATAATATTTTAATAAAAATTAAAATAATTCAACAGTATATAATAATAGTCACAAATTAAATTTCATTTTTCAACTAATAACATTGTATACAATTTTATAAATAAAAAAAATATAAATTAACAAATATATATTTTTGTTTTTAATTCCTTCAAAACTGTATCTACATAGTGTGTATAAATACATAATAAAACAGAAATAACAGCGTGTTATAAATAAATAAATAATGGTAAAAAAAATTTGTTTGAACCCGATAATTTTTAAAAACAGCGTATACCTGCGAATAAAAAAAAATAAAAAATGAAAGTTCGGAAGTTGAAAGTTGTAAGTTTGAAACGTAGATTGTAAGTTTTTCGAGCGAAGCGAAAATAATTTTTTTTTTGAGACCTATATTTTTTTTTTAGAATGACGAATAGGTACTCACGAATTTTTTTCACCATTACACCACTGTCTATAGATATCTATAGATTTGTAGATATGTCTATATAGGTACGAGGAGACGAGGACTAAGTTATAGGTAACTTTTTGTCACGTGTAAAAAACAATAATACAATATATACAAGACATATACTGCATGTACCGATGTGTCTGCATGCAGTGTAGATACTCCTGTCTTTTGAAAATATACGTTGCAATATAGGTACTGGAGTACATAATTTGAGTAAACCGTGAACGTATATGAGCACATGTTTTTTAGACGGGGAATTCTAAAAACACTGACACCCGTTACATTTTTTATACCCTGGCGCCAATGATTTATATACAACTGACCGATTTGCAACCTATCGTCGTCGATTTTTTTGATAGGCCACCGCGTAAATATCATTATTATTATTATTATTATTATTATTATTATTATTATTATTATTATTATTATTATTATTATGTAAAAAATAATATTACGTTATTGCGCCGGGTTTCGCCGTACATAATTACAACCGTGATACGGATTGTGTTGGGCCGATGAAAAGAGGAGAACGCTGTACTGTATATAATATACTGTTACAAGTATATTTTATATTATTATTATTATTAATATTATATATGTGTGTGTATGCGCGTAAAAAATATACTCGGAGAGATTTTTGCACACAATGCCATTTGTGTTTTTTTTTTTTTTTGTTTTCTTTCGGTACGCCGAATACTAATCAAGCGAACGGGAACGGCAGTTTCCCCCGGCGACCTCCGTCGCGGAAAAGAAGAAAAAAAAACGCTCCCGCAGCGCGAGACCGCGCCAAAAACAAAAGACGACGACGGCGGCGGCGGCGGCCCTAAAGGAAAAAAAAAGACACGGGCGATCGTGACTGCCGCGCCGCGCCGACGAGAAAACGTCTTTCACTCTCTGAATATTATTATGATTAATATAACAATATGATTCGACTTCAATGTTTTATTATGATAATTTAATACTTTGTTCTCTGAGAGAGAACGAACCTGTTGCTCGGTTTACTTAGCCAACGTATACCTGCATAATAATTATAATACGTAAAAATAAAACGAAATCACGTTTATTATGACGAACGCGCGACATTGGTGTGTTTAAACCAGAAGGATACCAAAGTGTTGGTCGCGATAACATTTTTTTTTTTTGTTTTAATGCGGCTCGTGAAACGTTTTCGCGTGACCAATGCCCAATCGACAAATGCTTTACAGGAATTATTATTAATATCGATACGAAGACGATGTATTCATTAAAAACGCGTTTTAAATATTTCATAAGTTTGTCTGTTCAACGTATCCGACACTTCTGCCAAAGCTATATTCCATCAAAAAAAACGTTTCGCGTAAAAAATTTAACCGAAACTCGCAACGTTTTTTTTTTTTTTATTCCGAAAAATGTATGAGATCTCATAAAAAATCCAAACCCTGAGTGAGTCTACGTCATGGTCGTTATGACAGTTACGGCGGGCTTGGCCTTTTCGCGAAACCCATAAGCGTTTGACAAATTTACTTACTTTTTTTTTAGTGTTTTCGCGATAAATAAGAAAAAATGACCTGGGAATGTTTCCAGGAAGACTTGGACACACACACACACACACATATATATGTGTGCGTGTGTGTGTAATAATGTACACACATACATGTATATACCTGTATAGTGTATATTATATACCCCTTGTAATAACTAATAACACGATTAATCAAATAATTTATAATTTTTATCCTATATTTTATCTAGATAAATTTCACTCGTCTATTATCTCGTCTAAGATGATTTAAGTATATGTCATCTTTATCTGTATCTAGATGATTTTTAGTAAACGATCTTTTATCTTTAACTAGATAAATGTTCACTCATCTTGTCTAAACACCGATTGTAGTATTATAATTTTATATTGTTTATATTATCATAATACGAACAAATATTGTATCAATTATACGCAATTTTTGAAAAGAACGTTTTTATTTTCTACGTTTACACAAAAAAAAAGCTATCGTACACATATTATATAAAAAAAGAACGCGTTTAATACATAAGCTCTGTCTCGAGATTTCACGATGATATCGTAATATACAGTTAATTCGCGGCTTATTCTATATAAACTTTAGTTGAAAATTCCGGTCTTTTATCAGCTCGATAAAAGCCGATTTACACGAATTCGTGAATTTCATACGATTCTCGTCCTAAATAACGTTCGTGGATTTGGCGAAAGAAATAATACAGTTTAAATTACGACAGGATAAAATTTCTTAGCGTATTACTCACCGCGCCAACACTGTACCTTTTGGAGAGATTCCTGCACGTTACGCATGAGGTATAGACAGTAAAACCGAAAAAAAAAAAAAACTGGTTTTATTCGTAATAATAATTTCGAAATCCTATCGTCCCGGATTATTATCTCGTTTTTAAAATACAAAATCGGGTGCACGCTGAATATCGAAATTTCTCCGAGTTCGATTAACTGCCAAGTCGGTATGAAAAGTATGGAGTAGCATCTATAATTTTCGCTCTGCAAACACGTCGCGTTATGCGTGCACACGAGATTCTACTGAAACCCGTGACAGGAATAATAATATAAAATATAAAATAAAATAAGTAAACAATTTTATTTTTTTTTTTTTTCTTATTGCTTATACGGACAAAACACCTCGCGTACATCCGCAACGCTGCCTCTACTCTTAGCCGCACCCTTAATTTTGTTTTATCACAGAAAAGACTAAGTGGTCTGACATTTATTGAAAATACTTGTCGACGAAATTTAATTTAGGTCATCGGACAATACACTTCGTAAAATAGAATGAATATTAATTCGAATTACTTTTTATTTTTCATGAATTTCGCAATAAATACTTTAAATAGCTACTTTAATGTTATGTTAGATACTTATTTCTTATATGATTCCACAAAAATTATCATTAAAAAAAAAAACATATTTCGCAACATTTTTAATTATTATTATAAAAGAGACTTATCGGGAGACGAGAGTTAAAGCCCTCTTCTCCACGACTCAATCATTGAACAAACCAACCAAGTTTATCCCGACATCTTTGAACATTTCTAAATACACCTCTGACCTGAACGAATTCGATAATTAAGTGAACGCTACTCCACCGAAAACTATATACACAGAGTGTTTCTGGGACGAATGAGGTCACCAATACAAAACGTACTTGGGTAGGATGACCTAAAAACGAAAATTTTGAAATTTTTTTCCAAACTCCAATAACTGGGTGTTTATGTATCTTTGGAATATTATCTTAAATGTAAAAATAAACACTATATATAGTGAAAATGTAACACGTAACCAAACACGTATAACTTTCCAAAAAAAGTTCTAAAATGCAAAATACTGCGCACTTATTGATATTTCAATCTTTAATTAATTCTTATAAAAAAACATTTTTTTTAAATTATATTTCGTAGGTACTCAATTTAATTGTTTAAAAATTGATATCGCACATTTTGAAATTTTAAAACTATATAATATAACTGAATAATTTTACTCAAAATAAAATATTACACAATTGTTTAGTTTACAATTGTTATAATTTCCCACACTTCTTTTAGTTAGCATATTCCATCCTCCCACACTTATTTTGTTAAAAATTATTCGTCCTTCTTGGATTTTTAAAAATCTATTTTTTTTTTTTAATAAGTAATTTGCAGTTGATATTTAAGGGTGACAGGGTGGGTGTTTGCGTTTGTTCACGGTAGGCCGGTGTTAGAGCCTTTTGTTAAAAAAAAAAGACTTTTTTTGCTTCTTTTTCAAAAATAAGGACCGTCTACAACTTTACAACACGCGTGTAAAATTACGAAGCACAAAAGAAAAGAAAAAGAGTAAGACCGGATAAAGAACAAAAATTAAGAGGACAAATGACAAGGTATACATTAATAATACGATAAACCAGGGGTGTCCAACCGGCGATAGGTTTTGGTGTGGCCCCTATGTAAATTTCAAAACAATCAATTACTTATATATTATAAGAAAAAAATTATTAAAAATAAAACATATTAAAATATAAGGTGTGCACAACCTATATTGATTGAATATAGTATGTGAATTTGTTATCGCTATTACAACGATACCGATTGTTTGAAGCCAAAATTGCCGTTGAAGTGAAACTTAAATTACGGCAAAGTCAAGGCGAATAATTGTACACATTTCCCCGCTTTAGCCAAAATACAATATTATCAAGAACAGCAAGAAATATGCATGTTTTAGATTTGGAGTTTGATTGACAAATTGTTTAGCACCGATTTCGAGTTGTTCGTAAGAGTCAGCTTTTCGCTGTTTTCGCAACACCGTTTTCGGTCGATATTACTGTTGTGGAAACCGAATTTCAAATGGAACGCATCGAATTACAACAGTCGACTGTTGTTCGACTCGAAGAAAAATTCAATCAGTCCACTTTATTAGGTTTTTATAAATTATATCTGCCCAAAATAAACACTTCCTGTTCTCTACGATCGCGCACTATTCAATGTCCTCGGTTGCCTTTTATTCGCGAACGACCGTTTTCGAAAATGAGAATCGGTCCACTGTTTCGAGCAAGCACCTAAACAAACCCCGGTCCTGCTTATAATAGGCACCGAAAATGGTGTGGGTCTATGATCGAGCGGGGGAGAAGGTCGTTAGCTCGCCGTCGCCCCCACCCCTCGACACAATCAAGACTTTGATATAACCGCCACTGAATGGTCCGTATAAGATCGTTGCGCGACTCGTTTAAAACGTTTTTGTTTTCTTTCTCCTGTTTTTTTCCCTTCACGTATATACACCGCACGTGTATTGTACGTATAATAATGTATAATATTATTATGGTACAATAAACGAAATTCGGGCGGGGGTCGTATCCCGTAACGGGGCCGTGTGACGGTAGCTTGGTCAAAAGAAAAAATAATCCCTGTGCTACGGGGGGGGGGGGGAGTATTGTGTATTAAAACGTCACAGAATGCCTTTGCACGCGCGCACAACAAATAATATACGTATAATATATAGAAAACAACGGAATCGTGTACACCTCTACACGTGGTGCAATCGAAAAAGACATATGAAAATAGTCGCGGTGTGTTTTGTCGAATGTATAACACACACACACACACACAACACACACATTTCGAAGTACAATATCGACAGAGGTTTACGCAATATGTGTTGATTTATGATTTTTAACAGTTATATAATATTATGTAGGTATAAGAACGTCTTTGAGAGAAGAATATTGTACCGCCGCCGCCGCCGCCGCCGCCGCCGACTTTTACGACAACGGACACGTGTATATATTGTATACCACTATAGCAGACTTATCGGATTTCCTTTCTCTTTTCAATTCTTTTTTCTTTTTTTTTCGTAGAGGGTTTTCAGACTGGATAAATGGATTTTAGAGGACGGAGTAAATATTGCGGCGGTACACGCTTACTACTCGTATACTTACTTGTATACGGAATATAAACACACTATATATTATTATTAAAATATAGCACCGCATAATATTATAGTGCGCGCGACAATGTTTCGACGGTACGTGACCGGTCGTATCCCATAGTGGCGGCGGCGGCGGCGGCTCGTGTAATACTCAAAAGAAATCAACGCGTTTTAAACACACAAAACCGTTCGAATAACACTTATATACAATATTACACACGCACGAGTATTAATATTATATATTATAGAAATTTGAATTTATATATATATATATATATATATATTTTTTTAACATCTGTAAAATCGTATATTTATTTAAACGCGTCGTAATAATTACTATTATAACATTTAATATAATTTATTATATGGGATATTACGCAGTCTTTGTAAAAAAAAAAAATACTTTTAAAATTGTATTTGAATAGAGATACAAATGCATTGATATAAATATAGTATTTGAGACGTATTTCAAATACTTTTTTTAAAAGTATTTAATAACAAATACAGATACTTTGTATGTATTTAAATACAAATACAAATACTTATTCGAACGGGGCTTTATATGTATTTTTATAACGGTCGTATTATTTAATTTTTTTTTTTTTTTATTGGTCTTAAAACCTCTCTACCGCTCAACTTCAATTATTTGATGTAATAAATTATTTTAAATAATATAAATATTAAAATTATTACAACACTTTTAGCTTTTACAATACTTTTTAAAAGTAATAATAATTATTTTTACCAACATTTTTCATAGTATACGTGGAAATATTTACGTAACAGTGTCATTAATTTTAACCTATTCTTCTGGAAATATAGTTAAAAGTCAAATAATTAAAATATATTCATAACACAATACGAGAAATCTTATTAATTATTGTATTTATTCAACAATTACTTAGGATTACACAGAAAACTTTCTTTTTCACCAACGATTAGTATTTATAACGTATCTTTTCGGACTTAAGTACAATAATTGGATCGTCGAAAATTCCTTTAAACCAATCTCGTTCACGTGCAATCTTTAAATCGACTATTTAATGCGAGTTTTGTAAAAATTGATGTGTAGCGCGTGTTGGTCGTTTTTATTATTATTATTATTATTATTACTATTATTCTCTTTAATTTCTCTATGTGTTTCTCTATTGATCGTGTTTATATTATATTTATTTTCAACAGCCATATTATAAGTTCGCGATTATGATTCGATTATAATTTCGATTAATTATTATCTATTACAATATTTATCGAATCGTGTAGTATATGCGCAATGTTTTTATCATAAAAATCGAAAAAATCCAGTTATAATAATAATGTTTTTTTGTCTTTTTTCTTTTTTTGTCCTGCCTTTTGTCGCTGCAGTATTGGTATGTACCCGTTGAATCACGAGTAATACGCGCCGCTGTTTCGAATTATTAACGTACCTATACCCACGTATACGGCACACAAATTTATTCCATTATTCCTATCTCCTATTGTTTGTATATACAACAACGACTATACAACATTCCGTATACATCAGTACACCTATTTACGTACATATATTTCAAACACTGTGAAGAAGAAAACAAAATGTAATGCCGTGCGACTGGCTTCTGTGGTGTTTATTTTATATAATTAATTAAAACCGGGCCAAGCATAACTAAACACGGTTCTAGTTCATCTCATTACCACCTTCATACGGCAAGTATTCTAATTTTTTTTTTTTTTTGTAATTTCATAGTCAATGAGATAATTATGATTTATTTATGATTAGGGGAGTTTTCGAATTAACTCCCTCCTTCCCCACACACGCAGGCCATCGTTACATTTTAAACAAGCATTAAATTTTAAGGCCGGTATCCCAAGTCTTAAAGTATACATATTTTTAAACTGAATAGTATTTACTAAGTAGAAATGACCTGCAGAAACTAACAATGTTTCGTCGTTGGAACTTATACATTTTGATTTTAAAATTTATTGTAATTTCTGCGAATAACTTGAACAAAAAAAACAAATAGAAAATAGAAAAATTTGTATAATTTTTTTATTGTTAAATATTAATACGAAAATATGCTGAATTAAATAATAACGATAATATTCGAACGTAACGAAAACACCAAGACGGCATTAAATTGAACTTTTTTTGGGAGGGGAATTTCGAGGGCAAAAACACAATTGCTCCGATTCTCTATTTAAAGAAAATGGTTATGACAATGATTTTATCAGTGTCATAAATATGAGTATACCTAGGTTAGGTAGCTAGGTGTACCTAGTGAAGATATGTGGGAAATTGGAAATTATCGATTGAGGAATTCTGCATCACACTGTCAAAAATATTGAATCAAATGTCTTCAATATCTTGATATATAATACAAATATATATTGATACATAATCAATATATTTATTGATTTTTGTTACATAAAACATCAATTTAAAACTGGTTATTTTTCTTGACAGGAAGAAAGCAATGAAACCGGAAAAAGTTCTCGCACTGAACTCGCCGATAATAATAGATATTTGGAAATTTTATTAAAATTTTCTGTTTTCTAAATTCGAATAAACGTAACAAAATAACCAAGTTCTATTACTTGACAGTTGATACAGTGTATGTACTCGGTACCTATATATTAGTATTTATTTTATAAGAAAATTGCGATTAATATATACCTCAAGGCTTAAAGCGTACCTAATTGAGTCGGTGTCCTGAACTCGGAGGGCCGCAAAGGGACCCTCGTAAATACAATTTGTATATAAAAAAATATTTAATTTCGTTTTGAAATTCACGTCTTACCGTTATATAGGGTAAAGTGTAAAAAATTAATAATAATAAAAAATATTGAAATACTACCTACTTATTTATTAATGTGATATGTGAATGGAACTTAAATTTTGTAAAATGAATTGATGAGTTTCGGTAAAATAAATAGATGAGGGGTCAAAACTTTATATTGACACGAGGCCCCAAATTTTTAAGTACGACACTGCTCAAAGCACCTTGGTACTAATTACGTAATATATTCCTAAATCTTACAAATTTAAAATTACAATGTTCTTAAAAAAAAATAATAATAATCTGCAGTAAAAATATATTATTAATTTTAATGCTCTATATTCTCGGTTAGCACACTATTTCCTCATTTATTTCAATTATACGATAAATTATTAATATGCCGCACTCTTTTTTAAGTGATATTAATTATTAAACTATGGCACAATTTTTTTGTACACCTCAGTTTTATCCATTACCTACAAATATATACGGATTTTTTTTTTTTTTTTAAATATTCAAAATAAAGTTGTATAATACTAAAACGATTAGCATATAAAATAAAGAGAAAGACTTGTAAGATAGAGTATTATTAAAAGTAATAATAATAATAATATGTATACTGCATATTATACACATTACACACTACATGTATATGATGTTTAAACACGCATATTATTATGCCTTGTACAGTGCCGTAACGGTATTATAATAATAATATACGGCCTAAGGGAGATTCTCGAAACATTTTTTTCCACATTTTTATTAGGAATATATTTGAGGGTTTACTAAATCAAAACTGTATTAACAGTGATTTTATACAATTTCAAAATAAAACTGATGGACAATTTGAAAAAAAAAAAAAATCTACATTACATTAATAATTATTGGTTAAACGTGAATTTTTTATTTTTATATAATATTAAATGATAAATGAATATCGCACTTTGAAAACCGTACTTTGAAGTTACACAAATATACAAATGGCAATAACTAATATTATACATGACAAATAACAATAAAAAGAAATATATAACGTATACAGAAAAAAAAAAAACGTTACGTATTTTTTTACACTTATCGGACTTTGCGGTGTGTATAAATTCGTAGCACTAGCTTTAAAATTTCGTTTTTATGAAAACAGTAGTCGTACAATATTTTTTACCGCATAATTATGTACGGGTATAGTTATAATAACGTTGAAAATATCAAATAAACATACAGTCGTAAAATGTTGGATTAAAACCCGATTAAACACACGTACAGTGAAATTTTTGAAGTCAATGTTTATACAGTACCGATGGTTTAGCTTATAATTATTTAAATATTAGAGCACAAAATTGTTTACTCAGTCATACTCTCCGGAAAAAATATCAGAATTCTAAAACATTCGACGGGCGCATGTTATTAAACGTATTTCTAATAAATTATATAAAGCGTTTTAAATAATACACGTTTCCTCTTGCACTTCGAATCAGGGGCGTGCCGAATGGGTGGTTTTGGGGGTTCAAACCGCTCCCGAATCAACTTTTTTCTCACTTTAATACTATTTACAAGACAAAAAAAACGTAAAAGATATTCCTTAAAACTCGTATTGGAAAAGAAGTTTTCAATGAAAGTTCTTCCTCTGTGTGACCAATTACGGTGAATAAATTTTAATTAGTCAGCGGCAATATTGAAAATATTATACGTGTTATTTAAATAAAATACGCGCAAACTCAATTGATGAATTTACTAAACATTTTTAAAAGAATCATAAAATACTTAACTATAACTACTAGGATGCGACGTTAATACACCTGCAGATTGCATAGGCGTGACTACGGTGGCAGCAGAGGCTGCATATACGTATGCTACCACTGCCATTTCAGAAAAACGGCCGGTCAACTGCCAAGATAGATATAGAAATCTATACATCTATATATCTATATATTGAGATCAGAGCATATTTTAACGTATAAAGTAAGTGGCACTAGTGTCACCTATTGAAGAACTACTGCCACCCAGTGGTTGGTGGATGTGTCACATATATTATTGTATTATTTTATAAGTGCGGCAAATAAGAGCGAAAACAAATTATTATAAAATATTTATTTTTGTAAGAATATATATAAAAAAAAAAAAATGTTTCCAAACGACACTAACTCGTAATTATTTTTTGTAGAATTAAAATAGAAAAAAAAAATTATGATTTCGAGACTTTGTTTTAAAATTCAACATTTTTTTTCTTTATTGAACAATTTTTTTTAATATACATTGCAAATTATCACACCAAGTGAACTAGATATGAGTGAGGCCGTGTGAACAATTTTTCAGGTAAATCATTAACTCGTAAAAAGGTACCTGAGAATAGGCACTTGGCTTAGTCAGTGTCGTCTTAAGGCATGGGCCTAGAGGGCCCGGGCCCAGGGCCCCCAAATCCCATGGGCCCCCACTTTATTTACAAAATACCAAATATTAATTTATTTTTTTACTTAGATATTTTCGTTTTAAAATAAACAATAAAGTAACGGAAATTATTATAAAAAATGGCATTTTTATTAATAAAGTATAATTTTTAACAGCTAATACAATATACTATGTGTTAAAGGAAAAAAAAATAGTATTTAAAGGCCCCAAATATGTTGTGCCCTCGGGCCTCGCATAACCTTAAGACGGCTCTGGGCTTAGTCCTTTATAATCACAGTGCCACCCAGTACAAATTCCTTAAAACACGCTCCGTTTGAGATAGTGTAAGTTTTTAATTAAATTTCATGGGTCCTTTTGATAATCGCGCACAAGAGGAAACTATACTGAGAAAATCGAAAAACGTTTCGAATAAAGTACAAACCGTGTTCTACCGGAACTTCAAGCATATAATGAGAGATCATTCGAGCATTTTTTCCAAGTATAAAAAAAAATTAACATCCGTGTAAAAAAAACCGGCAATAACAATAATAATAATTGTCCAATATAGTTATTTTACTGTAAAGAAAATGAAATTATTTGTATTACGTGTAAGAGTAACGCCCTCCCCCAAAAAAAAACCGCCACTGATTCCCTCCCCTCACCACCACTCGACCGATCGGCCGCCGCCGTCGCCGCGGAGATTTCGTGCCGTACCGGCGGCGGGTACAACACGCGCGTACCGCTGCCGCCGTATAGCGTGGGCAGGCGCAGGTGGCACTCGTGCAGTGTACAGGTAGCCCGGGTACGGTAGTTTTTATTTTATTATTATATACGTGTGTGTGTGTGTATACCTCCTACTCGTACCGGGTAAAACGCTATAATAGTGCGGGGAACGGGCGACAGACGGCGCTACCATCGGCGGCGGCCGTGTCGTCGAAGGGCACCGACACCGCCGCCGCCGACGAAGACGGCTCTCCCCCCCCCACCCCTCCGTGACCAAAACGGTGGTCGGTCACCCGTCTAAAGATCACACAGTCACCCGCGCGCGCGCGCGCAACGATAGCCGCCGACGACGCGACGCGACGCGCGAACCAGTATTTTATCCGCAGAGTACCGCGGAACGCGCGCCACCGCGGTATACCCGGTTTTTTTTTCCCTTCCCCCGCCGGTAACGGCACCGACGACTATAGAACTGCTCTTGCTGCACGAGCCAGTGTACGCGCCCCGCGCAAGTGTTTGTGTCGTGTAGTGCGCGTTCGCCGCCGCCGCCGTTATCGTCGCATTCTTTTGGACGATCGTTTCGTTTTTGTTTTTTTTCGTTCCAACCGGTCGTTTTTACGCGCGGTTTTCGCAACGACGGAAGGGAAATAAAAAATAAAAAAATGTAAAATCGAGTTTTTTTGTTTTTATATTCGTTTTCGGTCCCCGGCAATCCGAAATCCGATTCGACGCGTATGCCGCTTGCCGTGTCGAGATATTTGTTTCGCTGTTTTCCGGCCCACGCGAAATCGGGTTTCCCGACGTTCACGACGCGACGCCGCCGCCGCCACAGCCCGTCGTCGTCGTCGTCGTCGTATTGTTATCACCGAGTAAGTTTCAATTGCACGACGGTAATAATATTCTAGTGAACCGAGATTGTGTTGTTAATTATCTCCTCGGTATACCTGTATAGTTTGTCGATTGCGCATTTATTTTTATTTATAAATTATTATCTTCTCGGTTTAACGGTGGCGCGAGAATCCGTTTCGGCGGCCGGAATCGGGTCGGTCTGGTGCGTGGAATTTTCTCGCGGTAAAAAAAAAAAAAACCAAAGCCGACAGCCGTCTTGGCGAGTGGGCGAAGGCGCGAAAATCAAAAAAAAATCAACGTTTTTTAACGATAATAATTTAATACGAATTAATTGTCCGCGTTGAAACCGACAGAAAAAAAGGGCGCGATTCGTGAATTATTCTGCCCCCGGGCGCCAGTGTTCTCGGTTGCTGTCCTGCCGAGTCGTGCGTCCAAACAAATACACCGGCTGTGAATGAAACACCGGCGTTTCGCACTTGTAAATTCGTTTTGTACACAGTGGCGGATTTAAGAAAAAAAAAAGGCCCGGCGAACAAAATCTCCCTCCGGGGGGCCTCGTACAATAGTTTCTAGCCCCCTGCCCCCAATTCGTCTAACAAATAGGTACAAATGTACAATATGTAATCGAAGGTTTTGTACAAATAAAATCTAAAAAAAAAAAAAAGTCGCCGGCGTTTAATTTCAATTATTACTTAATACGTATTATTATTTTTTATATGTTTTGTAAGTCACTCGCGCTAATTTTTTACCAATTTCTATTTTTTTTTTTTTATAACGCAATTCCATAATGCGATGATAATATATTACTTACCTACCCGTTTTAATTGTTTTTATTTAAATAAATGAGTACAGGCGCTACGGACAAATATTAAATGTTATTTTTAATAAGCAAAAACGCGCGTATTATTGTCACGTTTATTTATACGGGGGCCCCCGCATACCTAAAATCCGGCCCTGGTCGGTGCTGTTCGTATACGCAGTATTATACCTAAATAAATCCGGCCGGTGTCGGTAACGCGTGGAAATCGGTTTGAACAAAATATTATTTTATACATTTTAGAAATGAACGTGTTCAATACGCGTTTTTTTTTTTGTAAACGTAATGTTCTCTGTTAAACACGAATACCTTAATTGAATACTCCAAAATTATTGTATTATTGTATAATTAAAACGCTGTATTTACATTTTAAAGGTTTTCAAATCGGACCCTCGCCTCCTCCTCTATGAGATGAAATTTTTGGCTACGCGGTAGAATCCGAAATACAATATTATACTAAATAATAATTGGCGGGCGGATATGTATGAAAAATAATTATCGTTTTACGACCCGCTTGCTAGTAAATATCCGTTTATTGCGGCCGGAGGGGCCGGTTATCTCGCGTTGGCTGCATTGGCGATCAAATGATTTTGTCATGGGGGGGGGAGGATGATGAACTTTGATCATTGAAAACGCGAGTCATGATATTTCGGGACGTATATTTTCGGTTATTGATTAATAGGCAATAAACGGTATATCGTTAAAAATAATACGTAATAACAAAAAGGACACGGGGGGGGGATCTATCCTCATCCTCCGTTTGACCGCCACTGGTTGGCTGGGTACTACGGGTAATCTACGAAATTGGTATACCCATTTACTACGGAATACGTCACAGGGTCGGGAATATTTTTCGGAAGGGGGGAGGCTACTAATTTTAGATTCCGAGTGAAGCGATGAGTATATTGGTTTTAAAACGAATGATATTCAGTAACCACCACCATTATCCTCTACCAATAGTCCTTTTTTTTTTAATGTTGAGTTCGTCACATAATCAGCGTGCCGTGTCTATTGAGAGTGGAGCACGTTTTTCGATGTCTGATAAATTTCAATCCGGGTTATCCCTTCAAATCGTAATTAAACTTTCTGTATTGTTTTCCAAAAAATTTAGCTAGAAACTGTACTGTTAATGTGGCGAATTTGGGTTTCGTACATGGCTTTTTTTCAATACATCGTCTTGATAAAAAAACCGTTTCAATTATATTTTCTCGGGTTTGAAGCAACACTCGCCCGGAGTGATTGTGACTTTTTGAAGGATATATTATGTGTGAATGCGGACTGTGAGAAGAAAAAAACGGGAAATTAATGCGTGTACGTTCCCCCCTCCCCCCGGTAGTGGCTATATTATCCGACGACGAGTTCGTCGTTCGTAATAAAATATAATATTCGAATGATTTCGGTGAACCGGCGGTGCAGTCCTATTGAAGAAACCGCTCACAAAAAAAAAAAAAAATCCGATTTCGAAGTATTTCTCTCCGGTTGCTAAAACACAGTCAAAAGAAGATATAAAGACTATATATATATATATATATATAAACCAGGTATAACGATTGATATAAAATATCCTCATATTGTTGGACCTGAGGTTCTTTTTTCTTTTTAATTCCTGTACGTGGGGTAGAATAAGTGTCTTGCGCGGGATATCACGAATTCCCGGGAAAAAAACAGTAAAAGTAAATACTTACTTACTGTTTGTCGTACTCGTGAAAATACGAGTTTTGAATCAAATTCTTGAAATAAAAGTTTCGTAAAGTGGTTATAGGGAACGGTGACGGGCGGATACGTTAACAATGTGCCTTTTTGGAGTAAAAGGAAGATTTTTATGATATTATAACTGTAGTCAGCAGGCCCGCGATCGGGGCGAATGCGTGGTGGAGAGGTGGCGAACTCCAGTCCACCAAAAAATAATAATAAAAATATATCTAATATTATATTTGTAATATTTTTCTCGGACTCGTCAAACGTAGGTACGTCTCGTGTTACTTGTAATATTGTCGAATAAAAGTTATCGTGGCCGATAAAACCATAATCGTTTGTATGTCAATAATCTTTTAAAATTTTCCAGCCAATAACAAGTATATTTAGCTACGCGAAATTATCACTGAAATCGGTTAAAATATTATCAAATATATTGTAATTTTTTTGTACAATAATTATTAATTACCATAACAGTATACTGATATTGTGTGTTGTAGTTCTTCTGTAATCTCAAAAATTAACGGTTTTTTTTTTAAGAAATAGGCGATTTCCTATTTTTTTTTTAGCTCATTACTAATAATTTCCCCTCTTCCCCCATTCAAGACTTCTGTGTTCGTTCTTGCCCGCGATATCGTGTCGAATGTTGGTCGTTGAATTAATAAAGAGACGGAAAGAAAATAGAAGTAGCAGAAATGCGAATGTTAGAATCCGGAATATATTATTATGTATAAGATGTGTGTATTACGTCTTTAGTCGGAAAACCATGATCTGAGAAGAAAGGACAACGTGTTAATATTGTATAGAAGGTAGTCAAGGCAGAAGGAAATGTGGTTAGTGGTCATTAACACGCAGGAGGTTCGTGGAGTGGATGAAGGAGATGTTTATCCGGATAGGGTGACTCTACTTGGTGTGTGGGATAAAGGCGAAGAGAATGAAAAATACTTGTGTAAATAACACAGTTTCATTTTAGGAATTTATATGAAATATTTAAATGTTTAATACTGTTCATAAAAGACAAAAGCTTGTATCCTTCACAGTTTGAGTAACGAAATCAACTTGGGCGAAATTTGCCAACGAACGCGTTTAAAAATAAAATCTTGTCCTCCTTGCCCGTGACACTACACACTGTAGGCGATTTGAACGCGCGGTTAATATATTTCGCGCCAATTCGATTTTATATCGAATCAATAATATGCTCGCTACGTTTTCATACAACGCAGCTTTTGAGCCGATTGATCCCTAACAACGCGGTCGAGAACTCGTAATCAGAGAACGTGCTGGAAAATATAACCGTGCCTTCCAAAATTCAACTATACGATGGATCTGTTGAAAGGTTGTTTGATACCCAAATATTTGAATTGCGTTGAATAATGGAACATGATAAAATGATTGCAATATTATTTCTATGTTATCAAAAATGATAGGTAATTACATCGACCTATAATATATAGACCGCGCATTAGTAAAATATATTGAAGCCAACACATGTGCGAGAGAGCTTCTGAATTGACTTTTCCAAAGAGATTTTAAACAATTTTATAACACTCTTTGACAATAACTACGATAATAAATTAATATTGATAAGGAGGACGTATTTGTTCATCGTCGTGACTTGTAAATGTTATGGTCGGTCCGTTGTTTTTACGCTTTTTGGCTCTTGTAATTTACAATAAATAATTCAACTTTTCTTCTGTTTGAAAACATTATGATTAGTATTTATTTTACTTCTACTTATAAAATTATAGGTTTCCAAAAGATATAACACTTTGTGAGAATTGGATAGCAGCATTGTACAAAGATTATACAAAACGACTTGCTATCAAAACCCGTAGCAACGATAACGCACAAGACGATATCTTACAATAACATATTATTGTCAAAGAGTATTATAAAATTATATAGAATATCTTTGAAAAAGTCAATTCAGATGCTGTCTCTCTCGCACATATGTTGGTTTCAATATTTTACATGTAAAATGAGTGTAATGCGCGGTCCATGACGAAATAACATGGTATGCCAGCAACTGAGTTCTGCGCATGGTGCCTACGTCACTCGGTCCGCTTATCATAATTATGTGTTATCTATTATTTATTTTGAATTTTGATTCTTCATAATCGTGTTACGGTATTCTGTGGTATAAGCATTAATATGATAATGCCACAGATAAGACCGAATGACGTCAAAATTTCATGGCATAATTGATCAATTATATTTTATTCCATGGCAACTCGAACTGTTCTCAAATTCGTTCATGTTGCTGGCATACCATGTTATTTCATCATGGCGCGGTCTATATATTATAGGTCTATGGGTAATTAAATACCTACCTACTATCACGTATAATTTAAGTAGATATTTTCTAAATATACGATAATTATGTAATAGTCTCTGTTATCATAAACTTTCCGATACTGCATTATTGATAAGAAATATCAGTCAAAAAAATCGGTGAAATAAACGTTGGATCCGATGGAAATATTGTTGGTATCGTTGAATTTTCGGAAGAAGATACAACAATAAAATACTATCAAACTGTTGAGTTTTGGAATGTATATTATCATTTTGATTGTCCATCGTTGGATTTTGGAAGGAAGCCTAATATAACACGACTGTTGATAATTTACATATACATATACATGTAAATAGATAAATATTTTACGAATATAACAAACCGTTTCAAACGAACCTATCTGAACAACCGCGTGGTACTACAGATTAATACTTAAAAAATATACAAGCATTCGAGTATAAATTAAAATGAGTGTAATTATTTTATATACGCCTACTATGTGTAATTTATTATAATAAATATAAGTACATGAAAAAAATTGCTCTTGTATTAATTTAATTAATTAAATAAATAAATTTAGTAAATTATACAAATATCGTGAAGAGATAACAATGTGATATTAAAAATAATATATTATTACAATACCGGGAACTAAAATACGTATAAAAAATGTACGTATTTCTGCGCGCGACCCGTTCTTTAAATATACCGCGTCTCTATGAAGTAAAACATTTTTTTTTACCGTAAAAAAAAATATAAATAATTCTAATTTATACAAAAAAAAACCGTATAAACCGTTGTAGAACCGTGTTTTTAAGAAACAGTCGCTTTTTCTTTGTTGGGTGGATGGTGGGTCCTAAGGTTGTGTAAAAAAAAAATTGATTCTCTCTAGTATTGATGAGAAAAATACTGCAGCCAAACAGATTTCCTGATTCCCCCCCCCACCGTCTATAGTTATTCTCAATTTTACGCGTGAAAATCTTTGACAAAATTGTTGTTTTGATCCCCTGAAAGTATAGTAGGTGTTTGTGGAATGAATATCTTCTGCCGAAAAACTTATAAAAATTGAAGCACTTTTTTTATCCCAAAAAAAAAAATTGTCTACAGGAAAAAAAACGTCATAAAATCCGTGGGGGAGAGGTTACGTTGTTCGCTCCTTCAGTTTTGTTTAAGTTCGCGACTCCATTGTGTGGCGGTAACAACAATTATAACAAACTATGGGCCGGTTTCACCGACTATTGTTAAATACATTCCAACACCGTGTTAGTTAAAAATTTGTTTAAATGTTAAACATTTGGTTAAATTATATGTAAGTTTCACCATTACATTATTATCGTTAAATTCTATTTGTTAAGTAACAAAATGTCGGTTGGGTTGAAAAAAAATACCGGTTACCTTGATCCTAACGTTCTCGTTGGTTATCACGAAATGTATAATAACTGATAAGTGATAATATAATATTAAAAATAGGCGATTATAACCTAATTTACCGTAGTGGATCATTTTAAAATGCCGATTAAATTTCAACAAGCCGATTTCGGGTGGTTGACTTAACAACGCGGCGTTAAGGTTGACAAATCTCGGTGAAACCTAATTTTCACTAACTATAATATTGTTAAATACAATTAACAAAAAAATGTTGGTGAAACCGGCCCTGTATATATATATAACAATATTTGTGTAATTCCTCGGCTTGGACAATAAATTGTCGAAATCGAATTTTTTTATTAATTTTTTGGTACAATATTATTGTCTGTGCGAACGTGACCGTTAGGTATAATACACGAGCGAAATAAAACACTCGTGTGAACGCCGCGCTGCCGAATTTTCGTGTCGGGAAATGTCGGGTATTTTTGCGTGCCGGACACGATATATTATGCGAAATCACTTTGCCAAACCCATATCCCCTTCGTCTTGTGCAGTACACATAATATTATAAGCGGCACAATAGCCGCGACGGATCCGCCTACAGAATTCGGATCGTGTGCTGGCTGCCGCTTCTGCTGCTGCTGCTGCTGCTGCTGGTGGTGGTGGGACGCGCGGTACAGGACGACGGTGTTGTTTGTGCGCGCAGGGACGTCCGCGGTGGTACGTGTGTTTGTGTACAAACAACAACCACGCGATTTTTACTCTTTCCCGTCATCGGCCGTCCACCGGTCCCTTTTTCTCGTCCGTCCGTATAAGAGGTCAGTGCCGTCGGAACACAATAATAATATAATACACTTGTATGAATATAATAATAAAATATCGTCGGTGATGATGCGTCGTTGCGAGAATTCTCGAGAGTTCTCACCACCAGCACCGGAACGGACGGCAAAGGAATTATGGGAATAAGGAGCGCGCGTTTTTACAATAAATATTCATTGCATTGTATACGCGTCAAAAATCGATTCGTTGCTGCAATGACGTGTACGATATAATACGCGCGGTTCTTCGTCCCGATGACAATGAAACAAAAATATTATATTGTCGTCGTGCCGCTGTGTGTGTGTGTGTGTGTGTATAGGAATCAGTGGCGCATTTATGGGGGAGAAGGGAGTGGTCGACCGGGTATAAATCCCCTGGCCACCGCGACCAAAAAAAAAAAAAATTGTTTTTAAACGGCCGTTTGTAATATTATATCTGACATTGAACTGTATATGCGCAGAGACCATTTATATTGTTTCAATTTTTTTTGTCATATTTTCTTTGGTAATATTATATAATTACTGCAGGGGTGAATGATGCGCGATAAAGTGTAGGAACTCCGATGTGGTGGCGTCGGGTTATTGTACACCTCAAATGCAACCAAAAAAAAATGTCTTCTTGACTACTTTCCGTTTCTCAAGTACAAGGCAGAAATTTCGGTATTTGTGTTTTTTTATTTTTTGAAAAAAAAACGTGATTTTTCTCCTCGAACAGCAGGCCATATATTGAACTGTTGGTCTTACAGCGAATTCGAAAAATCTTATTAAATTTTCTCAGAAGAAAACGTACCAAGCAATGTTACGATATTATTTTCGCAAGTACTTAAAGGCACAATTATAAAATTTAAAAATTTGGAAATTCTTAAATTTTAAAAAAAATTGACTTCTAGCTAACGATTTTTTTTTGTGACTCAGAGGTGTGCGAGTTTTATAACAACTTCCTTTTTTCAATAAACTTTCCAGCGGTACACTCATTTTATGACGAAAAATCCGTCTCGAAGAAAAGAAATCGCGTTTTAAATGTAAAAAAAAAAACATAGTCCTTATAGGAGGGGAAGAGAGTGTAGTGAAAAAAACAACACGACAACAAATTCTTCGATAATTTAATTAAGATTTTTTTTTAATTAAGGAGAATAATAATAAGTGTGTAAGTGAACAGTCTTTTTAGTCGAGAAGTTGCTCAAAATGACGATCATATTATTATCTGACACACGCACACACACTGGGGCTCTCCGTTTAACTTCTGTTCTGGTGGCTCTTGTCGTCATGCGACTTTTTGTTGCTCACATATAGTTACCTGAATTTATTTCATGGAAATACTGTAACCCATACCGTTTTTTTACATTTAAAGTAAAGCCCTCCCCCCTCATGATTTAAATATTAAAAAAACTATCTCATCCTCTCTTTAAAAATACGCCTCTGATAGGAAGTAAACGACGGCACGTACCTACACAGCAGCAATGACACCGATACGGGTTATAATTTATAACCCATCGTTGGATTCTTGCAGAGGCGCAACGACTCCCGTTGTTAACGGACAGTGTATATTAATACAATTGATTATTTTAAAGTCATCGGCGCCCCGTTTTACACTTTTAACTCTTGAAAATGCCGCTACCATAATGTGAACGTTTTTACCAGTTTTTCGTATTCGCGACCTTAAATAATTATATCGGTAATTTTTAGGGAAAAAACGGCCGACGCGTTTTTTTTAATATACATTTCTTTTTCCGGTCGATAACGTTTTAGAACACGGCAAAACCGATTGGAAAATTAGTAAAAAAAAGAAACAGAAGAAAAAAATGCGTGTCCGTTATGCTGCTAGTTATCTGATTATCCGGTGTATATATCTGCGATAAGTAAAATTCAAGTAAAATTTTTGAGCGCGCACATTGCAAGCCGATTGTGTTCAATGAGGTGCACGGAAAGTAATAATAATTATAATATATTCGGGTCTCGGTGTCATATTAATTGAATTTTCGAATCTCTCGCCGGCCGTGTAAAAAGCGATTTTCCGCTATCGGTGGTGATATTCGCGCAATTCGAATCGCGTAGTCGGTTTAATACACCAGTGGTTCCCAAACTTTTTTTCCCCATCGTGACATACTTTCCACGAACATTGTCTTCGCTTTAGGCCCGAGAAAACATGAAAATCGAATGACTCGTGCATAAGCGCAACAATACCAATATTTTTGGGCGACACAAATTGTGAAGACTTCACAAACCTCCGTTTTCATTTTTATTATTACCTACATATTTTTCTCAGTAATCATATGCGGTATAGTACAATATTCTTGTAATATAATTGATAATATTTACTTCGAAACAAACAAATTGTAATAGGAAAAGGCTTTTATTTTTTTGTGGGTACACAAGACCCCTGTGCGCGCCTCCCCCCTAGTTGCGCCTATGGACCGTGTGACGTATATAATTCCTGTTTTTTTTTTTACGAAAATTGTTTTTAACGAAATTTTCTATTTATTTTACGAGGAGTTTATAAGTAAAAAAAAAAAAAAATAGTTTCGAGTTTTCCGCGACACGCCCCTTTTGGGAAACACTAGTGTAGATTTTGGACGTAGCGGTGGTCTGATGACTACTGTGTACGTGTGTACATATGTAGCATACCTCCATACCGAGTGTGCAGTGCAAATAATAATTAAAAAAACGGCGTGTTAAGAACGCGTTTCGATATGCGAACGGTGTGCGTTTTGTTGAATCAGATGATACAATACAATAATTGTCTTACACTGGTATACAA
Source organism: Slavum lentiscoides (assembly GCA_032441835.1). Lineage (NCBI taxonomy): Eukaryota > Metazoa > Arthropoda > Insecta > Hemiptera > Aphididae > Slavum > Slavum lentiscoides. The sequence goes on from CM063718.1 coordinate 14,102,888, forward strand.
TTAAGAAAAAAAAAAAAGTTACGATTCGTGTTTTTTTCCTCCAGTTCGCAATTCTACCCTCGCGTATTTTATTTATAAACGCGTTTTTAGATTTTCGTAACGCGGGATAAACAAATAATACGAACGTTCAATCTTTGCCGCATTAATTGAATAACACGGACTGCATTTGTAATATAGTAGTCAATTTTATTTTATTCCCATTTCCAATACCGATCGCTGTAAGCGGCAGAGATGACAGTGTCCGTCCCGAGCCACCTGTTCAAAAATGCAATACGCTCCGGCAAATGATGTAGACATAATAAGACGCTGTATATATTCAAAACTTGATTTCGCGGTCGTTTTAATAATGTTTTAGATTCCGAGCGGAGCGATATTGTTTTTACAATGATGTTTATTTTTTTCTATCCTGTGTACAGGTTTTCGACCACAAGGAGTGCTCCGATCTCTTCGGTCACAGTTTGTTTCCGGCATCAATTCGCATCTATAGTTGGTGCTTTAGAGAGGTCATTTTTCGATTTTCTCAAAAGCACCTAAAAATATAACTCGATAACGCTAAAATTGCGATTGTTTTGTTATTTCTTCGTAATTCTGTAAACTAATATCCATAGAAACCTGAAATTTTCACCAAATACCAATAACTTTAGACTACGTTTACGAGAAAACTAAGCTCCGCTCAGAATCGTTTGCAATCGAATGCAACGACTTATCATTGCTTTCATATTTAAAATAAAGACAAAACTCTTTATCCAAGTAATTCACTTAGCGATATCCACAACACCCCGCGGCTCGTCGCCTTTTTTTAAAGTTACTCTGAAAACACTTGGGACGTTTCAAAAATACCGCCGTCCGTATTATATCGCCCCGAACGGTGTATTAATAAGGTAGAGGTCTAAAAATCGAAAAACGTTTCAAATAAATTACCATTTGCGCGGTTATCACTGTACCAGAAAACATGAGGTATACGCGTGTAAAGATCAAACTGTCGGGAACGCTATCGTACCTACCGCCCCTTCCCCACAAAAAAAAAATGTGTACAGTAAAAGTAGAAAAAATAACAATAATAATAATCACTGTAATTACAGAATTTTTGTGTAAAAAAGTGACAAAATAACGGTCCGTTTGGATTTTTTTTTTAACCCGACCGGAAGAATAATAATTATTTACACTTTTTCCATTTTCCAGGCGCTTGGCTGCTGCAACAGCGATGTCGAGCGGAAACAGCGCGGGCGGAAAGTCGGCTTCTGTCGGCGGCGAGGGCGTGAAACCGGGCGTGGGCTCGGCGTTCGTGCCGGTCATGCCGTCCAGCGGATCGTTCTACGGCCACCCGTCCATCGCGTCGCTCCCGTCGCCGTCGTCCGCCGACTTTTTCGCCGCGTCCATGATGGCGGACAAACACAAGGTGCTGCAACACCATCAGCACCTGTCGTCGCTCCAGCAGCAGCAGCAGCAACAGCCGTCGCCGGGCATGTACGTGCCCAAGCATAAGTCGTCGCAGCAACAGCAACAGCAACAGTCGTCGCCGGGCAACGCGGCCGCCGCGGCCGTCTCGTTGCTGCACCAACAGCAACAAAACGAGCAACTGATGGCAATGGCGCTGGACAAGAACAAGGTGTTGCAAGCGGTCATGCACCAGCGCGGATACCCGCACCCGTTCCTGTTGAACGCCGGCGGCCAGTACGGCGGCCAACCGCCGCCGCCGCCGCCGTCGTCGCTGTTCGGCGGAGGGCCGGCTGCTGCGGCGGCGGCGGCGGCGGTCGCGGGCTCCGCCGGTCCGACCGCCGCGTACGGCCCGGCGGCCAACAGGCCGCGGGCCGCCTCCTCGGCCGTGGGCTCGGGCCCCGCGATCGGCATCGGCCGGGCGTCCCGGCCCAAAAAACAGTTCATATGCCGATTCTGCAACCGGCAGTTCACCAAGAGCTACAACCTGTTGATACACGAGCGCACGCACACGGACGAGCGACCGTACTCGTGCGACATATGCAAAAAGGCGTTCCGGAGACAGGACCATTTGCGCGACCACAAGTAATTATTATTGTAGACAAAAATCCGAAAAAGTTGTTACGTTACAATCGTGTAGATGATGTGATTATTATCAGTGATGATACGAATATGCGGATGGGTGATTATACGTTTTGTCACGCGGTCGTTTTAGAAGAATTATAATACGTGGTAGCTTTTATATTCTTTCTTCCGTTGGCGAGTCACTCTTTCTCCCGCGCCTGAAACCGCCACAACGTGGTGGTTTAATAATAAACATAAAAATAAGCCCTTTTGTGCACCTATGGGCGGGATTGATTTAATTTAGTGAGTGTACGAGCAGTCAAGTCGGGTGTATTCCAGTCGTCAGGGAAAACTTCGGCAATGTTACATACGTTTTTATATGTGTGTGTGTGTATGTATCAGAGTTTGAAATGAACTGTTATCACCGCGTATAATTTCCAAAGATAATAAATAAATTTCATTAAAATATACCCCGCGCGAGAAACGGAAATAGTGACTTCTCTGTATCCTTTGAATTTGGGGTGAGACCAGACGTGTTCTCTTTAACAAGGATTCGTCCTCTTTTTACGGACGTCCTCGTCTGTCCGGACTATTTTTTTAATAAACTTTAAAATGTCCTCTTTTTTCAGATTTAGTGTTTGTTGATATTATTTGTTTTTATAGATTTATATTTTTGTATCAACATTCGACGTATATCGTTGCTAAAATAATTGCTATTACGAATCGTTTTATTTTTCATTACGTAATAATATCAGCTGTTAACTTTATTTCGTTTTTACGTTTGATGCACGGTAGTCTGTAATCCGTGATGATATTGTAGGCATCGAAGATTGGTAACACTTGTTAAGATCGAATATTGTTCGTTTATAAGTAATACGTTTTTTTTTTTTTTTTTTGAACATAAAGGAAAAAATAATTAATTTTATTGATTTTAGTGAAAGAGAAAAAACATATTACTTACAAACAATATTCGATCTTAACAAGTGTTAACCGATCCTTCGTTATCAGACCTCGAAGAAATCAATGGTTCCTTAATTTTTTTAATTTCGGTTGAACCCCCTCTCATAAGCCACCATAGTTTTCCAAATATTTTTACTCCCACAAAAGCTGATCAACTTCTGCACATGATCAATTTTATAAGTGTCCTCTTTTTGTTTCGGACACATCTGGTCACCCTATAATTGAAATGGACCGCTACCCCGTGCGCATTCGATACAGGAGTGGCCTATCCGTATGTTTCTTATCTATGGTTATAATAATAATAATAATAGCTTTTGATGAGAAGTCGCGGACAAGATTATTATTTATTAGGCCGGAAAAAAAATATGTATTTAAGAACAAAAAAAAAAAACACCGTTGGTGCGCTGGATAGGTGAGCTGGTGGACATTCGATCGTTTTATTTTTCTCGTATCGAATTTCCTATTGCGTTGGTCGTCGCGTGTTATCCTTTAATATATTTTTTAAATTTTTTTTTTACTATTCGTGTCTCCGAGAAAGTGCGCCGCCGGCTGTGGTGGAGCGATCAACCTCCGGCGCGACGGCGGCGGCGTGTGTGTGTAATAAAATAACTATACGAAACCGCGACCACCGCGACGCGACAAATATCGTTCGGTTCTTTTTTTTTTTTTAGGAACGTATATAGAGAGAAAAAACCGGTCTTTGCTCTAATGTAATAAACTACTGGCGTGTGCAGTATTATATAAACGATGTCGTGCCGTGTATATATATATATATATAAGAAACATATTGTATGGGAAGGGGTGGAAAAAAAATGGCAGATTTTTTTTTCTCCCTCGTTTGAGTCGACTGCAATTCACGGGCGATTCTGCGCGCGCTGATCGTTTTTTTTTTTATATATACTTTGCGCGTCTCCGCGAACGGATTTGTTGAAACTTGCTGTAAATAGTCCCAACGCGCTTTTAAAACCGTTTTCCTACATAGTCATAGGCAAGTACGACCCGACTGTCGCGTTTTTTTTATACATTCGATTTTTAAAATCGAAACTGCATTTTTACATGAAATTTATTAAAATTTATTCGTGCGTTCGATATTCGCAAATCATTTCCCATATAAACGGCCTGCAGGCAGTGGCGCGACAAGCGTGGGTGTTGCTGGATGATGGTACTTACACCGGGGCACCAGCCGAGTGCACGACGTTTTGGGGTGGGGGGGGGATGCGTTTGCACGCATAAAATAGTTTGTTTTTTAGGGCACAGTGTAATTTTTGTTACTAGGGCACCGTCGTAAATTGTTGTCGTAGTTGCGCCACTGAATGCGGTGCATTTCTTCTACGTTTCCGTGCCCACCGCCGCCGCGTCTTGTACGTGTTCGGCGCGCGAATTCGTACCGTTAATCGTTATCTGTATATTAAAAAAATTTATACAAATCTAATACAAGTCCGTCCGGCCGATTCTCTTCATTTTTTTTTTTAAATGAAAGGTATTTATGCATAGATTTGTCATCAAGCATTGAAAATCACTCAACTTTCACCCTCCTCAAGTTATACTCAAATGCGACTTCTTTCCTATATAAATTGTCCATGTTTTCGTACGTTTGGCCTTTTACATCTCCTGTTCTAATCGAGATATGTTGATCATTTTGGTCTAAGAACACTCAGTGAATGAAGCTCTTTCATTTGAGATATCATATGACTTGATTGGTTGTGCCTGAGAAGAGCTGTGAGGGAACATTCAACTTGACTTATAATTTTTCTGAGATTTTTCCGATTCTTCTCCGCTTAAAAATTCATAATATACAAATACTAAATTCTGATTGGCTGCTGGTTTCAGCCAATAACTTACAAATAAAATATTCACACATACTGCATTCTGATTGGCTGTTGGCTTTTTTTCCTACTACTAATTCTAAGATCGAACTAATGCTGCGGAGCAGCACGGGCCTTCTAGTAATAATAATAATAATTGTCCGATTTTTGTACGTCATTTTTTTATAGAATTTCAAAACAACAAAATACGAAATTTTTACAACTATTGTATTTACTAGGACCCCCTCCCCAGGCATTCCTTTCCCGCCCCTGGCCTTGCCTACCCGTAATTACGCCGGCACCCCGTTTTCGCGAAATACACAACTTGCACCGCGTGGAAGTTTCCCGGTATCCGTCCCCGGGCCCGCGGCAACTCCGACGTGGCCGTGTACGCTCGGATCCGAGTCGTACAGCGTGACGTGCAGCAGTGTTCTGCACGCCCCCGCCGGTATCGTTGTGTGTATCGCGGAAAGAAAACGACGATTCCGGTACGCCGGGTTTTTTTTTAATTAGAGAAAACCGGACGGCGGCCGCTGTACGTACCTATACGTATTGTATTACACGGGCCGGTCTCGGTGGCGTATTCGAACACGCGCGATGCTGCCGCTGCTGCACGGACGAGGTACGCACGCACCGTGCACGCTGCTGCTGCTGCTGCTGCTGCTGCTGCTGCTGCACGCTATATGTAGTCTCGCGCAGAACCGCGCATGCGATGTGATTATTATAATATGGAATATGCGCGGCCGGGGTGGGTGTACGCGCGGGGTCGTGTACGCGTGCGTTCGCCGCCGGTATAATAATACGGGAGATACGATGATAATGCGATGTGTGAGAGAGGACGATGATCTGGTTTTGTACGCGCCGGAATGCGGTGTGTTGTTGTACACCGCGCTCGGTGTAGGTACACTCGTATATAATAGCGTATTAGTGTATACCGCCACAGTGTACGGATCCGTACGGCGCGCGCGCACGTGAATAATATATTATATATTTTATTAGAAAATCGCTGAGCGTCCTCGTGCGGTGTTTATAGCGATTATTACTATTATTATTTATTTATATACGACGCGGAAAGTGTTTTTGGAGAGTGGAATCGCCGCCGGGAGGGCAGGGAACGGATATGGAATTGTTTGATAATTATTATGCCATATTATTATTATTATCGTCCGTCTTTTTTTTTTGGGGGAGGAAATCTTCAAAAGACACCTCGACGAGGTAGTGACGGATTCGCCCGGAGGCGCCTACCGTCTAAAACCTCCCCCCGGGGGAGCAACCGTAAGGTTATACGCCCCGGAAAGAAGAAGTGAGAAGAGGGAAGAAGACAGAAGAAAGGATTGGTGCGGCGGAAGGTCGGTGGCCGCCACTTGCTCATAGGGCAGAGCAGTGGGTGGGGGCGCTCGCGTACGTGACGAGGTTTGGGTGCTGGTTGGAGTTCGAGGTTGGTTAGTGAGTTAGTGTTGTCTGGTCCAAAAGGGAGCAGGGGCGGTTTACCCAGTCGTGGTTTGTAGGTGAGTATAGTCTGCGGTAGCGGCAATTGTTGGGATCGTCCGTCTCGCCGAGCGTTGTGAATAACGTCCGAGTGGCGTACGAGTCGAATGATTTCGCGAAAACGGGGCGGCAATCAGTGGCGTGATTACGGGTGCGCGAGGCGGCCGGGAGAAAGGGGCTCGAGCAGTGTTTATTTCAGACACTTGTTTAGTTCCGCCGGCGGGGGGGGTATCAAAAATTTTCAGGGGTGAGAGGGAGTACTAAAAAAAATTTAAAGCACCGTTTTTTCTTGACTTTAATTATTTATTACACTAACGAAATTTATTATAAAAAGCACATAATTATTATTATAGGATACCTACTGAATCTAAAAATTAAATCGTAAAAATTATTACAAAATACGTCGTTTTTATTGTTTATTAATTAATTAAATTATTTATTATACACGTTACTAAAATTATTATTATTATTATTATTTGTTTATTGATGCACGGTAATCGGTGTCCAAAGTCCAGACGAAATCGTGATAAATTTTGTTACCATTATAATATCGCAGTAGCGACGAGAGTGATGGAACAAAACATTTAAATATACAGCTATTGTAAATACGATTTTATTTTAGTTTATTGAAAAAGCGAATAAAAGTCAACCACAGGATTCAACGTGTTAAAAACTGTATAAATAAAAATACGAGGACTTGAAAATTTAATTTTGCATACATAGATACACTATCTCGTGAGGGGGGATAAAAGGTAGCGAGCCGCGGGGAATTGTGGACATTGCTTAAGGGAATTATTTGGTTTTCGTTTTAGGCGTTTTTGAGTAAATCGAAAATTTATTTTATATACCTACTACTATTATAAAATACATTTGGATTTACCTACCAATTTGTAGGCAACATACCATTACTAATTAAACGATATACGTACATAACGTATAGGTATATATGATTTAGCCGCTCAAGTACCTACCTCAGTTGGTGGAGTTTTTTCAAGAACAATAGCCCGTCGCTTTGATACATATTATGATTTATACCAGAATCGCGTAATCTTTTTCTCTTATTTGAAGCCCATTCAGATGGATTAATGGACCGTTTACGAGTTTTATTTAGTCGTTTCTCGTCTGACAAAGTTTAACGGTTAAAGACACCGTCACTAGGCGTACGAAAAAAAAAACACTAACACGAAGTATTTAAAATTATTGACGCGATGCCCGGCGTAACGATAAATAAATGATAGAATTGACACGTTGTTCCACGAATCAAAACATTCAAAACGTAAGTCCCAGACTACTTTTAAATACATTTCAAATTAGATTTCAATGCGATTGGTTATCGTATTCATTAAATTGTGCCCGTGTCCTCCCCCGATATTCCACCAAAAAACGCAATATTGCCTAAACTGGCGCTTGTCCCGTTGTTCGGCCGAACGCTTCATTTGTAGTTTCCGAATCACGTAATTTAAATCGCATAACGGCTTATGATGAAGGTATATTACCTGAGACACTATTAATGATCTCAAACGCCGAATAAGAGACGAGGCGACACAAATCTCTACAGAAATGCTGCGAAACGCCGTGTCCAGCTTCTCCAAAAACGCCTCGACAAATGCTTACTTCGAGATTTGACGCCATCTTGTGAATATCATTTATGAAAATTGAATAAAAAACTTTTTAGGTAATGCTATTTTATATATTTTTTCATGTGGTATAAATAAATGTATCGAAAAAATACTTGTTAGTTCTTTTTATAGTTATTTTAAAATCGCCCGTTTCACTGCCCCGCACCCTGTATTATTATGTGACACAGTTGCCGTTTTCGTACGAGTCATTCGTCTTATCATTTCCCTCCATAACAACCATTAGGAATGAAGTTCGAATTTAAAAATGTGCACTACCTACGGAAAATCAGAAAAAATAGCCACTGTTAACTAATATAGGAATAAAATATAAAATCGTCGCTTAAAAAGCAACACCACCTATCTCGAATGTTGGTCAAATCGAGTTAGCAACAGTGTTTTATTCAAAATTTCGCGCCCAATTGACTGGTGATTTCATATTTACGATAAAATCAAATGATAACGCATTAATCGATAAAATGGTAACACAGCATGTCTAAAACCTTAAGACAACACCACCTATCTCCGTGTAAACTGCGTCAAAATTAGCTGACCGAAACAACACTTCGTCACGTAAACTTTTATAAAAACACGTTTTCATCATAATAGTTTTGGTTTTATCTATTAGTTTTATTTAATTAACTTGGGATTTATTTCATATTTTATAAAAATTGATGCGTGCAATATTAAGTTTATTACGGTTTTTAAATGTCGCGTTTGAGATAGGCTGTGATGTGTTATTTATAGTTATTCGGGATAGAAACTGTTGTTTGTCATGTTCGGTTGAGATAGCCTGTGTTGCTGCTTGTGTGTAACACCATCTGCCTAAACTAAATTGACATGACAACACTACCAGCTATCTCGTACGTTTTAGCCAATTTATTGATTTTTTTTTTAGAATTGTTTTTACAATGATGTTTATTTTTTTTAACGCGACACGATAAACTACCGAAAAATTACGAAAATCCGCTAAAAATGCAATTTCGTCTTAATCGATTGTTGTTTGTTTCTTCGGAATTTTGAAACTAATAATCATAGAAACCTGACATTTTCACCGAATATGTAACTTTAGACTATATTTACGAGAAAAGTAAGCTCCGCTCAGAATCGTTTGCAATCGAATGCAATGACTTATCATTGCGTTCAAATTTATAATAAAAACAAAACTCTAAAATCATTATCCAAGTAATTCACTTAAGCCGATATCCACAAAACACCCCGCGGCTCGTTACCTTTTTTTTTATATTTTTCAGTTAAAATAAGAAGAAAGTTTTAATTAGACCCATAGTACTATACGCAAGCGAGACGTGGGCAAGCACCAAAACGGACGAAAACAAATTGGGTGTTTTTGAAAGGAAAATACTCCGAAAAATTTATGGACCAAAAAAGAATGATGTAGGTGAGTTTGAAGTTAGGACAAATGAAGAGTTGAGAAGGTTATTTGGAGAAGCCAATATTATAGGAATTATGAAGAGTAGTAGATTAAGATGGGCAGGTCATGTTTGGAGATCGGAAGGAGTACTGGGGAACACAACGAGATGGAGACCGAACACAAAACGGCCCAGAGGACGATCCAGAGAACGGTGGGTAGATAGAATTAAGGAAGACCTCAGAATGATAGGGATAGAGAATGGAGAAGAAGAGTCAAGGGACAGGGAGAAGTGGAGGGATGTTGTTGCTGCGGCAATGGACCTTAATGGTCTTTAAGATGCCTAATGAATGAATGATTGAAAATAAGAAGAAAAAAAAGACCTCCCTAATTAAAGTAAAAATGATAAAAAAAAAACTCATAAAAATTACTACCGACTGCACCGAATCCAGTATTTTTGCTCTCCTGTAAAGTCGATAAAACTGAGATAGGTGGTGTTGCTTCTTAACCGACGAAATATTCCTTTTTTTTTTTCATTATTTAATGTCGCCGCCGCCGCCGCCGCCGTGTAACAATAATCGCGATAATTATTAATTTACAACCGCGTCGTCGTCGTCGTACCCGGCCCCGACCCCATGCTGGCCGCCAGCAGACACTCCTCCGCCGGGCTGCTCCGGGCCACGTTATGCACGCGTCGTCGGTATACTCCCACCTCGTCGTGGTATTTAAAAAAAAACCACGAAACGTATAATAATAAATTTTTTTTTTATTTTTATTCCCCCTCGTCCAGTGCAGTAATACGCTCGTGCATATTTTCGTCTCGTATATATTATAATATTATTAATATACTCGCGCTTTATTTTTATATATATATATATAAATAATATACCCGTGTATTATAAAATTATTATTATTATTACAAAACGCGCGGCGCGAGATCCGGGTTTATTTCGTCGTCGTCTTGTATGTGTGTATTTTATGCGTAATAATAATAATAATAATATAAACACCGCGGTCGATTTGCTTTTCTTCTTCTTTTCTCTCTCTCTCTTAATACTGGTACGCTTAGCGAACAAGCTTTTCGTGTGTGTGCAGTGATCGAAGTGGATCGAAATAAGTGTGGTGATGAGGAGACAGTGTCGTCATTTTAAGTTGGAAAATGGATGGGAGGGCAGAGTTGTGGAACGGTGGTCCACATATTGTTGAAAAATAAGCGAAAAAAAAATCTTTTTAACAAAATGCTGTATCGATGGTGAACTGTATTTTTTTTATGATTGAGCGACGTTTAGATCTACTGAATGTTAACATTTTAGAAAACGAAATAGTTTTTACAAATAAAAACGAGCCTGCTAGTACTCGAGACATTGATGTGTAAACGTCGCGTGAGCGGTAAAAATGGAACGGAATTGTGATTGGGTTTTGTGAATGTCGGTGTATCTTTATTCAAAGTAATTTCGATAATAAATATTATTATTAGTTGTCATGACAACAGCTTACACATTTCCGTCCCGAGATTTACCCTCGTAATAGATGTTTACAAATCAAAAAAAAAAAAAATGATTCGAAGATGATTTTTTTCTAGAAGCAATGAGGCGACATATTATAACAAGTACAAATTATAAAGAAAAAAATTTTTAAAAATCCAAGAGGAATGAATAATTTCAAACGAAAAAAGTGGAGAGTTAGAAAATGCTGACTAAAAAAAAAGTGCAGGGATGACATTTCCCCGTATCCCCCCTCCCCACTTCGACCACGGTGTGTATGTGTGTTTTACAATAGAGCAGTGGCGTAATTACGTGTGTTATAATAATATAATGGTAGGGGATATAAAATTTAGCATATATTGGATACCCCATAATTGTAACAACCCTTCCGAAATTAATATCAATATTACATAATGATAAATTATATCAAAGTTAAAGTCATTGATATACTCGTCATATTTTAATACTTTTATTTTTTTTTTTTTAATAAAACGACATGTTTAAAAAAAAAATTCTAATTTTCTTCGTTTTGAAGCTTACTTTTTATTGAGTACTTCGTCTGTTTTGACTTCAACGTCTGAATATTGGGGTAAACATTTCTTCGTAGACCTAACCTAACCACACCGCCTTACCAGTTCGTATGATTACCGGTCAATAAACTGAGAAATATATTTTATGAATTGCGATAAATATAATATAACGGATTTTGTTAAGACACAAAAAAAATTTTTTTTTGTTTTTAATTATATAAATTTGTGATTATATATTTATTGTACATAAGATAATATTATGTTGTGTAAGAAAGAAAGCCCATGGGAGGGGATCCATCCCTCATATCCCCCCCCCACCTCCGTAATTAGGCCCCTGCAAGAGAGACCCGTCGCGCGAATAACAACCGACGCAACAGCAGCTATAATGGAACCCCTCGCTAATAATCCGCGCGAACACCGCCCGTTTTTCTTTTCTTTCCGTCCTATTCTCCTCGTCACAGGCTTCCTCCGCGCCACAACGTTACCGGCCGCACACAATGGTGTATAACAACGCTATTGTTATTAATAATCGTCGTCGTCGTCGTCGTAGAGACTTCACTGCTGAGACGCGCGTGCAGGACGGGTCGAGTAGCCTTCGGTGTGTGCGCGCCAAGTCGGTAAATCTCCTCCCGGGTTTGTGGTCGTCGAGACCCGCCGTTTGTCAATTTAAAGTCCGTCCCCTCGCGCTGTCGTTTATAATACCGTTTTGACATTATTATTATTATAAGAATTTCTTTTTTTTTCTTGCCTACTTTAATATTACGCGTCGCGGGAATGATGGCGAATACGAATTTTACAGTCAAAGCGTATACAATTCGCGGGCATTGCAATACAATTAATATGTTCCGGGCAAAGCCGAATCTGTTTTACACAAATTAGTTACATCGCCCCCGGGACATTGTTGTCGTACGGTGTCCCAATTGTGTGTGTGTGGACAATTGTGTTGAATCGTACACGTAATATTATGTCATTTAAGCAGGGATCGGCAATTAGTTTCTGTGGAGGTCCAGATTAAAAAAAAAAATTGTTTTCGAGGGCCATAAAAAGCACGAATATTAAGTTAATAAATGTATTTATATTTTGAATTCCGAGCGGAGCGATGAATCTATTGTTTTTACAATGATGTTTATTTTTTTTTCTATCCTGTGTACAGACCAGAAGGAGTGCTCCGATCTCTTCGGTCACAGTTCGTTTCCGGCAGCAATTCGCATCTATAGTTGGTACTTTCGATTTTCTCAAAAGCACCTCAGAATATAACTCGAAAACGCTAAAAACGCAATTTCGTCTCGATCGATCGTCGTTGTTTATTTCTTCGTAATTTTGAAACTAACAATAGTCATAGAAACCTGAAATTTTCACCGAATATGTAACTATTTAGACTGTATTTACGAGAAAAGTAAGCTGCGCTCAGAATCGTTTGCAATCGAATGCAATGACTTATCATTGCTTTCAAATTTAAAATAAAAACAAAACTCTAAAATCATTATCCGAGTGATTCGCTTAAGCGATATCCACAACACCTCGCGGCTCGTTACCTTTTTGTTTATTTATTTAATTAGTTATGAAAATAAAAAAAAAAAATTTGACGAATAAAGTGTATTTGTTACTATTCTTTTTACAAAAAACTCAAACTTTTGACTGGTATAGCGTGTATAGCGCGTATAGTGTAAAACACGAGTATACCGATCACGATTTTTTTTTATTTGACGAGCGGGGGGCTGATAGGGAAGAGTCGGCCATCAGTGTTGGCGTGCATTATAATCGGCGGATTTTTTTTGTTTCTTCTCTGTTTTTTTTTTTGCCATTTCATAATATTCATGTAGCGACGGCAGAGCGCGTCGAATTTTAAAATTCGTCGTCGTCGGCCTCGAACGAACGTGCAGTACGCGTCTCTATATATAAAAAAAAAAAAAATTATATAGTAAAATATTAGATACGTTCTCGTCGTTTTTTTTTTAATAACCAGCGAGAGGTTTTTTTTTTTTGTCGAACTGTGCGTTAAAGTCTATACGCCTCGCGTTTCTCGTTTTACTGCCGATTTTTGTGTACTGTTGATTTTTCGTTAACAAAACACACGCACCCCGGAGCGTCAGAAAAATTTTTTTTGTTTTAATTTATTATAGCTGATCGATCGTTTTATATTCGTTGTTGTTGAGCAATACCACCGGCGCGCGCGTATCCGTGACCCATAATGTATATAATATTGCGTGTTTCATTCGTTTTCATCAAAACGCCCGTTCGTACAGATCGTGAAACGTTATTATATTATATTCTCGTACCGTTTACGCGCGTTAAATTTTTAAAAAAAAAAAAATTTGAAAACGAAATTCGACGCGAACACGCGCTTTATTATAAAATACTATATAACTGTCCCCGTGCACTTGTCACTGTGCCGGGAAAAAAAAATACCACCTCTTATATGATTCAAATTTCGTTCAATTCGCGTTATTCAACACTCGGCGTAAGGACGTTTAAAACTTCACCACAACTTTTCAAAACTTATTTCGTCGTTTTCCGCTTAGCGTTCTTTACCGACTGTTTTTGCTCGGCTTCTATAAGGGTCGTAGCTTGGTGTTAAGAGGATGCTTACACATCTCAAATAAGAGACTAAAAACTGGTTTACGCGAACATAAAACACCGGGGCTACTGCAATCAAAATAAAGTGTTCAGATTTTGATACCGCGTAGAAGAGAACCTCCTAATCAGTGTCGTAGCGTTTTTTTTTTTTTTTATTAAGTCATTTTAAATTAAGTAATTAACTGTTGAACTTTTATGATTTGCGTTTTTTTTTTTACATGTATAATATACAAAATTGAAACGCGTTATGAAAAAAATAAAAACGCTACGACATAGATCGAGTTCTCTTCTGTGTAGTTCCAGAATTTGGTTTTTTTTTTTTTTTGTGATTGTAGCCCCTGTGTTTTATGTTCGCGCGCAAACTAGTTTTTATACAAAATAACGGTAAATTGCGTGCGTTTTACTTTCATCCTCTTAACTAGCCTATATAACCTTCTCGACGAATCGGGCTATCGAATGCGAAAAACGTTTTTCAAATCCGACCGGTAGTTCCGGCAGAGATCAGCGCGTTCGAACAAACTCTTCGACTTTCTTATACTTAGTAAAAAGATAATTAAAGTGCTTGTGCGCACTATATGTCGTATCGTACCGTAACGTCTCTGCGTCTTTATCGATTATGTCAGTGGCGTATTTAGAGAGGGGAGGGCAATTTCCCCGGGCAACAAATTTAATTGGGAGCGTTTTTTTTTTTTTTGAACAGATTTAAGCAGTTGTAAAAAAAAAAGAATAATAAAAATGTTAGTTAGTTTTTTTTTTTTTATAGGCAAATCAAATTTAAGAAAAATTGCCACTATGTGAAACCGGTGAGAGGAAGAGGGCGTAAAAAAAATTTGTACCCAGGGCAGCAAAGTCCTGAATACGGCACTGGATTATGTATAGTCAACTCTTATGAGTGCTCGATATTGGATATTATACAGAATTGAATGTATCGATTCGTTATAAAATTTAAAAAACAGCCTCAGAATAGAGCCTCCCGCGCGATTGTTATATTGCATATAAAAAAAAAAAATTTTTATGCGCGTTTCGAAATAAACGCCGTCGTCGACCGAGATGACGCGACTGATTATTGTTCTACCCGGTGGTAGAATTTCTGAAAGACAACCGGGGGTGTTTCGGAAATCGTTGCAAAACCGTGCGACGGACCGAGACTCGGAGTCATAGTCGTCCCAAGGGGGAGGCAAATGGGGCAAGTGCCCTAGGGCGTCCAAAGTATTATGAATGCAGGGGGCGTCAAAAAAATGAATGACAAAAAGAACAAAATTTGTTGTTTTATTTTAGATATTAATTTCCCTTGTATCTGTATGATGGTTTTGAGGATGAGTGTATTTACTATTTAAAATATATAAAATTATGAAATTAGGTACTACGTTAGTTGTAAAAAAAAAATTTTTTTGAGGGGGGTGGCATAAAATATTATTGCCCTAAGGCATTATTGGTGGTTAAGACGACGGCACTGCTCGGAGTACGAAAAATTACTGGAACAGTGTAAAATCGAGGGAGAAATTCTCGCGGGATGTATAAGTGCGTGAGAAATGCGGTATTTAATAATACCACTTGTTGTCGAAAATTTTCCGTTTCCATTCAAGCGAATACAACTGTTGCGCGTTTGCCGCGTGACAATGTCGTAGTGCAAATCGCGCACTCGTTCTCGAATCGCTTACAAAAGAAAATTTTCGTGAACACACTTTGGTGTGAGATGGAAGTGTGTTTACGCGGTAAAAACGTACTCGTACGGCGGCAAACCCCGTGTACCCGAGAAATCGTCGTACGTTTAATTATTATAATTAATTGAAAATAATTGAAATTTATGATTATAATCAGTGCTTGAATTGGAAAAAAATTAGAAGGGGGATGCAAAAGTATAAAAATAATGTGCGTTCCAGCAGATTGTAATGTCTTATAAATTCGTGGGGCTTCGCCCCCACACACTATATATTTTCATTATACAATAATAAATAAACATCTTTTTTTAACTGTAAACATTCACGCCACATAGTAAAGGAGCATTTATTATTTTTTTTTTTTGTTTTATTAATTTACAATTACTTTTATATACTTGTTTAATTAAGCAAATACTATGATTATTATTATTGGTATTGATATTTAAATTTGTTGTTGTGTCATTGCCAAAATTATAATATTTCGTCATTATTTGTATTTTGCGCAAGAAAACTTTATCGTACGAATATCCCTTGTATTTTGTGGATGAAACTCAATGAAAAGCTCAATGAGTTTCATCCATTCGAAGATCAGGTTTTTTTACTTTCTTTTTGGTGTACTTATCGTTTTATAATAATTAATTATATTAATGATTGTCATTTCAAGAAATATATTGTTTGTATATTGTGACAACTACTGACCACTCCCTATAAATAAAATTTTTGAGTCTTGACCGTCCCGTCCTCTGCGTCCAGGTATTACAAATTAGAAGGGGTACGCTATAATATTTTGAAAAAAGAAAGGGGACTCCGTCCCCCCGCGTCCCCCAATTCAAGCACTGATTATAATCACATGATATATAATTAGTCCAGAAATTTTCAAAAAAAAAAACACCTACAAAAAAAAAAAAATATTGAAAAATTCGGCTATTGAATAATAAAATTCCGAACTCTCTCTACGGGATTTTGTTGCGAAGTGGACACCGACTGTCTGTCGCCGCCGTCACAACACTACCGGCCGCGCCCAGGGGCGAACGCAGGGGAAAATTTCGGGGGGAGTTTTTGGAAAAAAAAAAAAAGTGTAAAATTATTAGTTACCCTTACGTGTATTATGTCTCTTGACTTTCAAATTTTCTCGGATATTTCGGGGGGGGGGGGATTCGAACCCCGAAAACCCCTAACTGCGTTCGTGTCGCCTCTGCCTACGAGAATATAACAGTATCGCGGTACTCTATAGTGTTACAATAATATTTCTCTGAAATCAAAAAAAAAAAAGATAGAGAATAAAACGTGATAAATAAAAAAAAAAAACTATATATAGGTACGCGGTTGATGAAACTCCACTCCCGTGCGCACGCGGCAGCGATTTCGTGCGCGCGCTCCAAACCGCGTCGCGTTTCAAAACTGCACGCGCACACAACTCGTATCGTTATCGTGCGCCGCGCGTACGTGAGTGTCTCGCACATTATATTTGTGTACACAACGCCGCAGCAACACGTTGTGACGGCGGACAACGATTTCGAGGAATACTCACGTTTTCCCTTCCACTCCGCGCCGCGTCGTTCGCCGTACGCGTTACTATCGCGCGCGCGCGGCCGCGGTCCACACGCGATAGCGGACGGACGATGCGCGGTTTGCTGCAGGTGACGGGCGCGCGTGCTGCGGCGGCCAGACTCGATAAAAATAATAAATACGCGTAAAACGCATTGTGATTTTGTTTCTCGTACAAAAAAAAATAAAAAAAAAAATAATGCGAAAGATATCCGCTGGTTTGCCGCGGTCGTGATGTGCGATATTTATGCGGTTGTGTTTCTCGTCGCGACTGCGAACCGGACCGGTGAAACGACGACGACGACGATATAATATTATGCTCGCCTCCGTCCAGTGGCGCGTATTCCTTATTATTGTCACGACGACCAGGGCTCGGTTTGCTAATCGTTACGGAATACAAACAGTACCGAGTGAGCCTGCAGGGCCGGGTTTAGCCGGGGGTGGAGCTACTTCTATATAATATGACTATACACGGCAACAACAACAACGATTTTTTTTTTTCGACCGAATAAAATATTCTTTTGAATTACGATCGCGATCGTCACAATTCACAAAATTATGTTATCAAATCGAATAATTGTGGTTATAAATTAGTGTTATTATAAGACCGTGACTGTGTTCTCTGGTTATACGTTATCGATTAAAATGAAAACCAATTGTTATGCGGAAACTATATTAATATGCGCAACACAGCGTTTACAGTGGGTTAGTGGTGTTTGCCCCCTACGAGTGGGTAAAACACCACGGATTGAGACCATTTTCGGCCCTACCAAATTCTCAAAAGCCCCCCTCCCTCCCCCGAGATAAAATACCCGGCGCCGCCCCACTGATCCCGCAGTGACGTTTCTATAGTCTTTGAAACCCGTCACGGTCGCTGTCGTAGCTGCCGGCGGCGGGCAATCCGGCGGGGCCTGATGCACGACGATGTTTTATGCGAGTCAAACGTGGAGCTCGGCGAATATATCAATCGTCGTCGAAACGATTCTCGCGTGTTTTGCGTGTGACGAATCGTCGTGGCGGTCATAGCGTAGTGACGTGTGTGTGTGTGTGTGTGTGCGGACGCGGACTTTTTTTTTTTTTCCCATCGTCGCCGTCGTTATAAGGTTTTTACAACCGTCTCCGGGGTCTCGGGACCTGGCACAAAGGTTTTTGACAGAAGCATTTGACCCGCAGTGATAACGCGCGCGTTTACAATGGGTTTCTCGCGTGCGCGCATAATAACATGAGGTACGTCCCATTCCGTCCCGAACGACCGACGGCATGACACGCGCACGACAATGTAATAATAATAATAATACGTGCGCGCACTGCAGTGCGTGTGTTTGTCGCGCCTCGCAGCGGCGTGTCCCGTCTTTTTCTTTTCTTTCCCCCGCCACCCCAACCACACCCGCCGGGTATTCAAAAAGACTTTTAATGCTTCTGCCAGCATGTGGCGGCGGTAGTGGACGCGTACATAATATTATTGTACGAGCATACATATTTTATATTATTATTATTATTATTGTACGCGTCGTAGGTACGGGGAACCGTTGTTGACCGTATTATGGAGAAAAAAAAAACGACGAGCGCGCGGCGTTTCGTGCAGGAAAAACTGGGTCCGTTTTGTATTTATTGTATTATATACGGACAAAAACTGATGGACCTCTACCTCCGCCTACTCCTCCTACGGGTCGCGCTCAAATGTACCCGATCGTCTCGTTGTCGTAGCGGAGAAAAATGCGTGTGTTTTAATATCCCCCGGCGTACGTTACAATAATAATAATAATAATGTACGTTATAAATGAGATTAATAACAGACTTGCGACACATTCTCTCGTAACGCGTACGTGTAATATATTTTGATCGGACCGTGTCAGACGCCGCGTGTAATAAATGACTTATTATTCACTTGCAGTCGACCGGGGCGGCCGCCGGAACGAGCGTATAGAACGGTGGTTCCCAACCATTTTTATTCCACGCCCCCTTGTAAATTTTAAAAAAAGAAATCTCACGCCTCCCTCCCTCCTCCCGTTTAAATTAGAATTTATGTGAATAATTTTTTTTTTTTTTAGTGAGCTGTACAAATAAATTTTACGTAACATTGGCATTTCCGTGTAAAATGGCATAATTATTTTAACAAAAAAAAATTTTTCGTTATTATCACTATATTCCCCTGCCCCCTCCCCTTGCAGTATCTAAATTCCTCTCTGGGGGTGAATTCCCCCCTATTGGGCACCACTGGTATGGAACGACGTATTTTCGTGTCGCGTCCACGTGCGCGTATTCTGTACAAAATGTAAAGTAATTCGTTCTCAAGCGTCGTCGTCCACAACACCTCGCGGCTCGTTAATTTTTTTTTTTTTTTTTGAAGTAATATGAAATTTAAAAAAGAATAAATTAGCCGTTCGGTAACGTCAACGATCTCACACAAATTTATCGTGCTCAATCCAAGAAGGCGATTGTGTAATGACTCGTGTACTTGTCCACTAAAGAATTTTATCGCATAATATACAGGCAACGGTTGGCAAATCAACAGTAGTCGTGTGATATTATAATAAATATTCACGAAAGGCTTGCGGCAACAACCTGCAGATAAATCCGCTTTTTTTTCGTGAATATTCACTTTTCAACGGGAAATATTCTCGAAAACGCGACGGTCCGCGATTAAATCCGCTATAATTATTTAAAAATCATTGTTACGGAAATGGATTTGTCTTGTTTTGGATTCTGAGCGGAGCGATGAATCCGTTGTTTCTACAATGATGTTTATTTTTTTTCTATCCTGTGTACAGATTTTCGACCAGAAGCAGTGCTCCGATCTCTTCGGTCACAGTTCGTTTCCGACAGCAATTCGCATCTATAGTTGGTACTTTAGAGAGGTCATTTTTCGATTTTTTCTCAAAAGCACCTCAGAATATAACTCGAAAACGCTAAAAACGCAATTTCGTCTCGATCGATCGTCGTTGTTTATTTCTTCGTAATTTTGAAACTAATAATAATCATAGAAACCTGAAATCTTCACCGCTCAGAATCTTTTTATCGAATGCAATGACTTGTCATTGCTTTCAAATTTAAAATAAAAACAAAACTCTAAAATCTTTATCCGAGTAATTCGCTTAAGCGATATCCACAATACCCCGCGGGTCGTTACCTTTTTTTTTGAAATTTTTTTTACTAAAATTGATTTTAAATTTGTCCGTTTTTTTTTTGGCGTCCCTGTTTGGCTCGACACGGAATTATGGCCACCCCGGGGGCTTATTTAAAAATGTGTAATGTTAGGAGGGGGGTTCTAACAAAATTTAAAATGCTTATAGATATATATTCATAATCATATTTCTGTTAAAAAAACTATGAAGTCAACGGTAGATCAAAGGCATTTCGAATAATCAAAATTTAATAATATTATTTTAACTTTCAGAATTATTTTTACGCGTTAATTTTTAATAATCACGAACTCGATCGGTATTAAATTAATAAACATTGATTTCGCAGCATTCGTAAAAATGTAAATGATTATTTTAATATACGATAAATATACAGCAAATGGGAGGGGCACGAGCAGCCACCTGTGCCTGCGTGCCACACTCGGTGCGTGTTTCGCACGACACGCCGCCGTAATAACAATAATTCACCGGTTAATTTATTGTGTATCCTATTGCACAGGATTTTTTTTACTCTTTCTTACAGATATTTACCCACTAAAAGCGGGAAAAAAAAAATTTCATCGCGTCAATTTTTTTTTTTTTGTGCAAAACTCATAATTTTCATTTAAGAATTAATCTAAATAAATATAATGGGTTGGTATAGTGTATGGTTAGCGGGGTGTGGAGGAGCTCAGGCAATCGTGTCTTAATGCGTTTACTTTGTAAAACGAACGGTGTTTTATGTCGATATAATAAAATTGGTTTTTTTTTTTATAGCTGTTACGATTTTTTTTATTGTAAAAACCTCTGTTATTTTGCAAAAAAAAAAAAACTGTTCGCGATGGGGAGGAAATAGCGGTCGTTTCTCGACTCGGCGTCCTAGAAAACATAAAGTTTACACTAGTGCGGCTCAAAAAAAAAAATATATTATTTTTGCAGACCTATGATTAATTATTGTAATAATATTATAAATTATTGTACGGCGGACACGTAATATTCCGTAGAACGGGTCTCGCGCCGCGACCGTTTGCGTGATTAATGACTTCACCTTTAATCGTCCAAAACCTTATCACCGCCGCCGCGTACGTATAAAATATTATGATGATTTATATACGCGAGTAATTTTTTTATTATTATTAATATAATGCTCGGAATATTTTTCTACAGCCGTTATAATAATAATAATAATAATATCCACTTTAAAAACAGAAAACCATCGCCGGTGTGGTGGGGATGAAATCTCGAAACCGGATCGACTATAACGATAATTTTTATTTTATACGATTTATGTACATATTTTATTATAATATAATGTCTGATAGCCACAGTGGCGTCTTCGGGTCAGTTTTATGGGGGGAGGGGGGTCGAATTTTCTGATGAAAGTTAATGCTGTGACTGGTCGCGATTCTGACAGAACTGCTTATTTGATGGTGTTATACGTGTGTTGAATACAAGTAATTTGAAACGATTCTTTAATATTTGGGTGTAACAAAAAACAAAAACTAAAATAAATATATAATATTAAAAAACAATATATAAGAAAAATGATATGCCTAGACTCTAGAGTATTTAAAAAAATTGTTCACTATTGAATTCCAGATTAAACGTATTTTATGATAAGATTATTATTATGTTATTATTGTGGACCATAATGTGTCGTTTTGGTATTACGCGTGTTAGAAAAACTTGTAGTGTATTTTATTAAGATTTTTTTTTCATAGTGATCGGGCAGCTAATGGTGACGCGCCCGATGCCGGGACTCGGAAGGGTGTAAGGGATTTCCACCAACCGCCCTAAACCATCCAAAAAAAAAAAAAATTTCTTTTGCTATCTAAAATGTTGAAATTGTATCTCGTTGATTGTAAAAGTAATAACGAATTCCAGTGCGTATGTTATATTACAATAATATTACTATATGAAGTTTAGATTCTTCAACGTTACGATGCTATACGAATATGTGAATGTATATAGGTACAAGATATAAATAATTGATAAGGAATATTGAATTTTTTTTTTTTTACTTGATTGTTACTAAAAATAATTTGAAATTCAGTATACGAGATACAATAACGATTAATTCGAAAAAAATGTTTACATGTGTACAAATACAACAATCGGAGAGTTGACTTTGTTTTGCGAATTATGGGGGATTCTTTCATTGCAAATTACTTAATACATATACAAATTTAATAAATAATAAATATAAAACGGAATAACAGTAGTAGAGGAGAAAATAGTAAAAATATCTTGCGTGCAAACGCGTTATTGCAACGGGATGGTTTTCAATTTTTAAAAAAAACTGTTTATCTCCCCTTCACCACGATAACTTCTTTATATTGTCCTCGGTAGATGAAAAGTATGTGTTGAATAAATTTTTCGCCCCGACGGCTTTAGTAGTCACTTGTCACGAACCGCCACTGCACACGCGGAGGCTGTACGTTTTAAATACGATTTCGTTATAGAAAAGAGATCTTCGCGCCTTCTCGTTAAAAAAAAAAAAAAGAAAAAGAAATAATGATATACGCGTGACGTGTGGAGGTGGTATATTTTTTTATTATAATAATAATAATACGACGGAAGTCGCGCGTCACCACCGCGAGCCGACGACGACGAGTAGTAGTAGTAGTAGTAGTAGTAGTAGTAGTAGTGGGATCTATAGGATGGTCTACAGGATCTATAGGATCTATTGTGTGATAGTGTGGGCACGATCCGAACGAAAATCGTATAATATATAAAAAATTTTAATGAATTATGTAATATAAAGTTCTCTCTCTGGACACACAGCAACGCGTATCACACGCGGTTCTGACCGTGAGGCGGCGGAAAAGTATTTCTTTTTTTCGTCCACGCTTTTTTTTTTCTACCAGACCGTGTTCAAATACGATATTATAATGTATGATGCGCTTTAATGCGTTTCCATAGTCATATTATTATATCTTATATATATATATATATTCACTAATGGTTTTTATATATTTTTTTATACGCGTTATTACTATTATTTTTCGTCCGGCCTTCTTGTATACAAAAGAGATAATATTGTTCGAGTCTCTCGGCGCAGACTAACACAGAAAACCGGTTCGCGTCCCTCCGCGCGCGCGCCCGCGGTGTGCACTGCTAGCAATACCTGCGCGTCCACCGTTTTTGTGTGTGTTTAAAAGACACGTTGGAAAAGTCAACGGACAGAACAGTGGCGTAACCTGAGGGGGAGGAGCCGATGGGTCTGCAGCCGCCTCCCGAAATTAAATAACGCTTGCATATGTATATATATATACCGTGTGTTTTTCTGGAGGATCCTTTTAAAGCCGCTATATAATAAAAAAAATTATCAGCTCCCCCCCACCACCCGCCACAAATAAAAATCCTGGCTACGCCACTGGGAACGGAAAAAAACGGGGATTATATACATACCTACGGTATAGTGTAGTAGAACTTTTAAGCGACCACTCTATAATATTTTTCAAAAAATACCGCGTAAATCTTTTATATATAAATATTATCGGATTTAAAAAAGATACTGAAACGTTCGTAAATTATATTTTTAAAAAAACACACACACACGCCGTCTGATTTGAATATAAAAAAAAAAACTGGTTTCCTCGTCCGTATCTATCCTGCGCGCGCAAATATAATATATACGCGTGACGACGACGGGTTTTCTACTGTGTTCGTTGTTATTTTTATTATTATTATTAATGAAATCCACATCCGGTGCCCGCGAAGCACTTTGTTACGATCCGGTAAAGTACTGCAGCACGTGCCGCTTGTCGAACCCCGCGCGCCGTTTTAACGAAAAATTCTTGAAGAACGCGCGCGCGCGCGCGCGCGTTGTCGACTGTTCCGCGACGTCGCTGTGCCTGCGTATACGCGTGTAACGAAAAAAAAACTGCGTGGAAAAAAAAAAACGATTCGGAAAATAAAACGCGAAAATACCGTTACGTGAATATTATATATTATGTGCCCGTTCCGTTGAAATATTACTTCGCCCTTACGTCGGCCCTTCACCGCGGCGTGTAAGCTCTGGTATTTTTTTTTTATCCGATTATACAAAAAAAAAAAACGATGATATTTATTCACGTTACGCTGTTGCTGCTGCAGCGACGACGGGGTTCGTTCGCACAGCGTGGGGTTTCGAAAATAATCCCCCGAGTCTCGCGTGGGAGAGCGGGGGCCCGGGATTCTGCCTGCTTACGGACGGGTTTTTTTTTTTTTCTAGAAAAAAACAAAACGAATATTATATATATATTTAACGCGCGCGATTCGACGGCGGCCGTCTACGCGTATACACACATAAAGACATTACTATTATTATTGTTATCCCACCGTGTGCGTTACGTGTATAATAATATTATGTAGATACACGGTAATGTGCCGAGAGGATATATATATATATTTTTTTTTCGGGAAAGACTTCGGGAACGCGGTGGCGTTGTCTGTCGGTGACGGCGGTTGTTGTTAGGTGGCGGCGGCGGTGGCGGTTGACGGAGTACGAGGAGGAGAGGAGAGAGAAACGAGAGACTTGACTACGTTGCCGCCCGACGTGCCGCCGCGTGTACCGCAGAAAACCGGTCTGTCCTCGGGCAACGACGGCAACGTAGCGTTCGCCGTGGCCTGGCCTCTGTTGGACAGAATGAGGTTGGTTCGTGTGTGTGTGTGTGTGTGTGTGTGTACACGACACGGGGTTATAACACAGCGTACACGTTATTATTATTATTATTATTATTATATTTGAATACAGAGTGTGGAAGGCGGTGTATAGAATATAATACGTAGAGAAGAGAACAGCGCGCGTACCTATAATATGCAGTGTGTGTATATGATGCGGCGGCGGTACTATGCGGACAAGATAAATTGAATTTCCGAACGGGCCGCGCGAGACACGCGGCGGCCCGGCCGAGAGACGGCGGCGGTGCGAGCGCGCGCGCGTTCGGGAATGATAAAAAAAAAAAAAAGGCTTGTTGCGCGCGCGCGTGTGATGACTTCTTGTGTGACCATGAACAACGTTCGTCGTCGTTGTTATTAAAATATTGAATACCACCGCGTACGACCCGTAATAATAATAATAATAATAACGAAGACGAGGAGGCTATAGCGCGTTTTTTTCTCCATCTTACTGTCCTGTTATACGTGTAAAAATACATATTTAATAAAATTTAATTTATATAATATATACAGTGAAACCTCTATTAATGGAGAACACCTCTCAATAGTGGACACTTTTAAATTCCCCGGCGAAAATGTACGTACATAATAGTGGTCGTAACCAGCTCTTAATAGTGGACACTCCTAATTGTTGTAGTGGACGTGGACACTAAAAATTTGTACCAAAATTAAAAATCACCTCTCACAAATAAATGGACACAATACACGTACGTACGTATGGAAAATGTTTAAGTAGTAAAATTGCTATACAGTACAATGGATGACAATATCCTCACGGAAGACATTGCATTAATAACGTCAGATGTAGTCAATTGTTTTATAGACAATTTGAGTGAAGAAGAAGCCGAACCCGAAGCAGAAGGAGAAGAATATGAACCGATGTACAATCCAACTTTCGAAGAAGTTTGGAAAACAATAAATAATTTAAAAATAAAGAAGATGAAATCGGATTGTCAATGGTAGCCAATTTGCAAATCCATTGTGAAGAACAGAAAAAAATTTACGCGAAAAAGATAACAGATTTTTTAAATTATACATAAATACATATATATATATAATAAATAATAAATTAATATAAATCACATTCTAATAAACAGTTAATGTATTAGAGTACAGTAAATAACAATCAATTGTTTATAAACTATAATAAATACATTAAATCTATCGTTAAGTAATACCAATTTTAATGTGTATAATGTGTTTATGTATAACCAATTCTCTATAGCGCCTCCCTATAGTGGACATTTTGTAATTCCTCACAAATGTCCACTATGTAGAGGTTTTCTCAATAGTGGACATTTCTTATTTCCCCATGGCTGTCCACTATATAGAGGTTTCACTGTACTTAATAAGTTTGTGATTCGTGTAGTATTTTAACGCGACGACGAAAGGCTTCGGAAAAAGTCTCGAAATATCCCTCGGCCGCCGTTCGCGCTCATAACGCGCAATATGCAGTGATTTGGGGTCCATGCAGATCCGTAGACACGGTGGGAAGGGGTTTAGGGGGTTCAACTTACGCTTTTTACCACGTAGAAAACATACAAATTTCTATCGTATTTTAAATATTTTTTTTTAAATTTATAAGTAAGGCTAGGTACATTATGCCCTGAAAAACTTTAAAATGTGCATGCATTTATGCCCTAAAAAAGTCACCAAATATGCCCTTAAAATATGTACAATCATTAAAATACGCTATCAAAATATGCGTTCAAAACCAAAAAATTTAGATGACAGTATCTGTTATAGGGAAGTACCTATATAATAAAATAATTAATAAATAATGAAAAAATTATTAATTTATATTGTTAATATTACTAATTAATGATATTTTTAAAAAATTTTGCAAGACAAACTTACACCGACTGATTAAAATATCCCATTTCGTGTAATCCGCACGAAGATAAAATAATCTCAGCGGTTCATAATTTCAAATGGACATTATCGAGCAGAAGGGGAAGATACACGGCCCACTCATTTCAATAACTAATTTTTCTTAATTACTATTAAATTTAGTGAAATATGCTTTTAAAATTAAAACATAACGAAATATGCACAAACGCGTGAAAAAGAGCTAAATATGCAAAATATACATACAACAAAAAAATTCTATAACCTCCTAGTACTGTGAAACGAATTTCTATATCACCAAGTTATGTTTAGTGAATAATTATTAAAAAAACATGCAAACTCCTATAAGTCCCTAGCCCTGTTTATAAGTATAACCAGGCACCAGCTGAATAGCCCGCGCTCAGTTTTCAACGGAAATGTAAGAATTTACGTTTTCGTTCGAATAACAAACGGTTATATTTTTTTTCAATAATTATTAATTAAAAAATGGTATTCTACACACATATTACGATATAATTACGACACAAATATTAACGGTGTCTACGAATTTTTATTTTAATATTCGAAAAACTCACGCGTGCAGGTTTCGAACGAATTTGTCGATACTGCTAAATTTTTTTTACAGTTCTGATGTGGTGTACCCAATGCACTTAACAAAGTTCCACTACCAATTTGTAAGTGTAATTTAGAAAATTCTATTCTCCGTCTATATCTCCCGTTAATGGGACTTGCATATTTATATAGTACTATATATGTTACGCGTTTAAGTACAATACATTCCCTATCCTCCCCTCATCGGACCAAAAAAAAAAATGAAAAAATGGGCGACGTGGGGACCACTCGGAGAAATATTTGGAACAATTCTGAAAAAAAAATCGTGAAAAAAAGGCCTGTTCTTTTATATATATATATAAGGATTTTTTTCAGTGGCGTAGACGAATTGGCGGTGAACGTGAAAGTGCAAAATGATAATTAATCCACTTGAACGCAACATTTTTTTTAAAATCTTTTCTTATTGCACGTCTAAAGCATTAGAGGAACCACTGTTCCAAATTTTAAGTCCATACGTTTTGTAGTTTGTGAGAAGTATAGCGATGAACGAGTGAGTGACTGCTATTTGAACTATATATATATATATATATATACACATATAGATAAATACTAAACAGTATCGAAATCAGTCAAAATTCGCGGTGTCACTTTTCTGCACTCGCGTAGATAATAATATCGCACTGTACCCTTCGTATAATATGGAATTCGCATTTCGCCATTATCTGTCGGTACCAGTTGGACACTAATCGTTTTCACGCAAAAGTGTGTACATCATGATAGAGTCGCGTATTATTAGAGATGCCCTTGCGGTGGAAAATCGGCTCGACAAATGCCTCTTTTTTTTTTTTCAGTGTGGTCCCTGATACGAGAAACGTAAAAATATGTATCGCAACGCGACAAAAAAAAAAAATCATGAAACTTTTATTATATGTTTTTTCAAAATTTTCAAAGCAGTAAACGACTCGCAAGATACGCTATAAAGTAAGCACTATAATATTATAATAAATATCAACCGTTTTCGATTGAACGGCTTGGGTAGGAAAACGGGTGATGTATGTAAAGAGCGTATTTGAGGGAGGGACGATCTTCGTCCTCCCCCGCTCAACATAGACATAAAATGTTATTGTATTATGGCAAAGAATTTTATGGCTAAATTACAAAAAAAAAAAAATATTGATTATTAAAAAAAAAAGAAACCGTTCGTTTCCCCCCCTCATGAATTGAAGTCAAATACGCCCCTGGTGTACGTAATAATATATTTACTTATATTATTAAAACACGCGACGACGACCTTCTGACGGGTGGTCGTCTCGTCCGCCGCCGCCGCCGTTATCGGTTATACGGCGGCGGTTATGCGTTGATGATGATGATTACCTTGTCGCGGCGCGCGGCCACCAGTTACGGTGACGGCGGCGGCGGGAGGACGAGATGAGTACAGGCTTACGACGACGACGACGACGACGACGCTACTTTTACACCCACCCACTTATATTCCGCGCGCCCCGGCCGCCGTTGTACGGCTACCGACGCGCCCGCCTCGCGCGTCCACCGTGTGTTTATATATTATTATAATATTGTCCATTGTGTCTCCCGCGGTCGCCGTCGACCCCCGCGCGCCTTGCCGGCTGCGGTTCTACGACCGTAAAGTCGTGACCGAACGACAGACACACACTAATTTCTTCGCCGCGTAAATCCGTTTTGTACCACCTCCCGCTGTATGTATATACCCGTTTATCGTGCGGCCGCGGCTTATGATTTTTAAAAAAATATGTAATATATTGTACGATGTGTTTGTGTGTGTGTGTCCCCCTGCTCGAGATCGTCGTAGCTATTATTTTACGAACGACACGGCATTAATTTTTTTTCCTTTCCTCCGAGCAAAGGCAAAAAAAAAAAACGCGCCCTACGAGCGCGGTACTATATAATATAGTGGTGGTCGAACAAAACGCGGAAACGCGATACACTGGACGACCGACTGCGGGCGGAGGAACCTTAAACGGATTCCGTCACGGTTCGTTAGACCTTTTGTGCGGGCGGCGTACAGAAGCGTAATGTTATGTACGGCGGTGACACGCGGTGCGCGATATAAACACAGGAGGACGATATTTTTTTATATAATAACCTGCGTAGTTAGTCGGCGCGTAAAAGTGCTTTATTATTCTCTCTGCCTCCCCCATTTCACGTTGTCGTCACAATTATAGTATTTATGCGTGCGCGTGTACTAAAACGGCCGGTCGATTGTTTCAGATACATCCATTCCAAGGAGAAACCGTTCAAGTGCACGGAATGCGGCAAGGGATTCTGTCAGTCGCGCACGCTGGCCGTGCACAAGATACTGCACCTGGAAGAGTCGCCGCACAAGTGTCCGGTGTGCAAGCGCAGCTTCAACCAGCGCAGCAATCTCAAGACGCACCTGCTCACGCACACGGACCACAAACCGTACGAGTGTTACTCGTGCAACAAAGTGTTCCGGCGGAATTGCGACCTGCGCCGGCACACGCTGACGCACGCGGTCGGCGACGCGCCCGTCGCCGGCGCGACCGCCGGCTGTGCCGCGTCGTCCGCGTCGCCGGCCGGCAGCAGTGCCGCGGCACGGCGGTCGGCCGACGACGATTGCAGCGGCGGCGACGATGACGACGACGACGACGACGACGACGACAACGACTGTAGCGGCGACGACCTGCGGTGCAGCGACGGCGACTGCAGCGACGGCGAGTCGTGTACGACGGGGCGCGCGTCGCCGTCCGATCGTCGACGCCGCCGCCGCCGCCGCCGCCGCCGTCGTCTTCGTCGTCAAGGCGGCGAAGACGACGGGGCGGACGAAGACGAGGAGGTGGACGTCGACGAAGAAGACGCGGCGGCCGCCGCCGTCGCCGCCGCATCGTCCGAATCGACGACGGTACAGCCGTCCTGTTCTTCTGCGACGACCACTGCCGTCGCGAAACAAGAACGACCGGTACCGGCGGCGTCGTCCGTCACCGGTACCGCGGACGCCGACGACGTCGAAGAGGAAGAGGAAGAAGAGGACGCCGGACAGATATCGCTGTTCCGACGGGCGGCCGTCACCAGCGCGGCCGTGCACGAGACCAAGTGTCACGACGAGTCGTCCGCGTACACGATGCGCCCGTCGTCCAACAACCGTCACCATCACCCGCCGCCGCACCCGCTGCACCAACAACAACAACAACAACAACACCATCACCTGTTCTTCCAGCCGCCGCCACACCTTCTCCACCACCATCACCACGCTACGTTGCACGTCCGGAGGGACCTGCACGACCGGTCGGCGAGAATGGCTTTGCGACCGCCGCCGCCGCCGCCGACGCTGCCACAGCAGCAACAGCCCGCGTACCAACCGCTACTACTGTTCCAACCGTCCACCGCGTCCGCGTCCGCCGGCCCGATTGTCGCCGTACCACCTCAGCCTCAGCCACCGCCGAACCAAAACAACGGACAACCGCCGCCGGCCAAACGCAAAGGATTCAGTATCGACGAACTCATGAGCTAACGGTCTCGAGAATTCATATAAAATACACCCACGAAAATCTTACCGGAAAAAAAAAAAGTGATTTTTTTCTTTTTTATGACGAGAGGAGGAAAAAAAATTGTTACAAAAACTATGCGCCATCAACCGAATAGTATTCTCTGGACAATACGAATTTTTAATATATTGTACAAACGCGTTGTGGTACTGCAGGATATATTGTTTTCGCAGTGGTCGGTAAAAAGCGCGTTTAAACCGGCGTCCAATGCTTTTAGAGAGAGAGAGAGAGAGAGAGAAAAAACAGTATTTTATTACTAAATATAATAATATATTTTTTAGTCGCGTCCGTCCGAGTATTTTCATTTTTTTTTTTTTTATGTTTTTTTTATTCGATACGAACGTCGGGAACGCACCACACGCGCACCACCTTTGGTTAGTAGTGCTCGTATACGAATAGAGCTGGTCGACTGTTAATATATAAAACGACTGGAACTGAAATAAGATGATAAAATATGTTACGACGAAACCTTGTCAATATTGTAGGAATAATTTTTGTGTAATATTTATTGTAATAAGTTTTATTTGTTATATTATGCATTATGTCGTTTTACCCGAAACGTATAACGTAACGCGTAAAGTATTAAACATTTTTATTAGGAGTAAACGTGTTTTGAATATTGTTGAAATGTTTTGCGTCTTGTCTAGTGATCTCAGTACACTTATTTATTTGGATTACACGTCGTTATAAATATTTATAGTGTTTAATCGAATATAATATGTAAATTTAAAATATAAAATAGTATAAATATAATATATGTAACCGATGTATATCACAGAGTATATATATATATATATATATATTTTTAAATTTGTAAGTAATACCCGTGGTTGCCCATTGTAAATGCTTAAACCGGTGTAGTAAACAACATTTATTTTATATAGACTGTTAAAGTTTAAGATTATTTTCGCTTATGGTTAAAATATTTCATATATATTATTATGTTTTCTTTATTATTATTATTATTATTATTATTATTATTATTGATAGAGAATAATGATGTTTTTTTTTTTTTTATATATATAACGCCGAGCATAGATTTTATATAATATAGGTTCCCCAACGTGGTTTCACGATTCCGAATACGACGAGACGTGTGTTTTACCGTTACAATAGATATTTAAATTATTATTTGTGTATAAAGATGCTTATAGATAATAAATAGAGGAATAATATTAAATTTGTTTAGACGTTTTTATAAGAAATATACGATAAATTTTATAAATATATATATATATTATATTTTCCAACAAGACGCCCCGGTGTGTATGGTTTCTTTTTTTTTTTTTTTGTTCCACCGTCCATAATATTATGGTATTACTTGCTTTATTCGCATCCGTCGATCGCGGAATACACTTACGTTTTATATAGTTTTATCAGTGGCGTATGCAGGGGGGCTAAGGGGCTGAAGCCCCCTCCCATTGATCTATAATTCTATTTTTTTTATGTTTCACATTACCAATATTACTAATGATTATAGTGGTCGTAAACAGTTTTATTTATTTTATGATGTTGATAAGACTGTAGGATTCGATGGAATGCGCATCGATGGAATGCGCATCTGTATACTTCTCCTATATGAAAAATGGACCTCTATAGTGGGCCGCCAT
Organism: Slavum lentiscoides; assembly: GCA_032441835.1. Taxonomy (NCBI): domain Eukaryota; kingdom Metazoa; phylum Arthropoda; class Insecta; order Hemiptera; family Aphididae; genus Slavum; species Slavum lentiscoides. The sequence goes on from CM063718.1 coordinate 14,135,263, forward strand.
ATGCATTCCGTATCTATTTTCCTGTTTTTGTTACCAACTTCGTTATGTTAAAATCATCGATTTTGGTGCTAACATTGATACTAAAAGCCCGTCGTTTTGCGTCCTGTTATCTCAAAGTAAATAATAAAATATGATAAATGTCATGGAAAAAACTATATTTCATCGTATACTCCATGAATTTTACACCTTATATAGAAATGCATATGGCGGCCTCCTGTCTGGGGTCATATTTTGATTAATATTCGCATTCCGTGTATTGAGTTCAGTGGCAGTGATGTATACAAATTGTTGCTTTCCAATTGTTTAGCACAGAATAGACACAAATAGTGTAACGTCACATTTACGATTGACAACGGTTTTCGGTTGATTGTTCTGACTCCAGAGTTGAAAAAAATAAAACGACGTTTAACGATTAACAAAAAAAAAAAAAAACAATTTATTACGCAACAAAACTATTTTAATGCTCATCATTTTTTCAATTATTTATGTAATTATATATTATAGTAAATCAAGCAAAATCTCATGTCTACCGAATATTTATTTATTTTCAAGTCTTCCCCCTCCCCCATTGGAAAATTCTGCGTACGCCACTGAGTTTTGTGAAGTAAAAAAAAAAATTTTTTCTCGAGAGTCCCTAGTATGACATTTTTTTTTTTTTGTACATAACGCGTGTAAAAACATTTTAAAACGGATTAAAATAAAAATATTGTTTTACCAGTATAATGTAGATAGAATTTTCGTATGAAAAAAAACAAATAAATCAAAATGTATTTATACTAAATAAAAATTTTACGCGAAAAAAAATTATTGGAAAAAAAGAGGAAGGACTTTTAAACGTCGAAATTGTTTTTTTTTTTGCCCGTCTTCGGTCGCAGCGAAGATTTCAATCGATCGAAAATACAAAATTCTAGGTTAAAAAAAAAAAATGTTAAAAAAAAAAAAAGTATCTACTACATATACCAGATATACGCATATCGGTACAACACGGCCATTATTATGTCTCGTGGCTACTGAATCTAGAATCGACGCTGCAACGGCGGTTTCGTCTCCTCCGTGACGTCGTCGTCGCGACGTTCTCGGTGTCGGACGGATTTTCGGAATGACCTCCGGACGTATCCGCGTCAAAAGGCCCTACAACGTATACCAGAATGGTATGTGCGATCAACCAGTGGCGGCTCTAGCATTTAATTTTTTGGGGGGGGGCCAAAAAAATTGAGTTGATGTCTTGATGACCTATTTTTTTTTTGTTTATTTGCTAATAATAATTAAGGTCAACAACTATTGATCAATGAGCGTAGGTACAATATCCTTTTTGTCACAGAGCCATAGACAATCGTAGTAGTCTTATTTTATATTCTTTTTTTTTAAGAATTTGGGGGGGCCATAGCCCCCTGGGCCCCCCTAAAGCCGCCACTGCGATCAACGCGCCGAGTCGCCGGAGATACGGTCCGCGCGAATACCTACCCGTCTCGAGTGTGACGTACCGGCGCCAGTGGCGTAATTACGAATGTTATATGGGAGGGGATAGACAATTTAGCATTATTGGATAATCCATAATAACTGTAACGACTAACGACCCTTTAAACGTTAAGTAATCGAAATTAATAAAGTAATTGCGATACTCGTATTTTTATTATTTTCTTTAATAAAAATGACATATTTTATAATAAAATTTCTAATTTTCTTCGTGTTTTTTTTTTTTTTAGCTAATTTATTGAGTACTTCATCCAATTTTACTTAAAAATCTGAATATGGATAGACCTTTCTTCAGTGACTTAACCTAACCGTATTATACCAGTAACTAGTCAATAAACTGAGGAATCCTATGAATTATGATAAATACTAACAAATTTTGTTAACGCAAAAAAAGTATTATTTTTAATTATTACATTTTTTTGTACATTAGACGATATGTTAGGTAAAAAAAGAAAGCCCATGGGAGGGGATCCATCCCCATATCCCCCGTAATTACGCCCCTGACCGGCGCAACAGAGTGTTAACCTCGTACGTTTGTCACGTGTATATATAAAACCGGGATGGAGACGTTATTATTATAAATTACGCTGCGCGAAACACCGTTTACGGGCGAGGGAACGTGTGGAGATTTGCATAGTCAATCTTCTGTGATACCTCGTTGAATCGCGCACGGGTCACGGCGCCGTGTTTATTATTACGAGATACGGTGTGCCGCGTGTGAGAAGGATTATAAACGTCTTATGGCGGAAAAAAAACGAAATTAATAATAATATTCTATCTGTCGCCGGTGCGTATAGTGTATGGTGGTGGTGCGCATAGGTATGCGCGCCCGGTGTGGTTACGGCGGCGCGGAGAACGCGGTGTGTAACAGCACACCGGGGACCAGTTTCCAATCGGCGGGTGGGAGTAAGAAAAGAGCGGTTTTATTCTCTTCTACTTCACAACCTTCTTCTTCGTACACTAAATAATACGTAATACATTATATTTTTATATATATATATATATGACGTGATCGGAAGAGCCCAAGTGCCCCGCGTGATTCTTTTTCATATACTATTTATGTACCTATATACAAAGTGTGTATATATATATAGGTACCGTCAAAAAACATATATAATAATAATAATAATAATAACGATAATCGAATCTCCTGCAGGCTCGTCGCAGTATCCTTTTATGTTTTTTTTTTTTTTAATCCAGTTTGGGACAATAAAAAAAATACATTCTGGGCCACGGGCTATGTGGCGGTGTGCGCGCGCGCGCGCGACCTCCACTCGACGACCGCCGCCGCCGCCGCGCACATAGTATATTGCCCGGGGGGCGGTGGTGGAGGAGAGAGACAGCGCACCACGCGTGTAATTTTTATACGTTATAATTTGGTATCTAATAGTTTTTTTTTTTATTTTGTACGATACGCGACGAAGGGATACGCAGCGCATTCGTCTTACCCGGACGGAAAACAGAAGGGAGTAAAAAATATATTGACGTGAAAATATCGCTTCGGGACGGGTCGCAGCAGATAAAACGTTTAAAAACGTCTGACGTGTGTGCAGCGTCGGTTTTGTTTTTTGTTTTTTTCTGTTTTCGGGAAAAATAATAATCGATAGACCGCGAAGTATATGCGTATCGCGTGTAAATATATTTTACAGAGACTGCAGATATTTGAACCGCCCATCATCGATCCACCAGTCGCTCAGGGCTTTTTAGATCCCGCGCGCGCGCCGTAATAATAATATTATTATTTTTAATCCCGTTGTGCCGGGGTTACATTTCGAATCTGAAATCAACCGCGTTTCCGTGAGATATTCTCGGTTTTTTTTTTTTTTTTTAATTTCTCGCTGCGTACGGTATTCGCCCGTCAGCGCCCGTGAGAAAAACACACCGATCGGACAACTGAATTCCCTCGTCCCGTCCCGGCTAGGAGGGACGTCTATAAGAGTCTATAAGAAGACAAAAAAAAGTCGGGTAGCCGCGGGGTGTTTTTTTTTTTTTTTTGGATATCGGCTTAAGTGAATTACTCCGCGGATAACGATTTTGAGAGTTTTGTTTTTTATCGATTGCATTCGATTGCGAACGATTCTGAACGGAGCTTCGGCGGTGTAATCATAAATAAACGACAATCGATTAAGACGAAATTGCATTTTTAGCGTTTTTTTTTTGTGATTTTTGGTAGTTTTTCCTGACTTTTGAAAAAAGTATTGAGATATAATATTCAATTTTGATTGGAAAGTATTCTGCCTACGTGCATTTATCAGTGTCTGACAGATAAAACTCACACTAAATATTACTCGTCTTTAATGAACACATTTAATTAAAAAAACCTATCCGTTAAGTCACGGGTCATATTAATTATTTTCCATACACTAATGTATAATAAATAATTTATTATCGAAAAACATTTCTTACTTTTTTTTTAAAATCACGGTTCACTTTGCCCGTAATACAATACTGTGTAATATTTCTATATGCTAATTTTTAAGACGATTATTAGAAGACAAAAAGCTGACGTGTATAGAAATACGTGTATATATATATATATATACACGAGTATATATATATATATTGTAATACCATAAGCGTCTTACTGTCATTTCATGGCTATTGTAAAATAAAATATTACAATAATAAAAATCGTCTGATTCCAAGTCGTGTGCGTGGCGAAAATAAAATATATTATTATTATTGTTATTATACGTGGAATTCAAATCGTTTACTGTAACCAAATTGAAATGTATAAATTATCTGTGCGAGTTATATTATAATATACGTATAAATAGATAAATAACATCGTAATTCATTATATACAATTTTTTAATAAAGTAACCTAATTCTTGGTCTTTTATTTTTTATTTACGTCAAATACACTTGGATAATAAAACGATCGCGCGATTCTTGTCGCTGGCGCGCGTTAAAAATCTATCGATCTCGTGTAACTATCAATCCCGAAGTAGCGTATGTATACTCGTATGTCAGGGTCCGAAAGTTTTATTTTTTAAAAAAAAATTCGATTTTTGTTTTTGAAAATAATGTCTTACAGCCCATTTCTTTAATCGATGAGGAATAAAAATACGTGATATAAAAACCATATATTAAATATAATATATTAACTATACTAAATCTCCAGATTTTGTCTACCGTACTCGTGTATTAATAATCTTTGTGGTCATATGTCAAGGATGCAGTAACGTCCAAGTCCAAAACAACGATAGAGAAATATTGCTCAAGTGTATTATTATAAGTTATACGTTCTCCTCGTACAACTGCAACACACCCATATGTATGTGCACGGTTTTTACTTTACACCCTATATACATTGTCCATTATAATTGCAACAGCAAAGCGATCGTTCTTAAAACCAAAAATTTCATACATTTACCGAGTACCTATACGATGGCAGAAAAATCAATTATTTGCATAGAAAATTTGGAGGCACTGAAATTAAATTTAAAAGAGGTCATTGACATGCTCGTTAAAATAAACGTTAAAAAAAACTCATTTTTTTTTTCTTTCTAATTCGTGAGATAAGAATATTGTAGATATTCCATGACACTCGTTGCGCCCTGAAAAATCCGTTGGCCTAACTCTCTGTGAAATCGGTCGAGTATTTCTCGAGTTATAAGCGCGCGAACGGACAGACAGAGAGACGTTGCATTTTACCATAAAATCGGTAACGAATAGATAACGTTTTCTTAAATCGCATTACGTTTCATCGCAGTAACGTCTACTTAACGTCCAATACACTGTAATTATATGTCCTATAATAATATTGATGTACATCGATTACACATTTTATAATGTATAATAATATTGATTTTGTAATTATATACGTGTTCATTTTCCGCGTATTATTTAACAGAATTATTGACATCAATCGTATTCCCCGAGTGTACACTTATTTCAGTACAACATGATCAGTAAATATATTAAAAGCAATAACGATACCCGACCACAAATACATGTGTACAACATTAAACGGATTGACTATTAAAATGCGTCTAATTAAAAGGTATAAATGTAAAAAAATCAGTTTTGATAACAAAAATAGGAATGCGCAAAATAGTACAATCAATATAAAAAAAAAAGGATTTTTTTTTTTACCTAGTATATATAAAGTATAACATCAGATATTTGTAAATATTAAAAAAATCAATAATGTTTCTTCCTTTGTGAATTGGTCTTCTAGGTTTGTTAGTATATACCTTCCCACTGAATGGTTACATTTCAAAATGATGACCTGCACCATTGATTTTATAATACTCTATACTATATTATAAAATCAATGCCTATACCTATAACCTGTCTCGAAGCACGACAGACATCCATGCAAAATCTGGTGCCAATCGGTTAAACTTTACGGATTTCCATATATATAGATAGGTATATGTACATATATATATATATATATATATATATATATAATAATATATAAATGTGTATAATATGTAACCTATAATTATTATTACTGTATTTCACAATAATTAATACTGTGTCCAATTGCATACCAATTTTTTGTCACCCTTTGCGTGTATTTTGCATCATATCTAACCCTAATGAACTCATAAGAAATATTTAAATTCATCACCAGCGTCGTGCACATAAAAATATTGTTTTTCAATTTCCACCGCGTACAAAACTTGCAAGTCACAACTACTTTTACATTGAGCAGTAGTTAATACGTGTATACAATAAGTTATACGTAAATTGTAATAAACACGAATCACGTTGAAATAATTATAACGTGTCGTTGCAATCATGTTATAGTCATAAGTCATAATATATAGCTGTGTTTTACAGTTTATTAGCTGTAAATCGATTATCGCATGATATTATATTATGTTCTATGTACAAAAAAAAAAAAGAAAAAACCGTTAAACGAGATTTTAATTGAATTTTTACTTAGGTACTCCGCAATCACCTTTATTTATATATATATTTTTTTAATAGATTTTAGCATTATTTACAAAATAAAAACAAAATTATATATTGCGAAATTTGATTATGTTCTTGTTCGATTACCCGCAGTCTGCAGATAGTGAAAATATGAAACAATTTATACATGTGAAATTTTTTAGTTGGTAAAAATTAGAAATTATTGTGTAATAAAAATTACCATATTTCTCTTGATATCAGTTAGACATAAAAATATGTAGTAAAATAGTAAAATAAAAACAAAAATTGAATAAATAAAAGAATAAAAAGGATGTGTGAAAGAAATTGAAAATAACAACAATAAAAACTAGTAAATAATAAATTTGTATATATATATATATTCATAATATGTAAATATACAATCAAGCTAAAGAGTACTATTAAAACTTTAAAAATATTTAGTCATTATATAAAACGTGTTTATTTACCACTACTTTTAATATATGCATATATAAATGTAAATATAATGACTTAAAAATTTAAATATAAAACATAATAATTACATAAATTCGGTTTTTGAAGAATTACGTATAGGTACATAAAGAAATTAAACATAATCAATTTTAAAACGTTTTAAATACACAAACAGTTTTAAAAACAATACTTCATATCAATATATTATACTAAATAATATCAATGACGTGCCATAATATTGCTTTTTCAACAATTTAATTTGTTATGCATAAAATGTCTTTTTTTTTTTTTAACAACACGTCTTTTAATTGTAACATTTATAATTTTCAGTACGTAATTTCGTTCTTTTTTTTATTCCATCGTATTTTTCCTTTTCTCTTAAAACTCGATGATGACTTTTTTTTCGAAACCGTTGGTAAATAAATAAATTTAATACAACAATTCTTACACGTTTCTTTATTTTTTCATAATAATCTTTAGCCTGCTTATATATATATATATATATATATATATATATATATATGTACGTATATAATGTGTGTTCACATCTTTTGATTTAAAATACTAATAATACTGTCGTCAAATTATTTATTATTTTTTTAATACATACAAATATACGGAAACGTGATAATCGTTCTCACTTTTCAATAACCAATTTATTGTGGGAAATAGTAATTACAAATTGACTGGACTACAAGCGTAATACTATTTTTTTTTAACGACTATATTCACACAGTGTTGCTGCAGTACCGCGGGGTCATAAAAAAAAAAACTCGAGATAAAGAAGAAAAAAAAATCTCGTACGAACTAATGATGCAGCAACCTCCATTAAGGTACCAAAAACGCTGTATATAGAATTACGACAATGGTTTTTTTTCCTACAAATTACCAAAACATCAGTACGATCGTTAATCAAAACGCAAAGAGTATTCGATCTTCAGATTTACCGGGACGTTGTTTCCGAAATATTTCGTCGTGTCTACGCCTAAATCAGTCGCGTGGTGTCGAACGCACCTGCGTTAACTCGAATTAAAATATAACGTTTAAGTGTTTTGCTGCGCAAATACGTTTAAGTAATAGCGCGAGTAAAATTATTTTTAAAATTAGTTTCTCTAACATATTTACATTATGCAATTTGAACGATGAAATGACGTGTTCATAGTATTACAGTGTTTCGGGTATATGGTATATTATACGCGCGGTCATTACCGAGAAAGATATTCGTTTATTTTATTTTGTCCGCAAACACGTGAAATATTTAAGAGTATGAATGTTAAACAATTTCCAGTGGAAAATAATGTTATGCGCGCGTTGAATGTGTTTAAAAGCGTGGCTTAGAAGACGCTTGCGACAAAACGTCAAATAATATATTACTATGACAGTTTTAGTCCTTGGCGCGAACGGTTGCGTTTATTGACTTTATAGTTGACTTCTCTTATGAGAGCCGTAAGAACAAACCAAGAATACGTGCGCGAATAATATTGTACGAGTATTGCGCGAGAACACTGAGAAGCACGAGCGACACTGAAATATTTTTTTGTGTGTTGCAAACGTATCGTTTCGCAACGTCGGAAATATCCAAAGCGAGCGATCACATTTTCTTCGTTAAAAACATTGAAAATATTCGTTTGAACGACCTGTACAAGTCTTTAAACCTGTGATACATCACAGGTCACGCGTTACAAATCGAACAATAAAAAAAAAAAATTCATATTTAAAATTTAAAAAAGGTATAACGAGCCGCGGCGTGTTGTGAATGTCGCTTAAGTGAATAATTTTGATAAAGATTTTAGAGTTTATAAGGTTATCGTTGTACATTTGAAAGCGACGATAAATCATTGCATTCGATAAAACGATTTCGAGCGGAGCTTCGGTGTTATATTATTTATTATTAATACTACATATATAATAATAGAGTGTGTAGTATAGAGCATATAATTAATAATAATAATAATAGTAATTTAATACAATTGCTCGCAATAAACTTGGGTATCTAAAAGTGTTTCACTTAATTCACCAACTGACTTCTGACTCAACTAAGTTAGAAATTTTGGACATTTCAGAAACTAACTTGTATTCGAACTTTATTACTTTTTTTATATATTAAAGTAACCGAACTCAAACTAGTTGAAAAAAATGACTATGCATTAATATCATAATGACTGACTTTGCATTTCGATAATCTAATCCAGTGGTTCCCAAACGGGGGGAATTCCCCCAGGGAGGAAATTAGGTATTGCAAGGGGGAATACGGTGATGACGAAATAACGAAAATTTTGTTGTTAAAACAACTATGCCATTTTACAATCAGTAAAATTTGAAAACGATTTATTAATTTTCGGACGGTCGCCCATAATAACCTATAATATATAGTTATTTTGTAAAATTTATTTGTACGGCTCACTAAAAAAAAAAAAAGTAAGTCATCTAAATATTCTAATTTAAAGGGGGCGTGAAATTTTTTTAAATGTACAAGGGGGGGCGTATAATAAAAAAGGTTGGGAACCATTGATCTAATCATTAAGTATTTAGGTTTCGAAATCGGTTTGAATTTTTATTGGAATTTATATTTTACTTACAGGTGCTTTACGCGTAATAATAATGCGGAGGGAGACTGAATTCACACACAGCTGTGTGTACAATACAACGCATTTATACAACAGTACAATGCGAATGCTCACACAATAATCCCCGAGGAAACGTCGTTTCCTCCTTTTCAACGATTAAACGGGAATCATAATATTGTTATATTATGTTTCGTTCCAGTCCGACAACACTCCACTTTATTTCAATCGTCTGGACTCTTGCAAATACACCGTTTGTGTCAATCGTCAATATTTTAACCTTCACTTGCAGCCACAAATAAACGACTGCTGCGTAGTTTTTTTTTTTGTACACACCACCGTTAAAGTCTTCGGTACGACCAGCGGTCCTCTACATTCAGCGGTTCCCAACTCACACTTGTGGGTCTCGGGCACCATGGTACTGGAACGTGGACGCCGGTCGAGGGTGTAAGCCACGGGTCGACAACATCGAGATCTTTATATTACAAACGTCTGTATTTCAGGTTGAAATAAGCTAATATTTAATCAATAATAACCCCGCAATTCATCAGGCGAAGAAAATTCGTTGACTGAACTATCGTGTGACCAGACTGTAAAATCGTTTTCTTCTTCGTAAACGTTTTGTCCCATTCTGGATAAATGTTCGTCAAGACTGTCCAGCAATCGCCAAAATTGCACTAGAGCGCTCGATGGGCTTTTCGACGATTTATCTGTGTACTTAACATTACTATATTTAAAAAATAAATAGATACAGGAATGAATTGAACGTCGAGTGTGATTCGAGGCTAAAACTATCAAGTTTTAATCGCAAGTTTTAATCTCGCAGGGGACAAACAATGTCAAAAATCCCATTGAGTTTATTTTTAACTTTGACCATTTGTTTTTGAATACAATTAAGTTCTTTTCTTTATAAAAAAAAAATACATTTTTAAATTCTTTTTGTACAGCATATTTTTCTAATTAATGATATATATGTATATTCATCGTACCTATATGTATTTATGTGTTTGTGTGTTTATATAATATTTCACCTGTATATTTAGTCAGTGGGCCTCAAACTTTTTGCCACACAAAAACATAAATAAAAAGATTGGAAATCGCTGCTCTATACCACGAAACCGACCGTCTCTGACGCACAATTCTCTCTAAAAAAAAATAAAACTAAAAATGTCCGTATGGACACTGCAGTATAGTAGGCGACTGAGCCATAATCTAACTATATACTGTGCGTATATTTGAAATTAAATTGCGTGTAAAAAAAATTAAAAATTATACCTACGCGTCTGCAGAGTATATGCATTGATTAAATATAATATATTATTGTATATTTAATTAATGGTATACGTATAACCGCGATTCACGCGTAAAATACTTATTATAATTCGTATAGTTTTTTTTATTTTTTATTTTATTGATATACATGCCCGAGGTCATTTTGTACAGTAAATTAATATTGACAAATAACAAATTATATAATTCATTACAATCGTATATACTTATCAAATATATTACGTGTAGCGTAAACGGTTAATAGTATTGTTTTATTAGTATAGGTACTATAGGTATAAAGTGAATATAACAAAAAAAAAAAATGAAAGAATATTAATATACGTAACGCCGCCTGAGAGGAATGAAAAAAAAAATCAAAGTTTTTAGGTAGATTATTACAAGAGACCATAGCTCTGTTAATCGAGGGAGGAAAAGTGTATTGTGTTTTGATGCATAAAACGTTTGCCGATTTCTAGAGTTGAATGAAGGAACGGACGCGTATTAATTATACTCAAAAGAAAACTATCGTCAATTGAGCCGTGTAAGATATTGTAAACAAATATAACACGTAAATATTATATACGCCTAGAACTCAAAGTATTAATATTTATAGTAATTTCCTATAAGAGGTTCGTAGTCGTGATCAATTACTGTGCAACAATTCCGGACTCTTCGTATTAAATATATCTGAGAAATTCGTTTTGAACTCGCTCAGTTTTGTTTATTCAACATGATCGATCAGTGGCGTATTTGAGGGGGGCGATAGGGGCAATCGCCCCCTGAGAGATTTAAAAAAAATTATAATATTTTATATTATATTGACTGAGATCAAAAATGGGGCAAGATCGCCTAACGGGTTTGGCATTGCTCAATATTCACCATACTATAACATTAAATGTAGATGATGTAATTGATACATTTGCTAATAGTAAAAAAAGAAATATAGACTTAGTTTTGTAAATTAAATAAATAAAATGATAATAAATAAAATGTGTTTTGTTCAATAATTATATTCCTACATATAATTTTTTTATTGGTGGAAAGGGGGGAGTTTTTTTACCATCGCCCCCCTGAGGTAAAGTCTCAAATACGCCACTGTGATCGATATTGGTTTCATAGAATGCAGCCATATTCCAGTACTGAGCGAAATAATAAAAATTATATATATATATAATATATAAAACACAATATTATAACGTAATGTTATGGACCGTGAATACGTATATATTTCCCCCTCTCTCCTTTTATTTTTAATAATAATTATACCGATTGAACCTGTGTGTGTGTGTGTGTGTGTGTGTAAAATTGCGCGTTGTAATTCGTCGTACGTTAAAAAAATACAAAAAAAAAACACGTCATTGTTTCGCGTTTTCTAAAGCTAATAACTATATTAAAAAAAAAGTAATAAAAAATTGATTTATAATAATCACGCGCGTATTTTTACCACGTGTGTCGAGTATTTTTTTTTTTTTTTAATTTAATATATATATATACACACACACACACCGGTTTGATGTTATCTTTTGTAACTGCGCGTCGGATCGCGTACAACTGCCGCAGCTATTAATGTTTTTTTTTTTCTATTAAAATATTTCCATAATAATAATTAATACGCGTTTCTTACTCATACGCGCGCGTATAACCCGGCACGCCGGAATAATATTTTTAAATAATTTTGTTAATTTTCGTAACTATACACAAAAAAAAAAAAAAATAGTAATAATAATACCTACACCGCGAGCACAATATATTTTTTTTGTATTATAATCGTGGACGTTGCGTTATATTTGTGTACTTATACGTTTTATTTGAATATTTCGGATCGGAGAAAAAAATGAAATAGGGAGCTCCTGCTACAGAAAAAAAAAAAAAAAAGGTAGCGAGCCGCGGGATGTTATGGATATCGCTTAAGTGAATTACTCGGATGATAAAGATTTTAGAGTTTTGTTTTTATTATAAATTTGAAAGCAATGAATAATTTCATTGCATTCGATAAAACGATTCTGAGCGGAGCTCCGGTGTAATACACTTTGTCTGTTTTTTGTACACATTTAAAATAATACATGTCTGACGTCGTGTTCAAATGTCAAGTAAAAAAACTCAAAATTAACTGTTTTATGAATAAAAAAAAAACCAGAAAATCTAAAAATAGCTATAAATAGCCTAAAATTGAGTGAAACTTTTTGAAAATTTTTTTAAAATCGTACAGTACAAAGGCACAATTTTTTTGAAAATTTCAAGACAATAGAATGATTATTATTTTCGAAATTATAACGAAAAAACTATAGGTACGCGATATTGACGAAATCCCATTTTTAGCGGTTTTTCGTAATTTTTCGGTAGTTTATCGCGTCGCGTTAAAAACCTATTGAGAAAATCGAAAAATGATCTCTCTAAAGTACCAACTATAGATGCGAATTGCCGCCGGAAACAATAAGTGTGACCGAAGAGATCGGAGCACTCCTTCTGGTCGAAAATCTGTACACAGGATAGATAAAAAATAATAAATATCGTTGTAAAACCACTAGATCCCTCGCTCCGCTCAGAATCTAAAAAAAAGAAAAAAAATCCTACGTATTTTCGGAGGTCTACAGTTATTTATACCATTTTTTTTTTTTTTCAAATCCCGAACGTTTAAAATTATAATCTTACCGCGACCCACCAATATCATCGTCGTTAGTTGGCCAACGTGTAATATAATATTATTATACTCGATATTATATTATATACACATCTCACGCAACACTATACATTGTACCGTGTGTGTGTGTGTGTGTATACGCGTATTATATTGATGGACAGATGCGATCTGACCGACTATGCCGCCCGCCGGACTCGCGCGTGTAATTACTGGCGAGCCGCGCTGCTGCTGCATGTCCTCTCCGTGGTCCACCGCTATAATACCTCGTCCGACAGCTTCTTCTTCTTATACATAATTCATATTATACGCGTTCGGATGAGAAACGAAGGCGAAAATCAAATCTCTCCCGTCCTTGTACTCTGTGTTAGTGTTGGTGTGTTCAGCTGTCGAACGCGTAAAATAAAACGTCGGTATAACAATTTTCTTTAAAATAATAATAATAATAATAATAAAAAGAACATTTATTTATATTATAATATGCGCGTTTTGGTAACTGCAGCCTCCGGAACGGAACGTTATAATATATATAATATATATTTTATATATATTTATTTATTCTTAAACGCACGCGTTTAAAGCGGGCGTACTTGACGTATACGTTTAATGATATACACATTATTATACACTTATTATCGGGGCTCGGATAGCATTTGAAAAGTACTGAAATACTCTCTATAATACGACGGAAAAGAGATTAAAACGTGCCTTGAAAACAGTGAAAAGAGCGAAAAAATAAAATGGTTTTATTTACGAATAATTATACAGTAAAGGTCCGTCAATAGATATCGCGATTAATATCTAAACGTCTATATATATATATATATATTGGATATTGTGGATATTTTTCTTATCTTCTTAAAATAACTTCTTTTATAAAAAAAAAAAAAACTCTTTACCACAAAACGCCTACTCGATTCCTTCTACTCGAAAAAGTGTGTGCATAAAAAAAAAAAAAAAACACGCACACATCCAAATAAATGTAATTTTATTTTCAAACCACTTTTCACTAGTACCGAGTAATATTTTTAAAACAATTCCTAAGAAAATAATATTTATTTTAAACAGAAATTTATGTACATGTATAGTAGGAAAAAATATCAAGCATTTACGAGTTTTATGTGTACGAACGACGTGTGATACTCTGCGACCACATAATATTTTAATGCGTCCTAATATTGATGTGTATCTATCTATTCCGTTCCGTATGCTGTGTGTTTACGTATCTGTGTAGCTGATTATTTATATAAGAGCACCTGCGTGATTTACATACATAAACATATTCATAACAATTTTTATATATATATATATATATATTTTTTTTTTAGTGAAACATAATTGACCAGTAAGTTTAATATATTAAAAAAAAAAAAACAATAAAAAAAAATAATAACAACGCTCGTGTGTTTTAACACGCATATGAATTATATATAAATACATTTGTATGTGTCTACGAAGACTAAGATCTATAGCGGTCTGGCAGCGCGTAGTACTTTACACACGAGTAATGAGCATTATTTCCACCCCACCTAATAGATTTTTTAATGCGAGAAAACACAGTGCAACGTTAATTGCTGCCGCGGTTACCGCTGCGGTGTATATACAAAAACACCGTAAAATGTTTAGAGAGTAAAAAAAAACAAATCGCTTAATATAATAAAATCGATTCTATTAAAAATATGTAAATGTACGTTTCGTTTTTTACGTCTGTATAAAAAAAAAAAATAATAATAATAATAAAAACCATTTCGTTTTTCAATAGTAATTTAATCCGCGGGTCGTATTTTTTTAAATTCAGGAAATTTCCTATAAACTGTTCTATAATCGAAACATTATACGCTATTTTTGATGTGTAAACATCTGTTACGAGGGTAAATCTCGGGAAATTGGACCGCGGAAATGTGTAAACTGTTGCCGTGACAACTATCAATAATATTTATCAATTTAATTTATAAATTGCGTGTAATGTGTGAGCTGTTGTCATGACAACCAGTGCTTGACTCGGGAGAAAAGTAGTAGAGGTACTTACTCTGACTACTTTTTAAAGAGTAGCGTCCCTGGCATTTTAATATCCCTCACATTACCGCGGAGGGCTTCGCCCCCTTTTACGGTCCCCTAAGGAGCATTAATACAAAACATTTAAACGCGTATCATAACAAAACGGAATATTATAATAATAATTATTAAAGTACCTGAATTTATAGATAATGAATGGTCATCATTGATGGCCACTCATCAGTTTATCACGTATGAGGTGTGAGATATCAATACATTTTGTAAGATTTATATATTTAATACAAAAATGTAAGTCGAGCAATTTTATAAAAATATAAAATTAAATAAAAACCCGTCCCATATGCGTTCCCTTTTAAAAAGTAATGGGTACGCTAGAATGTCCAAAAAATTAGTTGAGGTACTCAGTCCCTCTCCAAATCAAGCGCTGACCGTCCGTAGCGTTCTTCTTCAAAAAAAATAGTAGAGGTACGCTCAAATGTCTGGAAAAATAGAAGAGGTAATCAGTCCCCCCTGACGACTAATAATGATATTTATTATTGAAATTACTTTCAATAAAGATCACAATTCCGTTCCATTTTTACCGCTCACACGACGTTTACACATCAATGTCTACTGTAGCAAACTCTTTTTTTTTTTTTTATTGTACGTAGGATAAAACGATTAAAATTAAGACACGCGTGTGCACTGTGGCCACCACTTCGGCATTCGAGGCGAAACGAAAATAGTTTGCAAAAAAATGATATAATTTCTACGCGTTTTTATAATTCGATAATTTTATAATTGTAATTTTTCCTAAATTGTAATATCGACAAATATCACGTCTGTTTTTTTTTTTTGTAAAAATTCTGTTAAAAACCCCGTTAAAACTAATCTAACATTTATACCGTTTACGCGTCTGTGTGTACAATAGTTTAAAAAAGAAAAAACAATACGTTTTATGTTTGTATAAGCACCGCGAAAGGGTCAGAGTTTGAGCCCTGCAGAAGTCACTGCGTACGTATAATAATATGCACTTGCCTTCACCCGAATATGTATTATGTGAAAGACAAATTATATTAAATTATTATTAACCGCGTTTTGGGGGCGTGTGTGTAATTACCGGCGGCTATATAGACGGCTGCAGCGAACGGGGTGGTCGTCGAGCAACCGAGTACCGCGGGGAATAGAAAGAGAAGAAAAACCGTTCGGATTATTGTATTAAGAAAACATAATCGTCGTATGAGTACACGCGTATGGTATAAGTAATCCGAAAACAGCAATATTATACTTTATAGGTTATTTATATTATATATATAAATACACATGATATGCAAAACGTGTAAAAGTGTAACGACGATTGCATGGTAAATGCGCGCATATAAACGAGAAATAAAATGATATAAAACGGATAAAATATAAAAATACGTTAGACAATTATTATGAACATATAGACTTATAAACTAATGGACTGCGCATTCGTACTATATTCTGTCGTCAAAATGAATGTACGGGAATCATGGATAATAAACTGAATAAATATTTTATTCCATGAAAAATTTGAATATTTAATAATAAAAGCAACTTCAAAATCACATATGAACAACATTTTTATTATATTTTAGACCAATCTCCAGTAGACAATCGTCTTTTGCAATTATTTTAAAATTAGATTACATCACCATAATATTACCATCAGTCAACCACAACAACGAATACGATCCTCTTACACCGAAATTATTCACTTCAAAAACCAGTGACGAATTGTCATAAACATTAAATATACACAATGTGTTTAATACAGTAAACATTTTAATTTATATGTGTATTACTTTATAATAATTAAGAAATGGAAATAAATGTCCAGTAAAAATTTAAATAATAAATAATAATTTAAGTAGTCTATAAACTAACTGCGAGTAACTTATTGCACTGTACATTATTGTAGTGTTGATAACAAAGATTTTCATGGAGTAATAAAAAAGAAATCACTCTTTCCATGATTACCCTAACGTTATATTGGCGACAAACATCTATAGGCTTGTGGTACGCAAAGCGCGGTCCATTAGTTTATAGGTCTATGATTATGAAACTGTTTTTTTTCTTTTCTACGATGACTATTCGTAGTAGTAATCATAGGCGGCCGCAGACTTTGTCCGCAGGGGGTGGATTCGCATCGAGAATGATCGAAGATTCTTGTACTAAATAATAATAATACCTATATAAAAAAAAAATTATTATAACGCGAGCAATTTGTATTTAATAAACGTTTATTCACAACTCCATCCTTCTGTCCGCGGAAATAAGGCTTTTTGAAAGTGTACCCGAAAACAGAACTCAAAAACTATCGAAAAATTACGTAAAAACGCGATTTAGTCGAAATCGATTATCGTAATTAATAAGTATAGAAACATGAAATATTCGTCAAATTGGTATGTGACTTTATATTGTGTTCAGGCAAAAAAAAATTTCAAAAACTTTCTTTTGATTTTGAACTAGGTATTTACAGCAATCGTAGATTTTTTAAAGTATTTAATTCATAAAAAGTGTCAGTTTTTGTTATACGCCCAAAACATTACACCGAAGCTCCGCTCAGAATCGTTTTATCGAACGCAATTCATTGCTTTCAAATTTACAGCGATAACAATACACTGTAAAATCATTATCCAAGTAATTCACTTATGCGACATTCACAACACCCCGCGGCTCGCTCTACCCCCTTTTTTTTTTTTTATACATTTTTATACGGTATAATCGCGTACCAATTATGAGTGAAATAAAACTGGCTCCGTATAGGTCATTGGCGGCGCTAATGCAAACGGTCGACGTTAAAAAAATATATATATATATATTTAAAAAACACACTTTATTCTAATCATTCCGCGTACATATACAGCACCGGTCGTAGCTGGTTACTATATAGGTGTATAATATGTATATATAATATGCGTTATAAAGCACTCTTATAAAAATTGTTCCCGAGAATTTGTACAATTTCGTTGAAATTAATGAGACAGGTCGTTATGCGTGCGTACACGCCGCACTATTAATTTCCTAGACGTTTCGTTTATATTATAACATATATTCGCTCGTCTTGTGCTACTGAATAATAATACAAAGAAAACCGTGCGTAATCGGTAAGCCGCGGTAAAATACCGTCTCATCATTTTTCTCCTTGGATAACGTTTTGCGTTTATCTAAGTATATTATACATTTACGGGTCGTCAAAACCCGTAGTCTTATGTACCGATTGTATTCGCATTGATAAGTATAGTTTTTTTTTTTTTTTATCCGGAAAAAAATCTGTTTAATAATCGCAAATACGCGTATGACTACTGCAAACGTTTTGACAATATAATACGGTTCATTGTATATTTTGTGTTGCGACCATAAAAACGCGAGCGACAGTGTAAAAAAAAGAAGACAATTCTGCGCGGATAACATAAAAAAAAAACGTTTTTTCCATCCAAATCTGTTGTCAAAAAAAACTGATCGACATCAATTTTGTCCGAGACGAAAAGTTTAGTTTTTTTTTTTGCGCACGTGCAAACAAATTTTTGTTTTTCAAACGGCAACCGAAATATTAATGACATTTGGATAGAAAAAAATAATACAATTTTAAATATTGTTATAAATAATCGCGATATTTTCGAATTTCAAACGACTGTAACTCGGTCAAATTTTAACTTGAAAAGTTTATTTCACCACTAAAAAAATACGAAAAAAACACTATTCGTAATCGAAATACGAGGTCGCAACAAAAAAAAAAAATGTAACGCGTATGCGAGAAATTAAATAATTTAATAAAAAAAAACGTGTTAATAATTATTTTATTACCTAAGTGTATATAATTAAATTTGTTAAGCAGCCGAAAAAAACAGAAATTATAATGAATTTGAGCGGATAGTCATAGAGTGTTTCCAGTTAGCAATTACACATCACTGTATATAATGTCATAGATATTTTTATTCGTTTTTAGTCTTTCTGTTGACTTCTATTTTAAAAAACATATATGTATATATGCGTATTTGATATATATATATATATATATATATATATATATATATATATATATATAGTACGTTAAAATTAGTTAAATCAAACTATTAAAGCATTTATTGTTTTGTTTTTTTTTTTGTCAATTTTTTTCAAGCTAATAATCGTATAAAATCCCGCCGTTTTCCGTATACACTACATACGCGTATTAAAAAAAGCTTCGACGTAAATTTAAATTATTTTATTCCGAGATATCTGTGTCAATCAGTAAATAAACATGTAATTATTATATTTACTTGTTTTAGCGTATGATACGTATATAATTATTATTAACGAATCGCCGCAGTTGTACGATGATCGTAGCCGGTATATGTTAGTATAATATATTATAAGGGTATAAAAAATATTTCACGTCCTTGTAGGCGGTGTAACACGTATATTTACCCAGTGGCGTAATAAACACAATAAATTAACTTTTTTTTTTATTATTATTACCATTATTTCTTTTGTACGAAGCAACAGCCAACAGGTGCGAGATGTACGCCATGTTCTTCATTTTTTTTTTTTTTTTTTTTTTGAGCCGTCTGATAAATCATACGATGATTTCAACCCCCCGTTGTACGCGTAATGCCTATTTGTACCACCGATTGTTACGGTTTGTACGCCACTGCGCAGTCAAAACGTTATGTCTAATACCTATATATAAAAATGCAGAGTGTATAATGTATGTACGATGTACATCTGTGTTTGTTTCCTATGGGCTTCGATGAATTTAATAAAAATTACATCAATAGATTCGTAGGCTATAACGATTTTCCGAAAGACACGGATCAACTAAAGGACCAAATTTAATTTTTAAGATTCTTCCGTCGGTTACCAGGATCAATTTATATATTTATTGGTTTCCTTGGTTACCAGTCACGGTTGTTAGAATTGTTGATTACATTTTTTTTTTTTTTAGATGATTTGGTCACGTAAAAATTATTTATAATTATTTCGTGTCATATATTTCTGTATATAATATAATGACTCCCCCCAAAAAAAATGTCAATCTATTGGTCGCGTACAACCAAAAGACAAAAAAAAAAAAAAGAAAAATTTAAACACAGGTACGCGGGAAATATCAATAATCAATTATTGTTTATTATTATTTATAATAATCGAAAAATTAAATAATTAATTATAATTAATATTAATATTCTTCAATTAATATCTATGAGCCTGCATGGATGACATAACACAAATTTCGTGAACAAATATACGTGAATAGTATAGAAATGCCGGTTCTAAAACCTCCACCTCCGCCGATACTCCGCACCGGGTACTCCGCCAACATTCCACCGACACTTCCCCCCATCACCACCGCCACCGAGGTGTTAAAACGCAATCGCCCAAAATTCAATCACTTGTTATCAAAATGTAATATTCTTATCATTAACCAAACTTGATATAAACCTCTGTTAAATAACCAAACTTGTTATCAGTGATTTATGATTTTTATCATTAAAAATAACCTGTTATCAATCTTTATCACTAACATATTATTTACACGCGTATATTAAATGACATAACTATCTATTACGTAACCCATCTATTTTAATCCTACCATCGCCAACACATATCACCACCGTCGGTATACTTAACCCATACTCATCTCCCTCATCCCTCCCATGTTACTTGCAGTATATTAAATATATTACTTAAAAAAAAATTATATTTCAATAAAAATAAGACTATACGCTTATACGTGTTGATAACGATTATCGGTGTGGTTATTCATTAATAGTAGAAAAAAGTGAAAGTTTCGATCGGTACATGATCACACACGAATATGTACGTACGTGCGTGTTAATGAGTAATTATTGATTAGTGGAAAATAATAATATTCTGGGTGAGAATCGAACTGGATATACTAGATCACGTATATTTTTTCCAATCGGACTCTCAAGCCATTGCTAATACATGTGGAAAGTAATGTACATAATACTGTAATGTTTAAAATTAATATAATGACACACGTATATTATATTATGTAATAATCGTTAGGCTAAGTCAAATATACACCGAGAAATACACTCGGAATACATTTATAAAATATTTCTCCACCAGACACAATGAAAACTATTTTTGAGTTTGTGAAAAACCGAACGATGTGCTTTATTTTAAGCAAATTAAATAAATTAGTATTTTGTCTGCTAACACTTTTTCGCGTAAAAATAATGCTCATTGTATAGAAAAAATTGTCTAGATATTATTTCTATTTCACACGTGTTTCCATTTTCTCGATAGATTAATTAAGCGGCAGACAAAATCAAAATATAAATCATATATATATTTTGTTCAACAAAAAAAATCTTTAACGCACTTGTTTATTATTTAAAAATGACATTTGGCTGAAATAAACTTACTAACGAACAACGCCATTAAACAAAAACAATCTCCTTATCAACGGTATTTGTCGAACAATATTGTATTTTTTTACAAATATAATTCAGTGATAAACAAGCTGGCGGAAAGTTGACATTATTGAATCTACGTAAAAAAAACTTCATTGAATATTGTTAAATATCTCAAGAAAGAATTAAAGATGTCTTTTTTCCTTTCAAAGTTTTTCAAAATATTCTCCAACCGGATATTTCAAAGAAAATCAGAAGTTGAGAAATTCCGGACCGATGAACAAGGAAAAACAGTGGTAAAAGATCAACTAGTTTGGACTTCTAATAGATATATGTGTTAATAACACAATTGACGTGTTGTAACATAAAATTTAATATTTATAATAATTTTGATCGGTAAAAATTCCAAATCACTTGTCAAATTATCAGCTATTCCACCAGTCAGAATCGTTAAAAATATTAAATATAACAAATTCAGAAATGCGCGTTTATTTATTGAGAGTACGTCGAATTGAGGTCATTGTAAAGTGTACTGCAAGAGAATAAATAATAATTCAGAAATATATTATGATTTAAGACTATGAATTCAATATTAGTAAAAAAAAAAACGAATATACGATAAACGTGAGACAGTCGACTGTAATATAATATTGTAATTGTTATCGTCTCTTCATCATTTCAGACATTCGCACAAGGTCAACAGAGTTTTTGTGCGATAGAGAGCAGCAACGAAGACGAGATCGGACAACTTTCCGACTGCGTGCGACGAGCGTTACAGTGTCCGGTATGTATGGAACTGTGTTGTTCCATAACAACGTGTTGCGAAAACGGACACGGCACGTGTGACGATTGTTGCTACAAGCTGATGGAGTCGGACGAGAACTGCACGCCCACGTGTCCTGTGTGCCGGTCGGAGTTCGCCCGTCCGGACACGATCCGGCAACTACCGCCGCCCAACGTCCGGAAATTGTACGAACTGATGTCCGAGACGAAAGTGGCGTGCGCGTTCCGGCCGAACGGTTGCCCGAAGCTGGTGTACGTGCCGATGGTGTCCGAACACGAGAGTGTCTGTCGGTACTCACCTCAGGCACGATGCTTGGTCTTCGGGTGCCGTTGGACGGACGCTTACGACGACTTGTTCCAACACGTGTCCGAGGAACACCATTCATCCGCCTACGACGTATCGGTAAAGTTATTAAGTTTTTCTCGTATACTTTCGGGGGTTAGAGGGGTCGAGTGCGGTAGGAGGGCGGTTGAAAGGTTTATTTAAGTTTCGGGGCACACAGAACGCGGTCTGATTTTACGCCAGGAAAGTCGACGATGGAACCGTTTATTTTGTGCGAGACAGATTGTGGAGATGTACAGAGAGGAGAGGAAAATTTGTTGTGGTATTTGTAGATTTTTATGAGGCAAATTATAGAGTTCCAAGAAAGGTTTTGAGGTGGACGGTAGAGGAAAAATGAGTACTGAGAATATAATACGTTAAAAAAATAGAGGATACGTATGAAGGGACGAGGACGATATTCAGTGAGAATTGTGTATAAAGAAATAGATTTTAATGTAAGTGTAGATGTTCACCAAAGTCCATAAAGAAGCTTTTACTCGCGCTATTTAGTAATGGACGAGATTGTCAATGTGTCTGTCACATTTTTAGGTATTTTTCATTCCGATGGACTGGGTGGAAAAAGGGAACGTAGAAATTCTATACGACGAAAAATATTGTCGTTTTGCCCCATATATTGTTGTTTGTCTTCGAGTAATGACCGAACACACTATAATTATATAACCGTTTGAAATCTTCTGGCTGTAGGGCAACCGATTTTACATGCCCGACGTAACGTTCGGTCTACGGGACACTGCACGCCGAATGTATTTAATTCGAAACGTACAAGACGAAAACCGTCTGTACTGGATCGGCGTGGCCAGGCGTACGGAGTTGTCCACCCAAATAGCGGTGATGGAAGTTGTTGATCCATCCGCAGCTATCCAATCCCTCACCGCTTCCCCAGGTACGAAGTTCCGGGTAAAGACGGCCGACCCAAATGGATGGTATCGATTTAGAGGCCAGCCACGGCCAGTGTCTTGGGACCGGCAGACGCTGGACTGGTTGGCGGAAGAGATTGATGATGGTGTGGACAGGGTTGCTAACGAATCCGCACTTCATTTGCCGGAATCGCACATTGCGTCCGTGCAAAGTAACGAAGAATACGATGCGATGATCACGTGGAGTGCGCAGTAATCACACCCGGTTTTCGTCACTGCGAGTCATAACGAAGCAACCGGATTATTTAACTATTTTTTTTATTTACCCACTCTTAGTTTTTGCGAAGCATTTCCTTGAGAGAAACTTTTGTCATTTACGACTATATAATTATTTATTTAAAAGGGAATTCAGAAGTGTAGATTTGATTCTTTATTTTACTTTTTGTTATGAAAATGAACGATGTTGTAAAACATATTTTTTTCTGCTTCAACTGCTACAAGTTTTTTTTTAATTTGCTCAAATACGTCTAATAAATCCAATGTTTTGTAAATAAACGGCAACTACAATTAATATTTTTGATTCAGTTTCGTACTATTTTTACGGATGTAATAAAAAATGATACCTAATTGAAAAATGTAATATTATAAGTTATAATGAGATTACAATAAAAACGATTGCTTATAATTATTTTTGGTTTTCTTTCATTTTTATTCGTGCATAATCTTTCAACTCCGGGAATGTTTACCACTCCTGTGTACTAAAATTGTTCATTTTTCAATCAATAACGTTAAAACTACATGTATAATTTTTTGAAAATATTTACTTGAATACGTTTCATTCCGTTATGTACGTACAGTTAATAATTACAACAAAGCGCGTCACTACATATTCATGCAAAAACGAATTACTTAAAAATATCCTTAGTATTATAAATCTGTTTTATCCAAAAAAATTTTGTTTTTTAAATATACTTCACAGTACATACATATACGAATATTTTTGACGCTAAAAAATTAATTTGCGAAATTCAGAATTGTCCATATTTCTGGGACATGAGTTCTACTGAATATAGTAATAGAGAACAAAAAATATCATGTTGGCGAAAAGTGGCAGAGTATTCGTTTCCAACCATTATATTCATCCATTATCGGTCATAATTGTACATTTTGTTGAAATAAAAAAGAAGTTTATTTATATTTTATATTATGTAAAATAATATTTCAAATTATAGAGGATTGCTAGGCATTCGGTAACCGATAAAACGCATAGTGTGATCGGTAATCCCGATTGCGGATTGTCGGGATTGAATTTTTCGGTAAACGACAAAACGCATAACGTGGCCCCAGCCTAAACCACGTAAACAAGGTAATAAATACTCGTAATAATAATTTTCACCTAATGCACTCTCGGTCAGGAACATTATAATCAGAACATTTTCCTATAACATCTTTAAATGGAAAATATTTCGGTTTAAAGAGAGCGATGTCTGCACGTATTGGAGTGTGACACGAATCAGTGTTATGAATACTGACTTATTCACGCAGATGAAGTAGAAAGAAAACTTTTGTTGAAATTTTAATTTTCTTTACGTTTATATTCGTGTTTGTATATAATATGTCGAATAACTCGACCGCGTTGATCAATCGACGCTGGTTTGTCACACGATCGACGATCGAAAATTTACCCGTCATTTCGAAATACGATTCCTTTCTAAAATTCACAAAATGTCGATCTTTTCACGAGTC